>OZ022258.1:36965512-37565512 GCA_963978905.1 Trichostrongylus colubriformis | reverse complement strand
CATAGGTAATGAACTTAGGTCAGCCCCTCCTCATTCCTAACTTGCCCGATTTTCTTAGTGCAAAATCGAGCACCGGTCATTTCCGCGTAAGCTCCGCTTAGTGGGGGCGGAGTTAGGCTCAGTTCTCATGTGCTCTGCACGCTTAGGTCAGTTTCTACCCAATCCCAACTTCTCCGACCTCAACAGATTCATTTCTGACCTTCCCGATTTTCGGAACCGAAGCGAAGACTTATATTTGAACACTTATCGCTCTCGGTGCAAGCCCTGCCTACGGTGGGCGGAGTTACCACTGTGACTGGATGATTCTACTTGGAGAAGTGTAGCAGGTGCCCTATCAAGTGAATACAGCAACTTGTCGATCACAAGAAGAATCCACGAGAAGTGACAACGCAGTGACTTTCTTTCCACTACAGCCACCATTCCTTGGTGCTGGATTGTAGAATTTATTCGGTCGGTAGATCTCCAACTGCCTTTCCTAAACCAAACTTTGTTAGGATATAGGTGTCATATCAATGACACATCCATCACTGATACAACGAGAACGATGGCAAAAATCCGGCTTTATTGAAGTAAGTTAATAAAGAATCATTGATAAACCACTTTTATTTTAAAGCCCGAATTTAGAGTTTTGACAACACAAAAATCTCAGTTTCAATTTATAATTCTCCAACTAAATCATGGATACAATTCGATTGCATAAGGGCATGTATCGTTGTCTTCGGTACGGCTCAAGACGAAGAATAATTCTTTGGGCCAGTTATACAACCATTTTAAATTCGGATCATGTCGAAAGATGTCACAGTACATGGTCTGTAAAAAAGTTCAGTGAATCGTTTTATAGAATGTGCGATTCAATGACAGGCACGGAATACAGTTCACGGCATACGGATCTTGCTCCTGTCGAGCAGCACCGCATATCATGACTGTGTTCCAGGCGACGAAACTATTATTACTATGATGTACTTCGAGTTTCGTAAGGAACAGCAGACAGCCATGCACTTTGTTCGTTACGTTTTTCATCTCATCGTAAGTGATGATAGGTGTCACGAGTTTAGTGAATTAGGGGCAAATCTATCAAGTTTACCTTAAGACTAGTGATGGACGGCATTAGTTGCCTTATCGCCTTGATATCCACAATATCCACATTACCACAATTTTTTTTTCTGGTGAAATCTCGCCTTCCTTCTTGGTGCAGGCTCAAACGGTTCTAAGGTTTGCGTGCGTGCCATTACTAATATATGCAAAAAAGTTATTTCTTTGCCTCATCAGCTAAATTTTACAGTTTATTCACATAGGTTTTATACGTATTCCAGTACCCCTACTCTCCCTTCTTGGAACTGTCCGAGGAAAAGATGCGATGTAAAAGAATCAAATTTGAACATTCCTTCTATCGTTTTTTGGACATCCCAGCGGTTGAAGATAAGGATTTATGAACGAGGTACATAGTGAATGAATGCGACGTGGTGGATTGCGAAGTTTTATTGAAAATGTCTACACTCCTCGCAATTAGTGCTTCACATCTGAAAGCACGCGACAATCAGATTAGTCGCTCACTTCACTTAGGAAGTAGACTCTTGGACCGCTCAACTGTGCTCAGGCGCCTTGTTGCGCGCCCTTCCAGCCGAGTCACACCTGTCATCAGACGAACAATTTCCAACTTAGCGTCTACAACCATTGCGATAATATAAGATAAGGAAACCACTTTAATAGCGAAAGCAGGTTCAAATGAGAAACACGATATCGTAGCATTTAGCGCGATATCTTCAACCAGAGACCCGTTTTTGGGCTCAACTACCACGAGGACTGCAGTCGGCATTTTTGACGTTTGTGAAAGGTTTTGATTCACTTTTTCATTGGTGGGTGTAACAGGATTTCTACTTTCTGTAATGAGCGCGATAACCCCACAATTCCGCAAGGTGTGCCTTTAGGATTAGAGGGCACCAATTAGTGTAAGTTTTCTACAAGTAGCGTCAGTATAGAACAATAATCATGAGAAGCACCTACACTCCGCTGAACTGAAGAAGCTATGGTGCCGACGTCGGTACCGCAAACAATAAATGCGGCCAATAGGGTCACCCGAAAACTGAAGGAAGCAGCGTTGTTCAATGTGGCGGCCACGATGCGATAAAAGGAAGGGCAGAAAGGAAATGGGATACCTGGCAAGGGTAGAAGACTGGACGACAGTGCACGGCTAGCGACAGGTTAAAGAAAGAGAAGATGGGCATTGCAGAATTCTTCTTTTAATGCAAAGGAAAAACTGACCGATTCTCGTGGTTTTGCATAGAAACCGGCAAGAGCACAATCTTCATAAACTTCCGCGCACATCTTCAAACATTCGCTTGTCTTATTGCTATTGACAATGTTTGTCGTTACGTGCGAGTAATGTCCCCTGATTGTGTAGCCAGCAACGATGGTCTTCGCGTGATTTTCTACGAAAACACAAGAAGGCGTCGTGGGAGGCACCTGAAACAAAGTTCGAGGGAAAAGGATCAGACTCTTCTGAGGTGAATGGTCAACAAGGATTTGACAGATTTTCCACTTTTATTTTGCCCTCTGTTCTGCATTGTGCGTTTTCTGTTAGCGATTAGTATACAGGGTGGCTCCTAATTATTTGCGCGTAGTTTATTACTAATAACTTCAACAAAAAACAACGGTTATGCAATCTGAAACAACTTCTGTGTAGAGCAATGCCTAACAATCATTCACTCGAGAAGTTCTTCGAAATGAGCTCCTTTTGCAGCAATACAGACCTTCAGTCTCTTCTCCACCGACATCACTGTGGGTCGCAGGAAGGTGACGTCGATATCATCCCACGCCTTCTGAAGTGAGGCTTTAAGAGCGTTCAAACTTTGGTGCCCTTTAGAGGGGACCTTCTGCTGCAAGTATACCCACACAGCGAAATCCATCGGATTCGGATCAGGCGAGTGAGGTGGCCAGAAGTCCTTTGTCCAGTAGCCAGGGAAGTGATTCTCGCAGAATGCCAGTGTGGATCTCGCAGAATGAGAAGGTGCCCAGCCCTGTTGAAGCATATATTGACCACGGACAAAATTTTCAACAACACAGGGGAGCCTTTGAGTGGCATCTTCCCAAAGAACAAGATTTTATCAGGCCGTCAGGAGCGTTTCGGCCGGTTTTCGCCATTTCAAATTCGGAAGATCATAACTCGACTCAGACTGCATCTTTTCTCACGAAATAAGCACCATTCAATTCGCTACACTTTTGGCAATATCACGGATACTTGCACATCTCATTTTGATGATGGGCTGATTATTTATAGTAGGACGATATCGACATCACCTTCCTGCGGCCCACAGTGATGTCGCACGGTGAGAGTGTAGAAGAGACTGAAGGCTCGTATTGCTGCAAAAAGAGCCCATTTCGAACATCTTCTCTAGTAAATGATTATTAGGCATTGCTCTACATAGAAGTCGTATCAGATCGTTTAACCGTTGTTTTTTGTTGAATTTATTGGTAATAGACTACGATAAACTACGCGCAAATAATTAGGAGCCACCCTGTATGTAGTATTTGACCTTGGAGGAGTTGCAACTTCCCTTGAAATTCTGAATTGAGACCTAGATGGATATCCGAAGACATCCGAATACTGGTTATAACTGTGATAACGAAAACTGCAAAATGCCATTCTAAAGCGAGCTGAGAGGGGTCAAAGTTTGCTTGTAATGCCTAGGACTTCTTCATCAGCATGGCCTTTGCATACTCAGTGACGACAATCGTGGCTCAGTGGTACTGTCTCGGATCTGATAGCAGGGGATTGTCGGTTTGCTCCCTCTCGGTTCGGATTTGCTTCTATTTCGTATTTCGCCCTCAGCAAGTGCCTCTCCTTCACTTCTGAACGTTTCTTTGTCTGGCATGTATTCGCTTAATCGCTAACATCACTCAGATCTTTATGGTTTTAAACTGGTAAATTCAAAAGTTGTGCTCAACATCAGGGAAATAAGTAAACCGACCCTGAACCATATCAGTATCAGCATCGATTAAGACTGGTTAAACAGAGTAAATAGGTGTATAAAGCAAAAATGTTGCTCACATAATGCGCACTGTAAATGATGGGTGCCAATAGGTGCCAGTACAAGGAAACCTTCTGAAGTAAAAGAGAAGCTCTTACTGACAATGGAACACAAAATTCAAGAAGTCCCTGGCACTAGCAAACCCACGTATACTTCCGTCTGCAGGTCTTTTACACTATAACTGAGCCACAATTGCCGTTCCCGGTCCAGCAAGGGCCATACACGAAGTGCCTTGCCAATGAGTAATCACAAGCAAATTGATCGTTCCTAACTCGCTTCAGAATGGCATTTTGCTAATTTGGTTTTCACAGTTTTAGTCAATATTCGGATGTTTATCGATCCACTTAGGTCTCAATTCAGAGATACATGGAAAAAATTCCTTCATGAGCGCCCTCGTCACCTCCCTCTCTTCATGTTTACATTTCTTGCCGAAACGACTGCAGAAACTCGATTTTAACAATGAGCCACTAGAATACTATGCTCCTGACTCTTGCGCCAGTATGTATCGGAGTTGCTTACGCTCGACAATAGCATGATAGTGCTACAAAAGACCTTTGTCTTTTTTCCTTCCTGTATTTTTCCAAAAGTGACCTATAAGGCAAAGCTCTCAAAGACAACCGGGGAGAGTCATGTTTTATGCCTCTGCATGGAGTATCGATAAACTTTTGTGATATGGCAGCACCGTAACCTGTGAGTGCAGTAGGAGCCACAGTAATGGAGCTGCAGAAACGGGGAGCGAAATCATGTTTCCTGAAAAAAGCTTTAACTCCTGAAGATTATCTATTATTCTGATTCGGCAGCAATGGGCGCCTCAGAGAGGAGAGGAGTTTTAGTTATGATTGCCCTCTCACACCTTCTACATCACACCTTCCCTAATTACTAAGCATCTCACCGAATCGTTTTGACTTCCCCACTTGATTCCACTTAAGATTTTCCAAAGCTTCAGCTAGAAAACATGAGTTGCAGAAATGAAAAGGCACTAGCAGAGATAAAAAGGCAATAAAAATCGGTGAAAATTCTTGAAATGAGGGTATATACTACTTCCCACACTTTTCTTGACACTGTTTCTTCTTACTAATCCTCTATGAATTTCATCGTTCAGAAAAAAATACTTCAGTTTATGAGCAAGCGCAATATGAAACACTGCTAACTTGTGTTTGTTTTCTGCATAGTCGTAATTTCAAGATTTCCCTGCAGTAGTCCTTCCCAAACGTCTTTCATTACAATCTCTTGTATGTTTTATGCCAAGTAATGCTCTGTTCGTCAGCAGTGCTCAACCACGAAGCGTGACCCCTTCATAGAGTTTCACTATGTTAAATGCTTCACGCTGCGCCTTCATCATGTGTAAGCACATTTTCATCATGGAGCCCCTTACTGACGCACCTCAACTCTCTTCATCTTTTTCTTCTTGCGCTTCAAAGGTTCTCCCTCAGAAACCTGCACATACATCTCTTTGTCGCCACGCTTCTCTGGTCCTACCAGTCTTTAGCTCCCCGCTCTACCAAGTAACATTTATCTTTCTAAGTGTTATCAGACATTTCCTTCGTTCATACCAAAAACATTCCGTTTCACTATCTGCGTGGATGCTGAACACATTGGTTTTTGCTCCCAGTTCCAGATTCCACACATGTTAGTAACACTTCTGTAGAAAGTCTGCCCTATGCTTTTCTATCCTTTTTTTCCCGTCTAATGTGCTAATGTAATGAAGGCCTTGTGCTCAGCTCAACCAACTAAATGAGGTCTCCCCACATGCAGGTTACAGAACTACTCGGAGGAAGGGGCGAAGTGACCCCCTCTGTGACGCAACCTGACTTGAGACCACACCTCCTCAGAGAAGTCAATGTTGGGCAGACAAGCGAATATGGCAATGACTATCAGAACAACATGCTTCGTCGGAGTAACAGCAAAAGACGAAACCAGAGGAGAATTGCTCTAATGAATCTTTGACCAGGTGCCCTCACAGAAGCGTGTGCTCATTCTTTGGGTACAGTAGTAAAGCTAGATGAAGTGGTCGTCCCTGAGCGTAAAAATTCGTTTCTCTGCTACGCCAACGAGGTTGTTGGGTGGAACTCTTTATTACCATATGGCACAAGTGGGGATTGTCCAAACTTGGCGTAATCTATCAAATAGAATGTCAGACATGTAACGCAGCGTACCTTGGAGGACTTGGAAGAACATTAACAATACGTACTCAAGAACACCTTGCCGGCAAAAGACGAGGTAACATAAGGGCACCTCTGGGAAAGGATATGACAGAGGAACGTGGTGGAAACGGCTTAGGTTTAGAGTGCAGCCTTTTAACATGCGAGGCTGCCAAGAAAGAGCTTGAGGTTCATACTCGGATTTTTGCAAGAAATCAAATATGGACATCGAAATGAATGCTTATCCAATACGAATGACCTTTTGCTATTTGCGTTACATTGCGAGCTACTGATGCAATGAGGGAGATATGCATTTCCCTGCTGTACTGTATGTACAAGGAAACATGGTATCTCTCACTGGCAACAACTAACACTGAGTAGCGTTGTTCCGCTCTTACTGCGGTGGAGTTGGTGAGCTCTTTTCTCGAGTAGGGAGTTTCTTCAGGTGTTCTCCTGAGTTTCCTTAGAACCGCATGAGGGATGAGACGTTTGGTGGTACCGCGGACAAAATCCTGAGTCCCGCGTTTAGGTCATTGAGTAAGACGATCCGATCGATACAAGCGGTTAATAAAGTGTCCACTAACAGCCTCATTGGCATAGCAAAGATACTTGGAAGTAATATCGACGCAGATGCTTCACGGAAAGAGAACTTGGAATTTAATGAGAAAAGTTCCCTTCTGGTAGAGAAGGACAGCGACATTGGAACCACTAAGGTTTCTTTACTGCTCATTGCCATGGAAGAACGCCCATGTGGGATGAAGAAGAAAACTGGAGCGGAAAGCTTCGATGACAAACGATTCCGATTAAGAGGAATTTTTGAATGTGGCCATTGGTTACTATGGTGCTATTCACCGTAAAAATAGTATGCCCAGTAGTAAACTTCGAAAGTTACGGTAGCTGAGAGAGATTTTGGAAGTGATTCACGTAAACTTCACTGACATAAGTCACGTTGAAAAAGGGAAGACGACGCAATTTCGTATTCATTCTCATTTCCTTTTTTGTCATAGTGTCCTGTAATGCTCAGTTTTTGTTTTCTGTTATATGTAGTGTACCCTCGCTCTGAACTGCGCTCGTAGCAGCGTCATGCATGGATCAAAAAGAATCCTCGGAGGGGTAGTGTTGTTATGGTTGGAAGGGGGATCGTGTTTACAAAAAATCCTAAAGGATGCCTTCACGGCCACCCTTTTTCGAGTACTTTTTGGACCGATTCGGCGCCCTCTACAAACACATCGATCGATAATCGAACTTTGTACTAGATGACAGGTAGCAATTTTCGAATTATTACTGTTTTCAGGGAGACATCTCGAGCATGGGATCAGGTACTCTCGAATACGGTGACTGTGGTCGTAATGCTCAAATTTCCCACGAACCCAAGGCTTGACCTTGGATCGTAAATGGACAAGGGAAGTGTGATGGCGTACTGAACCATCGTAGAACAGCATCGAGTACAAATGGACTCAAAGAATCGAAGAGTCTCCGAATTTCCGAAATTTGAAGCAAAAAGCGATATTTTGATCAGATTTCAAACTGGAGGATAAAAACGAAATCCTAGAAAACCTTTGTGCAATTTTTTCCAAATGGTTGCAAAACCTGATAAAGGTATTATCCAACGTTTTTGCGTTCAGAGGCATGAGTCCAACAGTTGGATTCCAGGGAAACTTGCGTCTTTCTTTTAGTCGCGGAGAACGCGACTATTGTATGATGGGGTTTGAATTCCTCTTCTTACCTTAATAACTGCAGCTGTACGAGTGTCCTAGGAAAATATGCGATTTCGCCACTTTACCACACACTGAAACAAAACATTAGGTTGTTCCCGGTAAACCTCTCTTTATGACTTCTTATAATTATTTCGCTCTTTTAGTATTCATCGCACTCATAGCACATTTTATGTGTCTCATTACCAATCCATGTGGTACCGGTACCTCTGTTGCAAACGCCGTATGTTTTGACCGAATAAAAACTGGATGTCGTTTTGAGATCGCTCTCGTAGCATGGCGTTTCGTCTTAACAACAGATCGAGGCAGAGAAATATTTTGAGCGAGATTTGAGCTAACTTACATACAGTGCTCTGCATAGTTATACAGCCACACACGAATTGTCCGGAAATTCCCTCAAGTTTGTACACCTTTCCCCTTCTGTTTTTTCTCCAAAATCTTCTGTCTACTGAAAAAAGGGTTTAGCTATGATGTCCCCGACGGCTAGCGGCGCTATAGCACGAGGGACGAGATTGAGTTTTCAAAAAAAACTTCAAAGAAGGAGGTGTCATGGTGTGGGATCAAATAATCATTCGAATTTTTGTCAGTGGAAGGAGTCAGGGAGTTTAAAGACGTTGTCATCGAAGCGTGACAGCATGTGGTCTAAAAACATTCTGAAAAACTTTATATGGACCTATATCATCGGAACTTGTGGCTATTCGAAGCAGTGGAGGACCAAGTCATCGCAAAATCAGCAATTTTCTCTTTTTCGTTGTTTCTTAGTTGACGAATGCGTCAATCTGTTCAGTGGCTTTTTTTGCAGACTTTTGCAGACTGGTATGAGTGCCACTTCCAAAACAAATTAAGAGAAGAGTCTTCAATGTCTCTTGGCTAAAATCTTTCAACCTAGAGGGTTTTCCCGAATCTTTCTGTAAACAAAGGTTTGGTCAATTTATAGGTGGCTGTATATTTATGGAGAGCACTGTACGTGGCTGAAAGTGATTTGTGTGTTTGAGGTCCTGAATTTGCTGACATTTTTTTGTGATTGGCTTCACTTCGAATATAGTATTTGCTTCGCAATGGTGGCGAACGCGAACATATTTGAATTGGTGAAAGTGAACCATGCCTTTGGCGTTGGTTGACGGCACGGCGAGTACATTAATGGTGGACACCCGACATCAAAAGGTGAAAACCATCAGCGAACAGTTATTTATGAACAACCCGGGATGATTATCTGCGGCGTGATTGGATTTTGATTGCCGGGACTGGCACATAGTTGGAACTAAGCTCAAGGCGCATTTAGAATAGGTTGATATATAGCAGCCGTGAAAAGGGAGGGCACTTATTTTCTCACTGTCGTCTTTGATTTGGTAATATCCTCTCATTACCAAACTGCACGTATATCTTCGCTCCAGCCCCAAATAAGAAGGGTGGGTGAGGTTTTCCTCCCTCTCTAATGCTTAGGCAATGGTGGTCACAGTGCGGCCCTCTTGCCCTCCCCCCCCCCCCCCCCTTCCACCATTCACATCAGCACCGCTGTAATGACATTGAACGACGTCGCGTCAAGCGGATACCATAATCGCAGCGGAAATTATTTTTTGACCAACTCGCGATGACTAAGGTATAATAGTAGTAATTAAACAGGATCAGAAAAGGAACTGAATGTTCTCAAAGAAACAAATCACGATTCGTTATATGTCCAGATATGCTATTAATAGAACTTTACAAGTGCTTCATGAACTTCATCAATATCTCAATGCGTACAGGGGTGCCAAAAAGAGAGTAATTTTTCTTCCCAACTTTCAACCCTACTTTAGCCAAATTTCAACAAATTTACCTCATACTATCTCTAAACTCCGTAAAAGCTTTCAGCTCCAATAGGATCGGGAGCTTATTCCGAGTGAACAAGATGTGTCACATCAACAAGGTAAAATCCGAAATTTCGTCGCCCTCGTTCACAACCTCACTGGTCAGTTCACTCTGGGTATTTGAGGGGATACATACTGGGTGGTGTTCTTAAGCATTCCTTTTTCTCAGGATCGCAGCGTTCTTCGTTTCCAAGAGCCAGAACATGTCGTTACCACTGAAACCCTTCCGGAGGCAGATTTGAGGCATGAAAAATGATACATGACACTCCGAATCATAGCCGCATTGCCCGAGCAGTAAGGGCTCCGTGATTTCCATGAACCAAAAGGGCAATCCGTAGCAAGTTTCCCACGTAAGACCTACCACGAAACTGGCTCTACTGCTTTAAGTGGACCGTAATACCGTAGGTGCTCTGAAGCCCAACTGCGCCAACTGCAGGCTCCGTACTTTTATGAAGGTGGAAGTAGTGAGTCTTAGCTTGCTCCTGTTTCTAGAGAAACATTTCGGGAATATTTTGCCCCAATACCTTTATCTCTTTCGTTCCCCTATGTTTTGTATACTTGGCGGATGTAGTCTGGAGGAACGCTAAGTGTTTTTGCAGGTTAGCAAGTTCCAACTTCCCTCTTCGTGAAACCTCTGCACCGATATTAGTTCGATCTTCTTCTGTTATGCCAACAAGGTTTTTAGGTGGTAAATTTATTAATGGCCTCACGATTCGACCAGATCGTCTTTCTCAAAAGCCTGAACGTGGCTCAAGATTTAGGATTCTATCCACTACACCACCAAACACCTTATCCCTCTAGCGGTTCTGAAGAAGTTTAAGGAAACCGCCGAAAGAACATATTTCACCCAGTCCACCACCGCAAGAGTGGACGCCGCCACTCCTTGTTTGCTGTAATTAGTGAATGAGGGATGCCATGCTGTCCTTATACATATAGTCCTTATACATATATAGTATAATGGGGACATGCATGTCTCCCTCATCATATTAGTAGCTCCCAATGTTGCGCAAATGGCAAGAGATCATTCGTAATGGATAAGCACTCATTTCAGTTGTTCATACTTGGATTTCTTGCAGAAATCCAAAACGCTTCAAGCACTTTCCTGGAGAAAATCTCAGTCTCGCATGCTAGAATACTGCACATCACATCAAAGTCGTCTCCGCCATGCTCCTCGGTCATGTGCTTTCCCAGAGGTATTCTTGTGTTACCTAGTCTTTTACCAGCAAGATGTTCTTTGACGTACTGCTAGTCTTCTTCCAGTTTCCCCAATGTACGTTGCGTTATATGTCTGACATTCAATTTGATAGATTTTGGCGCAATCCCCAGTTACATACGGACATGTAACACAATTCTCTGACACGCAACGCTTATCGTAAAGCCTATTCCGCACAATTTGGCTTTTGATGTTGCCATTAGGGACACTCACTAAGACAACATCATCACCAGCTGTGCTTGAACAAGTCATTTGGATTGAAACAGTTACTCTGTCAGAGATGGAAGGTATGCATAAGGGAACCTTATTAAGACGCGGTATGTGACGTTGCTCAGTGCATTCTCCTACGATGTTGTGCTACAACATAGCCGTTTGATGCAGCTATGTCAGAAGCTAGACGTATTGACTCGCGCCGCTCTGTCGGGCCCGTGCACACATTCGCAGCAGTCTTGAGCATGTTCTTCATGTGGCGTGAATCAAGATGTTCTTAGAGCTAGCTTTCCTGTACCACTTCACACTGAGCATGCCATCGGACACTTTCACCTGCGTGTTCAGGTAGGGAAGCCAACCATGGCGTGTTTTCCTCTTGTAACCTTGGTATACTGCGACTGCTGTTTTTAAGCGAATACACTCATCCGTGTTGATGTTATAATGAAGCAGTCATCTATGTTTCTGCAGCACATCAATGGTAAGCGTTCCAGTACTGGTTCTTCTATTCTGCTCATAAAGCAAATCGCAAGTACTGGAGCTAAACGCTGACCCATTGCCAAACCTCTAATTTGACAGTAATACGTACCCGACCACCTGAAGATGTTGCACTGCAAACACTCGCTGATTGAAATCATGATGAGCGCTTCATAAAGTTCGGTCTCTATGTTTCAAAAATACCTGCCCAGCATTAAGGACAGTGCTTGTAAAGCTTGATCGCTTTGAACGTTAGTATAAAGCGCATGACATCGAATGACTCCATCACGCAACCGATTTCCAGGCGTAGGTTGCGTAACTGTTCAAGGAACTGTTCAAGGACTGTTCAAGTTAGTCGTGTTGGTCAGATGCCAGTGATATGGTACATAAGCGGTTTTCAGCCTTCTGCACAAAAACCGATATTTTTAACAATATTGATCGGTGGCGCATGATGTTGTAGAATTTCAACTTTTATAAGGGCACTCAATCAATAGTATGGTCCATAAGTCCTTTCCAGCCTTGCACAAAAACCGATATTTTTGATCAATATTGATCGGTGACGATCCGCCTACTCTGATTAGTTGGCATTATTTTTGTTACTCTGGCATCTTCAAATAACTATAGTTTCATCTGCACCCTAAACTGTTCTGGATTGAGGTTATAATTTTTTATGAACATTTGTGGTAAGCACCACCTACTTGAAGCATGCCCCGCCCTCTGAAGGCGGGACTCCATCAACCGGCACAAACACCCTTGATTCACTTTGGCCTACCTTATCCCGATGCCTGGGCTCTTTTGAACGAATTATAGAGTTCTGCACCCAACACCGAGCATTTTAACCCCCGCCCCGCCCACAGAGGGCGGAGCCCGACGAATTCCATGTACGCTTTGTGCATCTCCCACCGTTCCCCACCCAACCCACACATGAGCCGACGTTTCCCGCTAATTTAGGAGGGTATGCCGAGTGTCGAGTACCTCAAACTGGGGTAATTAAACCACAGGGTGGACAGACAAACATACAAACACACCACACTTCTGGTTTATACATATATAGGGTATGATTTATTCGGTCGGAACGATCCCCATAAAACTTGAATTTTCTACTTCCTAAACTTAATTAGACCTCAGTCAACATCCTGAACTTAATTTTGAAAGGATAAAGCATTCATATCAATGAGACATTCGTCCCAGTCACTACGATTACGATGGCAAAATTTCAGCTTTATTGGAACAGGATAACAGAGAAACAGTAATAACCTACTTTTATTTTGAAGCACAAATTGAAAGTTTGACAACATAGAAATTTTAGTCTCAGTTTACAGTTCTCTGCGAAATCATGGATATTTCTCGATTGCATAAGAGCATCCATTGCCCATGGCACGGTATAAGACGAATATTAACTCATTGGGCCAGGTATACATCTTTATGGAATTTGGATCATTTCGGAAGATGTCACAGTACATGGTCTGTAAAAAAGCTCAGTGAATGTTTTTATAGAATGCGATGCAATGACAAGTACGTATGTTCACAGCATACATCTCTTGCTCCTGTCGAGCAGCACCGCATATTATGGTATGTGTTTCAGGCAACGACACTGTTGGGGATAACTGAGAATACTATTTTCTTTATTGATATTATATTTGAAACTCATTGATCTCACACCCGATCAGTGCCTAGGTAGTTGATCTGGCCACCTACTATTTTGACTATTATTTGACCAGGCTCTGATCGGGCCTGAGGGTATATAAATCCCTCGTGTTTTCTATGTATCACTCTTCTATTCCAGTGCCTTCCAATAAACCTATTCCTGCCATGCCCAAGGACAGAACAGACACTATTATTACTATGATGTACGTCGACCTCAGTAAGAGATAGCGGACAGCCATGCACTTTGTTTCTGACGTTTTCCCTCTCACCTCAGGTGATCATAGGTGTCACGAGTCTAGAAAATTCGGGGTAAATCGATCACGTTTACGTTAAGACTCGTAATGGACATCACCGGTTGCGTTATCGCCTTGAGATCAACAATGTCTACACTACCACACTTTTTCTGATGAAAGCCTTGCTGTCTTTCCTGGTGCGGAATAAACCGACCCTGAGGTTTTTGTGTGCAGTTTATAACCACTACAAATAGGCGCAAAAAATTATTTCGTTGCCTCTTTAACTACATTTCATAATTCATTCTTATAAGCGCATATGTATTCCTCTACCTACGCTCCTTTCTTGGAGCTGCCCGACGAATAGTTGCTATGTAAAAGATCACATTTTTCTGGTTTTGTGAAGGGTTTTGTTTCATTCCTTGATCACTGGTGAGCGTACCAGGAACTCTACTTTCTGTAATGGCGCATAACCCCACAATTCATCGCAAGGTGTGCCCTCAAAGTTGAAGAGTCAAAGTTGAAGGGTACCAATTAATGTGAGTTTTCTACAAGTAGCGCCAGTACAGAACAATAATCATGAGAAGACCTGCACCCCGCTGAAAAGGAGATTCTATGGTGTCGTCGTCGATTCCGCAAACAATAAAGGCAGCCAATAGGGGCACCCAACAACTGAAGCACTGTTGTTCGAAGTTGCAGTATGACGGTCACGATGCGATAAAAGGAAGAGCAGAAAGGGAATGGGGTTTCTGGCTAGGGTAGATGACTGGACGACAGCGCACGGCTAGCGATAGGTGGGAAAAGGAGTAGAAGGGCATTGTAGACTTCTTCTTTCAAGGCAAAGGAGAAACTGACCGGTCCTTCCGGTTTTTTGTAGAAACCGGCAGCAGCACAATCTTCATAAACCTCCGCGCACATCTTCAAACATTCGCTTGTCTTATTGCTATGGACAATGTTTGTCGTTATGGGCGAGAAATGTCCCCAGGTTACGTCGTCTGGGTAGTCGACCTTCGCGCTGTACTCCACGAAAACACAGGAAGGTGTTGTGGGAGGCACCTGAAACAAAGTTCGACCTAGAAGGATCACACTCTTCTGAGATGAATGATCAACAAGGAACTGAAAGAATTTCCAGTTTGGTTTTGTCTTTTGTTTTGCATTGTGCTCTTTCTATTAGCGATTAGTATATGTAGTATCTAGCCAGAGAGGAGTTTCAACTTCCCGTAGAATGTGGATTGGCACCTAGATGGATCGATAGACATCCGAATACTGGTTTCAAGTGTGAAAACTAAAACTGCTAAGTGCCATTCTAAAGCGAGTCAGCAGGGGTCACTGTTAGCGTGTAGTACCTGTCACTTCGTCATCGGCATGACGTTGCATACTCAAAGACGGTAATCATGGCCCCGTTGTGGTGTCCCGGATCTGAAAGCAGAGGATTGTGGGTTAGCTCCCCGTCCGTTGGGATTTGTTTCTATTTTGTGTTTCGTCGTCAGTAAGTGCCTTTCTTTCACTCCTAAACGTTTCCTTGTCTGGCAGCTACATATTCGCAGCCGTCTCTCACACTGCCACTTTATTTATAACCACTAACATGACTCAGATCTCCACGATTTTAGTGGCAAATTCAAAAGTTGTGCTCAACATCAGAAAAACAAATAAAACCGACTTCAAGTCATATCAGTATCAGCATCTATAAAACACTGGAAACAGAGTAATTAGGTGTGTAAAGCAGAAATGTTGCCCATAGAATGCAATGTAAATGCTGGGTGCGAATAAGTGCCCGTACAAGGAAGCGTTCAGAAGTGAAAGAGAAGCTCTTACTGACGACTGAGCATGAAATTCAAAAAAGCCCGCACTCGCACGGAGCATACCTACGTTCCTACTTCTACAGATCTGCTACCTAAACAGATTGTAGAAGTGTAGTGTAGCCACGATTGCCGTTGCTGCTCCAGCAAGGGCCATGCACGAAGTGCCTTGCCAAGGAGTAATTTCAAGCAAAATTTGACCCTTCCTAACTCGCTTCAGAATGGCATGCTAATTCGGTATTCACAGTTCTAGTCAATATTCGGATGTCTATTGGTCCACCTAGATCTCAATTCAAAGTTACATGGGAACCCTTCCTTGATGAGTGCCCTCGTCACCTGCCACTGCTCATGTTAACATTTCTCGTCGATAGTACTGCAGAAACTCGATGTTAAGAATGAGCCACTAGAACACTATGCTTCTGACTCTTGTGTCAGCTTGTAGAGGAGGTGCTGACGCTTGACAGTAGCCCGATGGCTTAAAAAAACATACGCCTTTTTCTCCCACTACTTTTTTTCAGAAAAAGCCTTCAATGCAAAGTTCTTAAAGGCAACTGTGGAGAGTAGTTTTATGCCTCTTCATGGAGTGTCGATAAACTTTTTGAAATGATGTTGCAGCACCGTAACCTGTGAGTGCAATAGGAACCACAGTAATGGAGCTGCAGAAACGGGGAGTGAAATCATGTCTTCTGAAAAAGCATTAATTCGCGAGAATTATCCATCATTCTGATTCGGCAGCAATGGACGCCTCAGAGAGGAGCACAGCTTCAGTCATGATTGACCTCTCACACTTCCTACATCGCCAATTCTCCAATTACCTGGCACCTCCCCGAATGCGCTTTTGGCCTGACTTCCCCAGGTGATTCCTCTTAATATGTTCCAAAGCTTCAGCTAAAAAACATGAGTTGCAGAAATGAAAAGGCACTAGCAGAGATAAAAAGAAACAATGAAAATCGGTGAAAATTCTAAAAATAAAGGTAAATACTACTTTCTACACTTTTCTTGACACTGTTTCTAACTGACTAATTTACTAAGCGCAATATGAAACACTGCTCACTTGTATTTGTTTTCCGCATAGTCGTAATTTCAAGACTTCCCTGCAGCAGTCCTTACAAACGCCTTCCGTTACAAACTCTTGTATGTTCTATGCCATGTGATGCTTTGTTCGTCAGCAGTGTTAAACTGCGAAGCGTAAACCTTCGATAGAGCTTCACTATATTACATGCTTTACGCTGCGCCTTAATCATGTGTAAGCATATTTCCATCATGGGGTCCCTTACTACCGCAGCTCAACTCTCTACATCTTCAGCTTCCTGCGCCTTCATGAGTTCTCCCTCAGAAACCTGCACATTCATGTCTTTGTTACCACGTTTTTCAGTCCTACCAGTCTCTAGCTCCCTGTGAAATCGAGTAACATTTATCTCTGCAGGTGTCATCGGCTCTTTCTTCGTTCATACCAAAAACTTCCCGGTTCCCTATCTTCCAAGGTGCTGGACACAATAGTTTGTGCTCCCGGTTTCAGATTCCACTCATGTTAGTAATACATCTGTAGAAAGTCTGCCCTGAGCTTTTTTATGTTTTTCTTTTCTTTTCTGCAGTGTGCTGATGTATTGAAGACCGTGTGCTCAGCTCAGTGTGAGTGGGACTATTGTACAGAATACTCCTGAGCACCTTTACTACGCCTACCTCGCACCTCCCTAGCACCGCTCCCCACACCTTGGCATGGGGTGACCTTGTTGACTGCTGTGTCTGTTGACCTCTTGTCGACAATGATTGTTGCATCGAACCACATGGAGTTTATCATTTTATTAATGATAACTGTCGAGAGCGGGTGTCCGTGATCTCGAGCCCGCCACTCCGCGGGTGGTCAAGAGAGCCCGGAGGGGGCTATAAAAGGGGGCCGCGGCCACCCAGTAGGCAGTTGTGATTTCCCCCTCGACCGCCCGTGAAGTGGGCAGCGGCCCACGGAAGCCGTCACCGCCGTCCACCGCCGTCTACCGCCGTCTACCGCCGTCGACCGCCGTCTGCCGTTGGACACGCCACCGCCAGCCGACAGCCACTTCCAGCCGACACGCCACACCTTCCTGCCCTTCCTACCCACCACCCTACTAATTATTCGTTCTGTTCTGTTATTATTCGCTGTTCCTAATAAACTTATTGATAGCTGCTGACGGCATTCAAGACGCTGTGAGGTAGACACCGCCGGGTACACATACACTACATGGGGGCCAAGCCACTCCCCATAAGCGTCTAGAGTAGCTTCAGAGTGGTCAATAAGGTCTTTGTGAGAACTCGCCGAATAGTGAAAAAGGCGATAAAGAGCAGTCGAATCGACTAAAATGAATGATTGCAGGAACTTTGAGCAAGCCGTGCAGGGCACAACGGAGTGTGGAAACATGGTGCAGAATTTTGAGGATGAAAGCACCGAGGTGAGAACGAGGACGAGCGAGGAGTTCTTAGCATCAGGACTAAGTGGTCAAATAGAGAAGGCAATTGTAGCGATCAGGGATATCGGCCCAAAGATCAGAGCGGATCTGGAAGGGGCACGAATTGCCGCGAAATACAGGGCGATCATAGAGCAAGCGGTAACTGACCGAATTAGTAGAGCATGCGGATCTTTAGAGATTCTGAGAATCCGGAAAAGTACCGTACTTTTGGTAAGACGGTAACAGAGGCGCTCAGAGAAAAAGGGATCACAACCGTAGATGACTGGAATGATTTTCTAAAAGTAGTAGAACGAGATGGAGATTGGTTATGGAGATGTGCAGTATGTTGAACACTGATGTATCGCAGGTACGCGACATTGTGGCAGAAATTCAGGAGCTGCAGGACAAGCAAGGAAAGGACAGAAGAAATAGTTTTGACGAACTGTCGGATGATCCCATGGAAGTTATGAAAATGAACAGTGAAGGAACCAAGAGTTCTGTTCTGTTCCATGGTGATAATGACCGAAATTTGCAGATGACAGCACGAGTAGCAGAGCGGAGTCGGGCAGCAACGCAGACTGGAGCACCTTGCGTGCAGCACTCGAGACAGCGTTCGGATCGCTGGGACACAGCCGCGGAGCGATGCGAAGCAGGTCAGAACTACATGGAGAATTTTCTAAAATTCTTGCAAGCAAGTAGTTGCGCTGACCCTGGAATCTTCCGAGGCAAAGCTAAAGAGAACTTCAAAGAGTTTTTGCGACGATTTCGAAGGAAGTATGAGCCCTTAGGGTTTGAGGATAAGGAACTGCTAGAGATTCTTGGTGATGATCACTTAGAGGAAAGAGCGAAAAATATATTTTTGGCAATCCCACAGGATATAGTGGAAAAGGGATTCGGTGAGGTGGTTAGAGAAATGGATAGAATACTTTCGAACGATTCAACAGCTGCCAGAATGAGGGCTCTGAATGAGCTCAGGGGCTTGAAGTTAAGACCGAATCAGTCCATCTCAGAGTTCTGTGTAGTATTAGAAAACCTTGGTCGGAAAGCGAACCCCAACTGTGCCATGTCAGAGAGGTCTTTAGAATATGCGCAGATTTTACTGGATAATTTGAGAGACTGGCCAGAGCATGTGCAGTTATTAAGTGTGCTGCATAGGTCCGACCCGAGCAGAGCGTACAGTGAAATAAAGCAGTTAGCCATTACCATAGAACAAGCACGAACAATGTACGGAACGCAGAGGAAAAGCGGACCTACAGGAGGGGAATGGCGAAAGAGACTGCAGGCGTATAGGAACCAAAAGGAGGATGATAGATTTAGATCAGTAGATTGTCATGAGCCTGACGGGCGTCAAACCACCTATGTAGACAAAAGGGAGGAAGATGATGACATCCGAAAGTGTTTCAACTGTTCGAAATTGGGGCATATTGCTCTAAACTGTCCATTAGGAAGGCCCAGAGTGAACAAAATTAACAGAAACATGCGATGACAGTGAAGCGAGAGGAGGTAACGCGTGTATCTGACATAGTGCGACAAGCCCGTTCGATGGGAATGGTGGCAAAGAAAAATTCTTTTGTGACAAATCTGGTGGGAGAGAAGATGACCACCTGAGTAAAGATGCTACACGACAGAGTTCCAGCATTGATTGACACAGGATCAATGGTGAGCGTTGTGCCAATCGGACTACTAGCAGAAGCACAGGAATACGGGTTCGATGTGGATAGTCTCGAAGTAATCAACCACAAGGTACTCGACCCTGTTTTTGATGCTTCCAACAAGCGAATGAATCTTCTCGGTGGTGTAGCCATTGCAGTTAGAATCGAGGGAGGGTCTGAGTCGGAAGTTGCCTTCTATATATCGAAAGATAAGGGAAGAGAAGTTTTGCTAGGCACGAACGCACTGGAGAGCCTAGGTATTAAGATCAGTCTCCCTAAACTGGCAATAGGTGCTTCACTGAAGACAACCGATTCAGGACGAGTAGGAGAGGACTCAGAAACGGTAGAAGGGCTAAATGATGCCGTAGTGAAGACACTAGCTGCAGGCAAAAAGAGGAAATGGCAGGAGCGAGTGCGCGAGTACAACGACCGAGTGGGAGAGAAAATGAAAATGGACTATGACAAAAGAAATGAGGTTGACAGTGAGAAACTGCCAAAATTAGGAGATAGAGTATACCTACTTGCACCAAAAGAAAAAGCAATGAGTTCGCATCCCAAGCTGACAAGCGAATGGGCTGGACCTTTCCGCGTGATCGGAACTAGCGAGAACTCAGCAGTTGTCACTCGGATAGGAGGAAATTCGGAACCAATTCGGGTTCAGTATGACATGTTGAGGATAGTGCCGAAGCAAATTTCGGACGATAGAATAGATACAGCGACAAGTAGAGGGAAAAGTGTGAGAAAACCTAAGATTAAGGTGAACAAAATGTATTGTTCTCATTTCAGAGGAGCTGTCATTGAATCGAAGAACAGTCAAGGACATCTACTGTATCGCTGTAAAGATGAATGTCTGGATAGAGCATGTTTCGGTGATCTCGAGGGAATAGCTTTCCCAGGAGCCTTTGCGAAAGAACCCATAGGATCACTGTGGCGAGCATGGATGGCTGCTAGCATTTTCATCAGAAGCGACATGACCACGGCTGAGAAGATCCGATCGTGGAAAAAAGGAATGGTGTGCCTCGACAATGAAGTTTTGAAGAAAGTATTAAAACTTGCTTATGACCGCTGTATGGACTGGACTGAGTTCATCTATGTGACGGACGAAATCACGAAGCATGAGAGAATCGACGACTACTGCTTCGATACAACGTACAATGACGCCCTGATGAGTCTGAGGAGTGACCTAGACGAGCTGGAGAAGAAGCAACGCTCCAAAAAGGAAGGGCCGGTCGCTTTCGCTGCGCTAGAGAACGCATTTTTATTGGAGAAAGATGGCCCACGTGGGGGAATAATCACGAGAGTGACCTCCTCGTTCGAACATTCGAGGGAAGCCCTTGATGAGTGGAAGACGTGTTCGACTTGGATAATCGTGTGGCCCATGGACGTCAAGTTCACAGATGCCTAGATTTGCGAAACAGTTAAAAGATGTCATGGTCAGCTGGAGGAAGGCGGCCGCATAGACACAGTATGGCCACCTGTGACAGAAACCAATATAGTGACTTGGAAAGGACTCTCAGAAGTATGGAAAATCCTCGATGATGCGTTAGAGAAGAAAGCTGGACCATTACAGATGTTTCCTACCGCTAGCCACAAAATTGAGAATGGAAAAGTTTTTGTGGAAGTGGGAGCTCCCGAAGGAGCATTAGATTTCTATGGCAAGAACCTGGGCGTGGGCAGCACCAAGGCACTGTACGAGTGTATAAGGAAGCGAGTGAAGGAGGCAGAGCTACCTCCGCTGATACCGCTAGAGATCCCACTTCCAGCCGACACGCCACACCTTCCTGCCCTTCCTACCCACCACCCTACTAATTATTCGTTCTGTTCTGTTATTATTCGCTGTTCCTAATAAACTTATTGATAGCTGCTGACGGCATTCAAGACGCTGTGAGGGAGACACCGCCGGGTACACATACACTACATAACAGTACTTATACTTACTACTAACAATTAACGAACAATTGACAGTAACAATAAGAGAGAATTGGAAATTCGAATCGTTGCATTAGTTACACACTGGGACATTTTTTTGCAGTAATTCAGGAAATATTTTGGAGTTGCACCGTTTTCATAATATCGCGCTAATCTAATTATAAGTAAAAAAACCAGCTATCGTCTGAGCGAAAAGTCTGCTGCAAATATTGCACATCCGTTGAATGTTAGTAAAAATAATAATAATAAAATAAAAATAATAATAAACGATGATAATAATTATTGTTATCATTATTCATAAACTCCATGTGCTTCGATGTGACAATCATTGTTGACAAAAGGTCAACAGACACGCCAGTAAATTATGCAAGGTCACTCCGCATGCCATGGTGTGGGACGGTGCTAGGGAGGTGCGTGGATGGTAGGTGCGAGACAAAGGTGCTAGGAGTATTCTGTACAATAGTCACACACCCCAGCTCATTCAATTATGAGATCTCCACACAGGCAGGTTGGAGGATTATGCGAAGGAAAGGAAGATGCGAAATGACTCCCCCCCCCCACCCCTATGACGCAACCTGACTTAAAGACAGTGTTAGGGATAATTCGGTGACAGGTAATCCCAAAAGGAAGCATTCACTGAAATTATGGGTCTGAAAGGCCGATGTATGGCGAAATCCCCCGCAAAAGGCACCCCCTTGAGCTGTGGCAGAGGCGGCCACGTCAGGGCAAGCCCCCTTGGCTAGGGCAGCCCGCCTCCTGGTGACGAGCTTCCTCCTGATTGGGTGGGAGGAGCCAAGAAGGGCGGCACAACTGGAGCGATGGGGTGCGCTTTCGTAAACAGAACGTCGCATACACTGTGCTGATCAGCTGATTATTATTTTGATTGTTTTGATTTTTGCTGCTCACCCGTATAATCTGCGCGTTTTTCTTTTCTATTCTTCTTTTCTTTTTCATTGATTCTCGCGTGATATCTTCGCTCGTTTGCAGTTAACGATAAGATGCTTTTGAAGTTTTTTGTATTGTTTCCTCGCTGTTTTTGCGCATTGATTACTTGGCTACATGGCAATGGCAGAGTCGCCCGGGCTAGCCGCCTCTTGACGGAATTTTCGTCCACGTCGAGAATCAGCGGTGGGGAAGGGGTTCTATTTTCGGGTTTTTGGTCAGTCTTTTCCGTTTTCCCTTCACCGTGGTATTACTGTTCATATAGCCCATCGTATTCGCCACTTTTTCCGTATTTCGTCTGATTTGCCCTAACACTGCCTTTAAGACCACACCCTCTCAGAGAAGTCAATGTTGGGCCGACAAGCGAATATGGCAATGACTTGTTCAGAACATCATGCTTCGACGGATTAACAGCAAAAGACGAAAGCAGAAGAGATCTCCGAATGAATCTTTGACCAGATGGCCTCGCAGTAGCTTGTGCTCATTCTTTGTGTACAAGAGTTAACCTAGATGAAGTGGTCGTCTCCAAGCGTAAAAAGTTGTTTGCAAGTTTCTCTGCTATGCCAACGAGGTTGTTGGGTGGAACTCTATATTACCATATAGCACAACAGACATTGCGCCAAACTTGGTGTAATCTATCAAATAAGAATGTCAGATATGTAATGCAACGTAACTTGGAGAAATTGGAAGAACACTAGCAATATGTATTCAAGAACGCCTTACCGGCAAAGGACGAGGTAACATAAGAGCACTTTTGGGAAAGCATATGACGGAGGAGCATGGCGGAAACGATTTTGATGTGAAGTGCAGAGTTTTAAAATGCGAGGTTGAGATTTCTGCAAAAAGGTGCTCGAGATTCATATTAGAATTTTTGCAAGAAATCTGAATATGAATATGCTTATCCAACATATATATATATATATGAGTGCTTATTCAATACAAATGATTATTTGCCATTTGCGTAACATTGCGAGCTGTTGATGCGATGAGGGAGGCGTGCATGTCCCTACAGTAGGAAAGCATGGTATCTCTCTCACTGGTGACTAACAGCGTGGAGTTCCGCTCTTGCTATGGTGGACTAACTGAGCTCTTTTCTTACGTATGGGGTCTTTTCAGCTGTTTTCCTGAGTTGCTATCAAACCGCTGGTGGGAAGAGGCGTCTTGTGGACAAAATCCTGAATCTGATCAGCCACGTTTAGTCCTTTGAGGAAGACGATCTGGTCGAAACATGCCCTCTATTAAGTGTTCCACCTAACAGCCTCGTGGCATAGCAGAGAAACTTGAAAATAATATCGATGCACAGGTTTTCGCGAAAAGAGAAATTGGAATTTATGTTGTCCCTCTTGCAGAGAAGGGCAGTGGTGCTGGAACCACAAAAGTTTCTTCACTGCTCGTTGCTATGTAATAACGCCTTTGTGAGATGGAGGAAAAAACCAGGATGGAGAGCATTGATGAAAATCGATTTTGATTGAAAGGAATCGTTGATGAATGTAACCATCAGTTACCATGGTGTTGTTCGTCGTAAAAATAGTATGCCCAGTAAAAAACTTCGAAAGTTACGGTAGCTGAGACAGATTCTGGAAACGATTCAAGTAAACTTCACTGACATACGTCACGCTGAGAGAAGGGTAGACGACACAATTTCGTATTCATTCTCATTTCCTTTTTTGTCATAATGTCCTGTAATGCTCAATTTTTGTTTCCTGTTATGGTGTACTCTCGCACCGAACTCCGCTCGTGGTAGTGTCATGCATGGTTCAAAAATACATAATCCTTAGAGAGGCAGTTTTGTTTGGGTTGGAAGGAGGATTGTGTTTTCAAAAATTCCTCAAGGATTTCTCCCCCCCCCCCCCTCTTTCTGAGGAGTTTTTGGACCGATTCGCCCATATCTACAAAAAGATGGATCGCTAAACATACTTTGTGCTAGGTAATAGGTAGCAATGCAATCTTTTCCGAATTACTACTGTCTTTAGGAAAACAACTCAAGTACGAGAGCAGGTGATCTCGGGCACGGTGACCGTGACCATAATGCTCAAATTATCCACGTGGCCAGGACTTGACCTTGGCTCGTAGATGGACAAGGAAAGGGTGGTGGCGTGCTGAACCATCATTGAACAGCATCGAGTACAAACGGGGTCAGAAAATGAAAGGGCCTCCGGAATTTGAAGCAAAAAGCGATACTTCGATTGATTTCAACCACGAGGACAAAAACGAAATCCCGTAAATCTTTAGTGCAACTTTTTTTCTTCCCCCTCGACGGTCCGACGCCTCATCGTGGCGAGTGGGTGGCAATGGGACTGGACTGCGATGTACAGCGGGAGTTTTTCGCTTCGGCAAATGCTCCTGGCAGGTTCAACCATGCTGAGAAGGAGTAAAGTCCTAGGCAAGAGCGGACCCCCCCCCCCCTCCCTTCCCTCTGTTTCGATGGTTGAGGAAGGGGCCTGCGGACGAGCTGGCAACGCTTCGTCAGGATACCAGGGAACAAAAACGCTCAACCAGCAGAAAAACAGCCTCAATACCCCGCACACTGGGCTCTGCCGTGTCCGACGTCGGACGGTACGACAACCGGTTAGAGGCGAAGAAATCTCGGGTTGCGCAGGACGTCATGGATTCTGGACAATGACGACACACCTCGTACAGGGCACGGAGACTGCTTCATGTTCTGCACCTACAACGCCAGAACAGTCTCGTCCAACGCCAATCTCCATGCTCTCCTCGACGCTGCGACTCGCATCAAGTTCCTTGTGATCGCGGTACAAGAAACAAAGAGCAGAAGAACCGACGTACGACAGTTCAACGACGGGTCTTTGTTATCCGTGGAGAGAAGATCCCATCGCGGAATGTCGGAGGCGTTGGATTCGTCGTGCACCCGTCTGTCGTCCGCTACGTCGACTCTCACGAGATTCTGTCTCTCGTCTAGCCATTCTACGCCTTCATCCACCGTATTGCAAACGGCGCCCCATGGGGGTCCGCATTGATTGCGGACCACGCCTAACCTAACCCTCCCAGGGTCCTAATGTGCGAGGTGGAACTAATAGGGGACCTGGTGACTACGTTAGCCAGGCTGACGCCTGGGAACTTTCCCCGTTACACCCGACTGCACGATAACACGAAAGTGATACGACACCAACATACACAATGCAAGAAAGGTCGAGGGAGTTCCTCTAATGACACACAAGAATAATACACGAAAGAACTAAGAAGTTTATATGGAATACAACAATACCATACAAGATATAAACCTGAACTAGAAGGTAACTCACGCCGGGCTCTCGCTACGAGCCCCGTCGACAGTCTGAGGCGAATCAGGAAGATTCCAAAAGTCGGGACAATTCTGCTACTTGTTCTAAGGGCGTCAGCTCCAGACCCCTGTCTGCACGGGCGACTGCAGTGAACCCGGCCGCAAAAGTTGGGGAGCCGGCCAAAGTATGCACCCTGTCGTCAGGCGGACTCTCAATAGAAAGCGTCCGGTCACACTTCTACGCTAAAGAACCATTGTCTTAAGTTAATCCCCCCTTATCCTGAGTAAAACGTACGGCCCGGTGAGTAAATGGGTTAGTAACAAAAAGAACGACAATATCTAAATGAACTACGACAAGGGCTAGCAACAACACAACTAGCAACAGGAGTAAGGCACCAACAAAGAACAAAACATCAATAGCTGGCAATAAAACAATGGGTTAGTAGAAGTGTTAGTAACGGCACCTCGAACCCGCCAGCTGGGTCGTCGCGCCGTAAGATGTCGTAATTGAACCGACGGCGAGAAACCGACAATACCAACGACGAGTACCACGCACGGCTGGTAGCGAAGGCGATAAACTCTGAACTAAACCGTTAAAACAAGGCAAAGAAACGAAAAGTAAAAAGGGCTCAGTTAAGTGAGTCCTATAGTGGAGTAGCTGTCGGCAAGGATTGGCGTAAAGGAATACAACGTAGGTAAGCGACAGAACCAGCGACTATCGAACCTGAACACTGAACGTAAAGCATTCAAGCAACTGGCACTTACCTGGGGAGATCCTGGTTCCTTGGTGACTGCACGGCCCGACTGCTCCTCCTTGGGGAAATGCTGAACTACTGGACTAAAGAGAACACAGGAACAATGCTGAACTATTGTATTAGAGACGGCATGGGAATAAGGTTGAACTATGGTATTGGTGACAGCATTGGGGCAATGCTGGACTATTGTATTAACGCGGACGCGTAGGGTTTTCTGTATTAGATGATCGAGCTGTAAAGCTGGAGTAAGTGAACTAAGGATGGAAGGCACGTACTACCAGGTGTCAGTGCTTTCTGCGGGAGAGAACCCTTCCCTATTTCCCTCCTCGGAGGGGGATCGGGCGCGTTTCCTGGGACGCCCGGAGAGCCCGGACGGACCCGGCTGGTCCGACTGCCTCTGCATTCCGGAAGGGCCTGCTTGGTCTTCGTTCCTCACTGAACTAGATGGTCGTGAGCGCTCCGCGTGTCTTGATTCCTCGAATAAGTCCGGTGGTCGACGTATTCTTCTCTCTCCCGGGATGAGCGCTCGTAGTGTCGACAAACGATCGCTGCAGGTGGAGGCGATCAGTAGGTCCGGACGCGGAGGAGGTCGTGTAGGCGCTCTGGCGTTATGTCCTTATCCATAATGGCGAACCGGTTGTAGATACAGAACGCCCTGTGCTGGCCATCTTCCTTGCATATCGAGCAAGGATCCTTGCGGATGCAAATCACATGGTGCTGTTCGAGGCAGTTGCTGCATGTCCCGTGCCTCTCAGCTATGACAGCTCGACTGGTGAGTTAGGGGTGCCGATAGAGTACGAGGAACTGTGGTCTCGCAGCCCGCAGAAAACACATCCCTCACCCTGACTTTATCGCTAGGAGGTATTTGTCGGGTAGGAATGCCGACAAGTGTGCCAGTGAGGGTGCTGAACTATGCATCTCTCTGTTCTGAACTACGGCTCCGCAGCCTGCGTGATGGACTACGTCATGACTTCGCCGGCGGAAGACCTGTAATATCCCACGGCGCGCTGCCTCCTCTATGCTTTCTCTTGCCCAGCTGTGATC
Organism: Trichostrongylus colubriformis; assembly: GCA_963978905.1. Taxonomy (NCBI): domain Eukaryota; kingdom Metazoa; phylum Nematoda; class Chromadorea; order Rhabditida; family Trichostrongylidae; genus Trichostrongylus; species Trichostrongylus colubriformis. Next base: position 37,538,222 of record OZ022258.1, on the reverse strand, counting down.
CTGCACTAGATGCTTGTGCTGGCTGAGTGGGCAAGTCGGGCGGGCGCCTGATTTGGGTGGACTGCGGTCCAGCCTCCGGCCCGACGGGGACGGTGTCTCGAGGCAATGTAATAGGTAGCAACTTATGGGGCTGTAGTACAAGGTAATTCTCGCTGAACTGCTCGTGACTGACGTTAAGCCTGCTGTAGTAGAACCCTGTTATATTTCGCTTTTCTTTGTTGAACTAGCTTCTTTCACTGCAGTACTCGTGTACTAAACGGCTTCTATGTCCTTTGGGTAGATGTGATACTAATGAAGCGAGGTGAACTATGAGAAGAATAGTGTGAAATACGAGATGAATTTGAACTATCTCTAGACATAGTGCGTGAAAGTGATTACTACGATGAGTTAGTACAGTGCGCAAGCAGGTGTTAAGTATAACTACGTTGGCGCAGAGCTTGCGAAAATCGATAATGAATTAATGTAACTTGTAAATAATAAACATCAAATGTTTATACATGTACTACGCAAGCGATAATCACGCGTATTATGTGAAGTAAGATGGTTTCATGCAAAATCAGAATTTACGATTTTATGTAATAGAGCATTTGTGTGAGGTTAGGATGGAGTGAGTAGAGCGAGTGGAATATGTTAAGTGATAGATGAGATTGGAAGGTGCATTATGGAATAGGAATAAAGGAACACGACGGCAATTAGTACACGAACGAAACGACGCGTAATGGACGAAAAAAGGCAGGAAAACCTCTTGTGGCGTTGCGCTGTAGCGAAAATGAGAATTTCTCATTTCGCCGTGAGCGCGCCGCTGCGTGTCGGCGTTTGGCTTACGCGTCGGGACCTTCATCCCGAACTGCGCTTAGGGCCTTTAGGGTACGGCGAAGTATACGCGCGTGTACTAATTAGAGTCAAGGTGAAAGGATTTGGAGGGATGTTGATGTTAGTGAATTGGGCGAGGCATCAGGTTGGTTGTTGTGATGTTGCTGTTATTTCTGTATTTTGCATTATTTGTATTATCTCGGAGGTAAGTTCTTTGTGTTTATGTATTAATCATGTGTTACTTGAAGTTGATGATGAAGGATGTTTGGGTATTGATATGAATTGCATGCAATGTTGAATTAGCTGCTTGTTGTTGTTGTAATGTTGTTGTTTTTGTTTGTATTATTTCACAGGTGAGTGTTATAGTTCATTTATTTCATTGTTTCTTTGTGATGGTTTTGTGTGAATTGATTGTTTGCACTATTTTTTGCTTTTCTGGGCGGCTGGATTCGTACTGGTCGAGGTTCTTTTTTTGATTGCAATATGGAATCTTTGTCTTGTGCTGATACCTCCAGAGGTATCAGCTGATTAATCGATCGATCCAGTACTTTTCCGTTGCCTGTTTTGATTTGTACTGATCTGATTAGCCCATCACTTGATTTGTTGATTTGTGTTATAACCCCGAGAAGCCATGATGACCGTGGTGTATTATCCGTCCTTATGAGTACCACGTCCCCTTGTTTAGGTGTGTCTTTCGAGCCAATTTTGGAGGGTGTTGTTTTCTGGTTGCGTTCTGCCAGACTTTGTAGGTAAAGTCTCTGCCACGCTTCCCAGAACGTCTCCAGGGACTCTTTGAGTGACACGAAGGACTCGATTAGGTACTCATTAGAACTGGAATTGTCTAGGTGATCTTATGCTAGTACTCTTGTATTACCGACGGTCGCTTTGGCTGGTGTGAAATAGGGGTTAATGAGGTCAATTGGTCGTAGTACGAATGTGTTGTCTGATTTGTAGGTGAGTACTGGTGTGATAGGGCGTGTGTTAAGCATTGTCTCTATTTCTGAAATAAGTGTTTGTAGTGTCCACAGGTCTAGGATTTTCCTGTTTATTGTCTTTCTGAGTGCGGATTTCACTGATCCCACGAGCCTCTCATAGAACCCTCCTTTCCATGGGGAGAGAGGGGTTATGAACTTCCATTGAAGGCTCTGGGATGCTGTGAAATATTGTACTACGGGGTCCTCTTTGAGGTTGTGTAGTTCATTAACCAGTACCTCCCTTCCTAGCTTGAAGGTGGGCGCGTTGTCACTCAGAACTAGGTTCGGGGTTCCACGGCGTGCCACGAACCTTCTGAATGCCAGGAGAAACTGAGGTGCTGAGTTATCCGCTACCACCTCTAAGTGCAGGGCGCGTGTCGCCATGCATGTGAAGAGGCACACCCATACCTTTTGGTCTGCTCCGCACTGTGGTCGTATTAGTAGAGGTCCGAAATAGTCGAGACCTGTGTTCTGGAATGGACGACTCCGGGTCACCCTCTGGCTTGGTAGATCCGGTGTTTTTGGGTAGGAATAGTGTCGACCCTGGTGGCGTTTACATGCGACGCACCTGGATATGACACTATTCACAATCGTCCGAATCTTGGGGATGAAGTAATGGTTGCGTAGTTCGGAAACTACGTGAGAGGACCCGGCGTGGAATAGTTTTTGATGATAGTGCATTATAATGACGCGTGTTAAGTGATGTTTGGGGAGTAGCAGTATGGGGGTTTTTTGCTGTTTCGTTCATATTTGAATTAGCCATGCGTGAATTAGTGTGGTAAATATTGTTTTCGTCGAGTGTGAGCTGGAATCGTTTTGTGATGTCCGCTTTTAATTGTAGTACTCCTTCGCGGTAATGTTCTCGTAATAGTACTACTTCTGCGGCTGCTAGATCGTCTCCGTTAATAGTGGGCCCTGGGGAGACGTGATCTAGTAGACCTTCGGGGTACTCTGGCGACGTGTTTTGATTGACCTTTCGCCTGAGTTTCCCTATGTACTTGAGAACATACGCAGTGATGCGAAGAAGCTTATTATACGAATTAGTTTTCTCGAACGGAATGAATGAAGTATAGCCTTCTGAAACTGTAGTGTTTACCGACTTGAACTCGACTTCCGCTTCTTTTGGAGGTGTGGGTCGAGTAAAGTCCATGGATGAATTAGGCCATGTATTGGGTGAATCCAGTATAAAGCGTGAACCGTGCCACCATATGTGGTGTATTAGTTCTGAGGCTGATAGGCCTCTCGTTGCACAGTCCGCTGGATTATCTTCTGTGTTAACGTAGTGGAATTGGTTGGCTATTTTGGATTCTGATAGTTCATCCATGACCTGTTTGATGTACTTGACTCTGTTATTGACGAAGGTTTTCAGCTGCTTCGAGGAGTGAATCCAGTACAGTGCTATCTGTGAATCAGATAGGATGTGTACAGATTCGAACTCGATATTCAGCTGTTTCCGTATGAAGCGAACTAGCTTTGCTGCCAGTACGGCTCCCATCAGCTCCAACCTTGGTAGCCTTTTCGGCAGACGCCAGTTTGCTCTTCGAGAATATCAAGCTGCTGAAGAGTACTAAGTCGTATTTTGCGTTTTTTATAGTGTTGATGTACCGGGGTATGTCCTTTCGAAACCCTTTGATGTCTTTTACGATGGCTTGATATCTTGTTGTAGTAGCTTCGTCAAATGAGTCATCCCAGTCGTACTTATTTATCCACAGGTCCTGGATGAACATTTTAAGTCTAATGAATAGTGGAGTAAGGAGACCCAGAGGGTCAAACGTTGATGCCATGGCTTTTAAGGCTGTTCTTTTTGTGGCTACTTCATTGGATGTAGTTTTGATGGGCACCGTTAAAGTGTCCATTTCGGTATCCCATTTGAGTCCTAATAATTTAACTGTACTACATGTCGCTTTCATTCTATCTTTTTCTGGAATAGCGTCGAATACCGTGTTATGATTGGACATGAACTCGCGAAGGTTCATGCCCATTCTCGAGAAGGTCTTCTTGCATAATTTTTGTTTTCGTAGACCTTCTTCAATGGTATTCGCCCCAATCAGCACGTTATCTACGTATGTATTAGCTAATATTTCGTAACGTAGCTGATTGTTGCTATCCCTTTCCAGTGCATACTTTACTGACATGTTAAGTAGGAATGGTGATGCGTTAACTCCAAATGGAATACGGGTGAATCGTAGTATGCGGATGTTGTCTTTTGTAGGCCCCTTTGTAGTATCTTTCAACCAAAGAAACCTTGTGGCATCTCGTTGATCCTCTTGTAGTCGGATTTGATGAAATGCCTTCTCCACATCCGCTATGATTAGTATGGGGCTTAAGCGTGCTCGTAATAGGGTACCGCATAAGTCCGGTAGCATTGATGGTCCTTGATGGATGCAGTCATTGAGGCTGGGAGCGCCCCTCATGTGACTGGAGGCATCAAAGACGATTCGGAGTTTTGTAGTATTGCTGTCTTCTTTGATTACGGCCTGGTGTGGTATGTAATATTCTTTGTTTCCATGTGATTTTTGATGTTGTACGTCCTCTATGATCCCTGCTTGTAGCCGCTGTTCAAAGGTCTGGCAGTATTCGCTCCACATTTTGTTATTTTTGTGGAGTTTGTTGTACTGATTTTCTAATCTGCGTACTGCAAGTGCCTTATTGTCTGCTAGTGGAGGGTGTGAGGACTTCCATGGGAATTTGACGTATATGAGGCCGTTTTTCACCCTCACAGTATGGTAGTAGTGTTGAATTATACTGTTTTTTGAGTCATCTGCATCGTCTTGTGTGCCTATGGCTTCCAGTCCGAAGAGGTCGTTTATCATGCTATTTGTATTGTTTTCTTCGGACTCAATGGATTCGGAGGTGGAGTATGTTCTGATTATAGACGATGACTTTTGACCTGACAAAACGGGACCAAGCTTTGTGAAGGATTTCACGAGGCCCGAGGGAAGTTGATAGCCTGAGATGAATTCCACTACGCCCCAGTAGTGGTCCATCCCAATCAAGATATCAATCTCCTCGTATCCTTCGTTATCCACGACATGGTTTTCGTCGTTTGCTCCTCCTATGGCGGGCACCTTTGTTATGTAACCCTTGGTCCACAGGTGGAGTTTCGTTGGTTGCCCGTTTTGTCTATTGTGAAGTATAATTTTGACACTATATGATTGTTCCGTATGTGAATGTCCTCCGACTGTAATCGTTGTCATACTGGTGGGGTGTTTGAGCTTTAACCCTAGACTTTGTGCGGTGGCTAATTTAATGTAGCTGCATTCCGAGCCGCTGTCTAGGAGCACGGTTAATGTTTGTTTCTTTTTTGTAATACGGTTTCTTGTGAATGCTTTTACGACCATTAACCGTGGAATATTCTGTGTGTTTGATACTTTGCATGTAATTGTTTCCTTTTGACTGCGTGAGGATGTTTTGCTTATTTGTGTGGTGTTGACGTTTGACTCTATTTTGTACTGTAATTCTGATGCAGTTTCTAGTTCACTGTCTGTTTGACTTGAGTCTGTAGTACTCCTGCCTGGACTTCTTGAGTGACTGTTGTAGGTGTATCTGGTATCTCCTCGACGGAATCCAACTTTTGGGTGAGGGGATCCTTGACGATATCCACGAGGCATTTTTGTATTAGGCCTTTCTCTTCTATCTGGACTTGGCGACCTACTTGCTACTCTATTTCTATTTTTGTAGTTGTTCGTCGAGGAGTAGCTTTCGGTTAAATCCCTTCTCTGCCTATAACGTGGTCGTGGGCTATTAGATCGACTTGGACTACGGGGGTGATTTCTTTCAAAACACAGGGCCGTATGATGATTCCTCCCGCATTGCGGCATAGGGGTGCGTCGCAGTAGGATTGTTGGTGTCCCTTCTGGAGACATTTCCAACATAGCTTTTGTTCTGTCACTATGCGTCTCCTTTCGTGCGGAGAAGGAATTTCCTCGCACTCGGTAGGGTCATGCCCTCCTCGGAGGCATAGACGACAGCGCCGACTGTTGGAATGTCTTCTCTGGGAATCGCTACTGCTGCGTGGACTCGTACTCCTCTTCTTTTCATCCCTTCTTGTCGTGTGATTTTTTGGGGGAGGTGTACGGCTTCGTGTACTACGGCTTCCTACCTTCCTTGACGCATTGATCGATGTTGGATCTGTGTCCTCCATCAATTCGAATTGATCAATGACTCTGTCAAGGGCAGACAGTAGGTCCTCTGTATTCCAATTGTCGTTTCTTCTTCTTAATTCGCCCACCTTTTCCCTTGTTTTCTGTGGGAACTTCGATCTAATGGTTTTCATTGTCATAGTGGATCCTGGTTGTTCGTTTAAACTGCTTAGTTGGACCCATATGGCCTTTACTTTGCATAATGTAGTACGCAGCCCTAGTGGAGACTCGGTTGCCGGAGGCAGAGATTCCAGTTGGTCCACTAGTCTGTTCCGTAGTAGTTCAGGCCTATTATAAGTGCTCTGTAATAACTCGACTGCTCTGGAGTAGTTATCGTCCCCCACCTGTACAGATGCCACTATGTCCTTCGCGTCTCCTTGAAGTGCTCCCTTCAAGTAGATAAGTTTGGTGGCGTCTGTCATGTACGGGTGGTTGTGTATTGCAGCCGAGAATATTTCCCAGAACTCTGGGAAGAGTGTTATGTCACCTGCGAATTTAGGAAGTTCCAGCTTGGGTATTTGAATTAAATGACTTGGTATGGGTGCTGGGTGTTCCGCTTCCTCTCTTCTTTGTTGCTCTTTTGCTATCACAGCTTGGACTTCCTCTACTGCTTTTTCCATAAATGAAATATTGATTCGCGCTATCGTCAGCTGTGATTCGCAATTTGTTGACTCCCAGTGTTCTTGGAACCCCTGTAGTATGCTGGAGCTTTCTTCTTCATCTTCTTTCTTTTTGGCATAGCTCTCAGCCCGTTTCCAGTCATTGAGTAGATTCCCATTGAGTAGTAGAGTAGAGTAATTGTTGTTGTAGTTTATTCAACACCTCCATGTACTGTCTTGTGCGTTCTGTTGAAGTATCTATCTTCCCTCTGTTTCTTTCCTCTTCGGCGACCTTGTCAGCGAGTACGCTCTGGGCCAGTAGGTTCGTTTCCTCCAACGCCTTGGTGGTTACGTAATCTGGCCTTTGAGGTAGCCGACGGAAGTCATGTTGATCGATGACGTGTTGACAGCAGTGGTGACGGGTGGGCCACGAGAATATTCCCAACTTTGGGTTTTGGAAAACCTGAAACCTTACAGACGTCGTCACAGTGTAAAGGGCGAACGCTCGTAACGATGAGATGGCGTGAGTATATTACATAATAAATTGTAGATTGACCGATAGAGATAATGAAAAATGATTGGATTTGAATGCAAAATTGGTTTGTTTTAATTTAGATTTTGTTGAGGTGACCCTCGTCTTTCTTGCAACTGTTTTGAAGGTTGTGCTGGTATTATACTGTGGTATTGTTGGATCGTAGGACCGAGTTTTGTCTGTGATGTATACCAGTTATACGGGTGGCAAGTATAATGTATAAGTGGTCAGGAGGTGGGACGGAGACGATGACCGAGGGTTTGTGGAGCCGGTAGACCCAAACCAGATTTTTAACACCTATCCTTTCTACCTTATTGGGTGGCCAACCCACACGGTAGAGGAACGAGCGCGCTCTCTCAGTGCGCCCACTCTGACAGTGGGACTAACATGCATGTGGTACGTACCTACAAGTCTACCTCCTCTTTCAGGATAGCGATCCACCGCGCTACCCTTTCGGTAACTGCGGCTGAGACCCCCGTGTCTCATTTAAGGCGCTAGCTCCTACCTTGTTAATCGCCCCGTCTCCCACGTCCTGATTTGCCTAGGTATTGTACTACTAGAAGCCCCGCGCGCGTGCATTCACCTTGACAAGGCTGCCACCACTTGACAAATTTAAATGCCTAGGGCTCTAGAGTACTTAGCACCCTAGTTAATGTACTAACTTGGCAAGCGTATTTACTGAATTACCTAGTAGAAGGGAGGGAAGGCTACGCGCATTCCCATGGGTAGTGGTAGGGCCGCTTTTACCGACCGTCGATCGATTAACGGTCGAACGGGAACGTTACCTACGGCCGATGCACCATGTTGCAAACGGCGCCCCATGGGGGTCCGCATTGATTGCGGACCACGCCTAACCTAACCCTCCCAGGGTCCTAATGTGCGAGGTTGTACTAATAGGGGACCTGGTGACTACGTTAGCCAGGCTGACGCCTGGGAACTTTCCCCGTTACACCCGACTGCACGATAACACGAAAGTGATACGACACCAACATACACAATGCAAGAAAGGTCGAGGGAGTTCCTCTAATGACACACAAGAATAATACACGAAAGAACTAAGAAGTTTATATGGAATACAACAATACCATACAAGATATAAACCTGAACTAGAAGGTAACTCACGCCGGGCTCTCGCTACGAGCCCCGTCGACAGTCTGAGGCGAATCAGGAAGATTCCAAAAGTCGGGACAATTCTGCTACTTGTTCTAAGGGCCCAAGGCCCGGGGTGCCGCCGCGGGCCTCAGTAGAGAGGCCCGTGTGGTAGACGAAAGAAGGGCGAACAAATACTCCACACGACTCGAAGAACCCGACGAAGAAGATTGCCCGGGGAGGTCCGTGATGGTGCCGCGGTGAGCAGCGGTCGTTCGATATCGAACGATCACGGAATATGACCAACGTGGTGAGGCGGCGGTCAAACCCACGGAAACCCGTGCGCCACGGGAACTGAGGAGCGATCCTCGCTATTCGCGACACACCGCATCAGAAGACCATCTCAGTCATCAACTGCTACTCACCACATGCAGCAGCTGACGATTCCAAATTGGATCGTTCTATGAACACCTGGAAGAAGTCATCCGCAAAGAGAAGTCCTTCTACAATTTCGTTGTCGGTGACGTCAACGCAAGGTTAGGAAAAGGCAACAGCTAGGAGCATAGGATCGGAAAATTCGGGATAGGCGATAGGAACGACAACGGAAGTCGTCTCGTTGACCTCATGTCTGCAGCACGTCTCTTCCATGGCAATTCGCTGTTTGAGAAGAAGGAACACCGCCGCTGGACATGGGAGTCACCCAATGGCACGACTCATGCTGAGATCGACCACATTCCAACAAACAGAAGATGGTGCCTCTACGGCACCTTCGTGGTGCCATCTTTCTGTTGTGGATCTGATCATCGCCTTCTTCGGGCCAAAATCAACGTCATATGTGCCGCGAGTAGTGAGTGCAGGACGTGGTTTCCTGCTCGAAGAAGATCGGCAGAGATCTTGTCTGGCCCTGGAGCCGTGCTGCTCTTCATACTCCTAATCGCGACTCGCACTTCAGACGGTAGAATCCTTAGTGGTGTTCCACCAGCGGGGATGTCTGGATCTGGCAGGGGTAGTGTGCAACGGAACAGATTGGTGTAGAACCTCTCCGTGATTGACTCCATCTCGTAACGGGAAGTAGTGACAGTTCCGTCTTCAGTTTTCAATGATGATAGCGGAATACTGAGCTCGTTGAGGTCCCGACGGCACTTCTTCAGACTTCGTCTTTCCTGCGCCGCCTCTAGAATTTTTCTCTTCCTAAACTGCGCAAGATCCTCCTGTAACGCATTTCTGCAACTGGCATCGATAACTTGTCGCTCAAGATGAGTTGCATTTGGATCCAGCCTCAAATTTCTCCTCCTTTCAAGCAGTTCTCCTTTCGAGCAGCGTCTTGGTGTTGATGAAATCTGATCGCTTCTGCCTGATTGTTGAAGATATGCAAGATCAGCACAGGTTTGCAATCCTTTGAGAAGAGCTCATAGTCTTCGGTCGGGTCCTCCACGACTTGCCAGTCATAACGGGATAGTGCCTCGTTCAGAAGGTTCTCGTCATACACGACTTGCTTCCTCCCCTTCGGCCGGTGGCAGGTGTTCTTCTCTAGCCGAATGTCGAACCTGATTTTGGCCCGAAGAAGGCGATGATCAGATCCACAACAGAAAGATGGCACCACGAAGGTGCCGTAGAGGCACCATCTTCTGTTTGTTGGAATGTGGTCGATCTCAGCATGAGTCGTGCCATTGGGTGACTCCCATGTCCAGCGGCGGTGTTCCTTCTTCTCAAACAGCGAATTACCATGGAAGAGACGTGCTGCAGACATGAGGTCAACGTGACGACTTCCGTTGTCGTTCCTATCGCCTATCCCGAATTTTCCGATCCTATGCTCCTAGCTGTTGCCTTTTCCTAACCTTGCGTTGACGTCACCGACAACGAATTTGTAGAAGGACTTCTCTTTGCGGATGACTTCTTCCAGGTGTTCATAGAACGATCCAATTTGGAATCGTCAGCTGCTGCATGTGGTGAGTAGCAGTTGATGACTGAGATGGTCTTCTGATGCGGTGGATGAAGGCGTAGAATGGCTAGACGAGAGACAGAATCTCGTGAGAGTTGACGTAGCGGACGACAGACGGGTGCACGACGAATCCAACGCCTCCGACATTCCGCGATGGGATCTTCTCTCCACGGATAACAAAGACCCGTCGTTGAACTGTCGTACGTCGGTTCTTCTGCTCTTTGTTTCTTGTACCGCGATCACAAGGAACTTGATGCGAGTCGCAGCGTCGAGGAGAGCATGGAGATTGGCGTTGGACGAGACTGTTCTGGCGTTGTAGGTGCAGAACATGAAGCAGTCTCCGTGCCCTGTACGAGGTGTGTCGTCATTGTCCAGAATCCATGACGTCCTGCGCAACCCGAGATTTCTTCGCCTCTAACCGGTTGTCGTACCGTCCGACGTCGGACACGGCAGAGCCCAGTGTGCGGGGTATTGAGGCTGTTTTTCTGCTGGTTGAGCGTTTTTGTTCCCTGGTATCCTGACGAAGCGTTGCCAGCTCGTCCGCAGGCCCCTTCCTCAACCATCGAAACAGAGGGAAGGGAGGGGGGGGGGGGTCCGCTCTTGCCTAGGACTTTACTCCTTCTCAGCATGGTTGAACCTGCCAGGAGCATTTGCCGAAGCGAAAAACTCCCGCTGTACATCGCAGTCCAGTCCCATTGCCACCCACTCGCCACGATGAGGCGTCGGACCGTCGAGGGGGAAGAAAAAAAGTTGCACTAAAGATTTACGGGATTTCGTTTTTGTCCTCGTGGTTGAAATCAATCGAAGTATCGCTTTTTGCTTCAAATTCCGGAGGCCCTTTCATTTTCTGACCCCGTTTGTACTCGATGCTGTTCAATGATGGTTCAGCACGCCACCACCCTTTCCTTGTCCATCTACGAGCCAAGGTCAAGTCCTGGCCACGTGGATAATTTGAGCATTATGGTCACGGTCACCGTGCCCGAGATCACCTGCTCTCGTACTTGAGTTGTTTTCCTAAAGACAGTAGTAATTCGGAAAAGATTGCATTGCTACCTATTACCTAGCACAAAGTATGTTTAGCGATCCATCTTTTTGTAGATATGGGCGAATCGGTCCAAAAACTCCTCAGAAAGAGGGGGGGGGGGGGAGAAATCCTTGAGGAATTTTTGAAAACACAATCCTCCTTCCAACCCAAACAAAACTGCCTCTCTAAGGATTATGTATTTTTGAACCATGCATGACACTACCACGAGCGGAGTTCGGTGCGAGAGTACACCATAACAGGAAACAAAAATTGAGCATTACAGGACATTATGACAAAAAAGGAAATGAGAATGAATACGAAATTGTGTCGTCTACCCTTCTCTCAGCGTGACGTATGTCAGTGAAGTTTACTTGAATCGTTTCCAGAATCTGTCTCAGCTACCGTAACTTTCGAAGTTTTTTACTGGGCATACTATTTTTACGACGAACAACACCATGGTAACTGATGGTTACATTCATCAACGATTCCTTTCAATCAAAATCGATTTTCATCAATGCTCTCCATCCTGGTTTTTTCCTCCATCTCACAAAGGCGTTATTACATAGCAACGAGCAGTGAAGAAACTTTTGTGGTTCCAGCACCACTGCCCTTCTCTGCAAGAGGGACAACATAAATTCCAATTTCTCTTTTCGCGAAAACCTGTGCATCGATATTATTTTCAAGTTTCTCTGCTATGCCACGAGGCTGTTAGGTGGAACACTTAATAGAGGGCATGTTTCGACCAGATCGTCTTCCTCAAAGGACTAAACGTGGCTGATCAGATTCAGGATTTTGTCCACAAGACGCCTCTTCCCACCAGCGGTTTGATAGCAACTCAGGAAAACAGCTGAAAAGACCCCATACGTAAGAAAAGAGCTCAGTTAGTCCACCATAGCAAGAGCGGAACTCCACGCTGTTAGTCACCAGTGAGAGAGATACCATGCTTTCCTACTGTAGGGACATGCACGCCTCCCTCATCGCATCAACAGCTCGCAATGTTACGCAAATGGCAAATAATCATTTGTATTGAATAAGCACTCATATATATATATATATGTTGGATAAGCATATTCATATTCAGATTTCTTGCAAAAATTCTAATATGAATCTCGAGCACCTTTTTGCAGAAATCTCAACCTCGCATTTTAAAACTCTGCACTTCACATCAAAATCGTTTCCGCCATGCTCCTCCGTCATATGCTTTCCCAAAAGTGCTCTTATGTTACCTCGTCCTTTGCCGGTAAGGCGTTCTTGAATACATATTGCTAGTGTTCTTCCAATTTCTCCAAGTTACGTTGCATTACATATCTGACATTCTTATTTGATAGATTACACCAAGTTTGGCGCAATGTCTGTTGTGCTATATGGTAATATAGAGTTCCACCCAACAACCTCGTTGGCATAGCAGAGAAACTTGCAAACAACTTTTTACGCTTGGAGACGACCACTTCATCTAGGTTAACTCTTGTACACAAAGAATGAGCACAAGCTACTGCGAGGCCATCTGGTCAAAGATTCATTCGGAGATCTCTTCTGCTTTCGTCTTTTGCTGTTAATCCGTCGAAGCATGATGTTCTGAACAAGTCATTGCCATATTCGCTTGTCGGCCCAACATTGACTTCTCTGAGAGGGTGTGGTCTTAAAGGCAGTGTTAGGGCAAATCAGACGAAATACGGAAAAAGTGGCGAATACGATGGGCTATATGAACAGTAATACCACGGTGAAGGGAAAACGGAAAAGACTGACCAAAAACCCGAAAATAGAACCCCTTCCCCACCGCTGATTCTCGACGTGGACGAAAATTCCGTCAAGAGGCGGCTAGCCCGGGCGACTCTGCCATTGCCATGTAGCCAAGTAATCAATGCGCAAAAACAGCGAGGAAACAATACAAAAAACTTCAAAAGCATCTTATCGTTAACTGCAAACGAGCGAAGATATCACGCGAGAATCAATGAAAAAGAAAAGAAGAATAGAAAAGAAAAACGCGCAGATTATACGGGTGAGCAGCAAAAATCAAAACAATCAAAATAATAATCAGCTGATCAGCACAGTGTATGCGACGTTCTGTTTACGAAAGCGCACCCCATCGCTCCAGTTGTGCCGCCCTTCTTGGCTCCTCCCACCCAATCAGGAGGAAGCTCGTCACCAGGAGGCGGGCTGCCCTAGCCAAGGGGGCTTGCCCTGACGTGGCCGCCTCTGCCACAGCTCAAGGGGGTGCCTTTTGCGGGGGATTTCGCCATACATCGGCCTTTCAGACCCATAATTTCAGTGAATGCTTCCTTTTGGGATTACCTGTCACCGAATTATCCCTAACACTGTCTTTAAGTCAGGTTGCGTCATAGGGGTGGGGGGGGGGGAGTCATTTCGCATCTTCCTTTCCTTCGCATAATCCTCCAACCTGCCTGTGTGGAGATCTCATAATTGAATGAGCTGGGGTGTGTGACTATTGTACAGAATACTCCTAGCACCTTTGTCTCGCACCTACCATCCACGCACCTCCCTAGCACCGTCCCACACCATGGCATGCGGAGTGACCTTGCATAATTTACTGGCGTGTCTGTTGACCTTTTGTCAACAATGATTGTCACATCGAAGCACATGGAGTTTATGAATAATGATAACAATAATTATTATCATCGTTTATTATTATTTTTATTTTATTATTATTATTTTTACTAACATTCAACGGATGTGCAATATTTGCAGCAGACTTTTCGCTCAGACGATAGCTGGTTTTTTTACTTATAATTAGATTAGCGCGATATTATGAAAACGGTGCAACTCCAAAATATTTCCTGAATTACTGCAAAAAAATGTCCCAGTGTGTAACTAATGCAACGATTCGAATTTCCAATTCTCTCTTATTGTTACTGTCAATTGTTCGTTAATTGTTAGTAGTAAGTATAAGTACTGTTATGTAGTGTATGTGTACCCGGCGGTGTCTCCCTCACAGCGTCTTGAATGCCGTCAGCAGCTATCAATAAGTTTATTAGGAACAGCGAATAATAACAGAACAGAACGAATAATTAGTAGGGTGGTGGGTAGGAAGGGCAGGAAGGTGTGGCGTGTCGGCTGGAAGTGGGATCTCTAGCGGTATCAGCGGAGGTAGCTCTGCCTCCTTCACTCGCTTCCTTATACACTCGTACAGTGCCTTGGTGCTGCCCACGCCCAGGTTCTTGCCATAGAAATCTAATGCTCCTTCGGGAGCTCCCACTTCCACAAAAACTTTTCCATTCTCAATTTTGTGGCTAGCGGTAGGAAACATCTGTAATGGTCCAGCTTTCTTCTCTAACGCATCATCGAGGATTTTCCATACTTCTGAGAGTCCTTTCCAAGTCACTATATTGGTTTCTGTCACAGGTGGCCATACTGTGTCTATGCGGCCGCCTTCCTCCAGCTGACCATGACATCTTTTAACTGTTTCGCAAATCTAGGCATCTGTGAACTTGACGTCCATGGGCCACACGATTATCCAAGTCGAACACGTCTTCCACTCATCAAGGGCTTCCCTCGAATGTTCGAACGAGGAGGTCACTCTCGTGATTATTCCCCCACGTGGGCCATCTTTCTCCAATAAAAATGCGTTCTCTAGCGCAGCGAAAGCGACCGGCCCTTCCTTTTTGGAGCGTTGCTTCTTCTCCAGCTCGTCTAGGTCACTCCTCAGACTCATCAGGGCGTCATTGTACGTTGTATCGAAGCAGTAGTCGTCGATTCTCTCATGCTTCGTGATTTCGTCCGTCACATAGATGAACTCAGTCCAGTCCATACAGCGGTCATAAGCAAGTTTTAATACTTTCTTCAAAACTTCATTGTCGAGGCACACCATTCCTTTTTTCCACGATCGGATCTTCTCAGCCGTGGTCATGTCGCTTCTGATGAAAATGCTAGCAGCCATCCATGCTCGCCACAGTGATCCTATGGGTTCTTTCGCAAAGGCTCCTGGGAAAGCTATTCCCTCGAGATCACCGAAACATGCTCTATCCAGACATTCATCTTTACAGCGATACAGTAGATGTCCTTGACTGTTCTTCGATTCAATGACAGCTCCTCTGAAATGAGAACAATACATTTTGTTCACCTTAATCTTAGGTTTTCTCACACTTTTCCCTCTACTTGTCGCTGTATCTATTCTATCGTCCGAAATTTGCTTCGGCACTATCCTCAACATGTCATACTGAACCCGAATTGGTTCCGAATTTCCTCCTATCCGAGTGACAACTGCTGAGTTCTCGCTAGTTCCGATCACGCGGAAAGGTCCAGCCCATTCGCTTGTCAGCTTGGGATGCGAACTCATTGCTTTTTCTTTTGGTGCAAGTAGGTATACTCTATCTCCTAATTTTGGCAGTTTCTCACTGTCAACCTCATTTCTTTTGTCATAGTCCATTTTCATTTTCTCTCCCACTCGGTCGTTGTACTCGCGCACTCGCTCCTGCCATTTCCTCTTTTTGCCTGCAGCTAGTGTCTTCACTACGGCATCATTTAGCCCTTCTACCGTTTCTGAGTCCTCTCCTACTCGTCCTGAATCGGTTGTCTTCAGTGAAGCACCTATTGCCAGTTTAGGGAGACTGATCTTAATACCTAGGCTCTCCAGTGCGTTCGTGCCTAGCAAAACCTCTCTTCCCTTATCTTTCGATATATAGAAGGCAACTTCCGACTCAGACCCTCCCTCGATTCTAACTGCAATGGCTACACCACCGAGAAGATTCATTCGCTTGTTGGAAGCATCAAAAACAGGGTCGAGTACCTTGTGGTTGATTACTTCGAGACTATCCACATCGAACCCGTATTCCTGTGCTTCTGCTAGTAGTCCGATTGGCACAACGCTCACCATTGATCCTGTGTCAATCAATGCTGGAACTCTGTCGTGTAGCATCTTTACTCAGGTGGTCATCTTCTCTCCCACCAGATTTGTCACAAAAGAATTTTTCTTTGCCACCATTCCCATCGAACGGGCTTGTCGCACTATGTCAGATACACGCGTTACCTCCTCTCGCTTCACTGTCATCGCATGTTTCTGTTAATTTTGTTCACTCTGGGCCTTCCTAATGGACAGTTTAGAGCAATATGCCCCAATTTCGAACAGTTGAAACACTTTCGGATGTCATCATCTTCCTCCCTTTTGTCTACATAGGTGGTTTGACGCCCGTCAGGCTCATGACAATCTACTGATCTAAATCTATCATCCTCCTTTTGGTTCCTATACGCCTGCAGTCTCTTTCGCCATTCCCCTCCTGTAGGTCCGCTTTTCCTCTGCGTTCCGTACATTGTTCGTGCTTGTTCTATGGTAATGGCTAACTGCTTTATTTCACTGTACGCTCTGCTCGGGTCGGACCTATGCAGCACACTTAATAACTGCACATGCTCTGGCCAGTCTCTCAAATTATCCAGTAAAATCTGCGCATATTCTAAAGACCTCTCTGACATGGCACAGTTGGGGTTCGCTTTCCGACCAAGGTTTTCTAATACTACACAGAACTCTGAGATGGACTGATTCGGTCTTAACTTCAAGCCCCTGAGCTCATTCAGAGCCCTCATTCTGGCAGCTGTTGAATCGTTCGAAAGTATTCTATCCATTTCTCTAACCACCTCACCGAATCCCTTTTCCACTATATCCTGTGGGATTGCCAAAAATATATTTTTCGCTCTTTCCTCTAAGTGATCATCACCAAGAATCTCTAGCAGTTCCTTATCCTCAAACCCTAAGGGCTCATACTTCCTTCGAAATCGTCGCAAAAACTCTTTGAAGTTCTCTTTAGCTTTGCCTCGGAAGATTCCAGGGTCAGCGCAACTACTTGCTTGCAAGAATTTTAGAAAATTCTCCATGTAGTTCTGACCTGCTTCGCATCGCTCCGCGGCTGTGTCCCAGCGATCCGAACGCTGTCTCGAGTGCTGCACGCAAGGTGCTCCAGTCTGCGTTGCTGCCCGACTCCGCTCTGCTACTCGTGCTGTCATCTGCAAATTTCGGTCATTATCACCATGGAACAGAACAGAACTCTTGGTTCCTTCACTGTTCATTTTCATAACTTCCATGGGATCATCCGACAGTTCGTCAAAACTATTTCTTCTGTCCTTTCCTTGCTTGTCCTGCAGCTCCTGAATTTCTGCCACAATGTCGCGTACCTGCGATACATCAGTGTTCAACATACTGCACATCTCCATAACCAATCTCCATCTCGTTCTACTACTTTTAGAAAATCATTCCAGTCATCTACGGTTGTGATCCCTTTTTCTCTGAGCGCCTCTGTTACCGTCTTACCAAAAGTACGGTACTTTTCCGGATTCTCAGAATCTCTAAAGATCCGCATGCTCTACTAATTCGGTCAGTTACCGCTTGCTCTATGATCGCCCTGTATTTCGCGGCAATTCGTGCCCCTTCCAGATCCGCTCTGATCTTTGGGCCGATATCCCTGATCGCTACAATTGCCTTCTCTATTTGACCACTTAGTCCTGATGCTAAGAACTCCTCGCTCGTCCTCGTTCTCACCTCGGTGCTTTCATCCTCAAAATTCTGCACCATGTTTCCACACTCCGTTGTGCCCTGCACGGCTTGCTCAAAGTTCCTGCAATCATTCATTTTAGTCGATTCGACTGCTCTTTATCGCCTTTTTCACTATTCGGCGAGTTCTCACAAAGACCTTATTGACCACTCTGAAGCTACTCTAGACGCTTATGGGGAGTGGCTTGGCCCCCATGTAGTGTATGTGTACCCGGCGGTGTCTACCTCACAGCGTCTTGAATGCCGTCAGCAGCTATCAATAAGTTTATTAGGAACAGCGAATAATAACAGAACAGAACGAATAATTAGTAGGGTGGTGGGTAGGAAGGGCAGGAAGGTGTGGCGTGTCGGCTGGAAGTGGCTGTCGGCTGGCGGTGGCGTGTCCAACGGCAGACGGCGGTCGACGGCGGTAGACGGCGGTAGACGGCGGTGGACGGCGGTGACGGCTTCCGTGGGCCGCTGCCCACTTCACGGGAGGTCGAGGGGGAAATCACAACTGCCTACTGGGTGGCCGCGGCCTCCTTTTATAGCCCCCTCCGGGCTCTCTTGACCACCCGCGGAGTGGCGGGCTCGAGATCACGAACACCCGCTCTCGACAGTTATCATTAATAAAATGATAAACTCCATGTGGTTCGATGCAACAATCATTGTCGACAAGAGGTCAACAGACACAGCAGTCAACAAGGTCACCCCATGCCAAGGTGTGGGGAGCGGTGCTAGGGAGGTGCGAGGTAGGCGTAGTAAAGGTGCTCAGGAGTATTCTGTACAATAGTCCCACTCACACTGAGCTGAGCACACGGTCTTCAATACATCAGCACACTGCAGAAAAGAAAAGAAAAACATAAAAAAGCTCAGGGCAGACTTTCTACCGATGTATTACTAACATGAGTGGAATCTGAAACCGGGAGCATAAACTATTGTGTCCAGCACCTTGGAAGATAGGGAACCGGGAAGTTTTTGGTATGAACGAAGAAAGAGCCGATGACACCTGCAGAGATAAATGTTACTCAATTGTACAGGGACAGATGGAACTTTGATTGGGATTTTTCTTATATTGATTGCACCGCATACTTCTTAATTGTACAAAAATTTTATTTGTTGAGTAGTGGTGTTGAAACAACTTTTTATAATGATATAATGACTGATAGAGTTTTTGCTTATCAAATTCAAACATGTGTCCTGACAGCTTCAGCTCTCAGAAATCTACGCTTCCCCGAATAGAGCCGGTTTCGATGGCCAAGTGTAACACATTGTGTTACACGATTTGAAGAGAGCAAAAACAGCCTCGGTCGGGTTTCTGTTAAACGTAACGATTTCCGTTGCGGAAGCTACAAGGTTGCCGCTCTCTAACGACTACCTAAATTATACAATATCTTCAGCGAGAAGGAAGATATAGAAGGATCTAGTCGAGAATTAGTCGAGGAAAATTTGGGGAAATTTAAAAGTGCCTCAATCCGAACTGTCTTAACCTCCTTTTATCCTAATACCCTAACTTTAACTTCCTGAAAGCGGCTCTCCTGTGCGCGATCTACGAGGCTGCCCCTTTCTACTTACTTTTTGAGCTATACCAGATCCTAATAAGGAAGAGTTTAAAGTAGATCGAAGGAAGCCAAATAAGGGAAATTTTGCCTTGTAAGTGACGAGATCTTGCCACGATTTTTTGGAAAAAAATTATCCAGTAGTATGAGCAGTCTCCAGTACACATCTTTCGCTCGCGGAGGACCAACGCCATAGCGAGTAGTGTGGTTGGCCTGGCTGCGGAATGCTCCATGCATGAGAATTCCGTCCGCAAGTTTGATGAATAAAAACGCTTTCCGGTGTATACAGTGCGTTTCATAATTATGAGGTCACCCCTGATTTTCAAATTTTCTCGACAGCGCCCCATTAGGGAATCTTTTAAGTGTCATAGACGGATTCCTAACCTGAAATAGCCCCTCGTGTCCGATTTCTGGTTGCAGTCTTGTGTACCTTATGTTTTTGAAACTATTTTTCGTTTTTTGCACGATTCATGATTATAAGGTCACTCTGAAAAAGGAAAAAAGTTGAGGCTCCAGCAAGTCTGTGTAGGTGGATATGACTTCCAAATACATCTTCGAGATACCTGCTCAATCGTCTTGTGGCTAGCTGCTATGTTCCGAGAGAAAAGCCCAAATTCAGGATTCTCGTGGTGCCAGGCTCCGTTTGAGAACCAATCCAAAAAAAATCGGAAGATTCCTGGGCTCAGTTAGATAACATTTGAGTCATTCGGTGTCTTCAGATGTTTTTCAGGCTTTGGACTCCCACGTGAGATTATTGTCATTGACGAGAAAGGGACTGGGGGCCACTTCCTACAGCACCTCCTCCCTGGAACAGATTTGTTCGAGTTGAACCATTTGTCTGGGAGCACAGTGTAAACAGTAGCGGGAAAGAGCAGAAACATCAGCAAAGAAATAATGAAGTAGTTTCCGAAGCCTACAGCACACCATAAGGGTGCACGACTTCAATTCACAAAGTTGTTCTTGACGAAAAACGAAAAAAACGAAACTGAATTAGCATAGCAGTTGCCCCCTGCATGCGAGCAATTCTATTCGAATTGTATTTTTGAGCTCGGAACTATTCTGTTTGCGTGGTGCTGACGAGTAGAGGTAGCACTAGCTTGGTCTGAGAAATGCGCGATCTACCGAAGCCTTGGCAATTTTGGTGGAAAAAGGCTGATGGCCTAAGTTGCTTTCCGCACTGAGGTTGCATTGAACCTTGCCTTCAAAACCTGCAGAATATACTCCAGAGACTGCTAGAAGATCTTACGAAGAAATCAGATGCCTTTTGGAGCAGACCGGCTCTTCATACTTGCTTCTCAATAGATGGCAATCCTGTTGTTCGCGAGGGTCATCCAACGGAATTGCGGTTGAATTGAGAAATACGGATGTCCAGCCATAGATAACATGTAGTCTTGGTATCAGCTCTATTAAGGAGATCCAGAAGACATCGCCTCAAACATTTACCCCAATAATAGCCAGTTCTGGGAAGCAAAACTGCTGAAACAGGCAATCTTCCAAAAGTGGAACAATATCTGGGATGAAGCTCTTCAAAATTTCGTTTCTACTTCACCGAATCTGCTAGTTAATGTCGTTCTCAAACAGGAGCGAGCCATAGATTACAAGCTCCTTCGCATGAGCTGTTAACTCCAGCAAATGTTCTGTTTCTTCGGGGTGACCTCATGATTATGAAACAGCACAAAAATCAGAAAATATTCATAAAAGGGCTGAAAAGTAAGGTCATCAAAGCTAGAATAGGAGGGTTTTCTATGGTGAAGAATCTATTGAAAATACTTAAAAAATTTTCGGTTGGCCACCTCTTCTGAAAACCGAAATTTTGAGGGTGACCTTATAATTATGAAACGCATTGTATAGTGACTAACTACCACCATTTTACGTATTTGCATCCGTAGTAACATATGTAAGTAGCTCGCCGTTAAGTTTTTATCATCGAATAGTTTATTGAGTATTCATGCTGTGACCTATGGATAGGTAACGCACTTCGAATCAGTTCGCAGATCCCTTTGTGTGTTTCTGGTGCCAGAAGACAAGACCAATGGGGGAGCGGTTGGCGTTGCCCGGTCTAGTGGTGGGATGGGCTATGCATGGGATTTCGATTGGCCGTCCATCAGGTGAAGGGTGGTACACTATTCCATCGGTCGCCTGGAAGTTGTTAACTGTGCACAAGGTAGCTCGCATGGCAGTATATGTTATACGCATTTGGTCATAGGAGCTTGACACTTCATTCACAGTTCACAATTCTAAGAGACTCAAAGGGACGGTGTGATATTCTACTGTGATTATCTGCTTCTTTGTCCATATGCTCTCCTCTCTACAGTGTCGTCTCAAGCATTTAAAGTTTTTTCGCAGCTGTTTGTATATTACTTTCTTTCCTATATGCGGGGTGCCTTTTTTGTGTATCCCTCGAGATTTGTGAGTGAAGATTAGTATTTCTTCAGTTATGATGTTAGTGCTTGGACACCCAGCCTGAGAGATTTCATTGATCCATGCTGGTCTGAGGGATTACGACTCAGTACAAGATTCTACTACTACTGCCAGATGACAAGCCATTAACTGAAGCACAGCAAGGAGAAGCATACAAACTCACTACCAATCACTCTGCAAATTCAATGGCGTCATATACAGTAGCGCTCAAAAGTCTTCGGCGAAATGGTCTTTCACTTGGGTTTTTTCACTTGTAACTTTTTTGCAACTGCACCGATTCAAGAGAAATTTTAGTATGTTGTACTCGGAGACACTGCATACTTAATATACTATTATATTTTGGCGCGCAACGGTGTAGGTTACGTGGTTATATGAAATTTTTTAATTTTGGCATGCCATCGCTATGCCGTCCCGCTGTGCCGCTGTCATCAAAAGTCGTGGTCTTTCTACAAAATATTAATGTTCTCTGAGGCTTGCTCTTTTTGTTTTTGTATAGAAAGCCGTTTTTCTTGAACAAGCCTCTTACTTTTTTTTGGGTGGTCTTGTAGTAAATTCTTGTAAAAAATCATGAAAAGTGGCAAGCGGCGCTCAAGTAGTAGGAAATGTTGACAATAGGTTCAGGCACCACATATTAAAATTTTGTCAAATTTGGTCAAGTAGAAAAAAAGTTATGACAAAAAAGTTTTGGCCGAAGACTTTTGAGCGCTACTGTATGCATGAGAAGATGGAAAAGAAAGCGCGTGAAGAGAATTAAAATCTACGCATTTCGTTTTTTCTTTTCTGGGCTCCAGTGTAAAATGCCTGTCGTTCATAGGTTAATGTATTTGTGTCTTCACTCTATTCGACACGACGAGTAGCTTCTGATGTGTGTGAGTAAATGGATTTTAATGAGTGATGTATTTCGTTTTTGACGCTTCAAGCCTCCAGTTGTGAACACATTTGTCGTCCTTAGGATTTGTGGTAATTTCGCATACTTGCTGGCACTATTACTAATGGCTTTCTACAACCATTCGGATTGGCCGCCAGGGAGCTCCGGCAGATAGGTACAGCGCAAAGAAGCCGAGATGGATAAGGTAATACAGTGTGTTGCAAATAATTGTAGTTAAGCCTCCAGCCATCATCGGTTTGAACTGTGACTACGATATACGATATACGACGAAAACTGCTGACAGCTCTTGCCCATTGAGGCTGTAGTAGGTATTGTTTAGCCGAGCATGAAATGAAAGTCGAAGGGTTCAGTAATACAATGTGAGGGAACGATCAAAAACATGAAGATGAAACCCTCTTTTCACCGATGATCCCGGGGTAAGACACGATAAAAAAGGAGGCGAGCGACTTTGAAACGGACAGCAACTGTTGAAAAGAGTCTTCTGCAAAGCTCAAAGGCGCTTTTCTCACCCTGAATTTGCTACATTGTTATTTTATCAGACCTGTAGCTTTCATAGGGCGTCTCACTTTGAAATATTGAGAAATAAAAACTAAACTTAAGAACTAAGGAGTCTTTCGGACGGAGTAGCGATTATGTCATAGTCCCTAAAAGGCACTGTGCTTCTAAGTTTTCGAAGATTCACCAACTAGGCTTCGAGCTTCACGCATCCCGATCGCATTTGTGCAGTAAAGAATTCCCATTCAGGATACGCTCCACTCACCGTATTAGTGCCTTGACTTGACACTGACCGACCTCAGCAATTTGTTTTTCAGTAGCTCTGCATTTCTTGACAGACAGACGGTTAGACGGAAGGACATGCTCTTTAGTAGTTCTGCATTTCTTGACAGACAGACGTTTAGATGGAAGGACACATATCCGAATGCACGCCTATTTCCCAACTTCTCCTCGCGTCTGTACCTTTTGGGCGTTGATTGAAGGAATCGCCAACGGAAAATTGAGTTTGTTACCCATATATTTATACTGTATTCGCCTTAGGCCGCATGCAAAGTTTCACGCGAAAAAGTGAGATTTTGGCAAAGAGACAGCACCGCAGTCTCCGCCGAGTGGTCGGGGCCACCAAGCATGTGCCCATCCCTTCGTCCGCCGCAGTCGGAGACGCATTGCCGAAGCAAAAAATTACGTAAACAGTCCCTCTCTGTGTTCTCAACGGCGGCGAACGACGGTATGGACACTTGCTCGGAGGCCTCGTTCACTTGGCCAAAAATTTGAGGGGCTGTATCTTAGTCGAATACTCACTTTTTGGCGTGGAACTTTGCATGCTGCCCTTATTAGGCAATAGAGCATAAATGTATGGGTAACAGAAAAAATCATTTCTCCTTGGATGATTTCCTCAAGAGGGCTCTTTGCTTTTCCACCCATGCACCATACCACAATTGACACCTATACCACAATCGACCTGTCCTATACAGATTGTCCTTCAGATAGTCCCAATTTTCTTGAGAGACAGACAGCCTATCAGGCCATTATGACCGGGTAACGTAGCGGCTGCGTAGACACCATGAGGAAGGAAGGAGTTACGCTCAGCTCGTCACGCTGGCATAGCATCCAAAGTTGCTTAGAACTATAAAAAAATGAGTAACTCGTCGTATTTACTAATTTGATAGCCACGTTTCTACTTTTGATAGACATGCGAAGACCTGGCACCGCATATCTTTCATTTCAATTCCTTTGCGCAGAATTTCGCTTTGATCAGTATCTATCGGTAGCCTATTATTTTGCAGAATCTTGCGACTCCACCCATTTATGTATTTGGTTCGGTAATCGTGACATGTTCTCTACGCGAAAACCGATAATTACACTTCTACCCGGTCTATGGACCATTATGGAGAGGAACTGCCATTGTTGTAATAAGTATGTTAGTCTAAAGTACGTCCTACTCGCAAGGGAAGACCTCATCTAGCTGCTCTATTCAGGCGCGGTTCACTTCAGCTTATCTTTTCCCGACGCTTGGGTTATTTCTGGAACCTAAAGGAAGATTGATTTTATTTTGTATGCCAACACGA
This sequence comes from Trichostrongylus colubriformis, assembly GCA_963978905.1. Classification (NCBI taxonomy): domain Eukaryota; kingdom Metazoa; phylum Nematoda; class Chromadorea; order Rhabditida; family Trichostrongylidae; genus Trichostrongylus; species Trichostrongylus colubriformis. Next base: position 37,513,700 of record OZ022258.1, on the reverse strand, counting down.
GCTTAGATGTGAAACCTTTATTGGCCTAACGTTTCGACCTTCTCGTCTTCTTCAGAGGCCTGAAGATGGCTCGAAGCTCTTAATTTGCAAAGACGAGCGCCTCCTCCCCTCCAGGTATCCGGCTTCATTTTGAGATCGCTCTCGGACAACCCGGTAATGAAGAAACAGACTCACCCAAGATTCCACCAGGGGAGCAGTAGCTCACGCCTAAGTCACATATGTCAGTAAGGGCGAATGAGTCTTACTTGACTCGATGTTCCTCATACGGCAGAAACTACTGCCGCGCACGTCGCCTTTACTGTAACTCGCACTGTGATACAAAAGGCAGGAGTTCATTGCTGATAGAAAGACACTCATCCCGATTATTCATTCGTGGCTTCCTTGTAGAAATCCAGAATGACTCTAACACTTTCCGTGACAAAATTTCCGTCTTGTACGCTGAAATAGAGCACATAGCATCAAAATCACTTCCGTTATGCTCCTTAACTTTATGCTTGCCAAGTGGGGTGGTTATAACACCACGCCTTTTCTCAGCTAGATGTTCTTTGACGCGTACAGCCACTACCCTTCCTGTTTCTCCAATATATGTGCTATTACAAGTCCTACAATGAAGCTCATAAACAACGCAAGCCCTATCACAATCTCCTGGCTTCCCATAAGACAAATAATGCAGTTTGGCGTTACGCACTGCTTATCGTAAAGTCTGTTGCGAACAACTTATCGTTCAATGTTGTCGTTGGGGATATTCACTAAGACAACATCATTTTGTAACTGTGCTCGAACAATACTACGGTTTATTGCAGCGCTACCCTGTTGGAGATGAAAGGAATGCATAAAGGTAGTTTCCCTAAGCGTGACGTTTGTCGTCGTTGACCAGCATATGACGTTCTTTGGTGTGATGGTACCGCATAAGCATTTTTAGCAGCAATGCACAAAGCTAAACGTTTTGATTCCTGCCGTTCATCACCACCAGTGCACATACTAGTTACTGTTGCAGACATGTCCTTGATGACCGCACGTTTCACAGCAGCAGGGTGAGCTGACGTCGCATGAATCAAGATATTTTTACAGCTAGGCTTGCGGTACCATTTTACCCGGGCAATGCCACCAAACAACTTCACCCCCATTTCGGATTGTTTTGATGTTACTATGAAGCAGTAGTCGATATAGCTGCAGTGCAGCAAAGGTAAGCGACCAAGTACTGGCTGTTCTAGTATATGCTCATGAAGCAGATCGCAAGTACAGGCGCCAGTCGCTGACCCATGGACAAACCCCTAATCTGAGAATAATACAACCCTGACCATTTGAAGTTGTTGCAACGTAAACAGGACTTCTTCGCAACAGACTTTACGATAAGCAGTGCGTAACGCCAAACTGCATTATTTGTCCTTATGGGAAGCCAGGAGATTGTGATAGGGCTTGCGTTGTTTATGAGCTTCAATGTAGGACTTGTAATAGCACATATATTGGAGAAACAGGAAGGGTAGTGGCTGTACGCGTCAAAGAACATCTAGCTGAGAAAAGGCGTGGTGTTATAACCACCCCACTTGGCAAGCATAAAGTTAAGGAGCATAACGGAAGTGATTTCGATGCTATGTGCTCTATTTCAGCGTACAAGACGGAAATTTCGTCACGGAAAGTGTTAGAGTCATTCTGGATTTCTACAAGGAAGCCACGAATGAATAATCGGGATGAGTGTCTTTCTATCAGCAATGAACTCCTGCCTTTTGTATCACAGTGCGAGTTACAGTAAAGGCGACGTGCGCGGCAGTAGTTTCTGCCGTATGAGGAACATCGAGTCAAGTAAGACTCATTCGCCCTTACTGACATATGTGACTTAGGCGTGAGCTACTGCTCCCCTGGTGGAATCTTGGGTGAGTCTGTTTCTTCATTACCGGGTTGTCCGAGAGCGATCTCGAAATGAAGCCGGATACCTGGAGGGGAAAAAGCGCTCGTCTTTGCAAATTAAGAGCTTCGGGCCATCTTCAGGCCTCTGAAGAAGACGAGAAGGTCGAAACGTTAGGTTCCACATCTAACCTCGTGTTGGCATACAAAAGAAAATCAATCGACAACTATGCCGAGGTTTCAACAAGGGAGAACATGGGATCTATTAGAAGACGTACCTTAAGGAAGACTCAGATTCTAGCACCGCGTATTTTAGTCCATGCTCCACAAATGATGGACGAAGCTGGATTGGGGACGCAAGGTCGAATTTCCGCGCGGCCGCGCTCGACGAGCGGCGGGGCAGGTGCGAGTGCCAGTGGCAGGGCATGGCAGCCTTCAAGTGAGCCAGTGTGGCGTGAGGAGAAGCGCAGACGTGACGCAGTCACGCGCAACCGGGCTCGCAAGGGCAATCGGTGCGGCTAGTCGTACTGGTGGCGCCGCGAAGCGGAAATTCGTCATAGCGACTCCCACCCCAATGGGTGCACAAGTTTGAGTGCTCGCTTGGTGTCAAAAAAATAGGAAAGGTCAGGACTGGCTTGGGCCGGTAGGAATCGGTGGGGGCTCACGGAACAAGGAGTACATGAGAAGCAAAATAGGAATGAGCCTGGAGAGGTCGGATAAGTTGGGATTGAGTAGGGGCTGACGTAAGTGTACGGAGCACATAGGGACTAACAAGGGAAGGTATTTTACTTTTCATGGAACTTTGAAATGAGACCGGGGGGGGGGGGATCGATAGAGCTTCGAACGCTGATTATAACGATTGTGAAAACCGAAATTGCTGGCAGCCTGAAGCGAGTTACTGGGGGTCAATGTTTGCCTGTGCCACCTCATTGGCGAGGCACTTTTGCCATCAGACGGTTTGTCGAAATGGCCATTTCCAATGACACACATACCAATGTACGCGCTTTTAAATGCTGATCTCAAATCGGTATTCAGAATCTGTCAAGCAATTACTTGAATGAAGTTATGAAGGCTTTTCTGAAAAAAAGAGTAATACCATTTTATGGTATGTTTGGGACCCATAGCGCGCGAACCATACATTTTCACGCAAAACCAGTAAGATTTTCGTGATCAGGGGATCACATTACTCTATGGGACAGGTTTTCAGCCAATTCGAGAATTTGACCAAATCTTGGGAAAATTGATGGGCTATTGGCTGGCAACCCATTTAACAAAGGAGCAGTCGTTCACCCTTGCCCAGCAAATGCTCTTATTTGGCGCTTCTTACGTGCGTTTAGTGAACTGAGCAAGTGTGATAGGTATGTTTAGGTTATCTTGTTCAGCTTGCAGGATTTTTTGTGGAAGGAAATTCAAAAACTCCTACTTAACCCTGGCCACCCCCTAATTCTCCGAAGTTGGGCCAAAAACTGGATCCGGCTGGATATTTGCACAGAGGAGTAATTCGACCCCTACGCGCGAATATCATACAAGGAAACGTTTAGAAGTGAAAGGAAAGCACTTACTGACAATGAAACACAGAATGCAAAAAAGCCGCACCGGGGGAAGCAAACACACGTCGTCCCGCCTGCAGAACCGGGGCACTACCACTGAGCCACGGAGGCCATTGCTGTCCCTGCGCTAGCCATGCTGATGACGGAGCGCCTCGCCATTGAGATGTCACAGGCAAGTCACAGGCAAACTTTGACACCTCTTAACTCGCTTCAGGATGCCATTTGGCAATTTTGGTTTTCAATGTTATAATCAGCGTTCGAAGCTCTATCGATCGCCTGATCTCATTTCAAAGTTCCTTGGGAAGTAAAATACCTCCCCTTGTAAGTGTAGCTCCGTCGGGTGGGGGTCTTTAGGTCGAATTTCCGCTTTGCGGCGGTGAGTACTCGGCACCACGAGTACGACTCGCCGTATCGATTGCCCTTGAGAGCCCGGCCGAGCGTGACTGCGTCACGTCTGCGCTTCCAGTCACGCCACACTGCCTCGCTTGAAGGCTGCCGTGCCACGCCACTGGCACTCGCACCCGCCGAGCGCTCGTCGCGCGCAGCCGAGCGGAAATTCGACCTAGCGACCCCCACCCCACCCATCGATTTCTGCGCAAGCTCCGCGGGCTTCCCACCTCTCTGAGCCCATTCCAAACTTGCTTCTTATGTTTCTTATGTACTCGGTGAGCCCCCACCAATTCCAACTTGCCCGACCTCAACAGACCCATTGCCAACCTTCCCGATTTTCAGCACCTAAGCGAGGACCTGAATTCGTGCGAGGACGCACTGTCTGTTTCCGTGCAAGTCCCGCAGACGATGGGAACAGTTAGGCTAAGCTCTTATATGCTCCATATACATACAGGGGGTGCCAAAAAAAAAGTAATTTTGTCTCCTCCACTTTCGACCTCATTTAGCCAAACTACAGTAAATTCTATTGAGGTATTCTCATCCCCAGAATTAAGAGCAGACCTAAACCTATCACTATACTCCGTGGCAGCCTCCTGCACGAGCAGGAACGGGAGCAAGGAAAGACTGAACAAGATGTATCACCTCAACTGGGCAAAATCCGAAATTTCTTCGCCCTCTTTCACAACCTTGCTGACGTCCGTTCAATCTGGGTACCTAAGGGGATTCATACCGGATGTGTTCTTTAACATTGCGTTTTTCCCGGGTTCCCAGCGCCCTTCGTTTCCAAGAGCCAAAACGTTCCCCTACCACTGAAACCCCTCCGGAGGCGGATTTGAGGCATGAAAATGATACTTTGGATCATAGCAGCCTTGTCCAAGCAGCAGGGGCGTTATGACTTCCAAGAACCGAAGGGCCAACCCTCAGGAAGCTTCCCACAAAAGACCTACCACGGAGCTTGGCTCCACTATTTTTAGCGAATTTTTCAATGTAGGTACTCCGAAGCCCGACTGCGCCGAATAAAACCTCCATATTTTTATGAACATGAACGTGAGGAGCCACAGCTTGTTCCTGCTTTTAGAGGAACATTTCGGGAATGTTTTGCCCCAATACTTTTATCTCTTTCGTTTCCCTACGTTTTGTAAAATTGGCAGATGTGAGCCGTGGGCAAAATTACTTTTTTTTGGCACCCCCTGTAGATTGGCCTCTACCCAGTCCTAACTTGCTCACCCCCTACAGGCTGCAGTTCAGTTAAGAATGCATTGTGCGACAAACACACAGAGACACACAAGCACAAACAAGTAAACTGGTTTATATTTAGATAATGGATATATAGGTAATGAACTTAGGCCAGCCCCTCTCCGTTCCTAAATTGCCCGCACTCTACGGGCCCATTTCAAACATGCTCGGTTTTTGGCACCTAAGCGTGGATCGAATTTGAGCACCGGGCATTTCGCAAGCCTCGCCCACGGTGACCGGAGTTAGGACTGTGACTGGATGCTTCTACCTGGCAAACTGTAGCAGGCGCCCTATCGAGTTAATATGGCAATTTCTTGATCATCAGAAGTGATTACACAGCGACTTTCTGTTCACCACAGCCTCCAATTCCTTGCTGTTGAATTGCAGAATTTATTCGGTAGGGGGATCTCCATAAAATCCAAATTTTCAACATCCTAAACTTAGTGTTCAATCAACTTTCTAAACTTAATTTTGTTATGATGGAGTTTTTATATCAATGACACATTCGACACGGTTACAACAAATACGACAGCGAAATTCCAGATTCATTGGAACTAGAATACTGAGAAACATTGAAAACGAAGGTCGAATTGAAAGTCGTGACAACTCAGAAATCTCAGACTTAGTTTATAATGCTCTAACTAAATCATGGATACTTATCGATTGCATAAGGGCATGTATCGTCGTCCGTGGCACGATCCAAGGCGAATATTAACTCACTGGGATAGTTATAAAACCATACGGAATCCGGATTGTCTCGGAAGATGTCACAGTACATGGTCTGTAAAAAGCTCGTGAATGTTTTCATGGAATGCGCGATTCAATGACAAGCACGGATGCTCACGGTGCAGGGTTCTTGCTCCTGTCGAGCAGCACCGCATATCATGAATATGTGCTCCAGGCGACGACACTATTATTACTATGTTTACTTCTACCTCAAAAAGGACAGCGGACAGCCACGCACTTTCTTAACATCGTTTTTCCTCTCACCGCATTTGATGATAGGTGCCACGAGTTAAGTAACTTAGAGGCAAATCTATCACGTTTACCAAGGCACGTAATGAACGGCACTAGTTGCCTTATCGCCTCGAGATTCACAATCCCCTTATTACCACTGTTTTTTCTGATGAAAACCTCGCTCTCCCTCCTGGTGCGGAATCAAGGGGTTATAAGGTTTTCGTCTGGAATGAATGCGACGAGGTCGATTGTAAAGAGCCTATTAAAATTCTCGCAATCCTCACAATTAGTGCTTTGCAATTGAAAGCACTCTGCAATCAGATTAGTCGCTCTTCTTCTTTTGGGCTGGTAGACTCTTCGATAGCTTAAAGGTACTTCAGCTGCGCTCCTGTTGCAGCTTCGCCGCGCTGTGCGTGCCCATCCACCCAATTCTGCATGTCAACAAACAAACAAATTTCCACTTACCAGGAAGGGCTTTTAACTTCCCATGGAACTCCGAATAGGGACCCCTACGGATCAATAGAGCTTTGAACGCTGATTACAAATCTGAAAACGTGTTACGGGCTGTTCCGAAGCGAGTTAGGAGGGATCAAATTTCACCTATGATTCACGTGTGATATCTCGTTGATGAGGCACTTTGTCATCAACACGGCCGTTGGCGAGATAGCAACGGCCACCGTGGCTCACTGGTAGTGGCAGAAAGTGCATTTAATTCACTTTAACCTTTCCTTGTACTGTTACCTATCACACCCACCATTTACTCTGTCACTATATTTATAACTACTAACATTACTCACAAGGGAAGGATACCAAGTCGAGGAGAATCCAGTACCACACTAACTCGACGTGGTTGCGTAAAAAGATTATGATATTCGCGCACAGGGGGTCAAATTACCTCTCTGTGCAAAATTTCAGCCAAATTCAGTTTTTGGTCCAACTTCGGAAAATTGGGGTGGCCAGGGGATAAAGTGGTAGTCTTTGAATTTTCTTCTACAAAAAATCCTGGAACCTGAACAAGGTTACTTACACCTGTTGCACTTGTCCATCGCACTGAACGTACGAAAGAAGCGTCAAATACGAGCATTCCTTCGGCAATGGTCAACGACTTCTCCTTTGTTCATTGTGTTCCCACCCCACCCAGATCGTGAATTTTTGCGGAATTTGGTCGAATTCTCGAATTGGCTAAAAACTTGTCTCCTGGGGCAACTTGATTCCCTCAACACGGAAATCATACTGGTTTTGCACGAGAACGACTGGCTCGCGCGTTATGGGCTTCCGAACGTACCATTTGATAATATTATGCATTCAAGTAAACGTGAAGACAATGAGACACGAAATGCAAAAAAAAAATCTCCACCGGCGGGGAGCAAACACAACACCCCTATGCTGCAGGTCCGGAACATTACCAGCAAGCCACGGTGGCCCTTGATAGCTCAACAACGCCCGTGCCGACGGCAAAATGCCTTGCCACTGAGATATCACGAGCAAACTTTACACCCTCCTAACTCTCTTTGGAGCAGACCGTAGCAGTTTTAGTTCTCCCAGTCGTAATCAGCGTTCGAAGCTCTATCGATTGATGGGGGTACCTATCGAAGATCCATGGGAAGTAAAAAGCCCTTCCTGGTTAGCGTCTATGTGACGAGCGATACTTGCGAACCATTGCGATAAGAGAAGACGAAGAAACCACTCAATAGCGAAGGCAAGCCAGACAGAGAGAAACACGATATCGTAGCATTTCCCGCGATATCGTGAAGCAAATGCCCGTTTCTGGGCGCAAACCCTCGTACGAGGACTGCGGTCGGAGGCTCATTTTTGGTTTGTCGAGGGTTTTGTTTCATTTTTAATTCACTGGTGAGCGTACCAGGAACTCTGCTTTCTGTAATGAGCGCAATAACCCCATAATTCGTCGCATGATGTGCCCCTAAAATTGAAGGGTTCAACTCACTGTGAGTTTTCTACAAGTAGCTTCAGTACAGAACGATAATCATGAGAAGCACCTTCACTCCGCTGAAATGAAGACGCTATGGTGCCGACGTCGGTTCCGCAAACAATAAAGGCGGCAAATAGGGGTACCTAGCAACTGAAGCACCGTTGTTCAAAGTTGCTGTATGACGGTCACGATGAGATAAATGGAAGAGCAGAGACGAAATGGGGTTTCTGGCAAGGGTAGATGCCTGGACGACAGCGCACGGTTAGCGATAGGTGGGAGAAAGAGTAGAAGGGCATTGCAGATTTCTTCTTTTAAGGAAAAGGAGAAACGGACCGGTCCTCCCGGTTTTTTGTAGAAACCGGCAGCAGCACAATCTTCATAAACCTCCAAGCACATCTTCATACATTCGCTTGTCTTATTGCTATGGACTGTGTTTGTCGTTATGAGCTCGTAATGTCCCCAGTATGAATAGCCAGGACTCGTGAGTAACGCGTGGTATTCATGGAAAACACATGAAGGTGTCGCGAGAGGCACCTGAAACAAAGTTCGATGGAAAGGTGTCACACTCTTCTGAGGTGGATGATCAACAAGGATTTGACAAATGTTCCAGTTTTGTTTTATCTTTTGTTCTGTATTGTGCCATTTCTATTAGCGTGTGGTATCTGACCAGAGAAGAATTTCAATCCCTATGTAATTCTGAATTTAGACCTGAATGGATTGATAGACATCCCAACAGTGGTTATGAATGGGAAAACCAAAATTGCAAAATGCCATTCCGAAGGGTATCAGGAGAGGTCAAAGTTTGCCTGCAATGCCTCAATGGCAAGGGACTTCGTCATCAGCATGGCAGTTGCTTGCTCAGTGACGGCAATCATGGCCGTGGTGGTGCCTCGGATCTGACAGCGGGGGATTGTGGGTTTGCTCCTCGTCGGTTCGGATTTGTTTCCATTTTGTGTAACGTCGTCAGTGAGTGCCTCACTTTCACTTGTAAACGTTTCCTTGTCTGGCACCTACATATTAGCAGGCGACGTTCACAATGCCGCTTTATTGATAACCACTATAACCACTCAGATCTTCGTGATTCTACTGGCAATTTCAAAAGTTGTACTCAACATCCGGAAATTAAATAAAACCGACTTCAAACCATATCATTATCAGCATCAACTAAACACGCACTGGCACGGAGCAAACACACGTTCCTCCGTTTACAGATCTGGGCCACTATTACTGAGTCATGATTGCTGCTGCTGGTCCAGAAAGGGCCATGCACGAGGTGCGACGAAAGCAACTTTCGATTACTGTGCCACTGCCAGTCAACATAGCTCAATGAAATTCAAATCATATCAAAGAGAACCTTAAAGGAATTGTACAGAGAGCAACTGACAATTCAATCATGTCGATTGCACATAAGTCTTCACGATTTATCCTGGTATACAAATGAAGTTACACGGATCCTAATAGGGTGTGTGATCACCACGGACAGCAATACATGCTCTGCAACGCGATCCCATACTCTCCAAGAGGTTGGTATTGAGTTCCTGGGGCAGGGCATTCCACTCGACCGATAATTGTCGACAATGTATCCGCGGAAGTTGCGTGTTCCCACCTCTCGCCATATGAGGGTGCGTCCAGAATCACTGCTCAGACTGAACGTGCTCTCATCTGAAAAGAGCACACGGCTCCATTCCTCATCGGTCCATTCGCCATGCTCTGGCACCACCGTAAACGGTCTCGCCGATGCGCGTGGGTCAAAGGAACACACCGTAGCGCTCGTCGGGCGAAGAGACCATCCCCATGCAGTCGTCTTGCCACTGTAGTGCGTGAGATGGCTTGCCCTAGGGTCCTGTTGAACGTCGTTGCAATAGCCGAAGCCGACTGACGAGAATCTCTTCTTGCCTGCTGTACAATGTAGCGGTCTTCCCTTGGTGTAGTTACGCTTGATCGGCCACCTACTCGTAATCGGGCAGCAGCACCAAAGTTTCGGAATACTCTCCATGCAGGTGAAACACTGCTGCGAGCGATACCGAACTCCTGGGCTACAGTTGTAAGTTCGACCTTCTTCGAGTTTCGCTATGATCCTTCCTCGAATGAAGTCATCCAAATGCCTCTTCTGGACACGATGTATCGAAGGATACTACCACATTTCTTTGCAGCAACACGTTGATTGAGAAAATAATTTTTCCATACCCATACACTGCCTCGATTTGCGCGGGCGGCCATATTTGGTACTTTATTCGAGCTCTTCCTCCTAAGAGAAAGGTCTAGATTCCTGTGCATATCCCTTAAGCGAGTGCATGCTCCCACACTTTCATTTACTTCCAACCACTCATTAGTATTTTATGTTACTTTATCCATCTAGGCATGGATAGCCGAGTGGTTAAGTGTGTAGACTCACGTCTGCCCATGAAAGAGCCAGTGAGTTTGATCCCTGCCGGGACACAAACCGTGCCTTGCAAAAATTGCAAAAATGGTGACGATACCAGCGTCAGGCCCAGGTTGACAGGCCGGCTGATGGAGAAACACAGTCACAACTAACATGTCTAAAGTCGCAAAAGGAATCAGTTATAATGCTAGGACTTCACCCGGAAGTGTCGCGCAGAACCCACGCCCGAGTTGTGAGTCCAGTATGCGAGAGCTACCGAGGGTTGAACGACCTCGGCCAAAGAAGCTAATTAATTGGGACTCTGAATGTTGGATCGCTCACTGGAAAGTCCCGAGAGGTTGCTGACCTCATGAGACGCAGGAAAATCGAAGTCCTCTGTCTGCAGGAGACCCGCTGGAAGGGGTCCAAGGCAAGAGAGATTGGAGAAGGTGTTAAGCTCTTCTACAACGGAGTGGACACCAAACGGAATGGAGTTGCTATCGCGGTAGCGGAATCGCAGCCTTGATGGAGCCATCAGATCAGTTCCGGAGAGCGATTACCTCACCGTGGCAGGCGATCCAAACGGTCATGTCGGAGGGAATAGAAGAGGTCTCGTAAGAGTGCACGGAGGCAAAGGAGGGGGAGTAAGAAATGCTGAGGGAAAGGGGCTCTCGACTTCGCATTAGCCCATGATCTAGCAGTCTGCAGCACGTTCTTCTCAAAAAGGGAGACGATAAAGATGACCTACAGCGGTGGGGGAAGGCGAACGGAAATAAAACATGTTCTCGTAAGAAGACTGCCCCTCAAAACTGTAAATGACATCAAAGTACTGCCGGGAGAAGAGCTGGCAACTCAGCACAAGCCCCTACTAGTGGACATTGCCATAGAGCTCCCCAAGAAGGCAAGGGTGAAAACCGAAAGAAGAATCCGGTGGTGGAAACTGTACAAAAAGGAAAGGAACGACCTTAAGAGAAGAGTGCTAGAAATGGGCCTTCCAGATCCTTGCGGTTCGAGATCCTTCGATCCAGGAGACGTGGAAAGCAGCGGCACAGGTCATTCCACGATGCGCCAAGGAAACACTAGGGGAGACCCGAGGCGGCTTCAGAGGTGATAAAGAGGCGTGGTTCTGTAGTAAGAAGTTCAGTGGGTAGTGAAGCAGAAAAAGAGTGCTTACAGACGTCGGCAGAAAACGCGGAGCCCAGAAGATCTCGTCAACTACAAAAGTTGCAGCAGGCTCGTCAAGGCCGCCGTAGCCAAAGCGAAGAACACCGAGATGGATGCCCTGTACGAGAAACTGGACGGTAAAGACGCTGATAAGCTTCCGGCTGGCTAAAGCCCGACATCGGGCCACTCAAGGCATCAGAATGGTAAAAACTGTCTAAAGTAGCGAAGGTGCCATCCTAACGAAGCCATCCGAGGTTAGAAGGAGGTGGCGGGAGTACTTCAACGAGCTACTGAATGAGGAGTTTCTCCGCAAAGGAAGACCACAAAAAGAGACAACGGCTGGTCCCATCCCATCCTGAACAGATGAAGAAGTACGTCAAGCATTGGGGAAGATGAAAGCAGTGAAGGCGGCTGGTCCGGACGGGATACCGATGGAGGCTTGGAAAGCCCTTGAAGAGTACGGTGTTTGGTGGCTCACTCGGTTCCTTAACACGGTGTCTGCGCAAGGAAAAATTCCGGATGCCTGGAGGACCAGTACCATTGTTCCGATCTTTAAACGGAAAGGAGACGCAATTGAGTGTTCCAACTACCGAGGGATCAAGCTGACAGCGCATACCATGAAGCTATACGAGCGGTTGGTTGACCTTAGACTCAGAGACATGATCCCTATCTCCCAGGAGCAATTCGGCTTCGCCGGGAAAGTCAACGACAGATGCAATCTTCATCGTCCGACAAGTCATGGAGAAGTAGCGAGAAGAGCGCTGGCCATGCTACCTGGCCTTCCTTGACCTACAGAAGGCTTTCGACCGCCTTCCTCGACCCGTGATCTGGAGGCCCTTCGAGAACGGAATGTACCCGAACACCTGATCTCTCTCGTGAGGGATATGTACGATGGCGCTAAAGCGGTCGTACGCACTCCGCACGGGCAGACTCGGGAAATGGACATTACGGTGGGGATGCATCAAAGTCAGCCCTGAGTGCGTTCCTCTTCCTGCTCACTCTAGATGCCATGGTTAAAGATCTCATGGACGGACCGCTAAAGACCATCCTCTACCCTGACGACATTGCCTTGATCGCGGGAAGCAGAGAGGAACACAAGACCAAAGTTCAGAAATGGCAGGAAGTGCTAGCGGAGAATGGTCTCCGACTGAACGTAGAGAAGACCAAATTCCTGAGCTCAGAAGAAGGTACAGAGGTAATCGTGAATCTTCACGGCGAAAACATAGAAAGGGTCAAGGAATTCTGGTACTTGGGGAGCGATCTAGCCACTGAAGGTACTGTAGACCAGGCAGTGAAGTTTCGAATAAATGCGGCATAGCTGAAATGGCGAGAGACTTCTGGAATCCTCTGCGATAGACGGTTCTCCAGAACCCTTAAAAGTAAGGTGTACCGATCGGTGGTGAGGCCAGCAATGCTGTAGGGGAGTGAGGACGTGAGAGCCGTCATGCAGACGGCCCCTGTTCAGCTGAAGGTGAGGGAGCAGGGCTACGATGGTACGGGCACTTGCTTAGAAGGCCAGAAGATCACCCAATAAGAAAGGCTCTAGAGTTGGATGTCTCCGGCCGGCGACACGGGGAGCCCCAAAGAAGAGATGAAAAGATTCATAGATTCATAAGAAGTACCTTACCGATATAGAGGCCAAACAGTGGATTCCTTAGACAAGAAAAAGTAGCGACGTATGACAAAGATCGCGGACCCTGCGACGGCGCGGGATTAACGCCAGGGAGAAAAAGAAGAAGAAGTTACTTTATTCATCTCGTCCCTAAGCTTTGCGCACCAGTGTGGAAGTACCCTTTGGACCTCCCTATCTCGCTTCAGAATGGCACTCTACGATTTTGGTTCTCACAGTTTTAATCGGTATTCGGATCTCAATAGGCATCTAAGTCTTAGTTAAGAGTTTCGTGGGACCCTTCCTTGATGAGTGCCCTCGTCACCTCCCTCTCTACATGTTTACAGTTCCCGCCGAAACTACTGCAGAATCTTGATGTTAATAATAAACCACTAGAATACCATGCTCCTGACGCTTGTGTGAATTAGTATGGGAGGTGCTGCTTGGCAATAGCCTAAGAGTGCTAGAAAATCATTTGCCTTTTTTACTCCTAGTACTTCTCCAGATGTGCCTTTTTAAGCCAAAGTTCTCAAAGACAACCACGAAGAGTCATATTTTACGCCTCTTCATAGAGTATCGACAAAATTCTGATATGATGTTGCAGCACCGTGACCTGTGAGTGCAGTAGGAGCCACAGTAATGAAGCAGCAGAAAGTGGAAGCAGAACCATGTCTTCTAAAAAAGCATTAATCCGTGAAGATTACCATTCTGATTCGGTAGCTATATGTCTCAGAGGAGAGGGAAGCTTTAGTCAAGATTGACCTCTCACACCTCCTACATCGCACATCCTCAAATTCGCTTTTGGCTTCACTTCCCCAACTGCTTTCCCCTAAGATTTTCCGAAGCTTCAGCTCAAAAAACATAAACCGTAGAAATGAAAAGGCAGAAACGGAGATAAACAAAAGTAATGAGAATCGGTAAAAATTCTTGAGATAAAAAAAATACGACTTGCCCAATTTTTCTTGACGCTGTTTCTCCTTGCTAATCTTCTATGATTTCATCGTTTTGAGGAAAAATACTTGAGTTCATGAACAAGCGCAATATGAAACATTGCTAACTTGTGCTTGTTTTTTGCGTAGTCGTAATTTCAAGAGTTCCCTGTAGCAGTCCTTACCGAACGTCTTTCGTTACAAACTCTTGTGTGTTCCATGCCAAGTAATGCTCTGTTCGTCAGCAGTGTTCAACTGCGAAGCGTACCTTTGATAGAGTTTTACTATGTTACATGCTTCATGCTGCGCCTTAATCATGTGTAAGCACACTTCCACCATGGAGCCCCTTACTACCGTACCTCAAATCTCTTCATCTTTTACTTGTTGCGCTTCAAAGGTTTTCCTTCAGAACGAATCCATCTCTTTGTCACCACGCTTTTCCAGTCATAAGTCCTTACATTAGCTCCCTGTACGCATTTATCTCTCCAAGTCTTATCAGACTTTTCCTTCGTTCATACCAGAAATATTCCGTTTCGGTATCTGCAGGGGTGTTGGACACACTAGCTTGTGCTCCCGGTTCCATATTCCACACATGTTAGTAATACTTCTGTAGAAAGTCTCCTCTTTACATTTTTATGTTTTTTTTCTTTTCTCCAGTCTGCTATGTATTGAAGACCTTGTGCTCAGCTCAGCCAGTTGGATGTGCCCTCCCCACAGGCAGGTTAGAGGAATATGCGAAGGCGCGGAATGACCCCTCTATGACGCAACCTGACTTAAGACACACACCCCTCAGAGAAGTCAATGTCGGGCAGACAAGCGACTATGGCAATGATTTGTATCAAGAACATCATGCGTCGGAACAGCAAAAGATGAAAAAAGGAAAACTGCTCGAATGAATCTTTGACCAGATGCCCTCACAGCAGCTTGTGCTCTTTCTTTGGGTACAAAAGTAAACCTAAATGATGTGGTCATCCCCAAACGTAAAAAGTTGTTTCCAAGTTTCTCTGCTATGCCAAGAGGTTGTAGGGAAGAACTCTTTATTACTATATGGCACAACTGGGGATAGCGCCAAACTTGGTGTAAATCAAATACCCTAAAGTCCCATAGATAAGAGCGGTTTGATTTACCGGTAAAAAACAATTCTTAAAAATTTTCAAAATTCTTTAAAAAATTTCTAAAGATTAGCATTGTCTCAAATTTCTCTCCAGCAGCAGTCACTCCCAATGCAACAGTAAAATTAGATTTCTCATAGCCGGTTTCGCAATTTCAAATTCGGGAGATCATAACTCGGCTCAGACTGCATCTTTTCTCACAGAATAAGCACCATTTGATTCGCTACACTTTTGGAAGT
This sequence comes from Trichostrongylus colubriformis, assembly GCA_963978905.1. Lineage (NCBI taxonomy): Eukaryota > Metazoa > Nematoda > Chromadorea > Rhabditida > Trichostrongylidae > Trichostrongylus > Trichostrongylus colubriformis. The sequence continues at coordinate 37,498,377 of OZ022258.1, read as the reverse complement.
ATTGTGGATAGTTGCATATCTCGTTTTGAAGAAGGGCTCATGATTCATAGAGCGCGAAAACAAAAAAGTCGACTTCAAACCATTGTTCTTTCCGAACACACTGCAGCTGAAGATGCTGTCCAGATGTTTGGAAAAGTGGGACATACATAGTTGGCGCTAGATCTGGTGGATATGATAGACGAGTAATGGCTTCAGCCTTCAACTGCTTCAATTACTGGAAGAGGATTTGTGGAAAATGCGCTTGCACATAGTTGCCCTGAGGGGTCCCTTGGCACCCATTTCTTTGGGTTTTTCCAAATCAAGGCTACTTGAGGTGGTTGGTCAAGCTTGTTTTTTGAGGGCCAATACTTGTGGATATTCCCTGGAAGTATGGGCGCTCATCGCTTTCTGTCGCTTTAGTTAAAGCGATTCGATCAATTGAAAATTCGAGCAACTCGTTCTCACTTCTGCACTTCTGAAACCAGGGACAAAGTGTTCAGTACAATGCTTCACCCCCCTCCCCTTGCAGCACTCACATTTGTGGTCACCTTCGCTGGGACTCAGCTAAACAAAAACTCGTGAAGTGAAGTCATCTAAAAAGTGCCATTTTCGCAGTACTTTATAATTTTCCTATTAATTCGAAAAGCTTGTAACATTTCAAGAAAAGCATATATCCGGAAAGAGCAACTTTTTCTCTATCTGAGGAGCACAACTTGTAATTTATTTCATGTAGACGCGCTTCGAAGTTTGAGTTTATCTTGTGAACGCGCAAATGCGGCCAGAACTTTCCTTACAACCTAATAAAAAATAGCAATAGAAAAAGTATAGAGAACAGTAGAATAAAGGTAAAGTTGTAGGCTATTAATGCGATAATCATGAGCACACAGCGCCAAAGAAAAACGTATACAAACGTCATTCTTCATTTTCTAGCACAAACCGCTCTTATCTACGGGCCGCTCTTATCTATGGGACTTTAGGGTAGATTCTGCAGGGATTTCTGCAAGAAATTCAGATATGAACATCAAATGAATACCTATCCAATACGAATGATCTTTTGCCATTTGCATCACATTGCGAGCTACTGATGCAATGAGGAAGGTATGCATGTCCCTGCTGTGCTGTATGTATAGGAAAACAGGGTATCTCTCACTGGCAACAAGTAACACTGGGTAGCGTTGTTCCGCTCTTGCCGCGGTGGACTGGGTGAGCTCTTTTCTTAAGTACGGGGTTTTTTCAGCTATTTTCCTGAGTTTCTGTTAAAAACCGCACGAGGGGAGCATTTGGCGGCACAGTGGACAAAACCGTCAATCTTTCGAGCCACGATTAGGCCTTTGAGGAAGAGGATCTGGTCAAAACATGCCGTTAGAAAGTGCTCCACCTGACAGCCTCGTTGGCATAGCAGGGAATCTTAAAAATAATCTCGATGCCGAGGTTTCACGAAAAGAGAACTTGGAATTTAAGGCAAAAAGTTGTCTCTTTAGCAGAGAAGGGCAGCGATACTGGAACCACTGAAGTTTCTTCACTGCTCGTTGCTATGTAATAACGCCTTTGTGGGATGGAGAAAAAAACTAGGATGGAGAGCTTTGATGACAAACGATTTCGACTGAAAGGAATTTTTGATGAATGTGACCATTGGTTACCATGGTGTTGTTAGCTGTAAAAATAGTATGCCCAGTAGTAAACTTCGAATGTTACGGTAGCTGAGAAAGAGTCCGGAGCTGATCCGAGTAAACTTCACTTACATAAATATGTCACGCCGAAAAACGGGTAGACGACACACTTTCGTATTCGTTCTCATTCTCTTTTTTGTCATATGTAGTGTCCTGTAATGCTCAGCTTTGCATCCTGTTATAGGGTACCCTCGCTCTGATCTGCGCTCGTAGGGCGTCATGCATGGACCAAAAGGGACCCTCAGAGAGGTAGTTTGGTTTGGGTTGGAAGGGAGATTGTGTTTTCAAAGAATCCCTCATGGATTCCTCCTCGGCCACCTCTTTTTGAGAAGTTTTTGGACCAATTCTGCGATCTGTACAAAAAGTTCGATCCATAATCATACTTTGTACTAGATAGTGGGCAGCAATGCAATCATTTTCGAATTACTACTTTCTTCAGGGAGACACCTCGAGCATGGGAACAGGTAGTCTCAGATACGGTGACCGTGACCGTAATGCCTAAATTTCCCACGAAGCCAAGGCTTGACCCTGGCTCGTAGATGGACAAGGAAAGTGTCATGGCGTGCTGAACCATCGTAGAACAGCATCGTGTACAAATGGGCTCGAGAATGAAAGGGCCTCCGGAATTTGAAGCAAAAAGCGATACCTCGATCAGATTTCAACCCTGAGGACAAGAACGAAATCCCTAAAAACTTTTATGCAACTTTTTTTTTTCACAACATGGCTGCAAAACCTCATCAAGGCATTATTCAGCGTTTCAGCGTTCAGAAGCATGAGTCCAATAGTTGGACTCCGGAGAGACTTTGCGTCTATCTTTTAGTCGCCGAAACGCGACTAATGTGTGGTAGGGTTCAATTCTGTTGTTACCCTAATAACTGCAGCTGTACGAGCGTCCTGGGAAAATATCCGATTTTGCCACTTCACCTCACGATGGAACGGAATATCGAGTTGCTTCTCGCGAGCCTCTTTTTATGCCTGCTTGATTTTGATTATTTCGCTCATTTAATACTCAACGCTTTCAGCACATTTTCTACAACGCAATTCCAATCAACATGGTACCGATGGTACTCTTTTTGCAAAACTCCGTATGTTTTGACTGAAAAAACACTAGATGTCGTTTTGAGATCTGTCGCAGCCCGTCTTTTCCTCTAAACAAGAATTATCCAGAGATCGAGGCAGAGCAATATTTTGAGTGAGATCTGAGCTATACACAGAGGGTGCAAAAAAAAAGTATTTTTGCTCACGGTTCACATCCGCCAAGTGTACAAGACAGAGTGTAATGAAAGAGATAAAAGTGTAGGGGCAAATATCCTTGGAATATTCTTCTAGAAACAGGAACAAGCTGTGGCTCGCTACTTTCGCCGTCATAGAAATATGGAATCTCCAGTTGACACAGTCGGGCCATAGAGCACCTTCGGCACTGAGGTCCTCCTAAAACAGCAGACCCAGCTTCCGTGATAGGCCTCTCGTGGGAAGCTTCCTGAGGACTGATCTATCGCTTCATAGAAGTCACGGAGCTCTAGTTGCTTGGACAACGCTGCCATGATCCGAAGTGTAAATTTTCATGCCTCAAACCCGCCTCCACGGGAGATTGAATGCTAATGGCACGTTCTGGCTCTTGGAAACGAAAGGTGTTAAAACCTGGAGAAAACCGAATATCCAAGAACGCCAACCAATATGATTCCCTTCAGGTGCCTAGGGTGAACGGATCTTAGCAAGAATGTGAACAAGGTGACGAAATTTCGGATTTTGCCGTGTTGAGGTGACACATCATGTTTACTCAGAATGAGCTCCTGATTCTGTTGGTGCAGAAGGCTGTCACGGACTTTAGTGTCATGTGAGATGTGTTCTTAAATCTGGGGGTGGAAATCACTCGTCAGAATCTCTGAAAATTCGACTAAAATAGGGTCGAAAGTGAAGGAGAAAAAATTACTTTTTTTAGCACCCCCTGTGCATATGTGGCCGATGAAAGAGACTTGAGCGTGTCGAGGTCTCCCGGATTTGCTGACTTTTTTTGAATGATTGGGTTCACTTCGAATATATTTGCGCTCGCAATGGTGGCGAGCGCAAACATATTTGATTGGAGACACTGAACTCATCCTTTGGCGTTGGTTGACGGCACGATGAGTACATCAATGCTGAACACCTCACATCAAAAGGTGAAAACCATCAGCGAACAGTTATCTATGAACAACTCGGAATACTTATCTGTGGCGTGACCAGATTTTGACTGTCGGAACTGGCAGATATTGGAGCTGAGTATTGGAGTATATAGAATGTAGAGAGTAGAGAGCACTGAACGAGGTCGCGTCAAACGGATGCCATAATCGTTTTCAGCAAGACGAAATTCCAGCGAAAACTATTTTTTTCCCAACTCGTGATGACGAATTGAACAGGACCAAAAAAGGAACTGATTGTTTTAAAAAAAAACAATTCACTCGTGATATGCCCAGATATGCTACTAATAGACTTTTCAACTGGTTCAGGAACTTCATCAATAACTCAATGTGTACATTTGCATGTCTTGCATGTTTTACTTCGTACATCCGGATTCCTCTTACTACTCGAACTTATGTACGATTAAGGCACATTTTGAGCAACACATGACTTCCTGATTTTCGCCCCTCGTTAATGTTTCTTCGCACCATAGCTGCGAGGGGATCGCACGATGGGTGCGAAAATTCCCTTTCGTACTACTTCAAATCCACCCGGAAGGAGTGATTCCTCTAGGGTGATGACTCCCATACGTCAGGATTCCTGACGACAGCGTGTCGCGTGGCGGCGTGATGCGTGCGAGCTATGGGCGTTGCTGGAGCTAGGTCCTAAAGCGATCACATGGCGGTCAAATGCGACGCTATAGCATCACCATGTATCGAATGCAAACATAGAGGTGCACATAGCTCGCACACCGCTTGCAGAAGTCAAAATCCCGACGTAACGGTGAATACCCCTCCCCTGGTGCACTTGGTCCACTCCCGATGTTTTATATCACTAAATACTAGAGCGCTTATAAATAACCTAGTCCATGTGTCTCACTTCAGTTGCTTGTTTTGCTTTTCTTTTTCAGTACAGTAAGTTAAGGGCACATTCCAAGATTACCTTGAATGGGTTGAAGCGCTAATTTATGGAATTAAAGATGCTATGGAATACGCTGATCAAGAAAAATCCGGATTTAGCTCACGAAAAGAGCAGAAATAAGGCTTCCTGACATCTGGCCTCGGACGAGATTACCGCGTGAAATCAAGCCTCTGAATCAGTTCTCGCCGAATGGTAAGGCTGCGTTCATACCAAGTTGAATGAGAGTTTTGGCGCATCGGCGCATCGGCGCATCCGCGTTTTGGGATTTTTGGCGATGCCATTTGCATTTTGGCAAATAGCGAAAATCGCGGATGCACCGATCCGCTAATTCTTTCAAATCGCGGATGCGCCAATACTCTCATTTTCCTGATCGATACGTATCTTATGCATGACGCGAATGCGCAAATTCTCTCAAATCACGGATGCGCAAATGCGCTCATTTCTCGGTCGATACGTATATTGAACTTTACGCGGAGGCGCCAAAACTCTCATTCAATTTGTATGAGCGCAGCCTAATAGAGACCCTGGGATACCACCTGACTCCTCATGTCAACGTCTCCTTTATCACTGGCATATCTTCCTTATCTTATATTATCACGCAAATCGTAGCTCTTTTGCCACGTTGTTGCCACCGTTGCCACCGTCATTGCCGACAATCACGTCTGGGGTGAGCCGCTGTTTGGAGCCAAGTTTGCTTCTTTGGATCTGCACGCTCCAGGAACTGACGCCCACGCCTCGGTAAAGGTACAGCCTACTGAGTGTGGTCGAACTTTCTGATCCTGGCAGGAGCTTTAACACCCCAGTAATCCTGGAATGTGCCTTTAAGTTATATTAGCTGATGATCGACTATAACTCCGATTGATTTGAAATGAAAGAATGGTTTTAAAAATTGAGCGACTTCTTGAGCACATGCAGATACGATATAAGCGGACAGAATATGGACACTGCTTATAAGGGCTCATCAGAGCAATTTTTATCCTCACTTCATCTTGGAATCAGAGCCACTGATTATAACGAAAGTAGAGCGTCCCTGAGACAATTTTCGGTGTGAGAAGAAATTCGAATTATCGACTGCAATAGTGCTGAATGCTCTCCAGGACCGTTTTTACGAGCAGAAACTCCGACTACTTCTTCGACGCAATCCATCACACAGCTTAACATCGCATTGAGTGGGCTGGAGCAAGCAATGTGCCGTTCTCCCTTGTGCTTCGACCAACGAACGCGTTCGCCACATTTTAACAAGAACGGTAGACGAATGTTACCAGCTGGAAGACATACGACTGACTCTGCATGGATACTATTGCTTAACGAGTAAGAGACCTACTTAAACTTGTAATCTTATCTCTCTCCTCACCCCCCCCCCCCCCCCCGCCCGTACAACTGGACAGCCGAATGGACAGCTAAACTGATACTGGGGGAACAGTTGCCACCTGGAATGCCCTCTGCGATGTCACCAGCTGTTAGTCGCAGCTCATAATAGTCCATGTAAGCAACAGACTCCCTCCCACCACGTCACGCGGATGCACATCGATGAAAATAGATCCAAGGTCTTGCGGTCAGCGAAGAAGGACAGGAAGTAATTGAAGATGTGCGACAACGGTTTGGATCTGATGGCAAGAGGAGTCAGAATTAAAGAAGCAAGAGAAAGGTCGGGCCAGAATGTGGGGAAACGTGAAGTGCCTCCATTCCTTTTCAGGGGAGTAAAACTGTGTTGAAGAGGCTAGACTGTCAATCATCGAGTTTTCCCTGGAAAAAAATACAAACTGAATATTTAGTCAAAATTTCATAAATGATGAATGGAAATTCGAAGCAATAACTCAGTCCTAGTTTGCCCACCCTTTCGTCAGCAGGTTCTAAAGGTTTCACATCAGTTCAGTTGCCTTTGTGTTAGCACATCCTTGCGCTCCGATAAAAGCGTACCGTTCAATCAGTGTCGAAATGGAGCTGCAATAGGTATTTACGCCACTTTGGAGGTGGCAATAGGGCGTTGGACGACTCAAGGCTTCCCCGTCAAATGTCTGATCTGACGTAAGAACTGGCTCAGCATATCATCGCTTCACTGGAAAATAACTGTCTTGCGTGATGGGACACTCGTAGCCGCTTCTGCAGCCTTGAGTCGTCCAACGCCTTTTTGACGAAATTTCTTCAAGACGACGACAATCAAAGGAATCGTCCACGGAGAAATGAATTTTTCGAAACCCGTTTGTTGCATTTGCCTTATAAAGGCCGCATGCAAAGTTTCGCGAAAAGTGAGAGTTCGGCCATGATACAGCTCCCCAAACTCTCCGCCGGGTGGGCGGGGCTCCGAGCAAAAGCCTGCCCCTTCGTCTACAGCGATCGGGAACAGAGAGTGGGACTGTTTACGTACCTTTCCATTCCTACACAATGCGTCTCCGACCCCTGCAGACGACGGGGTGGACACTTGCTTAGAGGCCCCGCCCACCTGTCCGAGAATTTGGGGAGCTTTAACTTAGCCGCCGATTTCTCACCTTCTTCGCGTGAAACTTTGCATGTGGTCCTTATTAGGCACATACAACATAAGTAAATATATGGGTAATAGAAAATCTCATTTCCCGTGGAGGTCTCCTTTAGGCTATATAAATAATAAACAGCCACCCTCATTGTCAGACTGGCGTAAATAGCTGTTTTGACAGTGACCGGTAGCTGTTTAGTGCATCCACAGATTGAGCTGTTACTCCATTACGAAGAGTCTGCAATTTCTCAGTAAGTAGGAAAGCTTCAATCGGGCTGTGAGATGCGCACGCAAACGACTTCTAATAAGAAAAGCAAACTTGATATCATGTGCATCGTGCCTGCTGGGTGATTGGTAGGTGTCAGCAGCTGTTCCAGGCGATGCTAGGATCCATCAAGGCAAGTCTGCCATCAGTCCACGGAACCCGGAGATGGGTGGAGATAGGAGGAGGTGAAACGGATCGCCTTGGCTCAATGGCTTTCTTCGGTCGCTGTGCTTCATCATACCCATTCGCAGTCAACAGGAACCTCTGCGGACCAAATAAAATACTAATTTTAGGCTCAGTAAGGACGGGCAGTTTATTTTTGCCGTATCTTTGACGTTTTTTGTGCTGCAACCACGGTCAAAGGCTGAAGAGAGCGCTGCAGGAAAAGAGGCTATCACTATGAATAAGATTTTACTGCGCGCAGGACGATTATATGTTAATTTATATCCTCCATACTACGCTAAAGGACAATCACAGGTAAACATGCGGAAGAGAATGTGATGCATATTGAAAGATTAGCTAAGCGTGAATTTGATTTTATAGATGTGCTGCGGAGAGTTCCTGCCTTCCCTCGAAATATTGTTGAACAAGGAATGTATGATTGAGCCTTTCCACTGGTATGTAATGACCAGTACCGACAATTGCACCTGCACGGTCCGGGAACAAACCTCACCTCGATGCTCCCCGACCAACGAAACTGCGTACAGTCCAGTTCCCGACGCCTGGCAGGGCGTGGCCCTACGGACTTGGGTGAGAGAGTACGTGGCGAGAGCGAGATTGTGTGGCCGGGTGAGAGAGGTCGATACAAGTTCATCCAAGTCCGTAGACCTCGCCCTGCCAGGCGCTGGGAAATGGACTGTAAGTTGGTCAATGACACCCTCGGGATCCTATGAGAAAAAGGACAGATATTAGAATGGCTCTGCTCCGTGGGTGCGTGAGCTACATGATTATCAGAAGTTAGATGGACCAATCTTAGTCGGGCCCATAGATCAGAATCTCTATCTGTTTCGCACTTGCTGTTCGGTCCGTATTTTTGTCACTACAAGTTATCGATTGCCGAGAAAAGCATTTAACTCTGAAGCAAACCATCGCAACTGCATAAAATGCAAATATTCCCAATTAATACGTTTGATACAAGATATCTTATTGAATCACCTGTGTTCCAGGTTCATCAGACAAGAATTTTAATTTCCCCTGTGTTATGCGACGGTGGCGCAAGTTAAATGGCGCAGTTCTCACTCACATGGTTTGGGTTCAATTCTCGGATAAATGTCAGCTTGGGTCGAGTGGTTGCCCCTCCCTTTAGCTTGACATCAGACATGCCTGAGGAGATGAAAGACTAAATTGCACGTCAGCTGAGCCCTCAAATCACTGAGTCACTCGCATTCCACTGCGATTCCGAATGGAAGCAGATTGCTGGGCGCGTCTCAAAAGGAGTAGCGCTGATTCCTAAGAAAAAGCTCCCGCGAACAAAATCAAAAAAAAACTTGGCATACTGAGAGGGCAGGCCACTATGAACGGTCCCCGGAGATCCGCGTTGTGCAGGAAAATCAATTCTCAATAACCGCAATCGTGTTGTTCAGTGGGGGTGGCAATAAGCGATAGAGCCGCCTTTGAGAATCATCGCATGCACGTTTTCATTCCACGTTAAACTGCTGGGCGCTCCTCCTTACGAATAAATATTGGTACTATCCTAAGAGAAGGAGGGGAGGGGCATTTCATAGAGTACTAAAAACTGCAAATCGACGTGTCAAATTCTTAGCTCCACCCCCACCTCAGCCCCTGAAAACATCCAAATATCCCATTCGCATGTACATGAAGAACGGCTAAACCATCTGTATACAGAGAAACACATCCAATAGGAAAAGTCAAAACCCGACGCCAAAACTTTTCCATCGACCGCTAGCATGTATGAGAGTCATATGTAAAAGACCGCTGTACCATGGTGCTAGAAGCTCCACATATTTCAATCACTGGTGTGGCAACTGTCGTCGATTGGCCCTTTTTGCAATGACTTTGGAATTTCCCCATCTGTCAGGAATTACGTAGGGCGACTTGCTGGCGGCTGTTAACAGACGGCTGCACAATTACAGAGTTATCAAGCAAGAAACAGTTTGTGCCAGAAAATCAAGTCACATTCGTGGTTTCGATCAAACGTAGAACTGGGGAATCATTCAGTTTCGTTATTGGGTAGTGTTCTCTGCGAAAAAAAAATTTACAATAATTTCATGCAGAAGGAAGACAATAATTAAAGACAACAACTTTTTGCATCTAACTAGCCCTCCCTCACTCCCACTCCTACAGTCTCGATACGACCCTTTCTAAACCACTTACGAAGGTTCTGTGGAATGATGATGTGAAGTAGTATTTCTATTTTCTTACAACCCCCGCTCATCAATCGATAATCGAAGGCGGCCTGGAAAATGAACATAAAACCAGAATTCTCGACACAACAACAAATATGACTCTCGCCCTTCCGTTACCCAAGTAAAACGCCCTCTCCGTCGCAGAACGTGTGACCAGTGGGTGATCGCGGCCGATAAAATTGGGTGGGCGGTGTGCAGGAATGGGACCGGTAAACTTCCTCGGCTTGCGCCTTTGAACCGAATCTATTCGATAAGAGTTCTGATACACAGGGACAGTACTTGTGTATCAGAACTCTTATCGATACCTGATCTAGACCAGGGACAGTTCTCGCCTATGACCCCAAACATGAATATGAAGCATATGGGAGTCTTCTCTTAGGTCTATATGTTAAGTACAAAGCTCCCAAACATCTGGCAGAAGTTCCAAGGGGCTTCGTGATAGACATGAACCTCCGTCAGTGCCGTAAGGCGTAGCCAGATGGCCAAAAAGACCAATTCTTCTCTTGTCTTCTATATGGTTTCGCTGTTAATTCTCCCTTGCCTTCTATATGGTTTCGCTGTTAATTCGAAAAAAGAATAGAATGTGGAGCAGTTCAGCAGAAAAGAAACGTGGTTTTGAGTTGAACAGTTTACGAGGCTCCGCGAGCACAAAAGAGATTGTTCGTTCTGGGCATTTACAGAATTCTATGGGTCTGCAGAATGATTTCACGATAGAAGTTCACGAGGGAACAGTTCCTGAGTTGAAGGCAAGAAGCCGAATATCTGGGTAATTGGGATGGTTTAATGCTGACGAGTTAGGAACCCTGGAGTTTGATGGGCTAACATCACTATTTGGTACTCAAACCCGTCGAGAAGTGGGAAAAAGATAGGAAAAGCTATGAACAAGACCGAAGAGTACTCGTTGGAGCCGAGACAACTCTCACATATTGCCAAGTTCAAGGTTGAAACTGGTAGATCACGATTCAGTGTTTGAGGCGTCCCTTGGAGCTTACGTGCAGTACCCATTATGAGTAAAAGGTAGATAAAAAATTCCTTCATTTTTACTTTGCTCCTCCCCCACATTTTCCGCTCATTCTATCGTGAAATCATTCTGCAGACCCACAGAAATCTGCAAATGCCCAAATTTGGATGTAGCCTACTGGACGGCTAAGACGTGAGCTTATGAATAGATATTGTGATTTTGCGTGGAATGGCTGCATCCTTTTTGTTGGTTGCACGATGTCGATGGAATCCACTAGCTGATGTGTTGATTTGCTGCCTCCCCAACCTTCTTGGAACACAAGTATTACAGCTGCGGGTGCACGTGCTGATGTCGAGAGAAACTGCGGCCCAGCGAGATGGCCTCTGGTGTCTATCAATAATCACGCATACACCTCTACATCAAGCATAGCTATCGAAAAGATATAGCTTTTCAGTGAAGAGCTTTTTTGGTCCACGTTTTGGTCCACGGAGAATCATACCCAAAGAGAACTACAGCTTTTCGAAGATGAAATCGGCTCACATGTGCCACATATTTTTGGGTTCTTGATTATATGTCATTCAGTTAAAAATCAGAATTGAGAACACTCACTGCCTGAAGGACGTTCACTGAATACTATGTGCCCACTGCTCTGTACCGACTACATCCGCACTTCTAGCAATGTTTTTAGGGATTTCGACAATTTTCCGCCAAGTGCAGTGATTTGCCTACAGCCGACACCATGGGGTTCTGGTGTATTGAGTGTGTAAAGAGCCGTTACATCAATAGCAAGAAGTGCCATTACTGGTGGCGAATGACTTAAATTCTTCGAGATAGAATCAGGCTTTAGCGATACAATCGGATTTTCAACAACGTTCGATTTTCACCAAATCCATCCGAGCGTATGGTAAAAACGAATATGTGTATAGCAAATCTTATTGGAACGGAAGTGATGAACTGCAAGGGGTTGCAGGTCAACGAAAAGTTCAGAGGTTTTTAGGAGTAGTGTCTGTCTCGGACACCACTTCCTAGAATCACGCTCCTGCTTAAGCATAGCTGCGGTTGAGATGTGCGTCCGGACGACAATTATGGTGTAAGCACACGTTATGGTTGAAGTGAAGGCAAACATCAGTAAATGTGTGCGTTCCAAAACTGGGTTTTGGGCTTTGACGTCGTGCAAAGGAGAGTGGTCTGCTTTCGTCCGAGTTTTGCAAAACGACACCATGCTCAAAGAAATTTCTGCACTATTTCCACAGGCCACAGAAACAAGGGATCATGCAAAGCTGAAAACAGCAGCACCTCCGAAATTTCTGAAGAAAAAACATCAAAAAACTAGCATTTTCACCTCCGGCCTCCAGCTCCTTCATTTCCTAGCGCATACAGCTGCCTGCCTGTTCCAGGCCAACTGAGACCTCCTTTTGGGTAATCCTCGGCTACCGCTCATCCATGCTCAGGCTGATTTCTTAAAGCAAAGGATAGCCTTATAAATTGCGGAACATAATCCAGCACTATGTTCCGAAGTAGCAGATATGTACAAAGCTAGTTTTTTATAGATGCGCAGGATCCATGCTTCAATGTTATACTGACTATTTCGAAGAATTTTGTCTGCTTTGTATTGCATTCCTTGTTTATCCGAAATAAATATTAGGTAGTGTAAAAAGTCTTTTCGTATTTTTAAATACCGCTTTTTCCCTCAAAACTGCTTTCCACGAAATTTCTTCTGTACATATATATGTAGTACAAGTCCATACGCATCTATAGGTATTGTTGTCTTCCATCTCCCGGATAACCCTTTTCGGCAAATTAAAAATATCAAAAGTCACTTCATTTTCAATTCAAATTTTTTTTCCTTGAATGGCGTTAGACAGGGAAAGGAAAAGGTGATAACCCGATGGAGCAAGATCAGGGCTATAAGGCAGCAATTTTCATCCGAGCTCGAAAATTTTTTAAAAGAAAAAATTCAAAAAATTTTTTACCACTGATGAAAAAATGACTCGCCAAAAAATTCTCGAGCCTGGATAAAAATTGCTGCCCCATCCACCGTATAGCCCTCATCTTGCTCCATCGGATTATCACCTTTTCCTTCCCCTGTCTAACGCCATTCAAAGAAAAAATTTTTTATAATTTTTGTATTGAAAATGAGGTTGACCGTTGATATGTTTATTTTGCCGAAAAGGGTTATTCGGAAGATGGAAGACAATAATACCTATAGATGCGTGTGGACTTATACTACATGTGTATGTACAGAAGAGATTGCTGGAAAGCAGTTTGGAGGGAGAAAGCGGTATTTGAAAATACGAAAAAACTTTTTAGGCTACCCAATATATCTCGACCTTTTGAAATCTTGCTGGAATTCACACAGTTGAATAGAGTAATTTTCTGTAAGTGTGCGCACATTCGTATCTCGTTTGAAGTATGTGGAATATTAGGGTGCATGTTGATGCTACATGATGTCAGTCACACCAATCAGTGGTACAGATCAACATTTCCGTCCTGCTGGACACTGCTGTCACTGATAAACAGCCTCGAGGTGGTGAAGCACTCGATCGGCTTGACATGTGACAGGATATGGCGCTGATTCTGATAGTTACAAAACCTGTTCTGCTACACTTCTAAAATCGCACCATGTAACCCGTGCCTATTCACTCCAGCAGAAGTGCACCGAATTTCACCCCATTTCCCCTACACATACCTTCCCAAAAATCGTGATAGTGAGCTGCGAATTCGAAAACACTGACCCTCATGTTAGCTGTGGAGGAAAAGCGCCTGCTTTATCATAAACACATCTGCGATCGGGCTCCGTAGAAATGAACTTGATGCATGATAGATGTAAAGCACTCGAGAATTCTGTTTGGATCATAGTCAACAATATGGACGTCTGTTCGGGACATGGGCAGTATCTTGTTGTCAACTCCACTTATTGTTATCAAAATCACCCTGTATGCTCTTTAATAGTGCGATCCAACAAAAGTGTTTTCTCTGGTGATCGTTGAAAGAGCTCCGAGAGCATGAAAAATTAATAACACAGGGAAATCCTTTAGTTACACGGCACCATGATTCGAACTATTCATGGCCGGCCAATTTCAACTAGGATTCACATCCGTCTCCAATTTTAAATTGCTCATTCGATATTTAGAGATAGCTAGAGAGCTAAGGGAATGTGAAGTTAAGTCAAGTTCTTGCAGCTATTTTACTGCATGAATTTCATTTCTTATAAGGCACCCAACGTCGTTCTGCCTTGTTGCTCCGCTGTCATCTCTTGTGGCGCTAACCGATATTGAACTGTTTCACCGATGGTATTGAACGAGTGTCTTCTCCCAAGCACAAAGCAAATCCAATTGGCGTTATCAAATTGCTTGAACTTCAAATGCACAGTGCTTTCTGATCGGAGCACCCCCGGGTGCGTAAATTTACCGTGTTCTACTCATGAAGTGAATCATGTAGAATTGGTATTGATTTTGTTCCCAAGCACCAATTTCAAGTACAAATTTGCCAAAATTTATCTTGACCAATCATCCAGGCCGGTATCTTCAGAAATATTAATGGGTAGAATACATAAAAATCCTAATCTGAGTGAAGTAAAAAGTTCAACTTGTGGGTTTCAGATACCTAAGAACTCCTTCGAAAGCTGCTTTTCGTGCTTCATCAAAGCAGGTTCTGCTGATTTACGCTACTCCTGTAGACTCTCATTCATCTGGGCCTAATACGCCGATCTATAAATGGTGTTGAACAAAAATCGGAGGCTTTTACACTGAGGCTCTTGCTCATTACAACCGTGCAACATAAATATGTCGCATTAAACGGAATGCATTCCTCGGGTTTGTACCCTAATGTCAGGATGCCGCATGACGATGAGCGGCGTGCGACACAGTGTGTGCGAGCTTTGCGCGTCGCGGTAGTTGGGTCTTGGAACGATTACAACGTAATGCAAGTGGTGCGATACGCAGTTGACTTCTAATCACTTCGGGACCCAACAATTTAGCTCGTCCGCATTGTTTGACTTGCGACATGCCGCAGTGCGGCATCCTGACATTAGGGTACAGACCCGCATTCCTCTGCTATTGCCACTTCCTACCAAAAAATGGGAATACATTACAAAATGAGGAGGAATGTGGCCCGAATGAACTAATCGAAGGGAAAAATGAGGAAGGTGTGAAGGATTTGCGCAAATGTTGTGTTATTGTTTTTTCTGTACCAATGTGCACTTCAGCATCGGTGTATCACGGATTTAGAATGCCCCAGCGATCGCAGCCCACGGGTGCGGAGTTGCCCCGCCTCGAGTCGCCCACATCCCTCACACCCTCCGGTCAGCAACAGTTATAACCAGAGCCGAGGCCGGAGGTCTTGGTAGCCTCACAGCCTCACTCTTCTGTTCGTTACTCGAGTATCATGGCGTCTCTGTGTATCCTTCAGCTACATTCTACTGGGACTCTAGTTGGCCTTAGCCCTTATGTGTCAAAGTTTCTGCTGTTCAAGGCTAAACCTGAGATTCTTACTAGGGATGTTTATTGAGAAATGCCAATGTTTCCTGTAGTACGCCTTGTCGACGTATTTTGATATGTTTCACATTTCGCAATGTCATTGTACATTACTACGTGCATAGCGATGACATTTCCGTTACAGCCATGTCGAACGGCGACTTTGAAAAGGATCCGGGTTTCGTATACCTTGGTATGTCACGTGAGGCTCGAGCGGAATCCGCTAATCGGCCCTTCGACTCCAAGAAGAACGTCTGGGTTCCAGATGCAGAAGATGGTAAGCCCCAGTACATGGGTTAACACTTTTCATATTTGACACTCTTACTGCACGATATTCTCTCTGTTTATGAGGAGCTGTGAACGTCTCAGTTCTTGTGAATTTCAGACGAAGGTCGGTTATAAGGCTAAGGTATTTCCACACAAACAATACGGTACTTACTTATGCCCAGTAATTGAAACCCACCACCGTATCTTATTTGTTTGACAAAGCGCATTTACCGCTAACTCTCTATTCAGCTCCGGCTCTGTTTCACCTAATAATTTCATCCATGCACTTGGCTACGATGGACCTATCTTGTATCTACAGTCCACAAAATTCTTACCACCCGAATGGTACATGAATGGAAACCCCACAGGAATTCTTTTGTTTCTTTTGAAAGAGTTATTTTTTGCAAACCCAGGCTTCTATTCGGCTGCTTTCAAACCAAAACCAGTTATTTCGAAAAAGTTGCGAGAATCTTTCAGAAAGCCGCCGTATCGTATTGATGACGCTATGACGCAATTCAACTGTTTTTCAATTTCCGCTCGAAAAACATAAGAGGCTGTTTGTCGTGCAATATAGGCTGTAGGCCACATGGTCACGGGACGCTTCAACTTCATTACGACCAGCGCTTATCACCATTGTTTTAGACGCCCATCCTTCCTTCAGTGTTTACCGTTGGATTAGACGAAAGCAATGGGTATCTCTTAGAGGGGTGAGAGAGAGCGCCGGGTAACCCCGAGCGAATTAAGAGTTGATCAGGTGATTTTGTACTGCTCGGTTCTAAAAACCATCCTGGAATCCATCAACCCAAAATGGGGATTGGGCTTGGTGCTGGAATGCAGACATGAGTGTGGGGATGTGTTTTTGAGCCAAGCCATCCGTCGCTCGTTTTCGTTCTAAGAATGATCACCATACAGCAGCTGAGCAGCACCAATGGCTTTTGCCGGCGTGCCCTCTCGCACTCTACCCCCTTTCGCTTATAAAAACCGCGTTGTACACCACATCGCGTAGGCGCTGTTAGCATTGTAATCTCACCAACTGGCCGAGAGCTCACAGCTACGATGATCCATTCAAATTGAAAGCAGCGAATTCATTGATAAGACAATTGGTATACGACACGACAGGGATGCATGACAAGAGGTTCCATGGACAAGATCTAACCTTCGAGGGTGAACTGAGGGCTTAGTGAACATTGCTGTATTCAGGCTTCGTCGCTGCTGAAATTCAATCCGTTCAAGGTGATATGGTCACTGTCGTCACCGCGAAAGGAAACTCAGTAAGCACCTTTCGATCTTTCATCCACGGGAAAAGCCGACCTCAACAAGTAATGACAACAGCCGGGCACAAGCAGCCAGCTGATGAGTAGGAGGTGAACAGGAGGAGCGAAAGCCGACTGTTCACAGTGATTGATGCGTTTGTTGAAAATGTGCGCTATTCAGAGCACAGAATTCCTGCACTTGCATTCTATGTAACCAAACTCATAAGATTTGCCGTCCCACGGTGGCGAAAAATAAAGCGAACGCGTCTATGTCAGTGCCGTGGTCACCTCATCGCACGCAGCATATGTTCCTTGAAAAAGCCACATATTTTGGGTGCGATCGACCACCTGTGCATCGTCACCGACATTAAACAGTAGTCTGAAGCGTTGAGGTACTGTTAAACTGAGACATTTTCGTCCGAAATAGCATTACGATCATGTTCTACTGAAGTGGATAGATGATAGGTACACCTGAAAAAAGAACAAGGCTGACTACACCCCCCCCCCCACCCCCTCACGCACTCAGGTTATCATTTGAAACCGAGGGAAAGCATCTGCCTTTGGAACGCGAATTCTACAAGAAATGACTACCATAAGCACGGATTAAGAAGGAAAATCCAGGGCTCGGGACATGGGCTGGGCCAGATCGTATGTCTGGCCGCATTCAGGGTCATGTGACATCAGAAGTCTGTGTAGTCTGTGCAGTTAAAGTAATTTCTTATAGGTGACGGTGAAAAAGGATGAGGCGCAAGAGATGAATCCTCCAAAGTTCGACAAAACTGAAGATATGGCAAACTTAACCTTCTTGAACGAAGCTTCCGTTTTAGCCAATCTTAAAGACAGATACAAGGACATGATGATCTACGTAAGCAACAGCCTACAAAATGAAAATCGCGCTCGATCACAAACTCTTGTTTCAGACCTATTCCGGTCTCTTCTGTGTTGTGATCAATCCCTACAAACGTCTGCCCATCTACACAGAATCCGTGATCAAATTCTACATGGGAAAGAGAAGGAACGAGATGCCTCCCCATTTGTTCGCCACCTCTGATGAGGCTTACAGAAACATGGTGCAGGGTATGTCCATAGATGGAAGGCATTTGCATTGAAAAGGGAAATTTCATAGATGACGGTTTCAGACCGTGAAAACCAGTCTATGCTGATTACTGGAGAATCTGGAGCTGGAAAGACCGAGAACACCAAAAAGGTAATATAAGGTCGCGTATGGTCAAAGAAGCAGTGAAATATGGTTAAGGATTGCAGGTAATTGCGTACTTCGCCATTGTTGGTGCCACCCAACAGGCTGCGGAGAAAAAGGATGGAGTAAAAGGGGTAGGTGAAAAGCAACAGAAAGGGGTAAGGCTTCACGACATTGGAACAAAAGTGTTTGAACGTTGTAAGATCGACTGTCTTTGCAGGGTACCCTGGAAGAGCAGATTGTGCAAACTAACCCTGTACTAGAGGCCTTCGGTCAGTATTGACATCTCTCGATCCATAAACCATGCAAGTACTAGGGTTTCCTTTTAGGTAATGCCAAAACCGTACGTAATAACAACTCTTCACGTTTCGGAAAGTTCATTCGAACCCACTTCTCAGCACAAGGAAAACTGGCCGGAGGAGATATCGAACACTGTAGGTTCAAAAAGGAACGATAACAAATAGTTTATTAAGGAGGCGTTGACTGAAACTTCTTAGATTTGCTCGAAAAGTCTCGTGTGGTACGTCAAGCTGCCGGAGAACGTAGTTACCATATCTTCTACCAAATCATGTCCGGCCATAACCCAAAACTTCGTGGTAGGTTTGATTCCCAAGAACATAATTATTCGTTGTGAATACCTCTCAGGGAAGTCTTCGCATTTTAGATCAACTAAAGCTCAGTCACGACCTCAGATACTATCACTTCTGCTCGCAGGCTGAGCTGACCATTGATGGTGTCGATGACAAGGAGGAAATGGGTCTTACACAGGTGCGCAAGAAGTTACGGTTCGGAGTTCGAATCACCTCCGATGCCCTCACTATTTACAGGAAGCCTTCGATGTCATGGGTTTCGAAGACGACGAGGTCATGGACTTGTACAAATCCTGTGCAGCCATCATGCATATGGGTGAAATGAAATTCAAACAGAGACCAAGAGAAGAGCAGGCCGAACCCGATGGAGATGAGGGTATGCATGGCAGTTCTCGTTTACCGGAATTGAGTTAAACCTATATTGATATGGCTTCAGACGCACAGAACGTGGCCCACTGCTTGGGTGTCAACCCTGAAGAGCTTCTGAAGTCCCTCGTGAAGCCTCGTGTACGTGTCGGTACTGAATGGGTGAACAAAGGACAGAATCTTGAGCAGGTTTGTACAAACTCTCTGCTGGGTACTGCTTTCAGGGGATAATGCGATGCAATTTAGGTACACTGGGCTGTGGCCGGTCTTGGAAAGGCTATCTACGCCCGCATGTTCAAGTGGCTGATCGCAAGGTATGGGCATTTCATGTACAGCTCAGTGACAATATCTTGAAGTAAGGTATCTTCAGATGTAACAAAACCCTGGATGCCAAGCAGATTGAACGTCGCTACTTCATTGGTGTGCTCGATATTGCTGGTTTCGAGATCTTCGATGTAAGCTTCGCAGGATTCCTTGTCGCAAGCACATGATAATTTAATGAAATCGATTTCAGTTCAATTCCTTCGAGCAGCTGTGGATTAACTTCGTAAATGAACGTCTGCAACAATTCTTCAACCATCACATGTTCGTACTGGAACAGGAAGAGTACAAGCGTGAAGGCATACAATGGACTTTCATCGATTTCGGTCTTGACTTGCAAGCCTGTATTGAGCTGATTGAGAAGGTGAGAATGATGCCGGCCCGTAGTTCTCAAGTGTGAAACGTGCCTTATTTTTTAGCCACTGGGTCTCATCTCAATGCTTGATGAAGAGTGTATCGTACCAAAAGCCACGGATATGACATACGTGCAGAAGTTGAACGACCAACATCTTGGCAAGCACCCCAACTTCCAGAAGCCAAAACCACCAAAGGGCAAACAGGTACTGCCCGCGCAGAAAGTCGTGATCATGATTTCCACAAGACTGTACATTTCAGGCTGAAGCTCACTTCGCAGTCGTCCACTACGCTGGCACAGTACGATACAATGCTACCAACTTCCTCGAGAAGAACAAGGTACATTCCAGTCATAAGCCCCCAAGGAAAAGTTTCTGAAAATTCATCTTCAGGATCCTTTGAACGATACCGCTGTCGCTTTGCTCAAGACTCACTCGGAAGGCTGCAAACTCATGCTCGACATCTGGGCCGACTACCAGACCCAGGAAGAAGCCGCTGAAGCCGCTAAAAGTGGTGCTGGAGGTGGAAAAAAGAAGGTTC
This sequence comes from Trichostrongylus colubriformis, assembly GCA_963978905.1. Lineage (NCBI taxonomy): Eukaryota > Metazoa > Nematoda > Chromadorea > Rhabditida > Trichostrongylidae > Trichostrongylus > Trichostrongylus colubriformis. The sequence continues at coordinate 37,478,221 of OZ022258.1, read as the reverse complement.
GCCTTCTGTCTCCCCTGCCTGTAGAAAATACGATGCAAGCCTTGCTTTCAGGGAAAGTCTTCCTCCTTCATGACTGTGTCCATGATTTACCGCGAGTCTCTGAACAACTTGATGAACATGCTTTACCAGACCCATCCTCACTTCATCCGTTGTATTATTCCCAACGAGAAGAAAGCTTCCGGTTTGTCATAAAGATCGTGTCAACAAAGAGCGCAAGATAGAGAATTACCGTGCTCAGGTCTCATCGACTCTGCTCTCGTGCTTAACCAGCTCACCTGCAACGGTGTACTTGAGGGCATCAGAATTTGCAGAAAAGGTTTCCCCAACAGAATGCTCTACGACGATTTCAGACACAGGTACGTGTACCAGAATTTGCTATTTCCTCTTCGGGTGAAAACCCATGGATTTGGAATTCAGGTACGCCCTGCTTGCTGCTGATAAGGCCAACAAGGATGATACCAAAGCCGCATCAATTGCCATCACTGACCAGTTGGTCGTTGATGGCCTCCTCAAGGACGAAGAATACAAGATCGGAAACACCAAGGCACTTATCTCCTTGACCCCATCGCTCAGCAAAGTTATTTATTGTAATGATCATTCAGGTGTTCTTCAAAGCAGGTATTCTGGCCAGACTTGAGGACCAACGTGATGAGATCCTCAAGAAGATCATGACCAACTTCCAGAGCAGATGCAGGTCAGTCTATTACGAATCTCTATAGCAGAATCTCATTAAAGTCATTTCCTTAAGGTGGTACCTTGGACAGACCGAAGTCAGGAGAAGGAAACAGCAACAAGCAGGTTAGCTCCACCTACCGATGGTCATCAGTTTGTGTTCGGGAGAGAGTTGTGCATTTTCAGGACTGCTCATTGTCCAGCGCAACGTCCGCTCATGGTGCACACTTCGCACCTGGGAATGGTTTAAGCTCTACGGAAAGGTAAACCATTACTCATACCATTGTACGGGTCTGAATAGAACGGTAAGCCAAGGTCGAGTATCGTATTTCACGGTTGGTGTTGCAGGTCAAGCCTATGCTCAAGGCTGGAAAAGAGGCCGAAGAGATGGAGAAACTGTCCGACAAGATCAAAGCGCTCGAAGAGGCCATCGCCAAGGGAGACGACAACAGAAAGAAACTCGAAGCTCAGGTAAGGTATCTCTCCCTGGTTAGCCATCGCATAGAAGAGTGCCGCACTGATTACTTCCCTTCTTCGCTTAATCTTTCACTGGCCATCCTCCCTTTCTAGGTGGCCGGTCTTATCGAAGAGAAGAATGCACTGTTCCTAAACTTGGAAAAGGAGAAGGCAAACCTACAGGATGCCGAAGAGCGCAACCAAAAACTCTCCGCTCTCAAGGCTGATCTTGACAAACAACTCGCTGAAGTTCAGGTATACAAAGAGCTAATCGATTAGATCAACCACTTGAATTGAAATTTCTGTGAAATGCTTGAGATTTCTTCTGTAAATATTGAATAGATCCACTGAACTAAACCGAAAATTCATCAGTCATCACTTGTCTCATCCAATGTCTCAGTCTTCATTGCAGGATCGCCTAGCTGACATGGAGGATCGCAACAGCGACCTCAACCGTCTGAAGAAGAAGATGGAGCAAGAAATCGCTGAGCACAAGAAGCATGCCCAAGATCTCGAGCTCTCTTTGAAGAAAGCCGAGAGCGAGAAGCAAGTGAGCGATAAGCCGCGAGCGTACACCTCGTAGGCATTCACCAACGACAAAAAAGCCTTTGTTAATTTAGGCCCGAGATCACAACATACGCTCTCTACAAGATGAAATGGCTAACCAGGACGAGTCCGTTGCGCGTCTCAACAAGGAGAAGAAGCATCAAGAGGAGGTAAGCACTCTGCGCAACGCTACCACGAACTGATTGCTATGAGTGATACTGTAGGTGAACCGCAAGCTCATGGAAGATCTCCAAGCAGAGGAGGATCGCGTAAACCACATGGAGAAGGTCCGAGCTAAGCTCGAACAACAGCTGGATGACCTTGAAGATTCAATGGACCGCGAGAAGCGAGCCCGTCAAGATCTCGAGAAGTTGGCATCGCCATTGGAGTGTTAAATTCGTAGTATCACTGGTCCTTAAATTTGAATATTCAGGTCCAAGCGAAAGGTTGAGGGAGAGCTCAAGGTTGCTCAAGAAAATATCGATGAAATCACTAAGCAGAAGCATGACGTTGAGCAAAACTTGAAGAAGAAGGAAGCTGAGCTGCACCAGCTCTCCACCCGTTTGGAAGAGGAACAATCGCTTGTCGCTAAGCTGCAGAGACAAATCAAGGAGCTGCAAGCCCGCATTGCTGAGCTTGAGGAGGAGCTCGAGAACGAGCGACAGAGTCGAGCCAAGGTCAGAAACCCCTCGATGCGCTTGACACTTCTTACACATGCTAAACTGTAAAATTTTAGGCTGATCGCTCACGCTCAGAACTACAACGCGAGCTTGAAGAGATAAGTGAACGACTCGAAGAGCAAGGTGGTGCCACTGCTGCCCAACTTGAAGCCAATAAGAAGAGGGAAGCTGAACTGGCTAAGCTGCGCCGTGATCAAGAGGTGCGGTATTTCCGGAAGGGGTGCTTAGAATGAACTAACGAGCCATTTTAGGAATCCAACCTCAACCACGAAACAGCCTTGGCTTCACTCCGCAAGAAGCACCACGACGCTGTTGCCGAGCTCACCGATCAGCTCGAACAGCTGCAAAAGCTCAAAGTCAAGGCCGATAAGGAGAAGGCTCAGTTGCAAAGGGAGTTGGAGGAAGTATCTGCATCAGTGGACAGCGAAGTAGGAGGCATCGTGATGTAAAAAACGTTACAAAATACGAATGACGATGTTAAGGTTCGAACCCGTCAAGACATTGAGAAACAGCTCAAAGTTGTTGAAGTGCAATACGCTGAGGCTCAAACGAAGGCTGACGAGCAATCTCGACAGCTTAATGACTTTGCTGCGCTCAAGGTAAGTGGGCTGCCACTGGCGTGATGGTGTGTACGGAGCTCTGTCTTTCCAGAACCGTCTCCACAACGAAAATGGCGATCTCGGACGTCAACTAGAGGACATGGAGAATCAACTGAACAGCCTTCACCGCCTCAAGGCACAACTGACCAGCCAGCTTGAAGAGACGAAGCGAAGCTACGATGAAGAAGCTCGGTGAGTGGAAAGCGTCTGTTAAGCTCTACGCTGGCATCTCCTAAAATTTTTTTACAAATAACGGATCGTATTTTTCAGTGAACGACAAGCTCTGGCTGCCCAGGTTAAAAACTTCGAGCATGAAAATGACAGCCTTCGTGATCAACTCGACAGCGAATCAGAAGCCAAGGTAGGTAGAAATATGATATTCGTACATTGCTTGACAACCTACTTCAGTAACGAATCGGGATCACATTTTAGGCCGAGTTGCTGCGACAAATCAGCAAGCAAAACGCCGAAATTCAACAATGGAAAGCCCGATTTGAAAGCGAAGGTCTTGCCAAGCTCGATGAAATCGAAGAGGCAAAGTAAGTATAACATGAGGAACCTCAGAATGAAAAGTCTTCAACTTGTCCAAGAAATGGCTCAAATGAGAATGTTGTAGACGCAAGCTCCAAGGCAAGGTGCAGGAACTAACCGACGCCAATGAAATGGCGTTCGCCAAGATTGGATCACTTGAGAAGACTCGCCACAAGCTTATGCAAGATCTCGATGATGCTCAGGTATGATCTGGTGTATTCTGAGAAGACTTGGATAGAACCCTTGAAAATCGCATGGATTCAGGTCGACGTTGAACGCGCCGCTGCCTATGCTGCTGCTCTGGAGAAGAAGCAGAAGGGTGGGTAGCAGCAGTGCTCTTTCCTCATCTTTGAAACTTCATAGGTTCCTGACAAGATTCAGTTTGGAATTGCAGGCTTCGACAAGATCATCGATGAATGGAGAAAGAAGCACGACGACCTTGCTGCAGAACTCGATGCTGCTCAACGAGACAACCGCAACCTTTCCACTGATCTCTTCCGAGTAAGCTATGCTTATCCAAAAATCGAAGCGATGTTCAGAGAGAAATGAATCTCCCTTTCTAGGCCTCCTTTACTTTTTATTTTGCTACTTTTGTAGGCCAAGACCACCCAGGACGAGCTTGCCGAGCACCTTGAGAGCGTGCGACGTGAGAACAAGCAACTTGCACAAGAGGTGAAAGACCTTGCTGACCAACTTGGCGAAGGCGGACGGTATGTTGCTTGAAGGACATGCATAAGTAAAGCAGCATGATCACATCTTTTTAGTTCCGTTCACGAACTCCAGAAGATGGTACGCCGTTTGGAAGTCGAAAAGGAAGAATTACAGAAGGCTCTCGACGAGGCTGAAGCAGCGCTCGAAGCCGAAGAGGCTAAAGTGCTCCGTGCCCAAGTCGAAGTCTCACAAATTCGTTCAGAGATCGAGAAGCGCATCCAGGAGAAGGAGGTTCGTCAGTAGAAGTACACTCCATCATTTACGAATCCCTATATGATATTCAAGGAGGAATTCGAGAACACTCGCAAGAACCACCAGCGGGCACTCGAAAGCATGCAAGCAACCCTCGAAGCTGAAACCAAGCACAAAGAGGAAGCCCTGCGCATCAAGAAAAAGCTCGAAGCCGACATCAACGTGCGTTTGGTGACTATGGCAGGAGAAAAACCACAATTAGATCAATGTGAATTTAGGAACTTGAAATTGCCCTCGACCATGCAAACCGAGCCAACGCTGACGCTCAGAAGACCATTAAGAAGTACATGGAGACTGTGCGCGAACTGCAGCTTCAAGTTGAAGATGAACAACGACAGAAGGACGAGATCAGGTGAGCACTGCCACGAACAGAATTCTTGACTGCAAGGAATATATGTACTTTCTGGATGGTCTAAAAAGCTTATTTTTAGAGAACAGTTCCTCAGCTCCGAGAAGCGCAATGCGATCCTCCAGGCCGAAAAGGAAGAGCTTTCACAGATGGTCAGCTGTTTCGATAAGGAGTAAAGCGATCTCCATACCATACATAATAAGAGTGTGGTTCAGGCCGAAGCCGCGGAACGTGCCCGACGAAACGCCGAAGGAGACTGCATCGAGTTGCGCGAACAGAACAACGATCTGTCATCGCAACTCAACGGAATCACTGCTGTTAAGAGAAAACTCGAAGGAGAACTTCAGGCGATGCATGTGAGTCCCGGCACTATGCGAAGAAATTTCTGAAGTGAGTTGATAATTCACTTTCAGGCGGAACTCGATGAAACTCTCGCTGAACTCAAGAACGTCGACGAGATGGGCAAGAAGGTGGGCTAAAATACACAGCGATACCGGTCACGTAGCATATTGCACTTTTCACTTGTAGGCCGCTGCCGACGCCGCTCGCTTGGCCGAAGAACTTCGTCAAGAACAGGAACACAGCATGCATGTTGAACGCATTCGTAAGGGACTTGAGGTTCAAATCAAGGAGATGCAGGTACATCTCACCTTTGGCAGCCCTAACGTTCGGCTCTCAAAATCCCTTACTACGAACCCAATTTAGATTCGTCTCGATGAAGCAGAAGCTGCAGCCCTCAAGGGAGGCAAGAAGATCATTGCCCAACTCGAACAACGAATTCGTAGCCTTGAACAGGAACTCGATGGAGAGCAGAGGTACGCGCTTAACGATCGCTAGAAATCCCTCCAAACCGTTAGAGAAAACAGCTCTTGCACAGTGTGTAACCGCTATATATTAAGGCGCCACCAGGATACCGACAAGAACTGGCGCAAGTCCGAACGCCGTGTCAAAGAGGTCGAATTCCAACTGGAGGAAGACAAGAAGAACCAGGAAAGACTCACCGAACTCATCGACAAACTCCAGGCCAAGCTCAAGGTGTTCAAGCGACAAGTTGAAGAGGCGGTAGGCACTACATCTTTTTCACAAGGGTTTCTTTCGTTTGAGTCTGAATATGGATGAAATCCTCATCGATTTCAGGAAGAAGTTGCCGCCACCAACCTTGGCAAGTACCGTCAGCTTCAGGCTCAGCTCGATGATGCTGAGGAACGTGCCGACATTGCTGAAAACGCCCTGAGCAAAATGCGCAACAAGGTAATAATCCCAAGTACTCATTACCAAGATCCTTATTGTATCGCACTTTCAGATCCGTGCATCGGCTTCTGTTGGACCCAGCCAGGGAGGACTAATGCAATCGGCCAGCTCAGCTGTCATGCGAAGCACCTCATTCGCCAGAGGAGGAGATTTTTAAGCCAGCTTCTACTATATTGACAGCCGTTTTGCTTGGCTATGACGTCTTCGATATTACGCTGTTTGCGGTCACTTTAGTGCTCAAGTCGTGTATAGCCGACACCTCTGCTGTTCTGTTCTGTTTGTTTTCTCCATCAAATTCCATTTCGCCGATATCAAACCATTGTCGTGGAGTACTGTACTTGTCGAAGACTATCATCATAGTCGTACAAGCGCTCTAGTCATTTGTATTATACACTCAATAAGCGATACGATAAAAATCACAAGCTAATCTCTTTCCACAGAACAAACCATACAAAGCATATTTTGCAAGACATTTGAGAAAGGCTTGCTACCTGAAGGACAGAAATAAGAGCAATTGTCTCCACCACATCATCAGTAGAACCTGTCGTATAAGAACAGTACGAAGAAAAAGAATGAAAATGTAAGAGAAATTGTAAGATCATGATCGTGTAAACTTCGATCAGTCCTTCCTAAAAATTTCTACAGTGAGCATCTCCCGCCCTGTGCCCTCATCCACCGAAATAACAGAAACTGGAATGAGTGGAAATTCGGGAATCTTAGCCGAAACTCAGTCTGGCATGCCTACAGTCGATTTCGGAGCGCTTCATAGGGCGTGGCCTACGGACTTGGGTGAGAGTATGTCAAACTCTCTCCCCCCGCAATACACTCCCACTCTCGCCACTTAGGCCATGCCCTATCTAGCGCTGTGAAAGGAGTGAGTCCATCAGGGAGAGTCAAGAGAAACCACATATGTCAAGAAGTGCAAGGCTAGAAATGAGGTAAAGCCAGATGAGAGTTTACGCTTTTAGCCAGATCGCTACGTCTTCAAAGACACCGTTACGGGTGGCTTCGGCCACTGGGAACATAGGAGTCTGGGTGCTCAAAAGTGAAAAAAGAGGAATGAAACACGGGAGTGCACGAGAAACCACTCACTGTCTATCCTACTATATATAATTCGCTTAGTATGTTTGTGTGTGTGTCTGTGTGTGTGTGTGTGTTTGTCCGTCTGTCACGAAATTCATATCTCGCGTCGCAGCAAAGCCGGGACTCTGAATTTTACAAGTGATATAGAGGGTGCCAAGGGAACCTCAGCGGTGGTGGACCGAAAGTGATAGCAGCTGATAAAGGCTGATAAGGAGCCTCGGAAGGCAAATGTCACCAAATCCGTTTCGCCTTTCGGGTTGATCCTAAAGCGCTGACACCCATAGATGTTTTGCGGGATGGGACGGGGACATTAATGGTGGATGACCAGCATTGATAACGGTTGATAAGATTCGATAAGGAGCGTAAAAAGGCTAGAGTCGTCAAATCCGTTTCTCTTTTCGCGTTGATCCAAGAGCGCTGACACTTATGGGTGTTTAGCAGGGTGGGTCAGGGACATTAATGGTGGGTGATCCAAGTTGATAATGGTTGATGAGATTCGATTAGGAGCGTGAGAAAGGGAAATGTCACCGAGGCCGGCTTGCTTCTACGGCTAACAGTGGAATGTTCATATTCGCAGGTATTGTAGGGTGCGGGTACCTCATTGGTACTGTTGGGTACAGGAGCCTCAGTGAAACTGATAACGGCTCACAGTGACTGATAAGTACCGTTAGGAATTGAATGGGATGAAATCCTTGCTAACATTGTACGACTGCTTTAGCAAAAGGCAAAAGCGTCTGATGTTCAGTGTCATCGGGTGAACATATTTTGTTTATGTTCTGATATCACTAACCGATGCATCGACCGCTGAATGCCTGGCTTCCAAAAAGTGGTGCGTTTCTCTTGATAATGCGATCTCCATTGATAATCATGATACAACCTATTTTTGTGATAGCAAAGCAAGAGGTTCACTCGGAATCATTTTCTAATGCGGTACTTGCAGCAACACTGACTATCGACCGCTAGACTATGTAAAATTCCAATTAGTGAGTATGTTTACGAAAACGATAAACATCGATAAGCGGGATATGGCCTACCATCAATGTGTACGAATTAGATTCTCAGCAAGTGATCTATTTGTTACCAATCGATGCAATCGAATACAAAACTATCGATTTCCAAACTACCCAAACTCCCAATGATGACCAGTTGGCTGGCGCACACTACTGCGCACGATTCATGTGGATTACGTGCAAAATGGGTGCCATGCAAAGCGATTGAAGTATACCGATACCAAAATGCTTTTTCATCACGCCATCTTCTCTGCTTTTTTGCAATTCAATAGCTCAGCTGAAAGCAGAGAGAAGGAAATCTCCGATCCGCTGTGGTCAGGCCGAACACACCCATTTTGCACAACATCGCCATGAATCGCCAGTGATCTGCGCCAGCCAACTGGTCCTACTATATATAATTCGCCTAGTATGTCTGTGTGTGTGTTTGTCCGTCTGTCACGAAATTCATATCTCGCGTCCCAGTAAAGCTCGGACTGAATTTACAAGTGATGTAGGGGGTGGCAAGGGAACCTCAGCGGTGGTGGACCGAAAGTGATAGCAGCTGATAAGGAGCCTCGTAAGGCAAATGTCACCAAATCCGTTTCGCCTTTCGGGTTGATCCTAAAGCGCTGACGCCCATAGGTGTTTTGCGGGATGGGACGGGGACATTGATGGTGGGTGACTCGCATGGATAACGGTTGATAAGATTCGATAAGGGAGCTCAAAAAGGCTAGAGTCGTCGAATCCGTTTCGCTTTTCGCACTGGTCCTAGAGCGTACATGCTTACAGGCGTTTTGCGGAGTGGGACAGGGACATTGGTGGTAGGTGATTCAGCTTAATAACGGTTGATAAGATTTGATAAGGAGCATGAGAAGGCATATGTCGTCAAATTTGTTTCGTCTTCCGCGTTGATGCAAGAGCGCTGACACTCATAGCTGTTCAGTAGGGAGGGACGGGCACATCAATAGTGGGTTATCCAAATTGATAATGTTTGATAAGACTCGATAAGGAGCGTGAGAAGGGGAATGTCACCAACGGTTCGCTTTTGCGGCTAACAGTGAAATGTTCACATTCGCAGTTATTGTAGGGTACGGGGACCTCAATGGTATTATTGGGTACAGGGGCCTCAGTGAAACTGATAACAGCTTACAGTGGCTGATAAGAATCGTTAGGAATTGGATGGGACGAAATCCTTCACATCGCTTGCTACTAATATATGACCGCTTTAGCAAAAGCGTCTAATGCTCAGTGGCATTGGGTGAGCATATTCTATTTATGTTCTGATATCACTGGCCGATGCATCGACCTCTAATGGCCTAGCGTTCCAAGAAATGGTGCATTTCTTTTGATACTGCGATCTACACTGATAATCATGATTCAACCTATATTTGTGATAGCATAGCAAGCGATTCATTCGGAATCATTTTCTAATGCGGTAGTGGCAGCAGCAGTGGGCATCGACCGCTAGACTATGTAAAATCCGAAATAGTGAAGCATGTTTACGAAAACGATAAACATCGGTAAGCGAGATATGGATCTACCATCAATGTGTAGGAATTAGATGCTCAGCAAGTGAACAAATTGTTACCCATAGATACAATCGAATACAAAACTATCGAACTCTAAACTATGCAAACTCCCAATGATGACCTAAACCAGTTGGCTGGCGCACACTCTGTGCGGGGTTCATGTTGATGACGTGCAGAATGGGTTCGATGCAAAGCGAGTGGAGTATATTGATATCGAAATGCTTTTTCATCAAGTCATCATCTCTGCTTTTTTCCTATTCAATAGCTCAGCTAAGGGCAGTTTTGCACAACATCGCCATGAATCGCGCGCAGTAGTGTGCGCCCGCCAACTGGTGTAGATATAAGTCAAATATACAAGGCTACCAGAGAACTAGAACTCCCGCTCATCACCGAGGGCTGCTTACGCGACAACTGAATCAGGGATGCAGACGGCTATGGCTAGTGAGACAGCCAGCTTTGAAGGCTGCACCGCTCTCCTTAGCCACTCGGTCATCGGTAGCCGTAACACCGAAATGCACATATGTACAGTAGCGGTCAAAATGTATGCGATTTTGGATTCCAACCATTACTTTAGTCGTGTTTTGGAGGCAGCTGGTACTCAAGGAAGCAAAGTTAGTCAGCAGGGTGGGGTGCAGGGTGAAGGGTTGCTGTGAAGTGCATCGATAAGTTATGTGATTTTATTGCTATTTATTTTTGGAAGGTTTGGTCATTTTCAGAGTCTTCAGTTAAATTAATTCTTTAGTTTTTACCCTGTACCCTACCCAGCTGGGATACTTTGCCGCACCAATTGCCTTCAAAACAAAAAAAAAATTGATTGAGAAATGTAAACGAAATGTAAAGAAATGTTTATGTATATGCTTTTGTGTTGCTAACTTAAGTCTGTTCCACGTTACTAACATATGCTGGTTCTGGCACCGTGTCATGCATTCAAATAAATAAATAAATAAATAAATAAATAAATAAACGTCGACCAAAGGATGGCGAAAATCCAGAACCGCACATATTTTTGACCGTTACCGTAAATGAAGTCGCAACAAAAACTCTGAGGCGCACTTTTTGACACGAGTTTCGCTACAGATCATATCTTTGAAACTCGTCATTTCACTTACAAAAAGTATGCTTTCCCAGTTGTGATTTCTTTTGAAACTTCTCTAATCATTCGATAAGGTGTCTTCAATTACCAGCACATACCTCTTGTACTGGCCGAATGTGAAAGGAAAAAGTGAGTAATTGTAAGTACTGGCTAAGGAAATAAGAGCACTGGTCGGAACAAAAACAGGGTTGTGCATCGTCTGCCCTGCAAAATTCTGATTGGAACTGAAATGTACATCGAAACTGATAAACGGTTTCATCGAAGCCGCACCTTTTATCCTCTTGCCAATATAGACTCTGAATTATTGGTGAATGTTACTTAGAAGGCGCCACTAACGAGACCTCTGCCATTATGAAAGAGTGTAAACGCTTTTCGACTGCGGAAGCAGTGGAGAGACGACTTTTCCACTAAGTCACTTATCAGTTTGTCTTGTAAAAAAACACCGAACTTGCATGGTGCTCGTGCTGCAGACTTCCTTTTTGTGAAGCAACGTCCAGAATCCCTGTAGGTGTGCCATTTTTGGAGGCTAATGTGCATGCTTATGGACCAGCCACAGATCTTGTAGCCCTTATTGTTAGTGACCTAGTGAAAACCCTCCTTTTCAACTGCTAATTTTTTATTAGATGATGAACATTTGAAGTTCTTTTCAACATCAACCGTACCACCATTGAATGCACCAGGAACTAGGAATCCACTCACATAGGACGCTGAGACACGCTGAGAGTTCGCCCACTCTTTTAGCATCTCAAATTCTTGTATGGGTGGAAGGGTCCGTCTCCAGAAGTACAGTTCATGGGAAATTGAGTACTGAGGCTCCATCCGTAAGGAGATAGCCTTTTTCGTAACTGCAGAATGTGTCATCACCGCTGCCCAGAAGTAAGTGATGAATGCGTACAGAGCCCTGTGGGAAAAAAATCAGCAGCTGACACGAACAAAGTTGAATTTCTTCATTTGGCAAATTCCACAATTCTGAATTTCCGCGAAAGCAGAAATTCTGCAATTCCACAACCCGCCGATCGATACATACAGTCCATTTCCCAAAAACTGAGTAGGCGTGTCTTACGGACTTGTATAAACGTGTATCAAACTCTCTCAATTCTCTCACCCCGCCACACACTCTCACTCTCGCCACGTACTCTCACTCTCGTCATTCACCCAAGTTCGAAGGACACGCCCAATCAGTTTTCGGGAGATGGACTATACGTATCTATTCTTTTCTCAGTAATGCAAATTTCCCAACTCTCGCATCCATCTAATCATTTTCCGCAATTCTGATAAACGCAAGTTTCACAACGATAAACACTGCCTTTCTCAATCAACTTATGACTGGCTGCAGCAGAATGCAGGCTATCTGCCGTAAGGCAGCGTTCATAGTTTTGGAATTTGCGTTTTTGCGTTTTTGTGGAAATAGAGTAGATACATATCGATTAGGAAAACTGCGTTTTTGCGTTTTTGTGGAAAGTAGAGTAGGTACGTATCGATTTGTGGAATTTGCGTTTTTGCGTTTTTGTGGAAATGCGGAATTGTGGAATTTGCGTTTTTGTGGAAATGTGGAATTGTGGAAAGCGTGGAAGCCACGTGCGCGGTGCGTGTCATTCCACGCAGCTCATCATTTGCGAGCGGTTGAACGGATGATGATGAGCTATTTGTTCTCATTTTCTTGAGTTCGGGAAGAGCTTATATAAATAAGGATAGAAGGATAAGAGCTTATAATCATTTGATAAATGGTTTCAGTCGATTTTGAAGAGAAACTGCCATTTTCGTGCAGGGATATAGACATAATTTTGTGAGAAGTACAGTTTCTCTCCAAAATCGAATGTCACACGGTTGTGCTAAGGTGGATTGTCAATTACGAACTAGAACCGATTCGGAAAAAGTCTGCTACTTCATTCCCTGAGAATTTCTTATACAAAAGTCAGACGTTATTGAAGATTCATCTTAGCAAGGGGTGTGTTGCAAGAGTTCCGATGATTACTGTGGGGTCAGGACACTCATAAGTGGGCTTACTTCACGAGAGGATTGATTTACTACCTATTCAAGATCTTGGCTACGTAGCTGGTCCACTCATGTCACGGATAAGCGTCGAAGAATAAAGGCAGATACTCGTAAAGGTAAATATGTAATAAAGATGGAAAACTTGTAATTGAAATAATTAAGTTAGGGCATCTTCAACTAGATACAAATTCTTACTGAAAGCAGAAACAATCTATGATGAAGGGGAGGACTAGTCTGTAACAGCCCGTATTACATCGTTTTAGTCTCACAAGAATCTTGATTTCGTCGTTATTACTCTCCACACAACACTGCTGACATGAACTCCAGGTACGATGTTCGGAACACTTGCACGCCACCCAAAAACACACTACAGTGTGACAGCAGACGAAAGTGACATATCAAAAACGAATGATCGAGAGTACGAAAGAGTGAACGAGAAGGGAAAAACTGTTGAAAAAGCAATGTATAAGATCAGTCTGTTCCTTCAGTGTAGAAAGTGCTTTGTCTTATCATCCACGTTCGCTGACGAAGCAATCGACACGTATCTTATCCACCTCATTTCCACAAAAACGCAAAAACGCAAGTTCCGCAAATCGATACGTATCTAATCTTCTTTCCACAAAAACGCAAAAACGCAAATTCCACGATTCCGCATTTCCACAAAAACGCAAAAACGCAGATTCCGCAAATCGATGCGTATCTTATCCCTTTCCGCATTTCCACAAAAACGCAAAAACGCAAATTCCGCATTTCCACAAAAACGCAAAAACGCAAATTCCACACTCTCCATTCTCTAATCCTCTCGTCTCTTCGTGGCATGGAAATCGATACGTATCTAATGCTTTATCCGCATTTCCACAAAAACGCAAAAACGCAAATCGATACGTATCTATTCTTCTTTCCACAAAAACGCAAAAACGCAAATTGCAAAACTATGAACGCTGCCTAAGTGTTCAGTTTTCCTTCTCGTATCTCAGGTGCACTCGTTTACAAGTGCCAACAAAGGTTTCAATCAACAGCCAGGTCAAAATCAATTCTTCGCTGTCGTGATCTAATATCTAACCGCAACACTTTCTGAATCCGACTCGAATTCATCACACATACCACTCACAATCTTCCCTCGCCATCTTCAATAACCCTTCAGACTTCCCGTCTCCACGTACCGCGTCCACATAGCCACTATCAAGCATTGTGCGATTGCCGACGTCAACCTTGTCGGTGAATAAAAAAGAAGGAAACCGATATATGCACACTATAACTTGATGATGTTCGAATTCCATTCATGCCCACAGTGACGTCGTAGCTTCGCCGAAATATCATCGCCTCGTTGGCGATGATATTTCGGCGAAGCGGTTATGATCCTTCCTAACCCAACGTCCGGCGGGGACGCAGCCGACAGTGTATAATAAATACTGGATGAAAGTCTTACAAGGTTATCTTCCTGCTGCGCAATAAAGGCTTCCATAATTATCGCTATTTCTGTCACTTCATCGCATTCTTATCGAGTACTGAACCATCTTGCATGAGTGAAAGAAAAATTCGAAACAAATTCGAAGCATCTTTTACAGTTCTCGTGCTCACAACACTGAGTGCGATCATCGATTGAAATCTATTATTTAGAATGCGCCTCATCGGTCAAAAAGAGGTGGACGAAAAGATATCTAAGGTTTTCTGAAAACACGACCTCCGATTGCTGGGGTCCAGCAGGCGCGCGTTCAAAGCGACGCATTTCGCGAGAGTGCGGTGACTGAGTACGAGTGTCTTCACAGACCCAGAGACTGCAAAATCCAAAGCTCAACATGGATGACGATGGCGCCGAGATAGTGAAAATTCAGGGTCATTTCATCGGATGTTACTATTACCGTAATTAATACTATGCCGCTTATTCTGTTTGTAGGGTCTCTCTCCGAATTCTTCGGGGACTCACCGCACTGCATCCTCTCCTTTCACTGAGAGACCCTTATGTTCACTGTCTTCTCAAATTTTTTCTTTACTGAAGGTCCCCTGAGTACCTCTACTAGCATACATACTTCACAAACCCATCACACCTAAGCAATCTTGAAGTAAGCGTTCAGGTTGCTTCCCCATACCCATATCATCTGGCAAAGCCGCGAGAGATTTTAGCGTAGCAACTCTTTCTGTTCTAAAACACGAAGATAAATCCGATTAAGGGATACCGTGGTGCCTGTGTGACTTCACGACGTGATTTCAGTAGTTCACGAAGTGGTACCATTGCAAAAGCTTTTTTTGAAATGAGTAGATCATTAAGAATCGTTTGAGAGTATCGAACTCGGATATTGGTCTCAACCCAGGTCATTTCAAAATTAGATTAAAAACCTTCATCACGTCTTATTTATTGAATAAATGCGGAACAGAGTCAATCTTAGACACAGAAGACAAACACGCACTTAGTGCAAACTCATTGTTCCACAATCCAATAACAGAAGAAAACACAGGGCCAATGAGGATCGATTAGAATTGGGCCATTCCATAAGTAATGTAGTTTTTTTTTCAAACGAAATTTCTTCTATGAAGTTCCAAGTTTGTGCAAAAGTCATGCATGATTCGAATATTTTTCTGCTCTACAAGATGATATGTTCAATTTCTCTGTCGGTCGTAGAGAGGCCGATTTCGCTGGCGGACGTGTAGGTCAGGCCGCCATTAATTGACCAAACCGGCAATTAACTAAAACCCTACATTTTAGTTTGGGAAACTTAACAAATCATGTGTCCTGTACTGAGTCCCGACCTCTTCTGCAAGTTCCAATACTTCGTTGATCGAGAAGCTGCGTCGTTGTTATTCTAGAATCCTTTTTCCGAAAGCCTCACGTTCATTCAAGATGGAATTTTTCCCTTCAAGCTCATTGCTCAACAAATGAATCATTTCGAAGAATTTTTCTGCTCAACAGCATGTTTCGAATTTGTTTTGGCTGCGAATCAAATTAAATACCATATAATAGGACCCGTTGACTTTTTTCACGATCTATTTCTATAACGAAGTTGAGGAATCCGGTCAGTGATATTCCCCCGTTCCTACTCACTACCTCTTCCTAGTTTCACGACTCTTTTAGCGGTCGGGTTGAAAAACTTTCTTGCCTTGATTCGACGAAGTTGTCAAATATCACCCAGCGGAAAAACAAAATTTGGAAAACGAACGAAGCGACTTCTCGATCAACAAATTTGTGGAAATTGCAGGAGAGGTTTGGGTAAGTACCAGACACATAAGTGGTTGATTTTTCCGCAGTGAAGGATAATGTTCTAATCAATTGCCGGTTTGGTCAGTTTTTGTCGGCTAATCTACCCCTTCGCCAGTCTGGAAATCGGTCCCACTATGACCGACAGAAGATTGAGCATATCATTTTGTAGAGCAGATCTCTTCCAAATGATGACTTGCTGCACATAGTTATAATTTTATAGGAAAAATTCTTGTTTGAAAAGAGCGACATTACCTATGGTGTGACCCTATAATACAGCCTCCTAATTACCAAACTACGGAAGGATAGTGAGTTTGTATCAGACATCAACAAAAATATGGGCATGAGATTCTATACAAACACAGCACCAAAGGGCGCTCGTGCCTTGAGAAGATCACAAGTCTATAAAAAAAGCAGGAAGAGCCAGTCAAAATCAAAAAGAGTAGCGTGCTCGCGATAAAAACTACTCCGGTGCAGCTTCAGGCAAGGGAACTATATTTGAGCTCGATGCGTAATCGGAGTCCTCTTCCGCATCAGAAGAATGTTGCTGCAGTTGCCTTATCATAGTAGACAAAACCTCAATCACATCATTGGCCTCCTCAAGTTCTTGCTCTAATCCATACCGTGTGAAACGTTTCTGAAGATACTCATAGCCGTGAATAAATGTACACAAGATCGAACCTATCTGGACAAACCTCTACGATTTCCGCAGCGACTTTTTCACACTGACGACTGAGCTCGTCTACACTCAGCATGTTGAGATCACCCGAATGAATGAGCTCGAGCGTCTTCTCATGTTCGGGCAAAGTTACACAGCGAGGGATTCGGAACACATACTTGAGCGCACGTTCCTAAGATAGAATATTTTGAGCCACAGTTATACACCGCATCAATACGACCGCTCGATTTCATGAATTTCGCGGTCGTTATCGCAACAGAGCCTACAAGCCCTTAACATTCTCGTGCCATCGCCCGCTCAGCCGACCTCTTTGCAAGTAACATTAGGGAATCGCTCTAGTGGCTGGTGCTTCTCTAAGAAAGTGCCACCTTCTCCTTTTTTCTCTTTTCTTACTCCGACCATTCCAACTACAATTTTGAAAATGATTTGCTAGCAAATATATTTGATCATTAGTCGTTTAGTCGTGTTTTTTGGGGAGCGTATCTTTCTTTTGACTTACCTTCTCTGCTCATCTGGTAAACGCAGAAGTTACTCCCACAACTTTTGATTAACCCATTGACGACCGCGGTTTACACTTGTCCGACGACCGCGGTTTACACTTGTCTGGAATTTTCCCACGCTTCGCGTGTGACACGACGTCGTGTCACACGGTCCCACAGGAACACTTTTTCTGGGGAGTATCAATTTTCAACATTTTACATTGTAATTAGGTTCCCACCTGTACTTGTGATAATATTTAGACCACATTTGTATCGAGCTTTCCCCTTTCAGATACAAAAAATGGGTGCCTTAGATTGAAAGTGACCTAATTCAAAATATCGATAGACTGCTACTAGAAAGTGATAACTGAATCCCCTACTGCAAAACTAAAATGACTAAAATAAAACTGAATGGTTACAAAGTCGACTTGTAGAGTCACTACTGCATTGCGATGAAACCTATATGAATACTCCTACTCACAGACGCGAAGAGTTATTCAAGGGAAGGCGAATGATTGCAGGCGATGCGTTAGCTGTTATAAAAAAATGTGCAAAACCATGGGCGAATATACGCTGCCAGAAGGGGCCGTACCCGTTGCAGCAGATACGACATTATTTTTGTACTGATTGTTTCGAAAATAACCACAAAAAATGTGCTCAGTGATCGTTATTTACTCCTTCATTTAGAAGCTCAATAATTCAACAACCAAAAGTTATTTTTTTGGACCATACTTAATGTTGTAACCCCTTATGTTTGAAGTATACATAACAAAGATAGGATAAAAATTTGAAAAGAAGCTTAAAATAAAAGTCACAAGGCTGTGACACGACGTCGTGTCACACGGTCGTCAATGGGTTAATACTAAAATTCGTCATGAACATATGTGGCCTGTGTGTCACACAACTTATGATTACTTTTAAAGTTCTTAATAAACATATGAAGCCTATGTGATTCTTGCTTTCCGTGGGTTCCTGATTTCCAGAAGGTGAAGAATCACCTATTTGATTGTGTGACTGCTTTCCTATCCTATATAGTTTCCTGCTTCACTCTGTTGATGAAGTGATCCTTGGCATTCGTTCATTTCTATCAATTCAGTGGTAAGTTCAGATAATGTTCATGGAATGCATCATTTGGTTCCATTGGAGGCGCAGTCAAACCAACTGCAGGCGATTTTTTGTCAAAAGAATTGAGTTCGAAACATTTTGTAAATGGTCATTAATCCCTGTGATGTTCTTATGCCGAATCATTCTGGCTTGCAAAGGGCAGAAAATGTGAAGAAGTGGGTACTCTTTCTCGTATTTGGACCTCTTTCAGAAGGGTCGTACCAAAACGGCCATTTTCCTCAACTCTGGATGCATTTCTCAACTAAGCGTTCTATTTTTGTGCCTCTGCACCGATTGTCCCGAACACAAGGCCAAGCATAGCACTGAGGAAGATTTTGTCTGAGAAGTACGACCCCCGGGCCACGTTCATACTTTGCGGTGAAGGCGGCGGGGCGTGGCTGTGTGACTCTGCGTATCCACCTGTGTCACCCTGTCTGTGTCTTCTCTACACCTCCCCCGTACCCATCCACCTGCTGCCTGTGAACGCAACCACGCCTTGCCGACGCGAAGTAAGAACGCGTCCTTAACAAACGTGAAGAGCGACGGAAAGGCGTCGACGAAATGCAATGAACCACGACCTATTAATTATTTCGCAACTGGCGTTCACCAAATATGACCTCCAAATCCACTTAACACGTTGGCGACTCTGCGTCCCAATGCTGGGACGCACATTTCTGCCGCGTGGGACAATGCGTCCCAATGGTGGGATGCAGCACAGGAACTCCCTTTTATCAAGCGATTTGAAATCCACTAATAGTCAACTTTGATCAACATGCGCAAGGGCATCTAGGGTGAACATGGTCCGCTTACATCTTTTCAATAAGTTTTTTTCATGCTTTAACTACATAATGGGTTGGAATAAGTTCCCGCGGTTCTTTTGTTCTCTGTTTTCACATTGTTTCCTTTATCTTTCGACAAAGCTTATATGTTTTCGATAGAGCTTTGTGCTCTATGAAACGCTACTATATGTTTTTCGATTTCTTTGATCGCCTAATATTCATGAGGTTTGCAAATGAAGTAAGCTGAAGGCAAACTTGGCACTTCACTTCATCTTTCTCGTCTGCTATCGAGATCAAAAAATGTATGGGCACATGTTTTGGATGGAGCTTTCTCAGCTCTGCAAAATGGTTTCATTCGTTTTTGATAGTTTGATTGTTTGATTTACTTTAGAGGTTTAGAAATGGAGTAGATTGTAGGAAAAAATCTGCACTTTTGGCGCATCGAGGTCCAAAAAAGCTGACCTTTCCCACGTCAGATGAAATCAAATGAGGGAAAAAGACATCCCTGAGCGATCTACTGTTATAATAGAGGGTTCCTTGTACGATAGCGTGTTTGGTGAAATCCTGATTCTTCGCGAAAAAGAAAATTCGGGTGGGCTATTACTGTGTACCTCATTTCTAAGCTTCAATAATATCAAATTCTGAGAATATTCCAAAGACTAGTGGAATCATCTTGTGAAGCAAAAAAAGCTCTATCGAAAACATACATAAGCCTTGTCCAAATATGAAGGGAACGATGTGAAAAACAGAACAAAAAACCGCGGAAACTTATTCCTCAACCCAATAGGAGTGACCTTCTTAGGTAAAAGTGTTTCTTTTAGAAAGATAAGTCCAACCTAATATATACAAAACTTCTAGTAACACACTAAATCCACATAATAGATACTACTATCAACTACCAATAGATAGGTAATAAAGCTCTATGCCTATCACATGGTAAGACTTCCCATCACTACCATGCAGTATTCTCTTATAAAAGCCTTAGGGATATCTAAAATTTCGCAGCACTCAATATTTTGGACTGGCGCTCAGGAGAGGAGCGAAATTCAGCGAGTTCAGGAGGGTGGTATCAAAAACTGCTCTCTGGGACAATGCGTCCCAATGCTGGGACGCAGTTCTCGGCATGGGCGAGCGCGCGATGTCCCACGTGGCAGACACGTGAAAATGCGCGCGGTCGCCAACGTGTTAACGAACTCATAATGCGTTTTCCAACACCAACGCTTAGGCTTGCCTTTATTCTGCGACCTAGTGCCTAATATGATATCAGTCGATACGTAATCTTTCATCGCAGGTACACTGCAAATTGATCGCAAGGCATGACCAACGACCCTCAGAAAATTGAAAATATAGAAACAAAAAAAAAAACAAATACGCCTTACTGTGAATATCTTGAATGCCTCTTTCACTTGTTTCCTACGAAAAATCATTCCCGTCATTTCGCTCAGAAACTTCTTGTCGTTCGCAGCCTGTAAGTGTTGCAACTTTGCAGATTGGAAAAGCAAAGGACAATTCACAAACCTGCGGCAGTTCAGCTGATAATACTTCCTTGACAGCTTCCTGCCATGACTGTATAGCAATATTGTAAACTACAAGTGATGAGATTATAACCTATCTTCTAACAAGGATGAAAAAGGAAACAAGAAAATTTCCGAAAATCGTTCTCACCAGAATCGGTGAACCCTATCGGAGAAAATCCGTAATACTGGTACTCAAACTCATTTATGAGCTCAGTGGGAGGAAGGTCCATAGGTACTCCTTTTCTAATAAGCAGTAAACTTGAAAAAAATGGATGTAATGAAATGGAAGCGGTATAGCTCATAGAGTAAACAATTCACATAATAATAAAAAGACATGGAAGTTTCATCCGTTTTTTTCTTACAAATTCTGTAATCAAGTAGTATACATGTAGTTTGTAACGGCCAGTTTTTAAGAAAAAGCATAACAATCTTTTTGACATCCAAAATGCATTCTGTAATAGCAATCAAGGATTTCAAACAAATTTTTACATATACACAAAATTGCACCGGTGTAACTCAAACTGCAAGGTCGTGCACATCTTCCGCTTTGAAGCACCAAATTCATTTCCAGTCATGCACATCTTCACCATTCAAAAAACTGCCCGTTGTGTACGTACAAATGAACGAAGCCTCTTTTATGGGTTTTTCCTGAAACATACGTTTTTAAATGTGGCATATTTGAACACCCTTCGCTGACTGCATGAACCTGATCTCCATTATCAGTGACGACTTCAAGGTCAGCCTTTTCTTCAAGAAAACGTAACCGTGGGTCACGAGTCAGGTGTATGAATGTGTGGCCTACAGTGGAGCTACCACAGGAGTAAGTGGTCTCATATGTCCACAAATCCGGCACCCTAAATGCATGTTGCTAGAATTTATGGGGAAAGTACAAGTACCTTTCACAATAGAGCAAAAAAATTAGCAAGCCAACCTTCCAAGAACATCTTGCTGAACATGAATCACCGATACCACTTTTTCATAGAATACTTCGGTAATATCAATTATTGGTTTAGCACGGTATTTAGCAATCACTGATCTGAAGTGAAATAGTTGTGTCGAAACGTGCTCGAAACTCATTAATGAAGCTAATTTCCCGCATGCGATAGTTTAGCGACAGAATTCTTGCCACTTTCTCATCGATAAAAAATTGATGTTTTACGACATTAATCTCAGGAATCAGCTATATATTCTGTCTCATTACTACGACTCCCTTCTATCAGGTTGTAAGAAAAGTTCTGGCCGGTTTTTTGCGTTCACAAGATAAATCCAAATATCAGAGCGCGTTACAATGAATCAGCTTTTATATTAAGCTCCCTAGATAGAGAAAAAGTTGCTTTTCAGAATGTATGCTTTATTTGGAATACCACAAGGTTTTCGAATCATTAGGGAAGTTTCAAAGTACTGCAAAAATGGCACTTTTTAGATGACTTCACTTCATGAGATCTTGTTTAATCGAGTCCCAGCGAAGGCAGCCACAAATGTGAATACCACAAGAGGAGGGGGTGAAGCCTTAGATGGAACACTCTGTTCCTGGTTTCAGATGTGCAAAGAGAGCGAGTTGCTCGAATTTTCCAGTGATCAAATCGCTTTAACTGGAACAGCAGAAAGCGATGAGAGCCCATACTCGTAGGGGACGTCCAAAAGTATTGGCCCTCAACACACAACTTGATTAACCACCTCAAGTAGCCTTGATTTGGAGAACTCAAAAAATGGGTGCCGCGGGACCCATCAGAGCAGCTATGCGCAAGCGCATTTTCCACAAATACTCTCCCAGTAATTGAAGCAGTTACAGGCTGAAGCCCTTATTTGTTCATCGTATTCATCGTATCTAGCGTTAACTGAACCCCACTTCCCCAAACATCTGGACAGCTCCTTCAGTAGCAGTGTGTTCGGAAAGAATGGCGATTTTGAGTCGTCTTTTTTCGTTCCGCACGATATAAATCATCAGCCATTCATCGAATTGAGATATTAGGTTGTTCCAAAAGTCTTGTCATATTTTTTTTCGATCTCACTTTTTATTTTTTTTCGTCCAAAAAATAACAATTAGGCAACAACGTAGTGACCATTGTTATCGGCAACCCTCTGCTACTTTATAGGAAAATCGTTGATTCCCTCCTCCCACAACTCTGGGTTCTGAGAGTCGAAGAAGTCAGCGATCGCCTTCGCAAGCAAGTCATAATCAAGGAATTTTCTCTTAGCCAGGAAGGATTCGAGAGGATGGGTAAGGTGTTGGTCAGAAAGGGCAATGTCTGGAGTGTATGGCGGGTGGGGCAGGATATCCCAGCCGAGCTCCTGTAGCTTGGCCTGGGCACTTTTCGCGAAATCGGAGGAAATTGGAGCGGGCGTCGTCATGTAGGAGGGTGACCGCGGACCTTTTTCGGCGCTTTTCTCGAACAGCGACGACGAACTGCTGGAGCTGGTGGGTGCATACGGTAGCGGTGACTGTCTTGCCTTGTACCAGCACCTCGCGGAAAAGCATTCCTTCCGCGTCCCAGAACCAGCACAGTCCCAAGCGTGGTTTGTCTTTCATGTCAATCTCGCCGTTGCTGAAGCTGATGAACCAGCGGTGCACGGTCTCCTAGCTCACACATCTTTGCCCAATGCAGCGCTGATGGAGTGGCAAGCTTTCGTCGTTTTGGTGCCGCAAGACCGCTCATAATAGATGACACCGCGAGTTGGGTGGGTATCGACAACGGGCATTGTAGCTCTCTCCACGGGATCTGGTGGGTCAATATGAATTTTCCTAGAAAGCTTAGGGAACGTTCTATCATATTCCTGAACCGCCTGGACCTGCCTCGAAGTGAACAAGAGTTACTGATTTTTTTGGAAAAATATGACAAGACTTTTGGAACAACCTAATATTTAGGTATGCATAATGTTGACAAGAGTGTGGCGAATCGAGTGGTGCTTACTATGTGAGAAAAGATGCAGTCTGAGTCGAGTTATGGTCTCCCAAAGTTGAAATCGCAAAAACCGGACAAAACTTTCCTTACAACCTAAAACCTCTTGACCATAGCGCGATGTCATTTCGTTCGATAGCACTTGGTCAGAACTGAAGAAGTTGCTGAGCGCGCTTTCAAAGTGGCGTCATGTAAAGGGTGTTGAAAATAGCTCCTTGCTTAAACATCTAATAGCAGAATAGTTCATAATCTGGTAACGTAAGTATCAGTGTGTATAATGGTCTATCCTGACTATCTTTCTGGTATGCCCATCCCCCTGTAGTAGTATGACCCAACCTTGTCTACAAGGTCTCAGCTAGATCACCCCATATTCGACAAAGTCATAAAAATTTTTGTTTCAATGTTCTGGAGATTTCTCAGTGTACGACCCCTTCCCATACCATAAACTGCAGGTAGATCGAAAAAATACAGGTCAATAATCCCTGAAGCATCAGGCTGTTAAGGGTCCGACATGCATCTAGTCTTCCTATAAAGACGCAGCTTCAAGTGCAAATGCCCATGTAGATCTCTGTAGCAGTCATGTTCATTTAACTTAAAACAAGAAGGGCATTTCCATGTTCACTTTTAAGCCCAACCAATGCCCTACCCCGCGCAGTTTTTAAACACTACAGGCTAATAGGAGTGCAACGCGCGCGGCACCTACCAGTAACATATATTTTCTTATAAAAGGTCCAAAAACCCGTAATATGAATTTGAGAAATGTTTCTAGTACTGAGACTCAATATTTTTGAACTCAATAGCTCATGCCTACTTATACATATTATGGAAATATCACAATTATTATTATTATTATGATAATATTGAATATTATTGAAAAACATACCTTGTCAGGGTATTTAATGTATGATCAGGCAGTGCTAGATAGCGCTTCATCTCGAGCATCGTCTGTAATGCCAGATGGAGAGGAAGGAGTGCTCGTGTTCTTTCTTCGAGCGAAGCATTCGGCTGTGGTTTCAAGTCCAGATCAGTGTCATTCGTCATGAAGCCCGCTGTAACGTACGCTTGCACCATATCTCTGAATGTGTTACTTTTCATCGAGATGCTACAGAGAATAAAGTTCCACATCAGTTTTGGAAATGGTACACCATGCAGTATTTTCTTTACTCAAACTCCAGTACCATTACAATAACCCTGTACCCCATCAGGCTACACACAAATTCGGCCACGGTTACTGTGAGCATTGCCGAATCAAAACTTTCAAAAGCGTCGGAGCAGAAGCAACGAGACTGAATGGGTGCCATACACCTTCAAAGCAAAGATCGTGAGTCCGGTCGCGTCGCCAAGTATGAATGCAGCCTCAACCTTTACTATGCTATTTATGATAATACACCACCACTACAATAGCTTTGCTGATTGAAGCAGGGTACTGCTGCTGTCGAATAGGCCAGTCTTTTAAGTACTCCGAAGTTTCAACTTCATATCAATATATGTATATACTCCCTCCATTGCACTGTGCACCATCTTGGCCCCCAAGAAGAAGCTAGAGGTACGAACCACCACAGAAACACGTCGAGGAGATGCAGGCATATTCAACAATAATTTGTATAAGTGAAGAAAAAACACAGCAAAAACTTGCACTAACTTCTTAATCGAGAAAGTACATATTGGCATATACTGAATGAGAAATATCAGGTGAAGTACTAGTGTCATAATGTTTGCACAATAAAGCATTCAAAGTTTTCTATCCCTTAGAACATTTTCACTCGTGAAAAATCCTCTTGAATGGAAGAACTTTCGTTCCTCGCCCCACGACAGTTTTGTATTTTTCATACGCTCCTCGGCCCCACTCCCACTAAATGCGGGGTCATGGAAAGGCGCTCATATAGTGTGTAAAACGAAAGGCAACAATCGCCTGACAAAAATGGACAAACATAATTTGCTGTACTGCGTGATACCGCTTTAATATTTCTAAAAAAGATTTTCCACAGCAGATACGTTCATGAGGAGAAACATAGCACATAGCATGAAGGAGCTTTCTTCTTTTCTCTAAGAAGACGTTGAACCAAAAAGCAAAACTCACCTCCTGAACCTTTCATACCCAATTTCAAGCAAAATTTGGATGGGGGTTAGCGCTTCTAGACGAGGAAGCATGAGATCTTGGGATTGAGCATCGCGTATCAATCGTGCTATTGATGACTTGTTATCTTCATGCAACTGGAATGAGGGAAACTACGTGAAATCAATATCACAACAGTATGTGTAGATTGAAAAAAAAAGTTGCTGAAACTTATACAATGGCGTTGATGTGACAGTGTTTCAGCGCATCAAATACCATAGTCAGAGCGGATACAAGGGTTTTGTAATCTGGACACTTTTTCAATATATCCCAGAGGAGCTCTGTGAAGTCAACATGTCTAGAAGAACATAGTGTCGGGGAAGAAGAAAAATCCGCTAATGAAACTCTGAAATTACCTGGTTCCATGAAGGGTTCTTTCTGTGTCGTTGTTCAGAATTCGGTACTGGGCTATTAGCTGCTTTACTTCGAGAAGCAAACCATCGCACGTATTTCCGTTTCCCGCGGGCCACACCATTGTGAGGCCAGAGTCCAGAACACTTGCCATTAACTCAAATACGACAGTAAGGCTCATTAGTAACAATAAGTGTGACAAAAATGCCCACTATTAAACAGAGCATAATATACCTCAACTCACTTGGAAAAGAAAGAAAAGGAAGTAGTAGCACCTGAGCCTGCAGCTTCACTTACGTAACGGCGATCATGCAAATAGCGCGATCGAAAAATCGCATGTGTCGTCGTGCGCACTCTGACTGAGGCGTGCTATTTCCCTCCGCAACGTACGGCTCGTGAGTAGTAATAGACCATGAACGAGGGAATATAGCTCGCCAAGATGGGAGCGCCCGAATACACCTGCGATCGCACGGTCACACGAGCTATAGCCCCAACCTGGTGACAACGCTTCGCATACTTCATGCGCCAAAGGTTACTATTTCGTGGTCGTGCCGTATGCACGATTGAAATCGTTGGATTGTTACATACCCAATATTTACTCGTACTGCAAAATGTATGCGAGGTTCAACCACAGTATACTATATTTCACTCACCAGCAGATACTCCAGTTGCTCCGTAGCTTCCAGCAAAGCGATACGCTTATCCTTCCATCCAGGCGAAAAATGGAACACCGCTGACGCCGATGGTGGTGGTGCACACAAGTACTTCTTTGTCTAAATTTACTTTTTTCTGCAAAGCTACCACATATGTATGTATGTGCGTCGGTATTTGAAAAAGCAAATGTCATACTTTTGCATCCCACTTGAATGATAAAGTGATGCTGGCAAGACATCTTTTGGATCCCCAAGCAGAAGACGCACTGTTTCCTAGGATCTAAATGAGAAGCCCAGATTCATCGAAACACTCATATATATTTCTGAGCTCGCTTACATTATATACTGCACACGCCTTGCTTTTCGGTTCAAGACCATTGAAACCATTGAAACGATCATCAAGAGTGTTTATAGCAGATTCACAGCTTTCTCCGAAACGGCCTTAAAATTAGTTTACATAGACAAGAAATTGTAATTTTATTTTATAGCTTCGCAAATATTTCATAAAAACACCTACCCAAACATCTTGTGTGGAATGTGGAGATTTTGCTGTTTGACAAATGGCAACCTATAAATGTTGTCCCCAATTGATCTTTCGCATTTGCAATTATCCAAATAGGTGTAGTCGCTAGGTGTTCATCCATTCCGGGAGGAAATTTCTTTCGCATCAATCTGAAAACGAAAATGAATACATTCCAGGTAGGTGGTTTACATTGAAGTTCTACTGCTCCAACTAAATAAGAAGTAAAGCGGAGATAAGCACTTCTCCTCTCGGAGTTGCAGTAAATTAGAGTATGAAACCGACCAAGTTCACGTTGACTGATCTGTAGGACTAGAAATCAACACAGCACCATTGAATTAAGTCATATCATCAGACATTTTGCTCCTCAACGGAGTGGAACATGCGACTAGGAAAGAAAGTACACATCATCTCCTTCCAAATACCTATGAGAAAAATTGCTTCATGACGAGAGAAAGGACGCGGTACTGCTGCTAAGGTAGAATTTCACTGACGGAGGAGGAGTGACTGAATTGGTCAGATCGCAATGACAAATTTGGTTCTACAGGTCATGACTGCCCTTCAAATCAGGAGTTTCAAGTAGAGCCTAGCGCTGCTAGTAGCATTTTTCCATCCTCTATGGTAACCCCTAACAGGATCCATAAAACATGACGATCGCTAACTTACTATAACGCTATTAACAACAGTCGTACACGGAAAATGATAACATTTAACTTCAACTGGCTAACGTTTCGACGAATCCGTCTTCGTTTATCAATATTAACGTCTTCCATTGCAACAAACTTCTGGCTTAAATGACTTCCCCTATCCAACGATGCCACCTTTCACTGGTAATTCCTTCAATCCCCGACTCCAAGAGGGAAACCGGTATTGAAAACACAATAACACGCAAAATTTTAATACCTGTTGCGAAGATCAAATGCTGTGGCTGCATCAAGTGGATTGCAATCGAAGTAATTTGTCGACACAATGGGACGATTCGTAGTTAATCCTACGAAAGAAAAAAACAATAAAGAAGAATTGGCAAAGTTGCCTGTGCTTACCCTCACCATCTGCTCCACATCGTTGCTCGAGTTTAGATAATGAGAGAAAATCAAAAACCAGTGGTCCATCACCAGCGACAGTATCTGTATCCATCGCGTTCTCTACCTTCGTTTGAACATCACCGTGAGTTCCCGTCTTCTCGCCCTCCTGTTTCGAGCAATCGAGCAAAGATTTTGAACAAAGAGAAAAATTAAGAGATAGGGTAGGGGTAGCTAACTCATTCGTAAACAAAACACTACCACACTACCGATGTCTCAGTTGGCAAGTCTATGACCACGATGTCTGTTTGGCGGATTCCATGGTTGTCCATCAGTATTGGTAGATCTTCACTTTTGCATAATCGGATACGAAACTTGTCAAACTGAATCAAGAGGTACCTTTAAATGACTGATGAATGGCACTATCCAACTATCACTACTCCAACCACGAGATGGGCAAGGGTGCTAATGTAGTTGGGGAGGGAACACACTACTGTGCTCGACGTCCGGCTCTATTTTTGACTAGGTTTGCGGCCTAAGCCTTAGTTTAGAGAGAGAACTCTACACCTTCAAGAAAAGTTAAGTAAAAATATACTTTCGTGTCTACAAACTGGTGATTGTATAATGGTTTAGAGTAAGAGACAGCAGCGCGCCAATGTGCGCCCCTTCCCTCCCAACTACATTGGCACCATCACTCCACATTAGCACCACCACTACCTTAACACAGCTGTTCCTCACCTGATGCCATCCCACGATCATAAGTTCGCACACTAAAGTGTATATTTTTACTTAAGCCATTTGAGGGGAGTAGGAGATCAACTTCCCTAAGGCTTAAACAAAAGCATGGCCAAAAACAGCACCTGTTGGCAAGTGCAGTGGAATGCCCTTCCACTACACAACCACTGAAGCAACCGAACACAATGAGCCCAAACTGGAATAATAAACAATAAAATCTTACCAGCAAGGCATCATGATATTCCACATTGTCCCCAGAGCAAGGAAGTTTCAGCTGCTCGTAGCTAATTACACTTGCCATCTGAAAAGCCTCTATTCTACGTAGAAGGTTAATGTACTATACGAGAAAACGATGACCGAAACAGAAACGAGTAAAATGAATTGCGTAGATATGGCAGTTCCACACACTGCGAAATGCAGCAGAAAATTCAAATCCTGCTGGTTGGCGCGTTGCTGGGGCATGGGCGCGACATTCAAGCGCGGAATATTGCAGCAACCAGCATTATCAGTCAGTGTCTGGAAAAACTGGTACAATCAACACACATTTACCTATAGAACATAAGCCTACTTACACTGATTGCAACAACTCCAGAATCGAGGCGATAAATTTATTGAATCCCGCTCCTCCATCACACCGAGTTTCGAAGCATTTGTAGGAGATACGCTTGAAAAAGTAGCATATTGGCAAAAGGTCTGCATAGAATGAAGGAAAACAAAGCCTCGTGACTCTCGATATGATGTGGAAAGGTAACTGAGCGTTGTTCTAAAAAAATACCGGTAACTCCCCGTCCACTAACACCAGGTACATGTGTCAAGTTTTCGGTGGTGGACTGCTTGATGGTATCTACAGTGTTTCCTTGCTGTAAAGCCGCGTTCATAGTTTTGGGAATTTCGGCAGTTCGGCGGATCGGGGCATCGGCGATTTGGGATTTTCGGCGATACCACGTATCACCACGTCAGCCTATCTGCACTATGGCGAATAGCCAAAATCGCGAATGCGCCGATCCGCAAACATTCTCGAGTTGCGGATGCGTCGACAAGCTCGTTTTCTCGTCGGCACTTATCTTTTGCTTTACGCCGATTCGCCGAGATTCTTATTCATTTGGGTACGAAACGGTCTAATGGTTTCTTTCGCACAGAAGAAATGAAAGATCGGGAAGGGGCAATTTCTGCTTTCGGTAGGACATACCGTAACCGTTGCAGTTTGTCAGGTTGCAGACATTTACACACCACCCTTTCTCCGGGTGTAGGTTGGGACACACGAATCTAGGCCGTGACCCTGTAACAGCCTGTGGCCTTTGACCTAAGCCTTAAATAATTCAGACAATTTGTTCATGTAAATCGTGTCCTCCTTGCAAGTCTGTTCCGTTGTATAGTCAAATTTTCTGCATTATTCATGTCACAGGGCAAAGGCCACAGGCTGTCACAGGGTCACGGCCTAGATTCGTGTGTCTCAACCGTCACCCCCCTTTCTCCCATTCAGTGTTTCACTTGATGTGCTGTTGGCGTTTCATTAATTTCACATCATCATGGTTGAATGAGATACACCTTACGGGACCAAATGACGTACACCTTACGGAACAACAAATGACAAAATCTCCCACAGCAAGCAACTCGCAAATGTGATGCTGCAGTTCGAAGAGATGCGTGGGAGGTGCAAATACAGATTGGAACGTCGCGCTTTTGACTTCGGGTGTCTCTACGGGTGTATGTCGTTTGGCGCGGCCCTTGCAGCTAATTTGCCAGTGGGGCGCATGGGCCGTCTGGACTCTCCCATTGGCAAATTAGCTCCAAGGGGCCGCGCCAAACGACCGTCTCCCGTCTCTAGATTACCGCTTCTGACCTCAAATGCTCGTTTTGAAACGATGATTTCTTCTCCTTCTCATATTCTTCTTTCCCTAGCCCTGCCGGTTCCTTTGAACGGCGAAAGTGACATCCTGTCCTTTGCGCGGTCGTGTCGCGGTTTTATCACTGGAGCGCATGATTTCTTGCATAGAGAACCTTGCAATGCATGTGTCGTGTTTAGGAGACCAATTCAGTGAGCAGTTTGGAGTTCAGTCCTAACTGCATCTTGAAATGTATGTAAAAGTTTGTGTACAACATTAAAGGCAGTGATAGGAGTAATACGAGTCGAGTATGGGGAGATCATCAAATGTAAAAGTCGAGGAGCTCAAAGGAATCGTTTACGGAACAATGAGTTTTTCTGTCATCCATATATTTATGTTGTATCTGTTTATTAATGGCCGCATGCAAAATTTCACGCGAAAAAGAGAATCCGGCTAAAATACGGCTCCACCTCTAGTAAATACCCGCCTCTTGATCCGCCGCAGTCGGAGACGAAGCGGGCATCCACTCAACTGCCACGCCCCCTCGGCCACCACTTTGAGAGCCTGTATCTGTGACGGTTTCCCACTTTTTTGCGTGAAAATTTGCATGGGGTCAAAACCCAAGAAATAAGACCCTTTCTCGCCGTTTACTCCCAAAAGTAGCGGGTCAAGCCGAAAAAGGGCAGGCTGCGATAAAACAAGTGACAGCTGTTGAAGAAGGCTGCTCTTATAAATCTCAGGGGGTGCCATTTCTCATCGGAAATTCCGCCACATATAATCTTCTTAAACCCCTAGCTTGCATTTGCGTGACCCAAAATAGGACTTCTCATTGCCCACATTACCCCTATCACTATCTTCAAGTTGGAAATTCTTCCAGGGAAGAGGTGCCCAATATTATTGATTTCAGGATTTCTCAATTACTTTCCAGCTTGTCCTTAAAGACACCGGAAGGGGGTAATTTTGGCTTACGATAGAACAGACGTAGTGTAGACGAGTTTGTGGCCGCCGTTGCACATACTCGCCAATTTGACGCCTTGGCATGGTGCCAAAAGGAGATGTTTCTATTATAAATTTGTTTTTCCTTTACTTTTTACTTTGTTCTTCCCTATATTGTGCCTAAATGTACTAACATGAATGCCAATGTAGTTGGGAATGGCCACTCCACTGTGCTTGGAGTCAGGTGCTACAACTAACATTGGCCCGCGGCCCGTCTCCTACAGCGGACAACTCGGAAAGTCACTGTTTCGGATGCGAATGCGATGCGAATACACACCGCCTGTCGCGCTTTTGAGTCCGGGTTTTTTCGCCTATTATCGCTTCTAACCTTGAGTGTTCGTTACAAAATGCTCATTTCTTTGCAACTTTCTCTTGTTTCGGACCCCTTCCGGTTCCTTTAAAGACACCGGAAGGGGGTATTTTTGGTTTACGGTAGAACAGACGTAGTTTGGACGAGTTTAATTGGCCGCTATTGCACAAACTCGCAAAGTTGACGCCTTGGCATGGTGCAAAAAGGAGATGTCTTTATTATAAATTTGTTTTTCCTTTACTTTTTACTTTGTTCTTCCCCATATTGTGCCTAAATGTACTAACATGAATGCCAATGTAGTTGGGAATGGCCACTCCACGGCGCTTAGAGTCAGGTGCTACAACTAACGTTGGCCCGCTGCCCGTCTCCTACAGCGGACAACTCGGAAAGTCAGTGTGTTGGATGCGAATGGGATGCGAATACACACTGCAGCGTCGCGCTTTTGAGTCCGGGTTTTTTCGCCTATTATCGCTTCTGAGCTTCAGTGTTCGTTACAAAGTGCTCATTTCTTTGCATCTTCCTCTTGTTTCGGATCCCTTCCGGTTCCTTTAAGCCGGCCGCCTAAACTACAGCCCGAAAAAATACAGGGCGAGTTTCCGAGTCGACTCGTCCTTTTCATAACCGGCAACCAATCAAGCGTTGCGGGACCAAGGCACACTGACCCTGCAATGTAATGCTGCCCCTGAACCGTTGGGAGTAATAAGGGAAATTGGAACTGGGAGATACTGTTGCCTTCAAAATGTGATGTGTTTTCTGACGGGTGGGGGGAATTACGCCAAAAATCCGCGTGGCCGCCCGCGGCGAACGGCGCGGCGCGTTCGAGTTGGATTATATCGTCTCAGGAAACCTGCACATCTAAGATGGCGACCGTATGTAAACCCAAGGTGCGACAGCGCGGGCGGTCGCGTGCGCATCGTTGCTGGGGCGCGCTAAGCGGCGCCGTACTGAGTGTGGGTCTCTCATAGGACGTTTTTTTGCATCTGATATCTCGTAACAATCTACACTACTCGTAAATCATTTGTCGTATTGATTTAGCGATAACCCCTCGTTCTATTTCACAAGTATCTAACCATTTTCGCACTCTTGAATTCCACGGCTTCTGTCTGAATTCGACCCACGTATTTTGAACACCTCCCTTCACCCGGTGCTAATATAGTTGGTAGGGGCACTTCACTATGCTCGGCGTCGCGTGCTACTTTTGTCTAGGTTTTTAGCCTGAGGCTTCCTTTAGGAGGAAGTCCCTATCCCTCTTAAAGAAGGCTTAGGTAAAAATATACACCTGAGTGCACAAACTGATGATTGTATAACGGTTTCGATTGAGCGCAACAGTGAGGGCCTCTCCACATCTATATTAGCACCGCTGCATCTAGTTTACGGTGCTCTAGAGACGGATGACTGATGGAAGAGTCCATTTTCATTTAGTGATTGAATATAATGAGCGCACACTGAGTCTTCAAATTATCAGATAATAGGTTGGTCGGGCCTATTACTGAGGGGGTGTAGGTGTAGCGGTAAGAGTATAGAATTTAATACAAGACACATGGGCTGCATGGACTATATATATTTATTACTGCAGGATTACATAAGAAAAGGGGGGAAGAGGAGAAGTGGGAAAGTGGCTGCCGGGAAGAGTGACTGGTTGATTGGAACTACCTGCTGGCAGCAGCTTAAGTAGCCGCCTGCCAGCTCCGAAGTCGAGGTGTCGTTGCATGATTGGCTGCTGGCGCATGATGACGAGTCTTGAGGATCGATGCTTGAGGATCGATGAGCTGGAGGACCTGACATCTCCATTCCTTACAGTGAGCTCGTACTCGAGTTCTAAATAACGAAACAACTCCACGAGTTAGTGTTCTTCACTTGCATAGAAATAGGTATGACTGATGACAGTAGTACATAACATAGGAAGTTGCCTTCGAGTTCAGAGAGCCACATGACTACGTCTTCGCTCTTGGCAGTGGTCATCAAAGGGTCATCATTGTCAATTAACTCCTTGGTGTTGAGATGTAAGGCTTTACAACGAAATCGTCATATGAAGAGTGGACTCAAGAGACATCATGCGCACATATGCTAAGAATGTTCCTGTGCAGTATACGGCGAACGGCGACCACTTACACCGTGGAAAGATAGCTCGTCTTCGAGCGTAGAGGTATACGGTAAAAAGGGGATACAATATATGAGGGTTGATAATGACATACTTATTCTACGAGTTAAAGAATATACAATAAACTTGTAATTTTAGGTTCAACAAGACAAAAATGACAGCGAAATTGTAGTCTATGGGTTAAACAACTCGTAGAAAAGTGAATAGAACATAAGAATAGATTTAGCCCTTTGTTTTTTTCATTTTTGATTTTCGATATTATGAGAAAAAGCAATGAAATGGAGGGAGCCTGAGTAAGCTCACCCCCATATCCTCACAGATCCTCTCAGCAGCATAATGGCGTAGCGCTGCTAGACCGCCTCTACTGGCGACAAAATCATCCAGCTAAATATTACGCAGAGTGATGGGTTAAAGTCAGTCGATAGACTCACGCACCTCTATCAGAAGCGAAGCTTTTGTGCTATCTATAGCTACCTCAACGCCGTGTGACATAAGGTAGTCTATAATCTCCTGCTTCGTAGATCCTCTGTTAGGAATCTGACAAAAACAAGTTGTGACTCCTTGCGATAGATCGTCTACTTCGACCTCACCTTTTCCAAAACCCGCGTATGATAGGGCGCATTATCGAGGACAAGAGTGACATGTCTCTCCGCAGCGAACTCCTTCATCAGGGGCACAGATGTCTGCAGCCACTCCTCGAATACCTCATGGTCCATCTCACGATCCTGCATAGCCTGCTGCCTACTCACAAGGACATGGGTGCAGCCGGGTACAACTCCATCTTCACTAAGTGCCGCAATAACGATGCCTCGCCTCCCTTTGTTCTTCCCAGCAGTTTTGCCACAAGAATACTGCTGTATAGCCTCAGCGGAGGGAAAGCGCGACATCGTGTTGTCCATCCAACCTCTCCTCTTCACCATACCCTCGAACACCCATGTCTCATCCATATAGACTATGCAGTCTCCTCTGTTCCTGGCCTCTTCGATTTTTCTCAGATACCTCGCTCGCCGGCGAACGATATCCGAGCGTTCAAATATGAACCTTTGCCCCTTAAGAACTTTGTACGAGAAGCCAAGTCCCTTTGCCAACCTCCAGAGCGTCGTGGCCGACCATGTGAAGTCGGGGTAGGTGGCCATCACTTGTTGTCGAATATCCAAGATAGTGACGTCTCTCTCCTCTTTAAACATTTCGTGAGCCACCCTTTTTATCCGCTCACCCCACACTTCGCCGAGGTTATTCATAACGGTCATGACCGCTGCTTTTCGAGAGCGACTCTTTCGAATCGCCCGCGTAATCACAGGGAGGACCGGTGAGTTACTAACCCGCGCGACAGTACTCTCACTAACACCACATGCTGCAGCAGTCATCGCAGAAACTGAATCGAAAATAGTCCCACGAGAAGTGGTCCCGAGTTGTTCTTTCAGTTCCGCAAAAAACCGCCTCACATTGGCGATAATGGCTTTCGATTGTGGGGTATACGTGCTGCAACCCTCCAGTTTGTTCTGCATACTGTTCATCAGCCCGTCGATTGTAACAGCTCTCACTGCTGAACAGAGACAACCTTCACGACGTTCCACTTCCATCGGTTCCGTTGACAGGCGCGGTCGGGCAATGGTAGACTGAACAATTTCAGGGTCAATCGAGTGCTGAAAGTTTGTGGAAAGTGGGAACTTTAGATATTTTTCTCACTTACGAAGTTGTATGCTCCGTTCATCTTGAAAAAGCCGACCTAATGCGCAAAAACGTTGAAGCCTAAAGTGGAAACCCTTGACAATTTTATTCAAACGTAAGGCAACAAAGCAGGAACAAACAAAGATCCGTCACTCCATCTTCCAATATTTTTTTACGAAATCCATGTTGTTTGTAAATTTTATCTGTGAATAATTATGTATAGATAAATGAAACTAAAATTAGCGCGTTTGTAGAAGTACCTCGTATGAAAGGACGGAAGTCCAGGGTAAGGGGTCAGCAAGAAGTGTTAGTGTGTACAACCGTGTATAAAAGAAGTTAAAAAAGCAATATAGCATCATTAAATCTAGTCTTGTAACAAATATGAGTGGGTTAGTAACAAAACCGTTGCAGTACGAAAGAAAAGCGACAGACGGCGAAACAAAAGAAGCAGCTCAGCAACATGCAGTTCCTGGACCCACATGAAATTCGGATGTGAAAGTTGGAATGAAAATGCTCAAGTTCTGAAAGGAACCCCAATCACACTGTGGATACAACAAACAGAATAAGAAGAGGAACTAGAGATCTTACCATTAGACACAAAGCCCGATAGTGTGACCTCGAACAACGACCGAACCACGACGACTGCAGCATACCACCAAGGAAGTTGGGTTTCAAGAGCGACCATGGAGTTCAAAACAATGTCAAGGAGTGCACTTTACAATTAAAAGAGCACATCAATGATATTGTGATGAAAACCAGGTCGAAAAGAAAAAGAAACATAAACAAATCAAAATAAAACTCACGGAGAAACTGGGAACACGAGGATGGCGGCATGACACGGGGATATTTGGTTTTAAAAGCGACTATGGAGTTCAAAACAACGTCAAGGAGTGCACTTTACAATTAAAAGAGCACATCAATGATATTGTGATGAAAACCAGGTCGAGAAGAAAAAGAAACATAAACAAATCAAAATAAAACTCACGGAGAAGCTGGGAACACGAGGATGGCGGCATGACACGGGGATATTTGGTTTTAAAAGCGACCATGGAGTTTAAAACAATGTCAAGGAGTGCACTTTACAATTAAAAGAGCACATCAATGATATTGTGATGAAAACCAGGTCGAAAAGAAAAAGAAACATAAACAAATCAAAATAAAACTCACGAAGAAGCTGGGAACACGAGGATGACATGACACGGGGATATTTGGTTTTAAAAGCGACTATGGAGTTCAAAACAATGTCAAGGAGTGCACTTTACAATTAAAAGAGCACATCAATGATATTGTGATGAAAACCAAGTCGAAAAGAAAAAGAAACATCAAAAGCGCGGAAGGAAACCACTAAATTAGCATGACCAGAAAAAAGAGCATGCTTCAAATAGGTCCAATATTCAAAACAGTGTCAAATAGTGTCTCTACAGACAACAGATAAGCTTTTGAATCACTGTGATGAATATTGAATAAAATATCTGTGAAATAAACAGAAAACAATCGAGGGCAATTACAAAAAAAAGGCAAAAACATGGTGGTAAAGTAACGACTACAGTTAAACGGCGCACAATGCATGCAAATTGACTCACTTGCATCAAAATTCACTTACCTGACTGAAATCAGCGTCGCGGCACAGAATAATAACAGAAATTAACAGAAATTAGCAAAATAATCACAGCCGAAATCAGCTGTTTGACGGACAACTATCAAGTGTGCTCTGACTCTGCCGCGCTCTCATCCAAGTCCGTAGACACGCCCAGTCAGGCGCCGGGAACTGGGTGATATAACATAGAGATGTGCGTAATTATTTAAAATAGGCACTGTGCATATATTATAAAACGATGTGAAATAATACGTGCACTAATCTATTTATAATAATGGTCGATTAGTACACGGGCGTGTAAAAGCAAGGTTTTTTTTTTGTTTTTAGCTGCCCTATGTGTTTCTTTGAACCGCCAATCCAAAGAAAATGGTGAATTCGCGACTTTGCGGCTTATGGAAGAAAAGACAAACTGACCTAGGAGAATCAAATGAATGATTCTCCTTGATTTATCCGTGATGTACGGGAGCCAGCCTGTTTAACTTGTAAACGACGCGAACGTCTTACATTGGTTTGTTCAGTGGTGGTTGACGTTTCCTCGGGGGTAACAAGAATTAGTTGTTGTGGGGTTGCGGTCTTAACGTTAGCCGCCATGGAACGAGGCGAATACAATTTGAGGCGATTGGTATGGACAGTTTGTCGTACAGGACGACCTATGATGTTAGTGATCTCTATGTTAGGACGATCGATTTGTTCAACCGCGTACGGGCCTTTCCATTGATTAGTTAATTCAGAACGAACTGTGTCGTCATGGAGAAGTACTAGATCGCTAATGGAAAGTTCCGTGGGGTATACCTTGTTTGAGAGATCGTATCCTGTTTTGTATTGTTTGGTTTTGTTCGCAATTTCGTTGCCAACTTCCATAATCGTGTTTTGCAGACCAGCGGTGAACTGATCCGCGAAGTCGTCGGTGGAGAACACAAGCCGTGTTGGGAGCTCGTGTAAGATGTCGCTCCATGTAATAGGGCACCTACTGTGCACCACGAAGAACGGACTATAGCCTGTAGTCACATTTTTACTACAGTTATAAGCAAAAACGATGGTTGAAGGGAATCCGTTCAATGGTCCTTGGCTTCGGAACAGTATGCGGTAAAAGAGTCGGTGATGACCTTTACCAACCGTACCGCTTGGCCGTTAGCTTTGTGGTTATAACTTGTGGTAAAGTTGTTTTTTATACCTAGTGCCTTGTTGATTTCGATGAACATCTCACTAGTGTAGTTGGAACCGCGGTCCGAGACAAGCTCCTTGGGGACGCCATGTTTAGAGATGACATCGTTTACCAAAGCTTTGACAACGGATTCTGTGGTTTGCTGCACTAGTGGGGTGCATACCACAAATTTGCTAAAGGCGCACACTGTGATGGAAATGAATTGGCTATCATCGATACATTGTGGTAGAAGACCTATGACATCAGTGTGGATACGCTCGAAAGGGCGTTACGGTACAGGGAAAGATCCCAATTCTTTGCGAATAATGTGCTTGGAGGGAGTTTTAACTTTTTGGCAAACCGGGCATGAATCGATGTATGTTGAAACATCCTGAAATAGGTTTGGCCAAAAGTGATCGAAAATACTGGGAGCCATGGCATATCTGTACCTACGAAGCTTGCGGTGGCTATGGTGGTGTTTTTGGGCAAAAATGTGGGTTAAGGGTTTGAATTATATATGCGTATCAAAATGGATCCTTCTGAATTTGGGCATGAAAGGGTTCTACCAACGAGTAGCCCTTCTGAGAGGGGGCTCGTTGGGTCATCTGTGGTAAAAACTTCCCATCTCTGAGGAAATGTGGTATAGGTTGTTCCTATCACCGCATTATCAGAGAAGGGTGGTAGAGTGATATCCTGAGTGAGGTAGACTGGAAGTTCGAGAAGGTTATGATCGTTTTGGGTAGTGGTAACAAAAGGAATGGTTGTTTCGTCAAACGAAATGGTGTTCGCGCCATAATCTATTAATAGTTTTTGGGCGAGTTGGGGAATGGCATCGCTTCCTAAGATGAAAAAAGAGGAGCAGTTTTCATCTGCTGCGACATAACATGCAAATTCTACCGTTTTGTCACCGATGAGGAGAGTTGGAGTAAACTGCCCAAGGAGGTGTATTGGAGTACCATTTGCGGTGATTCCTTTGGCAACCGAAGGTCGGAGAATGCATGCCTTCATTTGTCGGGCTACACTTTCCGAAACAAGGGATATAGCGGAGCCAGTATCGATAAGCGCTATGATGTGTTTATTATTGAGGTGGGTTTGGATATACAATAGTGGATTGGTAGATGCCCGGAGGATGCACGAAACGCTGGGGAGAAAACTCAAGAAATCTTTGTTTTGTCATGGTTGGGGTGTTGGGGATTGTTGTTTGGTTGAAGATGTGGGGAGGGTTGAAGTTTGCTTGGGTGGGTTTTTGGTAGGCACAAGTTTCTGATAGGTAGTGGATGGCTGGTTAGATCCTATTTGTACAAGCTGTTATTTGTTGACTGCACAAAAGGGTTTCATATCGTTCAGTGGGACATCTGAAAATGGTGGAAATTCTACTGAAATGCAAGTTGGTTCAGCGGCTTCGTCAAATTGTTGTCGGGCACGACGCTGTCTTCGTGCCGTGACAAGAGGTCTTTCCGTAGCGGATGATGTGTTTGGAGCTTGTGAACTCTTTTTGGTGAAGAGTGATGAAACAATGAAAGAGATGCCAATAGGGATGGATTTGAGAGCTATGTTAATAATCAGTCGAAAGAAGGTACTTTGTATATAGAGAAGAGTTAGCATTGCGAGGAAGAGTATGCCAAATGTAACGATAACAAGCGTGTAGACCCATCTATGTAATCCAATAGATGCCAGAATTTTTTGTTTCTGTGTTTGGAGAACATGTCTCGCGTTTGCCTCTAGGAATTGGGCTGTGTTAGCAAGCTCATGATGAAGTGGAAAGGATGTGTGATCTATGTCGACAGAGGCAGATTTTGATTTGACAATTTCGAAATTGTCGATAGAGTTAAGATGTTGTTTGATGAGGTAAATATCTGTAGACATCTTGGCTAAATCTGGATGGAATATAGGTGGAGCGCTGAAGATGAAGTCTTGGCGAGCGAAACCATTAGGAAGGTTCAAATGAATGTTTGTAAACGGGGTGTAACCTGAAGGTGATTTGTAATGGTTGTTCCCATCATTGTAGATGCCGAATGGTAGATGTCCAAAGTCGGCTTCTGGGCTGGATGTGACGAGATCCCTGGTCCCTGGTTGAATAAAATAGTGGGTTTTCCCGGATCGAACAGGTGTGTAGACATAACATCTACCTCCTATATTGTGGTCGAAAATGATTTCATCCACAATGATTTCTATGCATTTAGAAATCATTCAATCGTCTCCTGTACCTAAGGCAAATATATCGTCCCTTTGTAGTAAGATACGAGCAGTGCTAATGGGGTTAATTTGAGCTATGCTTTTTTATAGATTGGATTTTGAAGTTTATTAAAGAGCATATGCAATCTAATGGGAAGTTGAAGTCTTCTTTTATGATATCTTCCATTTTGAGCTTGAGAAATTGCATTTTGCTGTTGAGTTCTGCATGGCGTTTATCTTGGCGTTGCTCATGGTGGAGCATAGGGTCATTGTTCATAAGCGTGAAATCCGGTTCTGAATTTAATGTAATGTGGTGAGCTATTTTAGCTGAAACATTGTATGGGATTTTGTTATATGATTGCGGCGAAACTTCGAATGGAGATTCCTTAGGGTCTAATATGATATCTAGTGCTTTATAGTTGTACACATTGACGTGTGCTGGTTCTTCGCGTTTAGTATGTGACTGGATTCCAAATTTGAATGGCTCTTTGTTCAAGGATTTATCTTTTAAAGAGTTTAGAAAAGCATTAATAACGCGTTTGGGTGGGTACTTAGTGGGCTTAAGAGTTGGACAGGGTGTTTCGTTAGGACTACGTTTGGAAGTAGTCATTGGTTCTGGTTCTGGTTTAGCGTCTTTGTATGCATATAGAACGGTGCGGGCTGTACGAGCAGATGCATTAACAAAATGAACTAATTGAGAATCGTAGAAATGTCTCTGACTGATTTCTTGTATTATGTCCGAATGATCTGTAAAGACCGTGCGGGGGTTGTAGTCTTCTAACTCTGGTAAAGTTATGAATACTCCATTATCCATTGGAAGTGAGTTCTTAGCGAGACACCATTTTAGGAGTTGGGACGACTTATATGTGATATTTTTAAATGTAAAAGCCGACTGAATGGTATTAATTATGACATGGTCAGGAGTCACTTATGCGACTCCTTCAATGGCTTTTACATAACAGCAGAGCGTGGAAATGGAAGCTGGTTTAGTCCAGATTACTGTACCATGTCGCAAATAGCATTGTTCTTTAGCTATATTGCAATGTGACATGTCTCCAAATTGTCCTATTATATGTTCTCCATCATAAGTTGCCATATCGCCTTGTTCCATATAAATATTGGTGGTAAGGGTACATTTTTCGCCGAAAAGCCATGGATATGAATAATGAATTTGGTTAGATGAGCCATAAGCGCCAGGTGAAAGTTGTTGTAATGGTTCTCCGTCGTATTTTTTATTGGTTGCGAGTGATTTGCAAAGAGTGGGGTCAATTGGATTCATGTATACCGCGTCACTGTTGACCGAGAAAGAAATATGAAGATACGAGGATGCACAGATTTTCCGAGTTTTGTTGAAACAGTGAAAGGCAGG
This sequence comes from Trichostrongylus colubriformis, assembly GCA_963978905.1. NCBI lineage: Eukaryota > Metazoa > Nematoda > Chromadorea > Rhabditida > Trichostrongylidae > Trichostrongylus > Trichostrongylus colubriformis. Next base: position 37,436,248 of record OZ022258.1, on the reverse strand, counting down.
AAGCAGGAGAGGTTCTGTTCTCTCGACGTAGAGATGAGCGGCAGTTATGAGGACGTCAAAGCTATTTGGAGAGGTTGTGCATTGTATCGGGTCAGGGAAGGCGATAGGCCATCCTGATTTCGCCGCTGCACACAGCTGGTACGTGAGGGAATAGGTGCTTGCTATAGGTATGAAAATGCAAACGATAGCTAGTACAAAAAGAAAAGGCATGGAACCTAACATCGGTTTGTGATTAGGTATTGTACAGAATTGACTCGATAGCGTTGTGAAGAATTTCTATTGACTTGATTTCTATTACGATTGGAATAGTTCCCTGATCTGCGGAAGTAAGGAGTCTGGGGTCTGGGACGCTTACTGTAGGGGCGGAGCCAAAGGTTACTGTATTGCGCGATGGGGATTGTGAACGTGGCCGAGAATTGCGTTGCTGAAAATTAGAGTTTTGATTGTAACGATTTTGTGGTCTGAAGTTAGAATTATACGGGCGTTCGTTTGAAAAGTTATTAGAATTGTATGGTTGTTTATAAGTTTTGAAGGTAGGTTGACGAGAAAGTAAAGGCCTTTGAAAATAGAAAGGTTTAGTGGACGGAGGATGATTTACGGTAGAAGAGATGGTGTCGAGAACTTTATCCATTTTTGCTATAAGTATCCCTTCCTCAAAGGAATTGGGATTGGATTTGGTGATGTTCCATTCCTTTCGGCTTCCTCTACCAATTTTCATAATTGTAGGGCAATGGTCCTATTAATTTAAGCTTTTGTGTCACTGTTTTAGGAAGAGCATTGGTAAAGACCGTGTTTTGAAGGAACTTGCGCTCTTCTAGGTGGCGGGTGGGGTATGCATCCAAAACTTCTTTGCAAACTCTAAGAAAATACTACAGGGGATTCTCCAAGTTCCATGCGCATATTCATGACTTTATCCCTGGCCATATCTAGGAAGTAATCCGTAGAAAAATGTTGTTGTAATTTGGTGACTGGCAATCTCCAGTTTTGCTTTTCATCCTGGGAGAAATTATCAAATACTGCCTTGGCAGCCCCTTTCAGATGGGCAGGTAATAAGAAAACCATTTTGGCTTCTGTGAGTCCCATTATGTTTCTTATTTCATTGAATTTTTCAAGAAAATCCATGAAACCTGTCCCACCCCTTTCTCCAGAGAAGGTGGGGAGTTTGTTAGCATAAGAGGCCTGACAGAGTTTGTCGAAAGCAAGGTTTAGGCTTTGGGCAAGGTCGTTGTTATTCATTATGAGTAAGATGGCTGCCAAGTTTCGTTTATGTATGGGGCGTTATGGAATGGGAGTGGGTTATAATATGTAAGTTGATTTGGTGGGTCGATAGGCTCAGTGATGTCCAAAGAATCAGAATCTAATAGGGATGGGTATGCTGGTGGTGGGTGCTCAGGCGAGTGCGCTGGCAGTGGTTGCTCAGACGAGTGCACTGGCAGTGGTTGCTCAGGCGAATGTGCTGGCGGTGGCTGCCGAGTGTGTTGGCGGTAGTCGCTCAGGTGAATGCGCTGACGGTTGCTGCTCAGGCGAGAGCGCGACTCCGTTTAGTTGCGGCGGTGTGGATGGGCATGAGATGGGTACGGGTGACGGCGGTAATGTGCGCTCAGATGGGATTGGTGACGGAGAAGAACTGTAGTCGGGCAGGGGTACGACAGGTGAGGTTTGTCGCGGAGGTTCCGAGCGTGCGCGATTGCGCTGTGGTACAAGGATTTCGCGATTATTAGATCGAGGAGCGGACTTCGATCTTTTATGAGTAGGGCTAGGGCTCAGGGGGAATGGGCTTTTCGTTTGGATGAACTTCGTCCCCGAATACGACGTAAATTAGAAGTTCTTTGCACTATGGATAGCAATTCAGTATCCGAATTGCTCATAGACGGAGGTTCGTAAGAGGTAATGGGACTACTACGGAAATTTTTTTTGTTTTGATTGGAGTGGGTTAGTGGGAGGAAAATACTCACGGAGTTCGACGTCGTCCACTTGACTGGAAGTCGTTGGTGAGTTGTACGTGAGCGTTCGGAGCTGTTGGCGAAGTTGTTGGAAGGTTGAAGTGCTTGGGAAAGAGCTGAAGGGAAGACCGACCGAGCTGGAGGAGCTCTGATGAGATAATGCCTCCGGGTGGCGCAATGGCTGAAGGTTGACTTCAAGGTGTAATATGGGTGGTGCTTGATTCATTTTCGAAATTCAATGCGTGCGGGGATTACGGTAGATCCTATTGATCCCGAATATCCGGCAAGAATTTGAGGTTGCAAGAGGTTTCAAGGCTGTTGGTAGGTTTATATGATGTTGATGGGGTATTTTGGGAAAGATCTGAAAGGAATGGTGTTGAAACAGGGTTATTATTATTGAAAGAAAGGAATTGTATCCGTTGATAATTATTACAGGCGATTTAGGGCTTGAAAATAGTTCATAAATCTATTTTGATGGATGAAAGGAGTTTAGGGCGGAAATTATTAAGAAAAATATGTTATTCTTACCTGTTTGAAGTGATGGGTTTGAGTGAGAAATTATGAGATAGTAATGGATTTGATGTTGATTATTTAAAAATAGTAGTTTGAAAGGTTCGCGACGTTATGTGGATGATATTTTGATATTTTAGTGATGAATTACAGAGGAGAAGCACTAGAAATTGTAAGGATAGAGGCTAATGTGATTTTATCAACTTTTTGTGGTATGCGCCATGTAAATCAAATCTGCTTGTATTGCTGAGGTATTGGAAAGGGTAATCACTATTGAAATAGGACGTAAATCTAAACTAATGCAATGTAATGATTTTAGAGGACTGTCATCTGTTGGTTTGAGGATGCGCCATGTGGTCTGACTGTGGTAGTATTGTTGATGTAGTGGGAATGTTGATGATGATTTATAATGAGTGGAGAAGTGAAAAGGATTTATTGTGGTGATTTAAGAGGGTGGTATATATCGATGTAGGGTTGCGCCATTTGATGCATTTACTATCGTATTGTCAGTACACTGTTAAGGTGCATTAGTATTTTTGCTATTGTAAAATTGGATGGGAATAGATAGTTAGGTGCAAATAATAGACATCATCTAAATTTGTTAAGATCGCGCCATGTGATTTGTTTGTAGTTGTATTATAATTATATTGGGTAGGTTTATAATTATTTTTACCTTATAGAGAATTGATGTGAAATTCCAGAAAGGGAAAATTGGGGATTAGCGGCAAATCAATTTGTTTTAGGATTGCGCTATGTTCTTTTATTTGTACTTGTATTTTATTTTTGTTATATATGTTAGTATTGGGGTGGATTGATATTGGTGATAGGGGGATATGCTTGCTAGTGTAGATGTCTAATCCGAACAGGCGCGGCGTTGTACTAGGATTAAACAGGACTGTTGGGGAGGAGCGAAGTTGGGTAAGGATCTTGTTCAGTCGATCGTCTACCAGCGCAATGACAAGTGAGTTTTTACTTTCTTTTTCTATGTAGTTCATACTATGTGAAGACTTCTGTCCATACTTTCAGGAAGCTTCAACATTCTCGAAGAAGCCTTCAGAGTTGGGTCGCCCGAGTCTGATTCACCGGATTCACCGCTTCCCTTTCCTCCCATAGGAGTAAGTGTTAGCCATATGACCTGTAAAATTTATTGAGAATGTGTTTTCTATCTCATTTAGACTAACTAGTCTACACCGATTGCTTCTTGTTCCTGCGACTATCTGAAGGAGGTTAGAGAAAGCTTCCTCGGATGCATAGGGCAGGAGCAAGTCGGCCTGGAGAGCGACGCAAGAACCATGGTGGCGGCCGATCTCGCGAGCAAGACGAATTCAGGGTTATTTGGAATCGCCAGGAAATAGAAGAATGAGAGCTTCCAATCAGTTTATGGTAAGAAAAGAGATTATGTGTGAGGGGTTAACTGATTTGTTATATTTCTATGTTTTCAGATAAATCATAGTGTGCGCAGGGAAACGCTGCTATACAATCTTGGGGTTCTGGGTGGTTTCACCAACTACAACTTAAATGGATGGGAAAAAAATTTTGTTGAATGTATTGTGGTTGAATAAATGTTGAAATGGAAGTGGTCTATTTGTATTCCTTGGTTCTAACTGGTCTGGTGACCAAATCTATTTTGTGGTTGTTGGTATATTATATGCTCTAAATTCTAAATTCTAACCATTAAGGTTAGTTTCAGCATAACATGGCCACCAATTGGCATTGATGGACATTCTTGTGGTAGAAGAGGAAAAATTTTTTTTTTTGTTTTGAGGTTTTATGGGTCGTATCATATTTTTTTTCAGTCCCATGCGCAAACGGCTACATGCCCGAAGTGCCGTGCTGTGTTCGCCCAAGTGATGTACTTAGCCGACGTGCTCCAGGCTGCCAGAAGAAGACGTGCGATGGTGAGGCAGGTCATGTCGGAAGGAATGATTTTACGCCAAAACCGCGTGCCTCTTTTACATGCCATCGACCAGCCTACAAGCAATCTACGACATTTTGAGATGGTAAGGAAAAAAATAATTGCTTTTCTTCTCTTTTTTTTCACTGATGTACTATTTGCAGGAAGGGGAAATCTTGAATCGCACATACGCGCGGACGCTCGACTGTTTAGAGCAGGACATGAGCCACGCTGGAGGAGAAAACGGTAGCCGTGGGAACATAGGAAGACACCGGAAAAGACAGACTTTTTCAATCTGTTGTTACGAATTAATTCACTGTTAATTTGGTGTTCTGTATTTGTATGAAAAAAGAAAAGAATAAGTGTCAAAGACTGGAGCATTACGAAGGTAAAAATTGAAATGAAGCTAGGACAAAAGGGTATGAACATTGTAGTAGAGTTTACAGGAGTTTATGAAAATAAAAATGATGATATGAAATTATGAAAATATGATTGGGTTCGAGAGAGAAAATGGTAATATGGCATAAAAAAAGGTTTTCTGTGTTTCGTTGATGAATTTTTTCGCAAGTCCACAATGGATGAGAAAAAGGAAAATGTTTTGGTGGAGTATCGGTGAAAACAGGGTGCTTCCGGTGTGCGTTAGGGTTACGCCGTGCTGTTCTCATACGGTAATATTGTGGATGTGGTTGTAAGGTTGGATATAATTCGCACTTTGCAATAAGAGGTGGAAGCGTTGTAGGGGTCTTCAAATTGGAACTATTGCCCTTTTCTGTTGGAGACGTCTGATCGCTCCGTGAAGGGCTGTCGACGTTACGTTGTTTTGTTTGTTTTGGTTGTCGGAAGTGAGTTCTGGCGGTGATTGTCATCGACTGCGCAATGGAGTCTATAAATGTCAGCATGATATTAATTTGAGTAGGTGTAGGAGTGTTTTTAATTGATTTATGTGTGTCATGGGAGGAGCTAGATGCTAGAGGTTTCAGTCATTGTGTATTTCGACAGCACAACTATGTGTGGGTTTCTTTATTTTTCTCATTGCTTCCCACTAGGTTAGAAATTGGCTTCTTTTTTTATAGCTCACCATCGTGAGCAATCCTTTGATGCGTGCTCCGTGCGCTCGCCTACTCCTGAAGAGGAGGTGAGTGTTTTTAGTGAAGAATTTTGAATAGAATGAGAGGGTTGATGATGATTTGGTTGTTCATATTTGTTTGTCATAGGACTCGTCTTTAACCTGCGAATGCAAAGCCAGACAGTATGAAAAGAAGTTGCTGAAAAGAGCAGCTGAGCTAGAGCGCCAGGCTGAATTGGTGGCACAGGAACTCGTCTCCGTGAGGCTAGAAAATAAGAAGGAGTTGGATTCCATTTTAAAGAGGCGAGAGATGGAAAGGATTAGACTCAAAGATGAACTTGAGGTGAGTGAGCATCTGTTGATTTATTCAATGCGAGCATTTTGTCTTACTGATTTTTCCCGTTTCGGAAGTGCGACTTATTGCGAACTGACCTCATGCGCTTTAGCTTGGGGGTTATGAATGGTTCATTCGCCCGTCAGCAGGGGAGTCGTGATTAGTTCTGTTTGAAAATTTTGTTGCTTGTGTTTTTTGTTGTTAATAAAAAAATGGAGAGAAAAGGTGTGTTGTGTTGGATTATTTTTGGTTGTGACCAAATATATTGGCTATGTCATATTTGCTTTTGATTATTTAGGAATTGAGTACGTTTTCGTTGCAGTATAATATGGATTCGTGTAGTCATAAGACCAAAATGATGAGCATGCTAGCGTTGAGAGAAAAAAGGGGTTCCAATGCGAAAATTTTGAGTGGTCTTTCGAAATATTATTATTGGGTCAATTCTTTTTAGCCGAAGGGGTGCAGTGATCCCGATTGCGGATCCGTATATGTGCGACTGGCAGATGCAGTGGAGCGCATTCGTGCTGCCAAAGAGAGCATCGCGCGACTGAAAAAAACCATAGCTGAAGAGAGGGCCTTAGGCAAGGAGCGCAAGCACTTTTTGCTCGGCCTGGACTGGAACGTGAGCGAATTACGGGATCGCACAAAAAGGATAAGAAAAAAAATTGTCTTTTGCTTTACTTTAAATTGATAATTCCCTTTTTAGGAATCTCATAAGGCGGGTGATGCGATTCTCATCAATATGCCGCTCCTGGGTAAGGATGCGGAGAGCTAAGAGAGCGACTAGGCCAGGAAGAACGCCATTGTCAATCTCCAATTTGTTTATTTTGTGAAAGGAAAAAAAGATAATAATAATAATAAAGTGGTAATTATTTTTGTGTTCTGTTCTTTTCATTGAAATTCAGTAGTAAAGAACAAGTAATATTACTGGGTGATGTGAAAATGGTTTTGATCCACTTGATCGAGGCTGAGTCCTTAAAAAAATTGTGGCATAAACTCAGTTTTTTTTCAAGTCATTACTGTAGTTCGAAATTGCCCGTTTGAGAAAAAATGGACGATGATCAGCAAAATGTTGATGGAATACTATGCAGGTGTTTTGGATAAGACAATTTGTTAGGAAGGTCCGGTTGTCAAGAATTATGTACCTACTTGACAATCTTGTCAGCGCGTTCAGACAATGGTTTGAAATGAACGTGGGATTGTCGTCTTATGGTAGTGTGAAATAACTTCATTTTTTTGCTGATGGTTTATGAAACTAGCGACTGCTTTCGTATCTTGTGGATTGATTGTGGTATTGTTTTCATTTTATTGAAAAGCTCAAATGTAGGCAGGATATGCCTGGTAGTTCGGCCAGCTACCGTAACCCGATGTCGGAATCGAGTCGCGGCGGTTGGGATAGGGGTCGCGGCTGTCAGAAGTGATGTGTACACGACGCCGAAGTGACACCTGTTGTGATGAAGAATCTCTTTTGCTCCTCCGAGGTACCGTATCCGTGTTGGCGGATCAGTGTATTTCGCAACCCAGACTAATAAATCTTGATTGACAGTTTGTATATGTCGAGGTGCGTTGTAATGTATGAAAATATGCCTTTGCTGACTATCTCCTAGTACCGTCTCTGAACCGTATCGTAGCAGCGAAGGATCATATAGTGAATGAGAATAGCTAGTTCTCGAAGAAAAAGTGCACAGAATGGCGAGCAAGTCTTTTTCAGAAAATCGGCAATTATAGTGGTTACTCATTAAATACTTGTTGTCGATAAAGAATTCAAGCGAATATGCAAATACTGGTTGTTAATAAAGAATTCAAGCGGTTTCGCGAATGATACTACTTATTTCATTTATTTTCCCGAATACTGATACTGGTTTTACGCCAGATTTCATACTTATTATACTATTGTTACTTCATTGTACTTTATTCAGTTACGTACCAATTATACTTTTCTTATTTTATTGTAGTTCATTTAGTTTCGTACTAATTATACTATTCTTATTTCATTGTACTTCATGTAGTTCATTTTTTTTGGTGAAAGATATTCGTTTCGTATTTTATTAGTAACTGAACTTATTTCAATTTCCACTTATTCCATAGGTCTACTTGACTGCTCGCAGTCGAAGCTGAGATTCCAACCCGATTGGAGGATCGTGTAGAGATTGATTGGACGTCTGGTATACTGTAACTAGAGTGGGCGTGTGAGGAAATTGACAGCCGAGCAGCGGTCTGCCGAGTGTCATTGATTACTGTAGTGATTTATTATCCTTTTTATATGAATTATACTTCTTAATAATATCAACTGGTACGCCGCCAGAAGAGAGAAAAGGAACTTGTCGCCAGGACTTCTCAATTACACCGTTTTAGGTGTCAAAACCTTCTTAATCACACCATTTTGGGTGTCGAAACTATTACTTATCCCTTGAAAAAAAAGATTACTTACGTAAGTCGTTGTTCGTTTTCTCCATCTTCTGCGCAAAAAGACGAAGTCGTTGGTTGAGTCGAAGGGAATATGGGTTGGGAAGGGAATGCGTTCTATTGAAAAAGAAGAGAGGGAAGGAAAAATTAGCTCCGAAAACGGGTGGAAGAAAGCTCCCAGGGTCCTCCACATCAGATAATAGGTTGATCGGGCTTATTACTGAAGGGGTGTAGGTGTAGCGGTAAGGGTATAGGATGTAATACAAGACACATGGGCTATATATATTTATTACTGCAGGATTACATAAGAAAAGGGGGAAGAGGAGAAGTGGGAAAGTGGCTGCCGGGAAGAGTGACTGGTTGACTGGAACTACCGGCTGGCAGCAGCTTAAGTAGCCGCCTCCCAGCTCCGAAGTCGAGCTGTCGTTACATGATTGGCTGCTGGCGCATGATGACGAGTCTTAAGGATCGATGAGCTGGAGGACCTGGCAAATTTTCAATACAGAAAATCGTGGAACGTCAGTTCTTCAGACCCTTTTCGCACTATCAGTAGCTGTTCATTGGTGATCAGATATTGAGGTATCGAAAGGAATAGAAAAGTCTCCCTACATTTAGACTTTTTATAGCGCATGATGTAGCAAACTACATGAAGCAGAGTATGAATGTGATTAGATCTCGGCTTCTATGTATGTTGAAATGCTACGGCGCCATTCCACCCCTCATTTTTCAAAGCGTTTGGCGCGCTACAGCAACGATGCGCACGCGATCGCCCGCGCTGTCGCACCTTCGGTTTGAATACGATCGCCGTCTTAGATGTGCAGGTTCTCTGAGACGATATAATCCAACTCGGACGCGCCGCGCCGCTCGCCGCGGGCGACCACGCGAACTTTTGGCGTGATTTCCCTTACCCGTCTTGCGAGGACAAGATTTGTGGCTGAAGAAGTTGGTGTCGAAACGCGCAAGGAGTGACGCAGGCTTCAAGACTGCATTGGGATAATGTGGTTATAGAGGCCAAAAATCCGCGTGGTCGCCCCGGCGCGTCCGATTTGGATTATATCGTCTCAGCAAAACTACATCTAAGACGGTGATCGTATTCAAACCGAAGGTGCGACAGCGCGGGCGGTCGCGTGCGCATCGTTGCTGGGACGCGTCAGACGCTTTGAAAAATGAGGGGTGGAATAGCGCCGTAGCATTTCAACTACATAGAAGCCGAGATCTAATCACATTTATACTCTGTTTCATGTACATAGTTTGCTACAAAGTCTAGATGTAGGGAGACTTTTCTATTCCTTTCGATACCTCAATATCTGATCACCAATGAACAGCTACTGATAGTGCGAAACGGGTCTGAAGAACTGACGTTTCACGATTTTCTGTGTTGAAAATTTGCCAGGTCCTTCAGCTCATCGATCCTCAAGCATCAATCCTCAAGACTCGTCATCATGCGCCAGCAGCCAATCATGCAACGACACCTCGACTTCGGAGCCGGCAGGCGGCTACTTAAGCTGCTGCCAGCCGGTAGTTCCAGTCAACCAGTCACTCTTCCCGGCAACCACTTTCCCACTTCTCCTCTTCCCCCCTTTTCTTATGTAATCCTGCAGTAATAAATATATATAGCCCATATGTCTTGTATTACATCCTATACCCTTACCGCTACACCTACACCCCTTCAGTAATAGGCCCGATCAACCTATTATCTGATAAATTGAAGACTCAGTGTGCGCTCATTATATTCAATCACTAAATGAAAATGGACTCTTCCATCAGTCATCCGTCTCTAGAGCACCGTAAACTAGATGCAGCGGTGCTAATATAGATGTGGAGACTCACTGTTGCGCTCAATCGAAACCGTTATACAATCATCAGTTTGTGCACTCAGGTGTATATTTTTACCTAAGCCTTCTTTAAGAGGGATAGAAACTTCCTCCTAAAGAAATCCTCAGGCTAAAAACCTAGGCAAAAGTAGCACGCGACGCCGAGCACAATGAAGTGCCCCTACCAACTATATTAGCACCGGGTGAAGGGAGGTGTTCAAAATACGTGGGTCGAATTCAGACAGAAGCCGTGGAATACAAGAGTGCGAAAATGGTTAGATACGTTTGAAATAGAACGAGGGGTTATCGTTAAATCAATACGACAAATGATTTACGAGTGGTGCAGATTGTAACGAGATATCAGATGCAAACAAAACGTCCTACGAGAGACCCACACTCAGTACTGCGCCGCTTAGCGCGCCCCAGCAACAATGCGCACGCGACCGCCAGCGCTGTCGCACCTTAGGTTTAGATACGATCGCCATCTTAGACGTGCTGGTTTCCTGAGACGATATAATCCAACTCGGACGCGCCACGCCGCTCGCCGCGAGCGGCCACGCGGATTTTTGGCGTAATTCCCCTCACCCGTCGCCGATTGACTGGGGTGGGAGCGACCAAGGAGATGCGGCAGGATCGAAGGTTTCGCGGCGCGCTTTCGCAGTTTGGCTTGAAGCTAACTCCAAAAAATAGATGCTGTCGTATTTCCAGACATTCCCTTGTGTTTACTTGGCAACATGCCAATGGAAAACTAGATCAAACTACCCTCCTCTTGACGGACAGGTCGTCCGCGTCGAGAATAAACAGTGGAAAGGGGGTTCTATTTCTCGGGTTTTTCGCCATTTCCATCCGTTAATCCACACTGCCCTCTTACGAGGCATCCCAACTTTCACAATCACTACTTCTTTTACTTTTCTTCCGACTTTCCCCTAATGCTGCCTTTAAGTTGGCCTTTACTCTACTGTGCCAGCAGCAATTCGTGGCTGGGTCTCCTTCCGCGCTACTTTGTTTCGCTGACTGAACGTAGTCAGATTCTTCCGATGGCACCACTGTGAATTAAGACGGCCCTAGGTGGCTTCGCCATCACCTCTCAGGGAAGATTATTTCGGATTCCAGCATTCCCGGGTGCGTGACCATTTCAACCAGTTCTTTCCTTACTGTTACATTGCTTAGCATCTTTACTTTCATTTTTTACATTCGTCCAAAAATAGTATGTCATGCTGTGTGTCCAAGCAACTGGTAGCCACCAGTACCAGCCACTCGCTAGTCGCTACGCAGTTGTTGACTCTTTCATCCCCTCTACGCTCCCCGCTTTATTCATAGTATGTAACTTGAGTGATAAAGTGTATATTGCCCTTTGTCTTGAAGCGTACGTATTACCGCAATTACCGCAACAACCTCAGATTGAGGCCTCGCGAACCTATAATCTGACGACGAGGTTGCACTAACACCTTTTAAGCAGCTTTTGTCCACGATGTTAATGATTTCATTACAAGACATAAAACCATCCTCCTTGCGTGATGACTATTCATTGTAGAGGAGTATGCTCTGTAATTGCATTCGTGCCTAATGTCTAATCAACTGTAATTTCATGTAATTATCATCAGGATGAGTGGATAACATCATTCCATTTATTGAATTGAAACATTTACGACTGAAAAGTTATCAACATTGAGAACGCTCATTCTTAGATGGTAGTACTGAATTGAAAAACATTGGCAGCCAACTTCCTCGATTGAATTTTATTTCAAATCAGTACGGACTACTGATGGAAAGACGCTGGTTGAATGTCATTTTGAGCGACCATTGCATTTGAAAGCCGGATGCGTGACATAAAAAACCCATGTTGGAACAAACACCAAAACATCATAGACAAATCCTCGACAGAGAAATGAGAACTCGGTTAATATGTCGAAGTAGAAGAAGAACTGAAATGTGCACTTGAAAATTCACGATGTAATTGCAACGGAGAAATACGAACACACCTGGAGCACGCAGTTTAACAACAAGGAAGCACATACGGAACAAGTGAGAAGAAGCAGAGATTTCTCGGAGCGTTTATGTGATGCAGGGGCCCTCCTGAAGGTGTATTTGCGAATTCACAAGTAAAAAAGATTTTTCCAATTCATAACTATAACCTTGATATCAGAGTCCGCCATCCCAAAATGGTTATGAAGAAGCAGATCAAGTCGAACCCGCATGTCAAGCTTGTGACAAACACTAAGGCAAGACTACTGCGCCACTGCAAGTGTTAAGGTCAGGAAACCACGACCATTTGTTCAAATGCATGAGACGGCCTTTGAAATATTTGTATGGAAGAAACACAAGAAAAAAAGTCGATCGTGAATAAAAGAGAGTGCACGGTGGAATTTATATGAATCATGACAAGGTGTGTAGAGCCTTTTGTTGTCCTCCCTGGCATATGGGCTACAACGCATCGTGTACAAGGGTTTAGTGGATACCCTTTCTTCGTTTGTGCAGACACAAAGAGAGCCACTTTGATCCCTGCGATCGTGAATAAAAGAGAGTGCACGGTGGAATTTATATGAATCATGACAAGGTGTGTAGAGCCTTTTGTTGTCCTCCCTGGCATATGGGCTACAACGCATCGTGTACGAGGGTTTAGTGGATACCCTTTCTTCGTTTGTGCAGACACAAAGATAGCCACTTTGATCCCTGCGATCAGGGTATCAGATCGTGCATCAGAACCCATCCAAGCTATCCAAGTCCCCTATTTGTGGTGTGTACACATTGGTACGTCAGCTATAGACCGCTCAACCCCATTAGTTGAGTGTAATGTCCACGGTGGGGGTGTGTATAAAGTGGTACGTATAACTTCTTCGCACCTAATGTTGGAAGAAGTAATTAACGAGGGGCGAGAATCAGAGGTCACCCAATTATGTAACTTGCCTACAACAGTCACCGAAAGAAAAATAATATGACTGAAGGAAGCCAGGAGAGAATGAACTTTTTATCCTGTATTACAAGGCAAAAAAGAGCTTCAATTTGTAAACACATATTCGGTATTCAATCAATAAGACTTGTATGAATATATACTCAAAGGTCGCGGAATTTGGCCCTAGTGTGTACAAAGTTTCACTTGAAAAAAGAGAGAATGCATAGTACGATGAGTGAATTTATGCAGTGGATGAAAGTGAGCATGTTTGTAAGCAAATATCACTACATAACCTTCATAATTGCATAATTGTGAATGCGCCTTTCCTACTTGTCGGAAGGTTACCGCATGCCCGTTGGTGGGGGGGGGGGATCGAGTTATAGATTGTATTATTAACTCCTTGTACAGGCTTCACTCGAACGGCGGTTGCTGGGGTTCACGCTTAGCCGGCAACAGGAGCTTGGCTTGCACAGCTCCGCATCAGAGCAATGTCTAGAGTGAAGGATGTAATAGGACGAATCAAAACATCGCCACGCAGGGCATCTGATGCGGCGCACTGATGACTGATGGATTGCTGCCACTATCCGTTGGTACCCAAGAGAGCCCACGCGCCCAGGCGGCCGACCGCCTATGCGATGGTTCGACTCGATCGCACTCAGAAACAATGTCGTTGATCCAGCCTCATAACAGCTGATCGCTCACTGGACGACTGTGGCGCAAGATCGTTATAAATGGAACGGGAGTTGGGACCCGCGCAAAGCCAATCGCTTGCTGAGGAACGGGTCGCCTAAGTAACCTAAGTAAGTAATATTATTAACTCCTTTCCAATATAAGAAAACTCACTCACTCCTGACTTCCTCTATTCATTTCATTTTTCTTTTGGTGGCTGTTGTACAAGTTACATAATTGGGTGACCTCAGATTCTCGCCCCTCGTTAATTACTTCTTCGCACATTGGGTGCGAAGAAAGTCATTCGTGCCACTTTATACACACCTGAAGCCCCCATTTGCGGTCGGCACGAAAAAATGCGAGTGTGTGCCTGGGACAGAAAATTCGCGTAGTCGCGTTTGACACGCGACGGCATGGTGCGAGATAGGGTTGACGTTCTAGTTAGGTCCTAAGCGCTTGCACTAGAATAAGATATAAAGCACCGTCAACGCTTTAGGCCCATCCAAAAGCGCGCATAGCTCACACCATCATGTCTCAATGCCGTACCGCGAGTTTTCAGTCTTATTGGCACACACCCAGAATTGTCTGTTCAGGTCTAACATAAAGCTCACCTCGGGAAACACCTTCACGTAGTTAATTGTAACGGATGCAGATTCAAGAGAAACAGAGAGTGGTGTGTAATACGACATCGCAGGTACTAGGAACCATGTCGTCACCACTGGAAGCAAATACACGCTGATAACAAGGATCCAGCTCAGGGGTTTCTGCAACTGAAACAGAGAAATGCACAGAGTTCAAATCAGATTGGTACCCTTTTCGATACAACAGAACAAATAAAAAGTGAGGATCAAGGTCAAGGAATTCTCGCATGTGTTCTTTAGAGGGAAGCTATGTATAATGACCAACCTTGTGGAATAAACATATTATATTTAGCCTGCTTCGGGGTTTGTCAACGTGCCTTACAAAAAACAAAAGTACACTTTTACTATTGTTTGACTCAAAGAACACTTCAAAAACGTCGTCAGTGGCTAACATTCAGTCTGCATCGTAAGCAGGCAGGTCTGCATCGCAGAAAATGTAGGTCGAGACACATGACTAACGATCCAATATTTGACAAAAGTGAAGTGGAGGAGGTTCTGCTAAACAAATTCCTCGTGGCGCTATGTCTAACCGCTTCGTAACAAAACGAAACAAAACAGTACTTGAACAAGATTGTGTGCCAGAAGAAGATTGTGTGCCAAATGGAGAGTTGTTGTAAGGTGCTAACATTTGGCCTTTTGCAGCTCTCTTGCTGTCGCAGATATTATAGAGCAGTAGCCTCAGCTGCGGTGTGTTTCACCATATTCCAATTGAAAAATGTGATGGATTAGCACCAGTGCAAAGTTTTCGTGATCATTAAACCATTCGCGACCGCGCCTGTTTTAGAAAAATGGCGCGTTCGGACCGGATCGATTGCGACCACAGCCTTGCTGTCGGCCATATGTGGCTGCCACGGTCCCACGGGACCATTTTTTATTTTGTTTGTATTCCATGGTTTTTTTGTTTTTCTTTTCGTTTTTTTCGTCAATGTAGTCAGGGGAATGCCTTAATTCAATGTACTTAAGGTCCACTAGGTGCTAATGCAGGGGAGGGGCCACTCCACTGTGCTTGTTGTAGATTCACAACCATTATATCTCATTCTTATCAACTAGCAGCTAGAATCGAATAATAACGTGTTAGTTCAAGTTGTTTACCCTAGGACATAACTTAGATAGGTACCTATTAAAAAGAAATCGCAGGCATGACCTCGTGGTATCATAAGTGTGCAATCAACTACGTATCCTAGGTATTTGCCCCTGATGCGGTGCACTCTTTCCTCCCCTAACGGGAGTGTCTCCACCGGACCTTTTCGGTCCAGGATTGAGCCCATATCTGTGCACCGCCCACATTTGTCTGTATATAAACCCCTATTGCGATGTAGTATGGGCGGTTATTGCACAAAAGGTACGTCGTAATAAACATATACTATTCACGTGCCTGCACAACCTTTGGTAAACCACCAAATGCTCGCCATCCGGCGCTATTTTCGTCTAAGTTTTAGATCAAACTTTACTTTAGGGGGAAACCCTTACAACAATTGAGTAAGGCTTAGGTAAAGATATATGCTTGAGTATATAAACTGATGATTATAGAACAATTTCGAGTGAGGAACGACAGCGCGACGATCCGTGGTCCTCTCCAACTACATTAGCACCCTACGCTTTCGGTAATTGGGAAGTGCCGATAGGATAGTCATCACATACGTTTCTTCTATGATCATCTAATTCCTTCGATGAAGCATTTTCTGATTACTTTTTCTGGCACTATTCAACTATCACTCCCCAAACACCGCGAGTTGGTTAAAAATAATTTTCGCTGAGTCTTTGTCTATGTGGGTTGTTTGGGGTGCGGATCACGAATATAACCTTAATTTGTGATGTGGACGCCGTCTGGCTCATGATGACGCCAGCTTTGTTCATTTATGGTGTAGTGCTGCTAATGTAGCCGGGAGGCGGGGGCGCCATGGTCCTGCTGTCGTCTTTCGCCTGATACTCTCATATAATCATAAATTTGCGCATCAAGTGTATATTTTCGCCTAAGCCTTAAAGAAGAAAGGGAGGATTCCTTTCCTTTTTAAGGCTTAGGCAAGACTTGCGCGAACAGCGTGTGCCTCCACTATATTGGCACTTGAGTAGAACTCAACGACGCTAGCGCCTCAAACGGATGTCATATTCTTCGTGAGCACCTCAAATAACCCCCTGCGCAAAGTTTCAGCCATTTTGGTGAAAACGAGCTGTTACGCCAACTTGGTGCAATTGCACCAATTTGGCACAAACGTCAAAAACGGATGTTATATTCGTGATCAGCACTCCAAATAACCCCCCTGGGCAAAGTTTCAGCGAAATTATTTTTTTGCCTTTTGGGGTCTTTATAAGGGTACAGGCCCCCTTTCTCCGGCCCATGGCTTGCATAACAGCAGGAGGGTGCAGGCAGTTGTTTGACCCAAAAAACTTTTCTGGATGTCAAAAGGTGTTATCAGGAGGTCCATGAAACGCCTGTCGGCCATGGCTGACACGGTCCGAACAGGCCGACTTGGTGTCAGCCACCGGTGGCTGCCATGGTCGCGAATGGGTTAATATCCTGTTTCTTATGTACATGCTATACATACACGAGCAAGGTGAATGAATGAGTAGAAAATTTACTTTGGCACTGTATGTTATCAAATGTCTAACACAATCGACTATTATACAGGGCGCGCGCCGCTTCCTATCATTCATGCCCTGCTAGATTAGCATGAATCCCAATTGTATGAGCTGCTTTCATAAACTCCTGCCCCCTTTGGACCGACTCCTCATTATTAGACCATCGCTGAGCTCTCTACAAGGAATATAGTGTTTCCGGCGCGTTTCACGCTCTTAGGACGGTCTTCCTTTTAAAATACTTTGGTCTTAGTTTCCATGATATTCAAATCCCCACACGGTTCAGAAAATTGCTTTAATTCTACACAAGGAAACCTTTTAAACCACGCAATAATCAGATTAGTGGCTTGCATTCTTAGGGTGAGTAGGTCCTTGAATAACTGCTCAGGTACTATATACTAGTATTATATACTAGATGTTGTCGATTGCACAGTATTACAAAGTGGTGGTTAATTACTGAAATTTTTATGTTGATTACTCAAATACAATCATATTTTCTCACATAACCGGGTGAGCTGACCGCTTATCATTCAGCCTCGGACCACGACTGACTTCTGCACTTACGACCGTTCCCCCCTCCCCCCCCCCGTTGCGCTTGTCAAATATGATCGACCCTGTCGAGCAATGCTCGACTCCAGGTATACGCTGATCCCCACGATGTTGTGTCTGCATGAACCCAAGCAGGCCAAGACTAAGGAAGTTGAATTCAGGTCGGAAGTCACACGCGAGTGAGAACGCAATATACAGATGAGATCATTTTACTAGGTTGGTCTCTCGATTGCTGACCATGACCTTTTCGAAGAACTGAGCAGGTGATAGGTACGGATGGTGATCCATTTTTGAGAGATTCGTGTTTTGGGATGAAAGAGAAAAGTGGCTCCAAGGTGTTGCACTATTCATGATCTTTTCTAGGCGAGCCAGGCATCACAAAGATCTAAAATAGCAATTCTGATGTTTTTCCTTCAACTGAAAAATAATCAGGCGGATGTGGTGCAATGGCAGATGGAGCGCACGCACACTCAGTGTGAGGATCTCTGATCCGAAGGAGATGAAGCTTGGCTGCCGGAGCTTTCAAATCAGAAGAGAACCCACAGACGGCAAAAATACGCAATTGTAGGCAGCTTCTGCCACATGTGGCTTTCTGCATACAATTCCGTCAGTTCGTCGCTATTGAGCCTGTTGTAAAGCCTTTCCGTGGAATTTAAAGGAATCGTCCACGGAAAATGAGTTTTTGTGTTACCCACATGTTTATGTTGTATTTGCTTAATGTTGGCCTCATGCGAAATTTCACGCGAAAAAATGTGAATCTGGCTGAGATACAGCACCACAAAGTGCGGTCCAGGTGGGCGGGACCTCCGAGTAAAGGCTCGTCCCGTCGTCCGACGTGGTCGGAGACGCGTTGTAGGAACAGAAGGTTACGTTAACAGTCCCACTCTCCGTTCCCAACGGCGGCGGACGACGGGACGAGGCTTTTACACGTAGGCCCCGCCCACCTGGACCGCACTTTGTGGTGCTGTATCTCAGCCAGATTCACATTTTTTCACGTGAAATTTTGCATGAGGCCAACATTAGGCAAATACAACATAAACATATGGGTAACACAAAAACTCATTTTCCGTGGACGATTCCTTAAAGATTATCCGTGTTTGGAGTAGCTATTGCATGCTCAGTGCATTGGAAGAGGAGCTCCATAGTTCCAGATCTTCCTGCCTTTATGAACATGTCTCGGGGAAGCTTTCTTGCATCATCAGGGATTCAATCAAGCGACGGTTGGATTAGTTAAGACCCTCTACGCTTGGCGCAGGGCTTATGCGGTGAATGTCTTTCTTAGTGCACGATTACCCACATAACCATCACCTCCTTGCTCCTTGAGCCCTCGCGGTCCCTCCTCCGTGGACACCTCACCTCATCATACGTTATTCTGAGGGTTCTATCTCAGGCGGATCCTCGTTTAATCGCGTGAAACCTTGTGTAGGGCCCGCAGTATGCAAATCAAATATGCGGTTATAAGCTCAGACCAGTGGAAGATTCTTTCGAAGCACCAGAACGGCATCTTAGATATTTACGAGTGTGGATACGTAAATATACGCCTGCTTTGAGAAGACATGTCGTGCAAATCCCATTGAGGGGCGCGTTTCGAGCACCTTATCGCGACCCTACTATGGTGCACCTGGCTACTGTGAAGGGGATGGGCAACGTCTGTGAGTCCTACGTTGAGAGTCAATCATATAAAGGAGGATGTGTACTGCATTTTGCAGCTCTAGCGCTTCAGCAATGGCGTTCTGCCAACCTTCCGCGTAGAATTCTCACACAAGCTACTGTGCTTATTGACAGCGTATCGCTGCCATGTATCACATCTACGCTTGGTTTCACCCCTTGCGGCGTCTCGCAAAACTCGGCTAATGAAGAACTGAAGAGAATTCTTTTCATGAAATGGCACGCTCTCTGAAAACGGTTTTTGCATCATATGAGGGTGCTTATACAAAACATACAACTGACATTCATTTTTCCCGAGCGGTCCTACTTATGCCAAAAAAGGGTGGATGTTTCGATCCCCGCTGAAGACAAATTTTTGCAAATTTAGATTTTCAGTTTTTGGGTTCGTGAACTTTTAAATGTGAGAACTTCTGAATATAAATTCAGTGGTCCCTTTTGAGATTCCATACTACTCCCTATTGTCAATTTCCATCAGTTTGACAGTCCAATTTCTGAGTTTGCCAGCGCTCATAGTGTGCGATCGAGGCATTTTGAAGCAAAGCGGATTTGATGTTCTGATGTTCTTGCTCAAGAGGTCTACCTACCTCTAGAAGTGAGTTACCAGCCCAAACAAATTTTCGACGCAAATTCGAAAATTTGATCTGGGCATTGGGCTGGGCATACCTTCGACTACACCTTCGACGAGGGAGTCGACGTTATCACATGTCAGGAAATCCCGACTGCTTTTCTTGTTTGATGCTTACAATTAGTAGGTGGAGGTATAGCGATACACATTTATGCTATGCGTACTCCTTTGATTTTCATCAATTTTGTTATTCACTTCTACAAGTAGAAATGGCATAATGTATTCATGGTAGCGTACTGTCTCGAAGTTAGGGTCAAAATTTGACTACACATGTGCCTCCAAGGATAGTTTGCCTCAAACACGGATATGATACCCATTTTACGCGAAGACGGCGATTTCGTTCGCTACGGGCCCCTATGTACCTAAGAAAGTTAGTATCGCCAAATCCGCCGAAACTCGTAATGAAGGGTAATCTATGTAGTACGCTGTCAACGACAAACCTAGCCATTTTGCATAAAGAAGCATATATGAAGATGAAAGGGTAAAGGCAAAGCTTCACCAACGGAAAGATCCGTACCCCAGACTCACCTACACATTCGCTTGCAAGACAACCGTAGTATCCAGTAGGGCATCCGGTCAGTGCATATCCTTTCATTGAGTAACAGTTATGCGATTGCTATGCCCTTCTAGTACATGGTAAGACTTTTTCTCCTTCGTATTTCGCTTTGCTTCGGATGTGCAATATAAGAACACCTCTAAATATGCACATGCTCGAAGCTACAAAGAGTATGCGCGCCAGTAAGTGAATTAAAATCACCCCTTTGAGAAAAAATTTCTTGACGCCCTTTCTGGTATTCGTAGAACGTCGCAGAGCCGCTTAGGAAAAATGGGGGTCAGTTGTATGTTTCGTATACGCATCCCCATATGATGCAGAAAATCGTTTCCAAAAGGCTCTCCATCTCCTGGATGGCCTCTCTAGTAAGAGAAAGATAGAAAATTTATTGTCTGTGAATCCTGGCCACCTCGCTTAATTTTTCCACGGTCGTATACCTTGATACCTGTACTTTTCTATTTATCAGACGATTTGAACACCTTTCAACCTGCATCAGCATTTCGGATCCCAGTGCGGATGACATGGTTTCAACCGGGCCTTTCGAAAATGCAAATATTAATTACAATAATAATCAATATGTGATTGGCAGGACAGCGTGAAAACCATGTCTAGAAAATTGCATAAAGCGTCACAGAGAAATTGACTAGCATTTATCAGGAGAATCAAGATTGTGCTGTATAATATGAAAATATATCAGAAAAATAACCTCAAAACAGTAGATTCGTGCAGTATTCAATATGAGCAACTAATTTGGTCGAAACAGGCTGAAACATACCGCGTCATATTCCATAGGCCTGAGCACGGCAGATACTCTGAGAATTGAAATGGCCAGCGTAGAATAAATCGCAGCATAGTTCAGATAATAGAAGATCACGTAGATAATGGTGACAACGAAATTGGGCGGTATTCTACATAGTAGCATAGTAGTGACACCGGCCATTGGCAGACGAATAAAAACCATCCCGAAAGTGAAGAACGTTAGTGACTGAAGATGAGCTATTTGATCGCGAGGTAAAGATCGTGTACAGAGTGTGAGTATCTCAATGAAACTACCAGTGCTTAGAGGTCCACGGAAAACTATGGAAAAATTTCAAGCGAAAAATAGCTTTGCACATTCTGCGCATCATTTTGGCTCTATTCCATGCGAAGTGAACCCAGTGTAAAAGTCACCAAGGTTAATGTTCTACTACTAGCAGAAGGTAGCACACCGTTATCGCTACATAGGGTTATCCACCGTTGTTAGCGAGGTCAAGACGATTGGCGGTACATGCCAGTCCAAATCTGCCAAACAATTTGTCAAATCGAGTCTCATCTTGTGATTGCTGATTGAAATCCGTTGCTCTGCTCCACTTATTCACTATGCTCCTCTACACGCTCACTCGTTGAGCTCCTTACTTTTTGCAGCTTGGAAGGGTTGCTATGATTCGCGATATCTGCTTTTATGAGTCAACGTCAGCAGTCAAGATAGTACCTGGTTTCCGTGGAATCCTAATATCTATGTAGTCCCGAATCTAGAACCGATTTTATTGATTTAACGCGTTGAGGACCACACCGCTTACATTTGACTGCGCATGGGATCTCGCGCCGCGCATGTGCGTGACACGACGTCGTGTCACATCTCTTTTTGATGGGCTATTCACTTGTCACTTGCCATTTTTTCGTATTCTCTTTCGTGATCAAACCGAACGGACTCAGAAAATCCATATGCAGGCCGTGACTGCGCTGGATTATGCACTGGTCCTTACAGCCTCTGAACCCAGAAAGGCAAAAACCTTTTTCGCGCAAAATTTTCATTTAGGTGTTGGGCAAAACGTTGGAAATGAATAGGGCTATCACTTCTGACGGCGGCGCCATATTAGCTAACTGCGCCGAATCATAGGCGCAAATTTCACCACTGAATTCGTTGATTTGCATAAGCGGATGGACGCCACTTAATGTAGCGAGGTTCCATTGAAAGCTGAGGGAATTTTCAATAGTGGAAGAGTATAACTTCTCCACCACAGGAAGATGATCGCTTTTATGCAAACATCACGAATACGAAACGTACCAGCAATCGGTCGTGGAGGAATACTTTGAAGAATGAACTCGAAAGCCTTACGGGCTTCCTCAATACAGCCTCCGCTACTCGATATGTGACACAGAAAGATGGTATTGAGTAGAGAGCGCTTATACAGAATGCAGAAAGGAATAGATATTCACGTGTTCCCATTTTGAGCGTAGCAGCATAGCTACAATTGCCGCTAATTGAGTGTTTCATTCGATACACTACAAAAAACGAATGAATTAGTTACAATCAATTATAAAACGATCTCCATATGTGATCAGCGCTCCTGCATACTGACGCCTTCGACACCTGTGAACTTTCGTTATATCTATATCATATCCTGTTGGGGTGAACAGAATCGCAGCACTCGACTCAATGCACGGTAGGTGAGGGTCAAGCGTGGCGTCGATGAAAATTTCAAAAAGCACGACTCTTCCGGAGGGAAGCTTCCATACGACCCTCTTTTTCAGGTTCCAGTATTTTTATGGTTTTCTACAAAGTCAGTGCGATTCTCAAGGATATATAAAATTCCACGGTAAACGAATGACAGGCTGAAAGAAAAACGAGAAAACTGACAAGTCAAAATAGGGTGAACATGAGACCAACATAAAGACCTAACAAAATTGAGTATTCGCCCAAAAGGGAACCGCCGTCATCCAAGGGTGCTTGTCATCTGATGACACAGGAGGAGGATTGAAGTACAGGAAAGTAGTTTGAAGGTAGATAAGGATAGATATATAATAGATAGTATAATAAAATAAATATAATAGATAATATATCAAACAATGATAGGGGTCATAAAAGCGATAAAGTGATAAAAGGTTAAGAAAGAAGGGTTAAGTGGCTAGAACTTACATAGAACCACATAGCGCTCCCAACTGCGAGCACGGTAACTTTGTAAACTTTTCCCATAATGACTCTCTTAGCCCAACCTACTGGCTGTTTGGGTTCCCTCATGGCTTCACATTCTCCTCTACATATGCAAACCCAGTCGAGGAAAATTTAGGAAGTTTCTGAAGTACCTCCCTTCAAATGGTCGTGACTTCCTTCAAACATAACTTTAGGAGTGCGAATTTCCGATGCAGGATCTATGAGGTAACGCCTTCTGACTACTGCTTGACCAAAACATGTCGCCAAAAAGAGAAAGGTATTATCGAAGAGAGCCAGTCTAGGATTAGTTGAGCACAGTGTGAAAATGTTGAATTGCCGCAGAAATCAACGGTCGCAACTTCCTTCAAGGGTAACATTGAAAAAGGACGCCGTGCATTCTAATTCCATTGAGAGTGGTGATGGCAGGTGAATGCAACTGGGTCTATACAATGAATTGCGGGGGCCAGCTTATATGCACTTTAGCGCTGTCATCCTTGCAGATGAGTCTGTACCAAGTCACCGACCCCGGAGGTATGGAGGGCTTGGTTGGCCAGGGCAAGCGTTGATGCGGGATTAGATCTCCTATCCTGAAAGTGAGAGTGCGTCCTGCTTTAGATAGTAAGACAGTTCTCGTCTAAACGCTGGGGTCGATAAGAAATAGCAACCCTTTCGCTCATCTTATAGTATACTCCGAACTCGCCCGATGGATAAAAAGCGACCACAAAGAGCTAACTTGGCAGCTTTCAAACAAAGCGTTTTAAGCACCCCTCTTGTAGAAGGAGTAGAGAAGGTGTATAATTCAGAAGAAACACAGAACACTGTACCGTGGATGATGTTGACGACAGTGATTAGATCGTCAAACACCCTCCGTTTGTAAAGGGAAGCTAGATTGAACACTTATTCCTAGCCATTGATTGAGGCACACTACTACTATGACTTCGTTCGAGGGCTCTTGGGAAGATTCTCCTGGTGAAACTGTTTTGACTCGTTCAATTAGCAGGATCACTTTCTTTTTGTGAGGGAAGAATATGCAAGCTCCATATTCCATAAGAAGTCGAACATACATCTTATAGACTTTGATCACAATGGAAGGATTCCTACTTTTGAGCGACTCAAGCAAGGGAAAGACTCGTTGCTTGACTTTAAAGGCAATTTCGGCACAATGAGAGTCGAAACTGAGGCTACCGTTGGAAGTGAAACTGAAGTCCTCTACTTCAGCAGCCTCTTCAATGCTTGTATCATTTACATAATACCTGTTTTTGACATTATTCCTTCCTAAATGTAACACTTTGGCTTTCTCCAGACAATGAGGAAGACCCTGATTAGCAGACCAGTCATACACAGTGTTCACAGCCTTTTGAAGCAGTCAAAAATCAGCTAGGAAAGTAATTGCTTTGTAATTCTTTGGAACACCACTTGAAGGTAAGTCGATATACGAAATAGATTCGTTAACACAGATTTGAAAGGTGAGATCCGACAGAAATACCTTGAGCCAATCAATCATGTCGGTGTGAATTCGTGTCTACTTCAGCTTATATAACAATTCCGAAAGAATAACTTTATCCAATGCTTTGGAGAAATTAAAGTATATGACGCCCACACTCGATTTTTCAGTAGTGCTACAGTCCAATCATTAAGAGCGAGGAGCATCTGCGAAACTGTTGATCTTCCTTTTCTGAACCCATGTTGACATTCGGGTAGAACGTGATTTTTATGGTGTTGAACACCACAATTCTTAATGAACTTTTGGAGTGCTTCCACTTGAGAGGGACCTAGGCATGAAGAAGACTCCATCAAACAGAATTTCAAGAGGACTCACGATGCAGGTAGCAACATTTTTTTATGAAAGTGAGGGAAATTTCATGCGGAGTATGAAAAACACTTTAAGGCCTTTTGAGGAGTTAGTTTAGAACGTCTTCCTTCCTGAACTCACTGAACCCATCATTTTCCCAAGATTGCAGGATTTTTAGCGCTGGATTAACTGTGCCCTCACTCACAAAGACTCATGAAACTCGTAAGCAAAAGCCCCTGCCTTATCTAGATCAATGTTAGCAAGTAAACTGTCATCCTTCATAAGTGCAGAAGTATTTTTTTTCCACCATTCCTAGCTTTGATCTAATTGAACAAAAGCGACTTATATCACTACTCCACAATTTTCTCTATCGCACAGTTGATCTTACAGAGCCCTTTTTCGAGCTCTGATGGCAAATGTTTGTACGTTACCAGTCATGTTCTTTCCTACTCATCATATCCATCCTATAGGCACTTGTTTTCCTTTCAGTAGGGAATGAAGAGACAAATTGTGGGCAGATAATCGGACCCTCTTTGATGGTACGAATAAGTGTATGGAATGCTGCACTACATAAATAAAAAGTTCATACATTTCATTGGTGTTTTTGCAGCATCCAAAAGATCCTATCCAGTCTATGTGGCGAGATCTTTCCGCGATCCTTCTAGAAAATTATCCACCGTGTCTGAAATGCTCCAAAACACATTTTTGCTCGCAGGAGTCCAACGGAGTAGCGATTAGCATGGTCGACTTTGCTACGGGATGCGCCATGCATGAGAATTTCACCCACACTCAGTGAATACGAGCGCTTTTTCACTTCGTGTAGGCGTGGTAGCACCAGCTCATGCTAGCTAATTTTGCGTTTCCATTCCATAGTTTCTTGTGTGTTCATCCATACTATGACCAGTGAATAGTTAACGCGCCCCACGGCTAATCGGTGAATATTGGAAGATCCCTTGTACGCGTTTTCGGTGCCAGCGGATCAACGGGAGGGCGGAATGAACCAGATTTGACCAGCTTCGTTGTGAGAAGCGCCACGCATGAGGGTTATACAGGTAACACATCAGGTCATAGGATACTCTATCCACTTGGTCGTCTTGGAACCGTGAACTGTGAACAACGTATCTCGTTCACAGTTCACAGTTAAGACGACCGACTGAATAGAGTATCCTTTAATATGTTTGATTACAGAAGCTAGACATGTAATATACCTGTATATGTTTTTGTACCTGAAGAAGAAGGTCAGGCTTACAATTATTAGGTGTATGCAGAATGAATGGCCAAAATGGACCACTTTTTTCCAAATGCCATAACTTCGCTCAGACAACTTTATTCGTCGAAATAAAAACCATTCGAATTTACACAACATTGCCAACGATCTCGTAAAGAAAACATGCCATCATGATCAAATTCTAGATTGCGAAAATTAATAAAGTCAACGATGGCATTTTCAACCTGCATCGTATCGGCGAATTCCTTCTGACGCAGGTTTACGAAAACCCGGAAAAAGTAGTAATCCGTCAAGGATAGGCCCGGGGAATAGGGGGGGGGGGGTGAAGGAGAGTCTCGATGCCTAACTGCAGCAGTTTTTGCCGGGTGACTTGCGAAGTGTGGGGTTTTACAATGTTTTGCGCACCCGGCAAAAACTAATGCAGTTAGGCATCGAGACTCTCCCTCACCCCCTCATTCCCCAGACCTATTCCCAACGGATGACCACTTTTTCCGGGTTCTCGATGTAAACCCGCGTCAGGAGAAATTCGCCGATACTATGCATGGTAAAAATGCCATTCTTGACTTTATTATTCTCGCTATCCAGAATTTGATCACAATGGCATTCTTTCTACACCACATCGTTGGCATTCTGTAGATTCGAATGGTTTTTATTTTGACAAATAAAGTTGTGTCTGAGCGAAGTTATGACCAGTTATATTTGGCCATTTTTTCTGCATACACCTAATACTAACGAAATTTTCCTGTTTATGACATATTGATGTGAAAATACAACAAAGTGCGACGTTTACGTCATAACACCCGCTTCGTGGGTTCAGTGTACTATGGTCTGTAAATGAGCAAATGAACAAACGAACTCGCTCTGTGCATGGGAAGGCACTGCGTATATATAGGAATGTTGGACGGTGGGTATTGTAAGTGCAAGCATAGTAAGTAAATAGTCAATGGCTCATTCAGGACGGTAAGAAGCTCACCGTAAAAGCCTGAATGGGTAAAAGGTAGAAGTGATGAAGTGAATAAGTGAAAAGACATCCCTCATAGAGACGTCATAATCCCGCCCAGCAGTGCTCGTCCTTTGAGCCTCAATTTGCAAGAAAGGATATGCGTAGTACCAGCGATATTGCTGCCGTTGTAGTGCGAGAGCAGGGTACTGTACAGAGTTAAAAGCATTTTGGATACCTCTGCTACCTTTGATGTTGTATGCAGTGGCATATTGGCACATCACTTTCATAGGGGAACACGCGTATTAGCCGTACAGAAATGGTCTCATTATTATGCTCACCATGTTTCTTTTGGAATGATAATTTACTCTTATCTTGGTGCAAACGCGCTATGATTGTACAAGGTTCATTTCTATTTCTACGACCACGATAGGCCTTGCCGGCAGATACAGCAACTCTACTACAGTAATCGTTGCCATTGGCTTTATATACTCCAGCTGCATTAAACACATGGGCGTGCTTGAACGCCAGCCGCTCACTATACCATCATAAATACAATGTCCCTTCCAATAATCAAGAAATTATTACTCTCGCTCACGCGACATCACAGCTTTCTTATTAGGGGTAATCTTCAAGAGAATAGATAACAGCAAAGGTTTGGAAAAGCTACCACAAGGATGCTGAGTTATGGGCAAAAGCTTCGGTGCTGGACGGGACTTGACCCCGCACTTCATCCTTTCCGGGGATATGTGCTAATCCATTACACTACCGACACCCCTTTCACCTTAACTCAGCTTTTAAATGGTACATTTGCCATAGCTTATCAGCGCTCACACGTATAACGTGTTAAGCCGGTTGGCCAATATCGGACCGTTTGGAAGAGCTCCCCACACAAACAAGAAAAACCTGTCATGGAGATAAGAGATTACCGCGCGTAGTGAGTAAAAGCCGGCAAGAGTTTTCTGGAGGCGCTTGATGACTCCTTTCCAAATATTATAGGGCGTTTCACCTCAATGGCACCTAATTTTCGTACCAAAAAGTTAGATATGGTTACTGTCGATGGATTTCATCCTTTTTTTCGAGCAGGCCTAGCAGACTTTCCGAGAGCAGGTTCCTACAGACGAGTAGCCAATGGTACGTTTAAGCGCTGTTCATAACAGATTTAGGTAGCTGCGATCTACTATACGTCAGGCAAAGAACAGGCTGGGAAACACACACAAGAGGCAGCTGGAAAATAAGGGTATGTATTATTTATTGAGTTTCGGGTCATATCACTTTGATTTTTTATGGTATCACACACATTATCACCAGTTCAACTACCGACCACGTGATCTCCCCTGCTGTTTTCAAGAAGCCTTCCAGGGTATAATCTAGTGACAAATTATCTTACGCATTATTCGAAAGTTTGATTTTGTAACTTCCAAATGAGCGGAGCTTCTATCGATTTGCAAGCATGAACTTTTGCTTTTGAATTGACAGTCACTAAATAGCTGACAAGGGGAGGAGTCATGGTCGAAGTGGTCGTTTGTTATGGGATACGTTTGGTTCGACGTAAATACCTATGCTGATCTCGAATCTGCTCTCTGAAGACTATTCTTTGAGCAGATTAACGAAGCCCTTTTTCGAGGGACGTCTGCTCAGGTGCATCACAGGAGTGTTGGCTGTGAGAAGCCGGAGAGGTAAGTGTTACGCTCCAAGAACTGGAAACGATGGTTCGGATCTACGTGGATTCTGCTTGGGCATTTTGATTAGGTTTGCTAGCGGCTAAGAAGATACTTTTGTTCCGATATTACCGCATTTTTATGCTAATATTTTCGGAATAAGACATGGTCAAATGATAAGCTGAGTACTTTTCGTAACAATTATGCCCTACCGATAACTGAAGCGTTGGTATTTTCCCATGACCATAAATAATCTGCTACCTTTGGAAGGATCAAATATCCCCTCAGATGCAACGAGCTTCACACAGCCATTTTTCTTACCATGCTAGGCATTACAAACAAGTGACGGCTCATGATTGGACATAACATCGACGTCACAGTTTTGTGGCTCCTTCCTCGGCATCATTTCGCTTGTGTGCTTTCAATTCTGTGCCGTTGGATTCAAAAGATTCATTTTATACTCATGCTACGATTCTGGTTACTTAAAGGCACACCTCGCGAAGAATTGTGAGAGCTATTTGCGTGTGTTACAGGATGTAGAGGTCCTGGTTCACTCACCGGTGAAGAAAAATGAATCAAAACTCCTCAAAACCACCAAAAATAAAGCTCCCTACATTCAGTCCTTGTACGAGTATTGGAAACTGTAGAAGAGCTTTTGCTCGATGATATCGCACAAAATGCTACGATATCACCTGTTCTTCCCTGTTGTAGCCACCTTCGCTACTGATGTCGCTGCCTTACCTTGTCTTATCGCAAGTTTCCCTCTCGTCTAAGCCGGGTGTGATTCGGCTCGTGGACTCAACTCGGCTCGGTCTACCAGGCCATGCGCGGCTAGGGTGAGCTGTGGCGTTGCGAAAAGGGTGCAGTCTTCACAACCATCCAAGGGTCCACCTGCCCTGAGAAGGTAAGGACCATTTTGATTATCGCGTGGTGTGCCTTTAGAGGAACCGAAAGGGTTCGAAGAAAGCTGAAGATGCAAAGAAATGATCATTCTGTAACGAACAGTCAAAGATAGAAGAGATAATCAGTGGAAAAGTCGGAATACAAAAGCGCGGCGCTGAGGTGTGTATTCGCAACACATTCGCATCATGACAGTGACTCTCCGAGTTCTCCGCTGTAGAGATGTCCTTTGTTGTCTCGTAGAGTGTATTTCATTCATTGGTGGTGACGTGAAATAATATAAAGAGCACACAGAACAAACAAGTAAAACAATAAAGTGAAGGATAAGCGAAAGCGTAAGAAAAAATGTGTGGTTACAACTAGAACTAGTCAATTCACTTTCGACTTCTTGGCAAGGTGCCGTGTGTGCATTGCGGCAGCTACAAGCTCGTCCTCCCATACCGTAAACCAAAATTGCCCTCCTCCCGCCCGGTCTCTTTGAGCGCCCAACCTGTGAGATTTTGAGATGCTTGTACAATTAGGTTTTCCGTCACATCTGGTGGGCGTTTGGGAAGCGACAATGTGTTGCGGAATCTTTTTTTGATCCTTGTGCACATTGTAGCAAGTCTTTATGTTTTGATCATCCTGTACTGCAATAACACATTTGCTCATTAAATGTTGAAATCATTCGGTAAGATGACAAAGTATAATACAATCGAACATGATAGTTGCGAAAAGTGCTCAGCTCACCATTTGACCATGTTTTATGCCAAAAGGAACATGAAAATACGGTAATACCAAACTACAAGTTTTCTGTAGTCATTGGAAGAAGTCCATCGAAAAGCAAAAACATCGAATCCACATGGCACCGAACCATGGTCTCCAGTTTATGCTATACCTTTCTGCAAAACGGCTGCTGACGTGAAGTCTTCTGTTGTGTACTTGAGCCGACGTCCGTTGAAGAAGGGCGTTGTAACTCTGTCCAGAGAATCATTTTGCATTTTCGAAATCAGAATCGGAAAATTGTCGGGCCATATGTATCCCATTACAAATGGCCACTTCCACCTCGGTTCCTTCCCTTGTAAGGAGAAAAAAGTTTTGACGAACTTCTTCGAATCTTAAGGCATTTCGCGACAATCTTGTGGCTCATTACACTCACTAATGAAAGCGGAGAAGTAAATGACTTACCACAGAAGGTAAAACGAAAGGGATGTTGAACTTCAAAAGTAAATCTCCTTGACAGCAGCTCTTAAGCAAAAACCGGTGCAGAAGGGGGCGGTTGTACGACTTTTTGCAGTCAGTTTTGAGCAAAATTCAAAGATATCGTCTGTTTCCTCTCGCTATCGTAGTCTTCACTAAGAAATCGGTCGATCGTCCCTCACGTTAAGAAGGACGGGTTTTTTTGTTCCATCACAGCTCAGGTGCCTTGATAACTAGCCGTTGTTCCGAGTTGAAGGTGCAATTTTATTGGCCAAGGTAAATCTGCGAGCGACAGAGGAAACTTGAGCACCCTTCTCATCGCAAAATGGTTTTCACTCGAGTAGTATTGGTCAAACATCATCTTTCGCATGATGCGCCTAAAATGAAGCGGTCAAAGGACGATGGTAAGACCAGTGGCTCGAACCAAACGGCTTATCACCTTGATAGTAACAATAACCTATACCGCACGAGTCCTTGGTATAACTTTTCAGACTCTACTAGGCCTCTCCACAAACATATCGCTGGAGGTCAACAATGTTGAGGAAGACACCGTTCGACGAAATGGGGAATTTTTTAGTTGATTTTGCATGAGATACTCATTTAAAAGCTGCTATTCCTGAATGATGCATTCGCTTAACCTGTACTGATATGTCGCTTCGAATTTCTGCACTAAATCTAATAAATTTCAAGCGAGCTTAGCGCAG
Source organism: Trichostrongylus colubriformis (assembly GCA_963978905.1). Classification (NCBI taxonomy): domain Eukaryota; kingdom Metazoa; phylum Nematoda; class Chromadorea; order Rhabditida; family Trichostrongylidae; genus Trichostrongylus; species Trichostrongylus colubriformis. Next base: position 37,404,788 of record OZ022258.1, on the reverse strand, counting down.
ACAAGAGTTGGCCAATTGCTCAGCCCTGTTATTCGCATTGAGATGTACATTGTTATACGCGTCAAGTATGTAGAAGTTTATATATTAGAGTATAAGGAAACGAAAGTGAAAAGACAGCAATCCCTGCTAACCGACAGAGAAACTCAGAAATGTGTATGCCAGTTCTAGGCTGGTCGACTAACTTGTAGAAGAGACACCGGGGAGTTTTCTGTAACAAGGAATAAAGGACTAGAAAAGTGGAAACAAAACGAAGTGGCATGCCAAAAAAGGAGCAATGCAGTATTAAGCCATGCGGAATACGTCATAATTTAGAATGAGTGACACTAGACTGCTTTTCTGTGTCAGTTACTCGAAAAAGATTTAGTTCTGTTTTCGGTTTTCAGAGCCATTTTGGATAAACTAAGGTTTTCCTAGCATTATTGATAAATGTGCCTTAACAGCTCATGAATACCATTGAGGGGGTGGATCATTCATTTGAATACCTTTTGTGTGAATACCTTGGATACCGCGCAGCGTGCTCTTCAGTTTTGTTCTTGCCATCCTTTCTGGAATCATCCATGCCAAGCCCTACGATTCCTTGCCATTAGCCACCATCTCTGACAGAAATCCTTCCAATGTATTGCTCCATCTAGCTGGTAGTCTTTTCAGCGACCCCTTCACTTTACGACGATACCAATCGATCTCTGAAACGTTCGTCCTTGAGACGTGCAATAGCGGCCGGCCCACAGTACCCCTTCGGATCTGACATGGAATTTTCCACTCGAATGAATAGCTAAAATCGTTCCAGCCCTTTGTATTCTGTCAGCCTCCGCTCCTCCACTCGAGTTGCATCCCATGTCTCGCATTCGTAGACTTTTGCTGGGACACAGGTATTGAACCCTTGTCATTGGGTCAGAGCTTCAACCGCTTATTGGTGATAACATCACTATACCTGTTGAGTCGGGCTCAGCCTGCCTTACGCCGATCTCGGTTGTGAGGTCGTTCATGATGATTGTCCTTCCGAGATGGACGTACGAGGAGATTTTCGGTGTAAGCTATAGTTCCTCACAAAGCGCTTCGTGATCCATTGAGTTTTGCTCGAAGCCACCATCTCTGACAGAAATCCTGGATTTCGAACCTGTTAGAAGTGAGGCTTTGAAATGAATTATGATCCCTTGGGAGCGCACGCCTCAGTACCAATAAGGACGATTGTCCGCCAAAAGCCTCGATGAGCTCACCGTTTCGCACTATTATCTTTAAAGCAGCGCAAAACAATTTTGAAGAAATACTCTCACATTGTCGCATTCCGCCTTGGATTTCTACGCAGACTAGATTACCTAGAAAGTTGACATCGGTGAAGCAGCCCACGGTGCACTGGCGTCTGACATCAATGTATCGCTGAGGGACTCTTAGCGCAATGAAAGCGTTGAGCATTGCCTGTGTTCAATTGTGTCGAACGCTTTCTTAAAATTGCTAACGAGAAATGATGGTGGAAGCTGCACCCTCTAGTGAGTAGTGAACAGACGTAAATAAGACTAATGGCTAAAGATCCTCCACGGGAGCCAGTCCGCTATCTGCGTGAGCGTGCGGCATATGTGACAGAGGATGATGCAAGTAAATGCCCGTAGCATTACAGACATGAGTGCGATCGGATCATATCTACCTGAGACGGCACTCGGCCCTTCTTCGCAAGATGGTGTTCAATCCGAAACGCTAATGCGAAACAATATTCGTCGTGAATATATCAGCGAGCGACGGTTGAGGAGATTTTGCAAACGCTTCAAATGCTCTGCATGCCCACTGGTTCAGGTGCTCTTCCTCTTACTGTCTGACCAAGGGCATAGGCCAGTTCTAATTGGAGATTTATCCATTCTTCTCTCTCGGAAGCGTCATCACATGAGATCAACTCCGGTAGAACTTGCACTTTTTCTCGTATGCTCACCTCTCCACCTGAAGTCTTCCTAGAAAGAAAGCGTCTAGAACCTACGTTAGGATGAACGGAATCGAGATCTCTGCGAATGACTCGCATTATAGGCCTCCCTTACTCTTTGAGATTTTCCGTGACCGTTGCTCGGACTAGACGATGGTCGGAACCGATGTTATGATACGAGTCCCGCTGACTGGGACATCGTGGCGAAGCATAGACAGATTGTCGTGTTGAAGTCGATCTCATAAAACGCTTCTTGCCAGGAGTATGCCACGTCCATCGGCTTCTCTGGCGCCTCTCGAAAAATAAATTTGCCACTCACAGCCAACATTGTCCAGCGAATAAGGCCAGGGTCCCCCTGTCCGAGTCCCCGCGAGGCCCCATAAAGCTTTCACCAAGTTTTTCGACAGTCAAAAAGACATTGGAATCGCCAGGGTGAAAAGGCGTAATTTCGTTCCGGACGGGTGCCGAATACAATTTCTAAAGCGTCATAGGAATCGTGCTCAACGTCATCGTCATAGGCTCAGGTGGGCGCACAGGGAGAAAACTTTCATCGTTGTCGTTTCGACGAGCACAAGCATTATGATGTTTCCAAGAGGGTTTTCCAATATGCAACACGAGTCGCCAGATGCGCTGATACGACAAAATCAAGGACGCCAACTTTACTTCCTCATGCACCTGCTCCAAGTATTATACCACCTGGAGATCCATATGCAATTTTGATCCACCTTACCCTCCCCATCGCTTCGCCTTCGTGTCTCCATTATGCATGTCACGTTTAGTGACACCTGTCCAACTCAGATATTAACTGATCAATCTGACGTTGCTATTAAGGCCTCGATTGCTGACAGTGTCGATATTCAAAAGACAGCTTGGCAGATTGCCTGCCGTGAGATTTTTCCCCCTTTGCCAATGTCCTCTTTGCCAGAAGGGGCGATGACTGCACGGGACTGAGGACTCTGCTTGCTAGGCATTATGCACAGATGTTGATATCCTGGGCGGACACCTCACTACCAAGCCAACCTGGTGCTAGTACCATTGCCGATAATAGACTCGTCCAAGAGAAGTCTGTCTACAGGCACACTCAGCACATCGTTGCTTTGGACACAACAGAAACAAATTCGAGTGAGTTTGAACTACCCAACACTTTGAGGTAGCAGGCTAGGGACGGTCCCTTTGTGTAGAGTTACTAGAATTTGGTGCGATTTGTTTTCTTCCTAAGATCCCATAGCAATGACTGCAGTGAAAACAGAGTCAAAATTCAAGTTCATGAGTCGATACTTACGAACTATATGGGAACAGGCATATAAACAAACTCTCATGACATTTGGCCATCTTTTGAAGAGTCCCCACCGATACGTTTGAGCCACTCACTATGTATTATATTAAAATGTGAAAGACATCTTACAAGCTGAAACTCGTTCAAACAATCTAAGTAATTTTCTGATCAGTCCACCATCACACGGGCAGGAGGGCTCAACATATAGGGTGAAGCAGCACAATAGAATATGAGGTACGAAGGTGGTGAAGCTTGGAAAAGCGTTGTTGTGTTTCTTGTGAGAAAAGCGCGTAAAATAAAACTGACCTTTTAAAGTGCAAGATGCACCACACGAATGACAACGACTTTGAAGAAAACTGTTCGAGGAAAAGTTCTACTCATGTCAGAAAATACATATTCACTGAGCACATGGCGAACAGTGGAGTATAGAGGTTTCAGGGGAGAGTGCTCAGTAGCAAACAAACTGTCTTATCCAGGGAAATGGCAACAAGTCCACCTGCCAGCTGACTTTAATGTAGAATCAAGAGTAGATTCTTATAACAAAGATTATCAACGCAATACGCCTTGAACTTATTGAGGTACTTGAGCAGTGCACTTCAGAGGAAAAACGAAGTATATTGAACTTTGCACTCTAAAGGCATATTCCGCACTATGGGTGGAGTAACCAATTGACTCTCCATTGGTTGTCGGCGGTTCGAAGGCCGTCTCTCCTCGCCCTATTGCCTGCAGTGGGGCGTCGAGAGACCGCCTCCCAACCGCTGACAACCAATGGAGAGTCAATTGGTTACTCCACCCATAGCGAGCGCGGAATATGCCTTTAAATTATGTACACTCAAGCAAATCAATGATACCTTATGATTGTGCTGTATATCTTAGTATTATGCTAGATTCCAAAAAGTTTATTCCAAAAATCTCAGAAGGCTGTGAAAATCTCGAAAGTTTTTCGGAATATTTTGCAATATTTTTGTGCTTAGCACCTTCGTCAGGCCTGTAATGTGGCAGTGTTACAATGTACTATACACGGTATATTACCAACTCACGTGGTACGGTCCCAAAAAGCATTCGCGTGCACCTACCATGCCAAAGATTTTGTGAAGTCGAAAAATTGCCAAGCCACCCGATGACTCCGTTGAATAGTGGAAATGCCTCTATGACTATAGTGAAATTTGATATGAGAATAATCATGCAGTATCCAAAAATGGTATACTGTGATCAGGTGATGATGTGCAAAGGGTCACGTAGTTCATCTTTGCTATTTATTCCAGGTGATAACCGTTTTATTTCGAGGGCTTCTCGTACTTTTCTTTCGACGAGACTTTCTACTGAGCGGTGTGATAGCTTGATGGCCAGTGTGGGGGGGGGCGCTTGGTAAGTATTTGCCCTCGTACGATGCTTGGAGAAATTACTGTTTGTTAAGAGGACGGGTATTAGTGCCTATGATGTTCGTTGATACTTTTGTAGAGAAGCCTCTTAGTTTCTCTGACATATTTGTAAAATATTCCAGCTTCGAGGTACGGTTCATCCCATAGAATGTGGGCAAAAATATGTCGTAGAAACTAAGAGACACTCTACAGACGTATCGACGAACATCGTAGAGCACTGATAGACCTGTCCTCTTATCCAAGCAGTAGTTTCTTCAAGCATCGTACGAGGGTCCTACCGAGCTCCCCCACTGGCCATTAAGGTACTACGCCGCTCAGTACAAAGTCTCGTCGAAAGAAAAATATGTACTAGAAGCCCTTGAAATAAACCGGTTATCACCCGGAATAAATAGCAAGGATGAACTACATGACCCTTTGCATATCATCACCTGATCACGCTGTACCATTTTTGGACACTGCATGATGATTCTGATATCAAATTTCACCCTAGACATAGAGGCGTTCCCACTTCAAGGATGCCATCGGGTGTATTGACAATTTTTTAACTTCACGTGGTCTCTGGCAGGGTAGGTGCACGCAAAAGTTTTTTGAGACAGTACCACGTTAGTTGGTACTACACCATGTATATTACATCATAACACTGCCACTTCAGACCTGACGAAGGTGCCAAGCACCGAAATATTGCAGTGTATCTTGAAAAAGTTACTTTTACAGTCTTTTGATTTTTTTGGAATAAACTTCCTGGAGTCTCGTCCTATTTTTACACATTCAATTTTTGGAATAAACTTTTTTTGGTCTCATCCAACTGTTACACATTCACAAATCAGTGATGTTTGAGGCTAGCATCAGAGGACCCAAAACAGTGGTACCTGAAAGAATGCATTGAAATTCCTTATAGGCATCCAATTATCACAGGCTCGTTTAGCTTTAGAAAGAATCATCCAAAGATATGGAGCCAAATCAGTGAAAAAAAATGTTTTATGTAGTGGATACATCTTCATTTTATCTATATCGCTTGCCTAGTGGAGCCATCAAGAGAAACGCTGAAGGAATGCGAGTTGGATCATAATAATGAGAAATAGAAACTAGGTGATGAGGAAGTGCCAGTTGTAATCGCAATTCGACTTTTTCCGAAAAAGCAAATAGTGGTACGACTACACATGAAAAATGAAATGAAATAAAGGGGACTCGTGTACGTTTGTAATTCAATATATGGGAAATGCCAGTACAGCTCTCGTAGATTAATTGTGAGAGCGAAACTAGAAAAGGGCATTAAAAGTGTTGTGTGATGGAATGCACTGTACTCTGTGTGAAATGTGTGAAATAATGAAAAAGCATGGAGTGACGTCCTGAGTCTAATTATGTCCAATATAACGATTTACTATACAATACAATACAATTTACGATTTACAAACGATTTACAATACAATAGTTTTCCAATATAACGATTTACAATTTACAATATCTACAACGATTTACGATTTACAATATAACGACATCAGAAAAATCTGTCGCAATCCGTGTTTTTGCCATAACTATACCAGAGGCGGTCCAATTGCTTTGAAAAGCAGACCGGTGGCTAGATCTCGTCGAAGCAAATCTCCCTAGTAGACGTCTATTTTCCCCTGTCTGACCATCTCCGTTTCTGAGAAAAATGGGAAATTGACTCTCCAAGGCGCGAGAAAGTACCTGCCGGCATGACGGCATCGTAAACTCTCACTTTAGCTGGAAGTTTTGGTTTGGGTATTTGAAACCAAGAAATGTCAATTTATTCGACAAGAGCATGATTACGCCATCATTTGATCCCATTCATGAATGGTTCTACTTATTTTCTATCTGAAAGTGGCATCCAGTCAACCTTTTTTTTCAAAAATTACACCTAGTCAGAGGCCCCTTTTTTATCTTGTACAGGTCGGCAATCCTATGGTGTAGCTATAAAAGAATTAACGACCATCCCATATGTAGACTTTCGCTGGGTGTGATGCTTTTCCGTTCGAGACATAGTACACAATCAGTTGAAGTATAAAAGGCCAATCAGTACAGTGATACAGCGCTGGCTAAAGCAGCCAGCCTCGGCTCTCACAAGAACCATTGTGCAGAGACCGACATTTATGCAGAAAATACCGATCAAACAAATAACGTTGAAAGATTTGAGGCAAATAACGCTCGATCTACCTACTTTGAGGAATTCCCACAACGTTCCTTCGGAGTACATCAATAACACTACTGATCTATTCGAAATGGCTTGTTTTGCAAAGAATGCGTCTCTGACTAGGTGTAAATTTCGAAAAAAAAACGGTTCACTGGAATGCCACTTTCAGAAGGAAAATAAAAAACCATCCATGAATGGGATCAAAATTATGGCTCAATCTTGCTCCTGTCGAATGCGTTGACATTTCTTGGTTTCAAATACCTAAAATAAGTCTTTCAGCTGAAGAGGAGAGTTTACGATGCCCTCATGCCCGTAGGTACTTTCTCGCGCCTCGGAAAGCCGGTTTTCCACTTTCCTCAAAAATGGGGATGATTAAAGAGAGGAAGAAGAGAGAGATTCGCTTTGATGAGCTCTGAGAACCGGCCTGTTCTTCAAAGCAATTGGACCGCCCCTGGTATAGTTATGGCGAAAGCACGGATTGCGACAGATTTTTCTAATACAATCCGTGTATTTAGCAAAAATTAGGAGCGGTGTTGCACATACAACCACAAGGCGCATTCCAGTCAACAAAGGCTTACATCAGTATTCAGAAAACCTCACGTGCATAAAAGAGTGCCTTTAAAATATCAACGAAATTCGCTCAAATTCATCTTAGGAGTTATTTCATGGCGGCCTCCCTATAGAGCTATTTTCCAGAGCGAGAGCTGTAAACCATCAACACTAACCCAATCTATTTCACAAGCCGCACCCCCTCTGTGGATACGTCTTTTCACCACATATTCACAGGACAATTCTGTTTTTGGGTAGTAGTCGAGTGCTCAGCACTTGGATCAAGAAGAGCATGCAATCACTCAAACTTCAGGAAAACACATGAATGAGCAGACAAGCTAAGTAGGTCTTTCAGGTCATGACGAGCTATTTGAAAATGGCTATTTCCATCGCGTGGGGGTACCAGCATGAAGCATATGGCTGGTGTCGATTTCCGCTGAGCGACCCTACAAGAAGAGTGAAGAAATTCTTTTAGAGAGTCGACTTCACCTCATCTATTCAACGCATACTCTTTGTAAGTTTGAGCATGTGCAGAATTGGAGAAGTTTCTCTATTGCATATCCAAAGCAGAGGGAAATGATGGAAGAAAAAAGTATTACCTGTAGCATCCTATTACCTGGGGTGGAGGTTGATAAGTCGAATTTCCGCTTGCGGCGTCGCACTCGCGGCGCCGTCAGTACGAGCCGTTGGGAATTTCGCTCAAGACGCAATGAGCTGGTACCATAAGAGACCTTCAAAGATTGCCATTGGAAAGCTTTGAGAGTTCGCCTACCTACTGGCCGCGCTACTCGCCGTGGGCGGTCGCGCGGTATTCGACCTATCGACTGCCTGTTGCCCACATGAGGCTTTTGCAGTGACCTGCTTTATGTAATGGTGGACTCCCAAGCAGATGATATGGATTGGATTCTAGTTCGTATCATGTCTTGTGAAGTTTTGCATTTTTTGCTTCTACTTTTTTCATCTTCATATATCTCTCTCTATGCCGAATGACCATGATTTTCAATGACAGCGTGCCGGATTGATTCTAATTCAATAGCTAATTGAATAATTAAATAATTTGATAACTTAGGACTGACGGGTTTTTAGCAAATTTGGTGTTCTGCGTTTCTTGGACACGTAGCTGCTCGTAGCCCTTAAACTTCGTGTTTTCGTGCTCGAAGAGTGTAATGTCCGTGTTCTGGGGTCAAACTAGCCAAAAAGACCCATTTCTTGTCAAATCAAACATCGTTCAATTAAAATTTTAGATCCTTACCGCGAGATGTGGTTCGACTCCCTAAATATTGTGTAGTCTAAAACGTCTTTTCGTATTTTCAAATACCGCTTTTTCCCTCCAAACTGCTTTCCAGCAATCTCTTCTGTACATACACATGTAGTACAAGTCCACACGCATCTATAGGTATTATTGTCTTCCATTTCCCGGATAACCCTTTTTGGCAAAATAAACATATGAAAGGTCAATCATTTGCAATACAAAATTTTTTCTTAAAATGGCGTTGGACAGGGAGGAAAAGGTGATAATCCGATGGAGCAAGATCAGGGCTATAAGGTGTATGGGGCAGCAATTTTTATCCAAGCTCGAGAATTTTCGGGCGAGTCACTTTTACAATAGTGGGAAGACTTGCCGAAAATTTCTCGAGCTTGGATAAAAGTTGCTGCCCCATCCACCTCATCCTGATCTTGCTCCATCGGATTATCACCTTTTCTTTTCCCTGTCTAACGCCATTCAAAAAGAAAATTGGAATTGAAAATGAGGTGACCTTTGATATGTTTATTTTGCCGAAAAGGGTTATACGGGAGATGGAAGACAACAAAACTTATGATGCGTGTGGACTTGAACTACATATATATGTACAGAAGAAATTTTGTGGGATGCAGTTTTGAGGGAAAAAGCGGTATTTAAAAATACGAAAAGACTTTTTAGACTACCCAATATCATATTCGTTTCGCGCAAAAATGGCTCGTTGGTGCGCTATGAGCCCTGACAGGCTCAAAAATGGTCGGTCAAACTCGCTGGAAAATGATTAATGGGAGCAGTCTGACATCTAGGAGTGATCATTGCACTGAATTCCCATATTGTTCAAGTTCACGAAATGTTCACGAACTCAAAAACTAGTGATCAAGATTTAGCGAAAATTTGTCCTCTGTGGAGATCGAACCATTATTCCCTTTTTTGGCATAGGGCCGCTCAGCAAAAACAGGCATCAGTTAAATGATTTATGCACATACCCCTATCTAAAAACTGCTTCCGAAAAGCACTCCACGACCTGAAACCTTCCTTGTTGGAGCCTCAGAAAAAAGAGGGGGATGACCACACGCAATTCTCAGCTGCAACTGAAGTTCAACGCATATTCACACTAAAACAAGATACAAACATCAGCAAGCAACTACGTGCATCTGCGAGCGTGGGTTGGGAATTCTTAAGAGCTGGAAAGTGTTCATTTGGCTAGGAAATTAGATCTTGTTTTGGAAGCAAAAGCCTCGAGGAATTATCAACAGTATAGACTACTGTTTCCAGTGAATGTGTGTGAAAGTGATAACCTGGTCGCATAGTACTCACCTACGCAGCTTCAGTTGGTCCCTCGTAAAAACCTCTTCCGATCAATACAAACCCATTTTGGACGTTCGGAATTGATTCAGTTCTTTCAAAGCAAGTCCGATCAGAAAAGTCCGAATTAGACACCGTTGCATATTTGGAAAGGAGAAGGACCTTAATGTGGTCCTATGTGAGATGTGGAAAGAGGTGTATGTGCCATGTGCTGTCCAGAAGGCTCCTGTGTTGTGCCGCTAAAAATGAACCTTTTTCGCAAACCGCGTACTCATTGTACCAACTCACAAACTCATACTGTCGCAGTAAAATACGGTGAATTCCAGATTCTCAAAGCTTCTATGAGAGCGTAGTCTCAACAGACTTTTGGATGACCTCAATCTAATCGTTGTCCCATACGGGTCAGTAGAAGCATGTGGTTAATTGCCGTCTTGCGATATGTAGTGGAAGGGAGCAATAAGGTATCTCGAAGCCAACGCAGGGCAAGGGAATTGCGAGGTGTGAAATGTGATCCCGATGATTCATCGAAAGTGTGGATCCGGTTACCACTTGGTTCCGGCTGCCAGTTGATTATAAAGGCAGCAGTAAAGATAAATCAGGAGTTTATAAAAGAGCAAGTGATAATGGTGAAGGAGGGTTTGGATCCACTGGAGGAGTGTGGCGCCATTAGCAGTGAAAGCGATCGCTTCGCTTATAGCGGACCAACATTGGTCGCCAAACCCCTCATGGTCGTGCTGCTTCTACCAGTGAAAACCTGCTCCACATGATTCCTACGCGTTGCAGATACGCGTGCTTCCAGTGGTAGTGATGGAGCCAGCTGTGATACAATTCCCTGGAAAAATCAAATCGAATCGCATCCGATCGGATTTTGAGAGAATCGAACAGGTTTGATTTTCACCCATTTCATGTCTCTTTCTGCTGCCGCACTACTCAGTAGTTCCCCTTCGTTTCAGCAGTCGACCAAAATATACCTCCTGCTAGACGTAAACATCAAAGAACTGCACTTAACTAGAACAAAATTGGTGAAGACGCTATCGACTTTGTTTATCGCCTCAATGCTAATACTTGAAAGTGCCAAGTGTAGAAACAAGGTGTAGAGAATCCTTGTATTCAAAATCCATCAAGGAATGGAGGTGGCTGCTACAATCGTCAAGGAGTCGAAGGCCAGGTGGGTGCGGCGCTTCACGCGATTTTCAAGGGCACGTCGCCCCTAGCGATCACCACATGAATTCCTTGAGACTTTAGCAGCTCGAGACAGGGAACCAAAAATGAACGAGAACCCTCACCTCAGTCATGCGGTAAGGATCCTGAGCAGTTTCATAAATGAAAAATCCTACAAGGTCATAGCTTCTGAACTGCAGTACCCAATGATCAACGATTAGTTTGTTTGGTTATGCTGAAGTATTCGTCATTGTTTGTTCATTGCGAATCGTTAGAAGAATCCAATTATTGCCACAGAGAGAAAGTCAATCCTAGAGTCAAACAGTTCCCTGTTTGTATGCCACGGCGTGAGTACATAAGCTAGGAAACGCCATAGAAACTCGCGGTCATGTTTGCCTTCGTTTTTCTCGTCTCGTTGGCCTTAGTACTCACTCAGCAATGTGAGTTCACTCGCTTTTTCAGTATGTAGTAGAGAAGTTAATGAAGTAAGTAAATAGCTGAGCAGGTGTAATCTGTTTTAAGACACTGCCGGGTGCGATTGTTCGCGTTGGGATTTCATCATTCCGTGAATAATATATTTCTTACATTGCCTGATGACATTATGTTTTCACTTGATTTTAATTATCCCTTCATACATTTTTATCGTTCTCAATGTTCCTAAAATAGTGTTGCGAGACTACAATCTGTCGAAATATTAGGTGTGTGCGGAATAAATGGCCAATAAGTATATAGTAGTATTAATAGTAGTAATATTAGTAGTAGTATTAATAATAAGTGGCCATATCTTCGCTCAGACACAACTTTATTTGTCGAAATAAAAACCATTCGAATCTACAGAATTTCGCCAACGATGTGGTAAAGAAAATATGCCATCATGATAAAATGGATTGCGAGAAATAATGTCAAGAATGGCATTTTCACCGTGCATAGTTTCGGCGAATTTTTTCTGACGCAGGTTTGCATCGAGAGCCCGGAAAAAGTGGTAACCCGTTGGGGGTGGGTCTGAGGAACAAGGGGGTGAGGAAGAGTCTCGATGCCTAACTGCATCAGTTTTTGCTGGGTGCGCAAAACAACGCAAAACCCCACATTTCGCAAGTCACGCTGCAGAAACTGATGCAGTTAGACATTGAGACCCTCCCTCACCCCCTTATTCCCCAGACCTATCCCTGACGGATTACTATAGTTCATTTTGAAAAAACTGATTGGGCGTGTCCCACGGACTTGGGTGAATGGCGAGAGTGAGAGTACGTGGCGAGAGTGAGAGTGTGTGGCGGGGTGAGAGAATTGAGAGAGTTTGATACACGTTCATACAAGTCCGTAGGACCGCCCAATCAGTTTTTCTGGAATGGACTGTACTTTTCCGGGTTCTCGATGCAAACCTGCGCCAGAAAAAAATCGCCGATACTATGTTGAAAATTCATCGTTGACTTTACTAATTTTCGCAATCCAGAAGTTAATCATGATTACATATTTTCTTTACCAGGTCGTCGACAAGGTATTGTAGATTCGAATGGTTTACTCAGGAATGCAATTATATACTCCGTATGGAACCGTAGCCGAACAGAGCATTACTACCACTCTCCCGTGGTTGGCAATAGATCATGGAGGGCATTGAAGTGTTTTGCCAATTGAGCGAGTTCCTCCAGGGAGGAAGAACATTTTTGGGAATTGTTAACCATTGCAACATATGTTCGAAATCGGATACTACCACAAGATACGCTCAGACGGCTTATATTGGGAGAATGGGATTTACAGGCTTACCAGCTAGGGAACAGATAATGCAAGGATGCAGTTGTGTCTAACACATCATTCCTTAGACCAGTGCAAACCTGAGATTTCAGGCTTGTGACTGTTTAGTTGGCACAAAATTTTGAATCAAAATAGTGTTTCAAGGGGATAGTCGCTTTGAAAACTACAAAAAAGAGGTTACTTCATTGTGCGCTTGTGTTTGATACTTTGCACACACTACGATTTGCTTGCACTAAATACATACAAGTGTTGGACGGAAAGAGCACCTTCCCTATCACATTGGGCAAAAAGAAACATTGAGAAATAGCTGGCTTTTTGAATCCTTTTGTATTTCGGATTGCAACTAAATGCTACAACGATTTCGATTGAAAAACAAAAATCGCTGCATTGCAGAAATACTTGGACAATTTCGAGTGCACCTTTTTCCTTCACGGAAAAAAGTCCCATTTGATACTTCAACCACTAGTTTTCGAGAATCACCGAGTGCAGCTCTTCATGCCTCAAAGTTCCTGCAAAATCATTTAAAATTCCAGAATTGTAATCGCACTGTATGGACTAAAAAATGCACTTAACTTAACTAATGCACTATTTAAACTACATATTTGCACTACTGAAGGCACATTCCAGGGTTATTGAGGTATTACAGCTCCCGCCGTGGTCGGATAGTTCGATCCACAGCGAATAGGCTTTACTGAGGCGTGAGTGTCAGTTTGTGGAGCGTAGAGAGCCAAAGTAAGCAAACGCGATCTCACCAAGCAGCCAGGCCAGCCCACCCCAGCCATGATTCTTGGCAATGACGGTGGCAACGTCGATTTGTGTGATAATACATATAAGATAAGGAAGAGATACCAATGATAAAGCGGACGTCGACATGAGGAAAGAGGTGATATCTCAGAGGCCCCCACTATACCATCCAGCAAGAACTGATTCGAAGGCTCGTTTTCACGCGGTAATCTCGTTCAAGACCATAAGTCAAGAGGCCTTATTTCTGCCATTTTCGGGTAGGGACTTCTTGCAGATTTTTCCTTGTCGGCGCATTCTTCAGACAGCTAATTCCAGAAATGAGCGTTTCAATCCACTCAAGGTAATCCTTAAATGTGCCCTTAAGTTGAATATTTGTCGGCCGCCTCATGAGTTTTCATTTGAGACGCATGGCACTGATCACTGATCAGTAAGCATGTTTCGATAGGCAGTAATGGGGAAAGAATACATTAAAGGATAATGGAAAGCTTTGCGTAAAAAAACTCGCGATGAAAACTTTCCCGCTCTACACTTAACTCAAAATTTCAGTTGCAGACGGGCAGAACAGTAATGGTCAATATGTTCAGTCTACACAGTATGGAACTATTTACTCCTCCGCACAAGGAACCCAACAAACCGGATCGCAATATGGGAGCAGTACCATGAATCCTAACACTCAAAGTTTGCAGTACGACCAATCCTCGAACACTTTTAACAACCAGCAGACCTACCCAAGCAGTCAAAACTCAGCCTACGGAGCGCAGTACAATCCTAACATGCCTTACAATACCCAGCAGAATCAAGCCGGATACAACCCACAAGGGCAGCAAATGGATCAAAACCAGTACTTGGATGGCGCACAAGTACAATCTTCTCCCTACAATCAGCCCGGCTACAACACGCAACAACAGTCGGGACAGAACCAGTACTTCAGCAACGGACAAACGCAAACGTACCCCAGCAGCCAGCAGCAGAATGGCTATGGGCAGCAGTATGATACGGGAATGGGCCAGACTCAGAACGGACAGTCCATTGGAAACCAGGCGTACAGCAATGATCAGAGTCAGGTCAGGCATCATCGCAGTGTTTGAAAGCATCTGTAGATGATATGGCTCTAAAGTGAACTTTCCAGAATGCCCTTTATGGCAGCGTTGGTTCTACGGGTGGAAACACCCAAGTTCAAGTGACCGACTATTCCTTCACCAATGGAAATTGTAGATTCGAGGTACGTGAGCAAGTATCATTATCAAGTATCATCAAGTATCATCTGTCGAAGTAAGGCCAAATTTCTTTTTTTCTTTAAAGTTCTGCACTGCCATTTACGCTGCTACAGTAACTCTTCAGTTCTGTATTGCCTTGTTCGCATAGTGCTAAAGTCTTCTCTGCAGAACGGATACGTAACGGAAAATGGTCAACAACGTCAAGCCACCCAACAAGATATGGCAATCGTTGCGCAATACAAGCAAGCTTTAAGCGATTATATGAGGCAACTAAATTCCAACGTAAGTTTCTCCATTGATCTGCTCCACTGAGAACAAGCACTCGATAGCCTTAGCATCATGCAAAAGCGATATACTTGCACGGCACGAGGTTCCGGTACGATTTTGAGCGTACTCGTTTTGGAAGGTAGACGTTGTGTTGTGCTTAGTGGTGCCGCTCCCGGGATACTATTTGTCGAAACCAACGATACATCCGTCTGGCTCTTAAATTCATTTATTCATCACTCCACGAACAACACAAAAAGCACACATAAGATTGCCAATAATAAAACAGTGGAACATGGGGATCATACAATGAAACGTAGGGAACATACCGTGACGTGGGTTTGGTCCTAACTGTTTACTTCTCACAATCAGTCAAAATCAGATGCACCGTCGATAGAACAGGGTTTAAAGTTTACTTTCATTTCGTTAAATCAGCCGTTGCATAGCTTAGCGGAGGGGGACGTTGTTCTAGTAGGACGCCAGGCGATTTTGGAAGATGGAAGCCAGCTTCCATTCGAAGAAATCCCAATTCAAAGTGTTCTTTAGCTTGACACCTGAACAAGAAGCGAACCCTCGAATGCACAGCTGTTGGGCATATAGGGAGGGACATGTGCGAAAAAGGTGCCCATCCAAGCACCGATGGTGCGAGATAATTCGAAGAGGTCATGCAATTTCAAACAGATCTGATCTGTGGTAGTCTTGTAAAGTAAGCTGAGACCAAGTAAATGCCGTCTGAAAGCTAGTGTATCAGCACCGAGTTCATATAGGCGCTGCTTATAGGGTACCACGCTGACACCTCTCCGAATGAAGCAACGAATAGTAAAGTTTTTCTGAACTTCCTCGATTTCTTTTATCAGCACTATCTTATATGACATCCAAACAAGGGAGCAGTACTCTGAAAGCGGCCTAACATAGTGGATAAAAAGCGGAAATAGTGAAATAGGGCTACGTATCCTAAGAGATCTGAGTATGGATAGCATTAATCAGAAACAAGCATTTCGTTATAAATGATACTTACAATTAGATCACGAGTTTGAGCACGTGCAAGTGGCTTCCCAGACGGCAGAAGCAAAGTCAGGGTGGTTACTAAAATTGATACTGGATTACTCGGGAGGGTAAAAACGTTAACATATTCATAGGCTAACACCTGCAATTTCTTCCTACGACTACGTGACATCGGGAGGTTAAAAATGCTAACATATTCATGGGCTAGCACCTGTAATTCCTTCTTATGACCACGTGACGTTCAAATGCCATTATGGGTTTAAGAGGAACTAGAGTTCGTGACGCATCAGCGGAGGACTGTCTCACGTAGTACACTTCCCTGTTGCCCTCAGCGTAGTGAAAATCAGGATTAGTTCCAGTTACCTCCTGCAGTAATAATTATAGCAGGTGTGAGCATTGAACCTGGAAAAGTGAGTACTATAAAACGGGTGTATATCGTTAGGACAGAAACGTCACGTGGCCGTGTTCGGCACGCGACGGGACGGTGCGAGCTATGCGCGCCGTATTGGATGGGTCTTGAAGCGATGACAGTGCTCAACGCCTCATTCTATGCGTAATCGCTTCAGGACTCAACTAATACGGCGCGCATAGCTCGCACCATCCCATCGCGTGCCGAACACGGCCACGCGACGTTTCTGTCCTAACGATATACACCCCTATAAAACTGCAAGATCTCATAGTAGTACTTCTGGTTCTGCACATTAGCGGTAGAACGTGCAGCATTAAATGCGGACTCGACGCTACGCGATATTTGCCGTACGCTGCGCTAGCGTTTCCAATAGTTCTGCATGACTTAGACTTCTTTTTATAGATGGGAGATTGGGTGAGCGACATTCTCAAGACATTCTCATTTACACAAGGACAAAACATTCCTACAACTCCCTCACTTCCGGCAGCACCACAGGTGAACAGTGCTACGTTCTACATATAAAGGAGCGTAGAATGTAAAGTGACATGGATACTTAAAGAACTGTTTCAGGTGCCTTGCTTGTGCAGTCCTCAAAGCTGTGCCAATTCGCAGCAAACTCAGCAGAATGTCGCCTATGATCCGAGCAATCAGTATGGTCAGCAAGGAAACCAATACCAACAGACCGTAGCTCCGTACAATAATCAGTACCAATCAAATACGAACCAGTACCAGCCTGGTACTCAACAAGCTCCGCCATACAATGGGCGCAGAAAATAAAAGCTATTTGCAACAAATAAAACTAATTACATATCTGATCAGTGCGTTCTTCTATTGCCACGCAGTATCACTCGAATTGATTCTGTGGTTTGACGGGGGCGAGGTTCATATAACGTTGTACTATAGCAGGTGGGTAATAAAGAGCAAGAAGTGAAGTTGTGAATTAAGTTCGTGCAGTTTTTTTATTCCCTGTATTTCATAACACTCTCTACTTTCCCTGTAGATCTTTGCTACTGGTACAGCCTGATTTGCGGCGGCAGCTGACCTGTATGCTAACTAAGCATTTTCAACAAAATGTCTTCAAATCACCGTGCTTGGTGGATAGATGCCTTGGCTTTCCTGGTCTGACACTTTCCATTCGATCGTCCTACACCATACGATGGGAGCGGGTTTCCTTACGGCCACACCACTTCTGCCCTTCATAATATTGAAAGATTTTAATACAAATGTGTGGGTAGATGTTTAGTTACCGATTGATGCAATCGAATCCAAACATGTCGACGTTGACTATCTATAGTCCCAGGTAGTAGTCACTGGAGCCCAAGTATAAAATGTTCAGTGAGCCAAAAGATTTCTTCCTGGTCCATCATCAGTTGTAACGTCGGGGTCATCTGGTCTGCCGAAATGTGGCAATGGTAAAAGTGGATATGCCGTGGTGAACAATTGAATTATCAGCCAACAATAGGGCTTAAGCACTTAAATGCTCAGCAAGCGAACACGAATAGTACTCCGCTATCAGAACAGTGGTAGATGTCCGTGGAGATATACCCCATTTCGGAGCGCCTGACAGAGCGTGGCCTACGGACATGAATGAGTGGCGAGAGTGAGAGTGCGTGGCAAGGATGAGAGTGTGTGTGGCGAAGTGGGAGTGCTTGATACACTCTCACCCAAGTCCGTAGGCCACGCCCTGTCGGGCGCTCCGAAATGAATTGTACCATTTGGGCGAGCGCATACACTGCGCCTATCTCTGTGAGGAATTGTATAAAGTAGAGATCGCTTCTACTCGCGCTATGCGATGGCTCAACTGGTGCTTGGAAATATGTACAGGGTGTGCCAAAAAAAGTAATTTTGTCTCTTCCACTTTCACCCCACATCACCAGATTCAAGAGCAGACCTCTCTCTATCACTATACTCCGTAGCAGCCTTCTGTACGAGCAGGAACGGGAGCGAGGAAAGAGTGAAGAAGATGTGTCACCTCAACTCAATTTCGTCGCCCTCGTTCACAACCTTGCTGTGGTCCGTTCACTCTGGGTACCTAAGGGGATTCATACTGGGTGGTGTTTTTTAAATTCCGTTTTTTGCGGGTCTCTCCAGCGCCCTTCGTTTCCAAGAGCCAAAACGTGACCTTATCACTGAAACCCCTCCGAAGGAGGATTTGAGGCATGAAAATGATACTTCGGATCATAGCAGCCTTATCCAAGCAGCAGGGGCTCTGTGACTTCCATGAACCGAAAGGCAAATCCTCAGGAAGTTTCCCACAGAAGACCTACCACGGAGCCTGGCTTTGCTGTTTTAAGCGGACCTTGATACTGTGGGTACTCCGAAGCCCGACTGCGCCGAATGAAAGCTCGAGCTGTAGAGATGGTGGAAGGGGCCGTGTTTGTTTCTCGAGTACTGGCTATTTACCTCGTTTTTCTTCACCGTCGTATCACTGAGCGCCTCTACCCATTGCTTCTAAGAGAACAGCTGCTAATATTTATGGCGCAATCACAATTTGTATCATCTGTTATCCTGTAGCATTTCTGCTCCAATATTTCGGATCACTAAATAGGAAACTTGTTGTCCACGCACTCAGAGATGATTGTACGCCCACCGAAGGCAATGTATGCTTGGGATTTTGAACGGTTAGCAATAGTAAAAGCAACACTTTCTGTACTCTTGCCACAATTGACCTGATGGTTATGGCTCCCAAAAAATGTTATGAGTTTGAGTGTAAGTGAGTGTCGGTGGTAGGTCAGTAAAGCAAGGCAGCGGCATGGGTGGCTAGGGATTATGTTGTGCTGTCCTTGATTGACAAAAAATGTGCGAGACATTTTGGTTGGAGGCAAATATACTCCAACCTGACCATAATAAGGTGCACCACCTGCACAGTACTGGAGAGGCCGTCTCTCATAGGTGCGACAATGACTGGTTTTCGGGTGAGGCTACTTACGCAAGAAAATCGCGTGCCCGCCGGCGGCGAGCGGTGGCGAGTGCCAGTGGCAGGGCATGGCAGCCTTCAAGTGAGGCAGTGTGGCATGGGTGGAAGCGCAGAGGTATGGGTGCAGGAGGCAGTGTGGCATGGGTGGAAGTGCTCTGCCGGGCTCTCAAGGGCAATCGATTCAGCAAGTCGTACTGGTGGCGCCGCGAAGCGATTTTCTGTTGTAAGTAGCTCCACCAATGGCTTTCAAGTCAGATCAATCTGTCCCTGATTTCCTCAGGTGTGCTACGATTAGAGTTATAACCGCCAGTTGACGCTCATACCTGCTGGGCAGAGTGGTACGGGGACTTTGACGGTGTGGTCCGAAATGATACCAGCTGATAAGAATGCCGAGAACTGAATATGTGCGTGAATTCTAGGAGTCATCAAGTTTATTGCGCTTTTCGGAATAATCGTCGAGCGCTAATACTCATGGATGTCAGGAGGGTACATCTAAGCTGGGTGATCCAAACTGGTAACAGCGGATAAGTGTAGATAAGGAGTATTAGACATTCACAAATGTTTTGGAAGTGGCATGAGATCTTAGCGGTGGTCGAAACGAAATGTTTAAGGCTGTTTCAGTTGATGAGGGCCAATAGCATCTAAATGTTCAACTTCTGTACATCGCTTGCTACTAAATACGACCACAATATTGAAAGAGTCTGATAACCAGTGCCATTGCATGAGCACATTTCGCTACGCTCTGATATCAGTTGCAATGATGATCGACCGTGACATCGTCTTGCCTTCCTAGGAATGGCGTCTGTTTTCGATTGTGCGATCCACTCGAATAATCACAATGCGATCAATATTTATAAAAGCAAAACCGTTTTCTTATGCAACACCAAGCAGCAAAGCGCATCGTATCCAAAACCATCTATAGTTGAAGTAGTAGTGGTGTCTAGACCGAAGGTTAAATGATCGTGGGTCAACGAACTCCGTTTCTACTACGACAACAACTGCAGCAAAGGGTATCAATCGCAAATCATCTGCATTCCGCAAAGTGATGGCTGAATCAGGAGATCTGATGTGTAAGTATGGGCGACTTAAGTGTCAGACCAACAAATATCAACCACTTAATGCTCAGCAAGTGAACATACTTCGGGCATGTAGCAACATGAAGTTCCGATAGCCAAACTGAGTGGGAATCCAAGACAGGTGTTTGTTGAAATACCGGTTGAGCAGGCTTCATGGGGCATGGTTTAGAATTCGCAATAAAGGCGACTATTCACCTATACGTATGTTATCCTATACACCTAATTGCCTGTTCATCTGATGCTTGATCGATATCTACCTCTTTTCACGTTACAAAATTTCACCGTGTTTTTCGCGCAGGACTGTGCGATAACTCGACTAGCGCCCCCAAACCAGAAGTGGTTGTCAGATCATGGAACTATCCGGCAAATGAGAGCTTCTTTTGGGGTCCTCACACTTACGCTAATCAGGCAATACCTCTCTCGATCGAGTAGGTCCCCCGTCAATACTATTAGGTTCTTGGCGAAAAAGGAGAGACTTCAAAGCAGCAAAAACTATGACTACCAAGTTGGGAAGGCAAGTTGGTCAACGGTCTACAGAGTTATTATGAAGGAGATTGCAGAGAGTTTACGGGAATTGGTGGTTATTGTGCATCTAACTTCTTCGACACGGTCTCGCGGTGTGCAGCGAATGGTGTTGGCACTTCATGTCAGGATTCCGCGCGGCGCTAAGCGGGAAGCGCGTTAGCGCGCGAGATCATCGCTCTAGATGGGAATCACGTGTAATTGCGTGAGAAGGGCGGCAACCATATCCACGCCTAATTTCACTCATTTCGTCGCTAGACTGAGCTTCTTTCCTAGTTACTTTCATCTCAAAAGACAGAGTTAGGCTGTTTTTAATTGAGATTGACACGCTTCCAGTTCACTCTTGTTTGATTTATTCCATCCCCTGTGCTATGTATTATAATAACTTGCATTATTTGCTATGTCTTATTCTTACATTTCCTTATATTAGAGAAATAAATAAGAAGCTCCGGGAGAAGGAGCTCCAAGGTGAGCGAAAGCATCTCCTCGTGCAAAAACGGGCTTTCACATTACTGTATAAGAGACTCACTCATCACCAAGCTCCGTCCCCCTAGATCAAGCTGTGCAAGCGCTGGAAGCGCACTGCGTATCAATTCGATACATACAAATCATATTCTTCATGCTATAATGCTTCGCATGAAGCAAAAAAGTCCGGGCGAACGAAATGATGCATATAAGGAGGATGCAGAGCATAGAAAATGGTATGAATACGTACAAAGCGCTGTTATCAACTAGTGAAAACATTCAAAATGAACTAGATTTAAAGACAGTGTTCGGGATAATTCGGTTGTATCATTCATTCTAGTCTTTGATAATGACCGGTGGACGTTTCCACCAGGAAAGCTGACACGTCAAGCACCACATCATATCGATCAATACGGCTCTGGTACGATACGATGAGTATCATTCAACTATCACAGTCATTACTCTACACCTCAATCATTCTTCGGCAAAGTCGACCCTAGGGGGCGGCCTGCCCTAACCAAGGCGGCTTGCCCTCATGAGGCCGCCTCCGACAGGCTCCTTCCGCGGAGGATTTCGCCGTACCTAGGCCTTTCAGACCCGTATATTTACAGTAAATAACTCTCTTTGGGATTCCTTATCACCCGCATTATCCCGAACACTGTCTTTAAGGCACCATATGGGTCACGACAGTTTGTGTATCTTGGTTCCATCAGCGAATAAATAGCCCTTTCACAAAGACAAAGCGTGTGCCATCGTCACGGCGCGAGGGTGAGTGCTCAAAGAGTTAAGAACACGTAAATGAGATGGCGGCCACCGGCTCAAAATAGCCCACACCTATCTTCGATTCGGCCAGCGGATAAGCGGTGGCTTTTACGTGTATGAGAGGCATGATATCGACTGCGATAAGAAGTGGTAGAAAAAACTCCCATTGTAAAAACAACCTTATGGAATGATGTTACCACGTTGAATCTCGTCAAAAAATTCCTTTTGAGTTGCAAGCTGCCGAAGCAAGGAGTCAGAACCACTCTTTTCTAGGATTTCGGAAGGATACTCAGTTTTTTCTTCACACCTGCGTTCTTCTGCACCCACAAAGTCTTTATGGAGCGTGACGAGACGAAGATTATCATGAACTGTGCCTTTGACGGAATACTGCCTATTCAGATGAAAACCATTCGGAAACAAGCTCAATATAGCGGCAAAATAAATGAAAATGGGCGTAGATACGTTCGCCATCTTTCTTACACCATTACACGCGATTCTCACCGAGGGCAGTCAACTGGCTCGCATATGTCGAGCAAAGGACGTCGCAACGCAAAATACTGACAAAATGGGTACACACTCTGCGGTTCATGTGGCCTTTCGGTGGCTGTGACGTCACCTAGCACGCACGGCATACGCGCGCCGGTGAGTTTTTATGTGGAGCCTGCGGTATGCCGCAAGATACATTCACAGCGAACATTGACAAGCACAACAACAGTCGCATTCGTCTCGTTTCCGGCTGATTATGATGCTTCCGTATTTGGTAGCGCAATACATAGTATCTTGACTTTCATCTTGGACATTCGACCAAATCACGCTTGTACAGCGTGATCTACAACTTACTAAAAGGAGGGAATTTGATAGCAGCAGGAAAATTCCCTGACCCTTTCTGACTACAGTGTAGATGATAACTTCTCTGATGAATGCTGAAAACCCAGCCGTGGCGTGCTCTAGAGCTTACCTAATAAGTGCGTTTCACTACCATGCGTCCACCCCCTATTTTAGCGAAATCAGTGCTAAACGCTTCAACTCAACTCTGTGATGTATGCCATTAGATTCGGCATGCCAGAGAACGGTAATATACTCGCTTTCAAAAATTTGGGTGCACGGGTTCGATCTCTATAAGATTTCTTTTTTGGATTTCGATCGTTTCACGCTATACGTCCACTGTAATACATAGTTCATTTACAAATGCAAAAAAGCAAATTAAGAAAATCAATAGTCAGCTGGTGCTTCTTGCTTCGAAGCCTTCCGTCAATCGGTGTGGCACGCTTTGAGGATTGCAAAATTGATGGTATTCCAAGCGTTCATGATCGCATCTTTGCGCTCCTCGACGGTGGCAAACTGCCTGCAGTCGTCGTACACCCTGCGCACAATCATTCCCCAGTGCTGGACACTCTACAAGTCGACGTGGTGCTGTTGTAACCATGCCGAAGTCGACCGGCTAGCGTGGACACTTGCAATGTCCTGATGGAAAATCGGCTTCTGACGTCGTCAGCGACTCAGGAAGAGTAGCAGGTTGCATTCTGAGGTATTCTGATACCTCTGCAAAACCATTCGGCTTAAAACGAATGCCATGTCCAGTTTCTCTCCCAACAGTAGGCTCCCCAGACCATCAGCGTACCGCCACCGAAGTTACGTCGGCTGAACTGCACTGGACCTTTTCTCAAATCAGGCCAGTAACATCTGCAGCCGTCTGCTCCGTCGAAGTTGCACTCCTTTTCGTCAGAGAAGGCCACTTAAACACATAGGGTTACTCTGCAATGCTTAAGCAATGCTTAATTTTACGTGTGAACCTTTTTTCAATCCAGTGAGGAGTTCCGTCGAGCAAACTCGAGACAAGCTGCCTTGTGAGCTTCAGTAAATGGCGGTGCCTTCTTCATGACCTCCCTCACGATGTTCTTATTACTTTCCTTTTCCTCTTCACCGTCGATTTGGAGGCAGACAGCTTCACTTCTGCACGAATTTGATTGACGCTGCAGGCGCTGTTGGAAGCTACCTTCCAGATCTGCCGTTCATTTCTAATCGAGAGCTTGGACCGACGTTGGCTAGTCTAACGAGTATCGTATGTTGCAAAATTTCTGAGGTAGAAGCAGACCACGCAGTGAGTCCTGCCGATTTGCTTGGCGATCCGTTGATTGCTAAGTCAGGCGTCAAAGAAAGCTCGAATTTGGGCTTTTTCTTTGGCAGATGAACGAGAACCAAGTGTCATCGCGAGAAGGCATCTTCCCGTGCATTTTGGACGAGTGGATATACTCGGGTCGAGATGGGAACATTCACCTTGGGACAATTACCCTAAAGTCCGATAGATAAGTCCGCCCGCACGCGGTGTCGCGTGCGGCACAGGCTACCGCGGTCTTCGAAGAACCAGAGGTGAAGAGAGAACTTATATTGTATTATATATTGTATTTGTTAATATAGAAGCGAGTAACAAGTGAAGTTGGGGTCGTAAGAAAGGTGCACACGGAAACTTCACAACTGGCAGAGGGAGGTGAACAAATGAGAGCAGAACCGTTGTTCAGCGGGGTTTCAATGTGAACGGTGGTATTGGCGATGAAATAGTGGTTGAGTAAAAACTTTTCCTTATTCCTGTTATGATAATGGTGCCCAATCCTCGCAGATATGCGCCTTTCACCTTATTTTTCTGCTGCTAACCCCGCTTCTGCTTGCCGCGTCAAGTTTTTGCACCTGATGTAAGCCCTCCTTCTCGAGCTTGAGCTCGAGTCATCGAGCTCTTTGAAATGCCTGAATAACTTATGATCAGCGGTATACGGGAGGAATAATAAAATTGTTGTAAGATTTCATCGATAATTTCATGTAGAGCGGAGCTACGGAGAGGTAGCTGCTTTAGTTTGCGATGCTACGAATGTTTGTGACGATGAAATGGAGATTGCGTAGAAAAACTTAAGATGAATGTTCATTGTTACACGGGTTAAATTAAGATTTTGATAAGTGGTAGTTTTAGATATTAGAAATGAAGTTGCATAAACAGTTTCTACAATCCTGTCGTTTTTAATAATGAATGCGATCCTGTGTTTTTTGAAGACTGCGCCTGTGTTCGCCGCTGCTGCGCGCGACACCGCGTGCGGGCGGACTTATCTATCAGACTTTAGGGTATTAAGGATGGACGTATAGCGTGAAACGGTCGAAATTTTAAAAAAATCTTGTAAAAATAAAGTCGGAGCACCCAAATTTTTGAAAGTGGGTATATCACCGTTTTCTGGTTTTCTGGTATGCCGAATCTAATGGCATACATTGCAGAGTTGACTCGAAGCGCTTAGGACTGATTCTGCTAAAATAGGGGTTGGACGTATAGTAGTGAAACGCACTGTATTGTGGTGTGCCGTCATTGCCTCAAATTTCGATAATTGTTTCTGTCTCAACGGAGGTAAGGGTTTCTTCGAGATAGTGACTGAAGACATCGCGGCATCTTGTGCTCTCGAAAATATCGGAATCTTCCAAGAATCCATATAACCTGTAGGTGGTCCATCTTACTCCTCGTCGCAATTCTCGAGCGGAAGATGTAGCTACCCAAACGGTTACTGTCTACCGTTTGAGAGCTTATTACATCATGGCTTACTTGGCAAGGTTTCAGCAAATGTGCTAACGTCTGTCGTTCACTTGAGACCCTCTTTCGTGATCCCTACATTCCCTTGCAAGCAGCGAGGTAAAATGGTAATTGCACGCGGCTAGCGGCATTCTATGTTGGGAATTCTCATGAGATCTATTAAAGAAAAGAGTGTCTTGGTGATAGTCCATTTTCTATCTCTGCATTCACATTCACAGTCACTGCATTCATAGTCATACCGAAGTGTTTGTTTTGTGTAGCGTAAAAATGAGGATAAACATTTCACGCTAATCATGTACGATAAACATACTCATACCAATTCATGGAGGATGGAGAGATGTTCATTCGCCACTCGTCTCTTTTCTAACCCCTGTGGTCTATTAGGTCTCGCGAGACAAAGGTAAAGATCTTCTTTTAGCGTCTTCAGAGCGGTATTTGGGAACGGCATGAAAATCTCAAATGACAACGCTGTTATTGTATTTGGGGACATAGGAAAACAGGAGAAAGCCTTAGAATATGCAACTGAAACAAAGCCATAAAAGTGGATTTAAAATTCGTGCTTTAGAGACCGGAACGAGACCCGTACTCGCGAGAAGCTTCATGCTTAACAATCTGATGGGTAGCACAGCACAGCAGTCCGCAGTGGACACTGAAGAAACCGAAACTGACTTGTCAGGATCATCGATATGGGCGTCTGAATCGCACGTGGAACATTCATGCGGATCAGGAGAAGAGGACGATATCGAGTCGTGCACCAATGAAGGGACTATTTCACCTGCAAGCAGTGGATTTGAAATTGGCTCGCCAATCATTGTCGATCTGCCTTATTCATCAGAAGAAGAAGCTGAGCGGTACAATCACGAACGTTTGTTGAGGCAGTCATCGGAAACCCAGAAATCTCTTAAAAGGCAAACTAGAAGCAAGGTGTTGCATGATGGAAAGTACAGTGAGGGCCACTCTGAAAGTGATGATTTGTCAACGACTACTTCTTCAAAGGTGCGGATACTACTATCTAATAAGTATATCTGTGCCTGTGTGTGTCTGTTTGTCACGATGTGAACCCTGATTTTTACATGAGATCCAGGGTATGCCACAGTAACAGGAATGGTGGAGGATCAAAACTGATAGCGTCCGATACGATGTGATAAGGGGCGTCGAAATGCAGATAGGGTTTTTCGAGTAAACAATTAGGATCCTACTATATATAATTCGCTATGTCTGTGTGTGTGTTTGTCCGTCTGTCACGAAATTCATATCTCGCGTCGCAGTAAAGCTGGGACCATGAATTTCACAAGTGATGTAGGTGGGTGACAAGGGGACACTAACGGTGGTGGATCGAGAGTGAGAGCAGCTGATAAGGGCTGGTAAGTAGTCTCAGAATACAAATGTCGCCAAATCTTTTTCGTCTTTCGCGTTGATCCAAGAGCGCTACACTCACACTGTTTAGCAGGGTGGGCCAGGAACATTAATGGTGGGTGACTCGCATCGATAACGGTTGATAAGATTCGATAAGGAGCTCAAAAAGGCTAGAGTCGCCGGAACCGTTTCGCTTTTCGCATTGATCCCATAGCGTTAATACTTACAGGTGTTTTGCGGAGTGGGGCGGGAACATTGATGGCGCGTGATCCAGCTTGATGACGTTTGATAAGATTTGATGAGGAGCATGAGAAGGCATATGTCGTCGGATTCGTTTCGCTTTTCGCGTTGATCCAAGAGCGCTGACATTCATAGCTGTTCAGCAGGATGGTTCGGTCACATCAATGGTGGGTGATCCAAATTGATAATGGTTGACGAGTTTCAATAAGGAGTGTGAGAAGAGAAATGTCACCAGGGCCGATTCGCTTCTGCGGCTGCGGTGTAATGATTACATTCGCAGGTATTGTAGGGTACGGGGACCTCAATGTATTGTTGGGTACAGGGGCCTCAGTGAAACTGATAACGGCTTACAGTGTGGCTGATAGGAACCGTTGGGAGCTGGATGGGATGAAATCCTTCACATCGCTCGCTACTGCTACACGACCGCTTTAGCAAAAGCGTCTAATGCTCAGTGGCGTTGGTTGAACATATTCTGTTTATGTTCTGATATCACTGGCCGATGTATCGACGCTGAATTGCCTAGCATTCCAGAAAATGGTGCATTTCTCTTGATACTGCGATCTACATAGATAATCATGATACAACATATATTTGCGGCAGCAAAGCAAGCGATTCACTCGGAATCATTTTCTAATGCGGTACTGGCAGCAACAGTGGATATCGACGGCTAGACTATGCAAAGTTCCAAATAGTGAAGCATGTTTACGAAAACAAGAAACATCGATAATCGGGATATGGATCTGCCATCAATGTGTAGGAATTAGATGCTCAGCAAGTGAACAAATTGTTACCTATCGATGCAATCGAATACAAAACTATCGATCTCTAAACTATCCAAACTTCCAAAGATGACCTAAACCAGCTGGTTGGCGCACAGTACTGCGCGCGATTCATGTCGTTAAAGTGCAAAATGGGTTCGATGTGAAGCCACTGAAGTACATTAATACCGAAATGCTTTTTTACCACGCCATCTTCTCTGCTTTTTTCCAATTCAATAGCTCAGCTGAAAGCAGAGGGAAGGAAATTTTCGCTCAATTCCATACACAACTGTAGTCGGGCCGATCAAACCCATTTTGTACAACATTGTCATGAACGCACACTAGTGTGCGCCCGCCAACTGGTAAAGGATAAAGTTTTTGGCGTTAATCAATCCCTTCCGTGGTATGCACCGCTCATTCTAGTTCCATTCGAAACGTGATGGCGTGAATGTGATGTGGTCTATACAATGATTTGCGGTGTCCAGCCGATGTACGATTCAGTGCTTTCATGCTCCCAGACGAGTCTGGTACCAATTTGCCGATCCCGGAGCGACGGAAGGTATGGTCGGCCTGGGCGGGCGTTGATGCGGGATTTGATCCCCACACCACCTGTCACTACACCACCTTCATCGGAGTAAACGGTTAGTGGACACTGATGGTGAGGGATTGGAGGTGATAGCATCTGATATGGGCCGAGAAGCAGCGTCGGAAGTCGAACGTCTCCAAACTTGTTGCTTTCTTAGTTAAGGATGGGAGCGTTGATACTCATGGGTGCTGTCTGGGGTAGTCCGATGACAGCAACGGTGGATGATTCAAACCCATGACTACTCATAGAAGACGCAAGAGGCATCAATCGCTTCAAAATTCAGTTTTCAAAAGGCTATAAAGGCACAATCCGCGACAACCAGATATATCGATTTATGATCTTGGGGCGGTAATTTCTCGAGTGTCTATCCAGGCCGCACCATTCCCGGTGCGACACCACACTGCTACCCCAGTGTGCCTTCAAATTCGTTGCGCTTAACCGGTCGGCAATTGAGTGTTCTCAGTTATAGAAGTTGCAAGTTGCAGGATGTAGTGCAGGGACCACAATGAGTGAGACCGCTGCTAACGGTTGATATAAGCTATTAGCAACTAGATGGGATTGAATGTACACCGCTTATGGCTACAGTAGGACCACTATAGTTGAAGCGTCCCTCAGTGCCACTGGATGAGCACATTTCGTTTATGTTCTGACCAGTTTAGCTAGGCGATGTATCTCACGCGTCACATAGCACTGATGAGGAGCGAACTACGCAAATACATGTACAACACATAATCATCAATTTTATGACCAACTTTCTTCTTGGGGGAGTGGGATTCAATAGGAAAAGATAGTCCAGTGAAACAGCCATTGCGGTGATAGAAACAAAACTTTGAAAGTGAACTCATGAATCGAAATCGTGACATTACGAGCCCGAACATCTAACAACCACTCGGTTCTTGACCACACACTCGTCATGTGCTGGATCACGCCTTCTAGGACCCTTGTGACTCTGCTCCTGAATACGCGCAGCAGACGCGTAATGCATATTGGTAAATGGAACCGCGAGTCCTATCGCTAGTATGGATTCATTCCAAAAAGCCACTTTGACCCATCATCATTCCCTAATTAATCGCTTTTTGAAATGGCACTGGTAGAGATATATCCACATACACGTATACAAGGTGACCGAAAAATAATGGGGCATGCAAAACTGCCGCATTTTAAAAAGTTTACCGGACGGTTGTACTTTTCACTCTTACAGTCTCTCCATCGCCTTAATGTCAGATGTGGGAGTCTTTCAGGATGGAGAATCCGTTCAACACACCCACGTGAGCTCTCAAGAGCAACCTAAAAGTGAGCCGTTAGGGATCTTCACAGAAGCCCCAAGCCCGGAGCGACCGTTCTTACGTCCTCCCAGCGCTACTGCGAGAGAGCTCATGGAAATTCATAAAAACTACCGTCGAGGATGTCACCAGGAGGTTCGTTTCTTGATTGTATGCAGATTTTTGGTACCAGAAACCGCTTTCTTACCGTAGGACATTCGATTTTTAGTGGCCTGTTCTCCTTCCACCAAATTTGGATGAAGATTTGCAGAACCTGGATCACAGCGACCCAACGAAACGACCACGTTATCTACCTTTGGCGCCGCCGTATCACCTACTACCGAACACCTCATTCTTTAGAAAAGCTGCTATAAAGCCTCCTCCCACATATTGCTCCGATGGTCTGCCTCCACTCAAACGGATCATCAATCGGTACCTAGCCAGTATACTTGTAAGTTGAGCACACAGCTATTCGCATGTGTCGCATCGATGCATATTTGTGGAGAAAATTGCAGATTGATCACATGAAAAATGAAGAGGAGCTGCGAGTTTTCATGCAGGAAAGAAAGAGACTCGTTCAAAAGGAGGTGCAAAAACGTGAAGGGAACACGAAAGAGTTTGATGACACGGAAGCAGGTGAAGAGAAGACATTGCGAGAAGAGCAGTCGCTGAGCCTTCATCATCGTCAGAAAAGAATGCCTCGCGTTGTTATCCATCATCTTCTGTACGGCGGCCAGCTCATTCACTATATCCAGGACGGTAACGAACCTCCTTCGATCCCTGGATACTTTACGAACGCTCCTTTGATTCCCAGCAACGTACGAATCACTCGTGAGCTAAACGGTACTGCACCGCTGGAGTACCAACAGTTAAGAACTACCCAAGGATTCCAGTTCGTTCCTTTCGGTCAAGTAGCTGATGAGGGTAAAGACATCCTCGGTGTTATGCCGGATCTGTGTACACCGCCCTTGGCCATGCCTTCACCTGCTCAATCCATGGGCGGCTCTGATGTCGACGATGTCGTCGATGATGCAGGAGAGACGAACCCTGAATTCAGTGTCGTTGCCACAGAGAGATATGCAAGCATTTCCATTACTTCAAATGTCTTGAATTTGAAGTTTGCGGAGAGATGTGAGTTACTGAGAAAAAGCTCACTATATGACCACCTTATGATTAACTATCTAATCGTCGATTGCAGGTGTGAGTATATGCCGTTCGCCGCAACAGGTATAGCAGTCAATATTTTCAAAGGATATTGTCAACAAAAAAGCACTCATTTCGATAAAATCTAGCAGTTTCACAGGAGTTAAATAAAGCTGGCCTATATTAGTACCCCTTTCCAACATTGGAACCCTGCAACACACACGCAAACATGATATGACTAGCTCCCGGTTATGTACTTGATTCCTATTGCAAGGATGGTCAAAGAGATGGGAAGAGACGGTCTGATATTAGTATGTGAGCCAAGTTTTGGTCGGTTTTCGAATTTCAACTTCGGAAGATCGTAACTCGGCTCAGAATGCATCTTTGCTCATAGAAAAAGCACCATTTGATTTGCCACACTTTTGGCAATATCGCGGATGTTTGCATATCCCATTTTGATGGTGGACTGATGCTTTACTCAGCGGAAAATCAAAAAAAGTCAGAGGAAAATACATAAAAAAAGAACGAAATTTCGGAAGAAGATTTATGGCCATGTGGTATTGCTTCTCATTACCCGAAGGAGTGCAGTACTGCTCCATTCATTCCCAAAACCAACGATGCCTTATTAGCACTTTCGCGAAGATTTTTCGGTGGCAGTGCACCTTCTTCTAGAAAAACGAAAAAAACCCAGTAAGACGGAAAGTTGCCATTCCAAGAAGAAGCTCGAACCTTCTTCCTGGTTATTCACAGATGAACTGTTCAAGATCTAGCACATCCACCTTCATTTCAAGTGATCCCTTGATCACTCGGACATCGCTGCCTGCCATCAGTTGACGGTTCAAAATCATCACGCAAGAGCATTTCCTCTCCGGAATTGCAGATTCTCCAACTGACACTAAATTTGGACTGGCGCGACAAAATGCAAAAGTTCCGCAGCGAGCAGGATTCGAACCTGCGCGGGCAGAGCCCAATTGATTTCTAGTCAATCTCCTTAACCACTCGGACATCGCTGCCTGCCATTTCTTTACGGTTCAAAATCATCACGTAAGAGCATTTCCTCTCCGGAATTGCAGATTCTCCAACTGACACTAAATTTGGACTGGCGCGACAAAATACAAAAGTTCCGCAGCGAGCAGGATTCGAACCTGCGCGGGCAGAGCCCAATTGATTTCTAGTCAATCTCCTTAACCACTCGGACATCGCTGCCTGCCATCAGTTGACGGTTCAAAATCATCACGTAAGAGCACTCCAACTGACACTAAATTTGGACTGGCGCGACAAAATGCAAAAGTTCCGCAGCGAGCAGGATTCGAACCTGCGCGGGCAGAGCCCAATTGATTTCTAGTCAATCTCCTTAACCACTCGGACATCGCTGCCTGCCGTTTCTTTACGGTTCAAAATCATCACGTAAGAGCATTTCCTCTCCGGAATTGCAGATTCTCCAACCGACACTAAATTTGGACTGGCGCGACAAAATGCAAAAGTTCCGCATCGAGCAGGATTCGAACCTGCGCGGGCAGAGCCCAATTGATTTCGAGTCAATCTCTTTAACCACTCGGACATCGCTGCCTGCCATCAGTTGACGGTTCAAAATCATCACGTAAGAGCATTTCCTCTCCGGAATTGCAGATTCTCCAACTGACACTAAATTTGGACTGGCGCGACAAAATGCAAAAGTTCCGCAGCGAGCAGGATTCGAACCTGCGCGGGCAGAGCCCAATTGATTTCTAGTCAATCTCCTTAACCACTCGGACATCGCTGCCTACCGTTTCTTTACGGTTCAAAATCATCACGTAAGAGCATTTCCTCTCCGGAATTGCAGATTCTCCAACTAACACTAAATTTGGACTGGCGCGACAAAATGCAAAAGTTCCGCAGCGAGCAGGATTCGAACCTGCGCGGGCAGAGCCCAATTGATTTCTAGTCAATCTCCTTAACCACTCGGACATCGCTGCCTGCCGTTTCTTTACGGTTCAAAATCATCACGTAAGAGCATTTCCTCTCCGGAATTGCAGATTCTCCAACTAACACTAAATTTGGACTGGCGCGACAAAATGCAAAAGTTCCGCAGCGAGCAGGATTCGAACCTGCGCGGGCAGAGCCCAGTTGATTTCTAGTCAATCTCCTTGACCACTCGGACATCGCTGCCTGCCATCAGTTGACGGTTCAAAATCATCACGTAAGAGCATTTCCTCTCCGGAATTGCAGATTCTCCAACTGACACTAAATTTGGACTGGCGCGACAAAATGCAAAAGTTCCGCAGCGAGCAGGATTCGAACCTGCGCGGGCAGAGCCCAATTGATTTCTAGTCAATCTCCTTAACCACTCGGACATCGCTGCCTGCCGTTTCTTTACGGTTCAAAATCATCACGTAAGAGCATTTCCTCTCCGGAATTGCAGATTCTCCAACTAACACTAAATTTGGACTGGCGCGACAAAATGCAAAAGTTCCGCAGCGAGCAGGATTCGAACCTGCGCGGGCAGAGCCCAATTGATTTCTAGTCAATCTCCTTGACCACTCGGACATCGCTGCCTGCCATCAGTTGACGGTTCAAAATCATCACGTAAGAGCATTTCCTCTCCGGAATTGCAGATTCTCCAACTGACACTAAATTTGGACTGGCGCGACAAAATGCAAAAGTTCCGCAGCGAGCAGGATTCGAACCTGCGCGGGCAGAGCCCAGTTGATTTCGAGTCAATCTCCTTAACCACTCGGACATCGCTGCCTGCCGTTTCTTTACGGTTCAAAATCATCACGTAAGAGCATTTCCTCTCCGAAATTGCATTCTCCAACTGACACTAAATTTGGACTGGCGCGACAAAATGCAAAAGTTCCGCATCGAGCAAAATTCGAACCTGCGCGGGCAGAGCCCAATTGATTTCTAGTCAATCTCCTTGACCACTCGGACATCGCTGCCTGCCGTTTCTTTACGGTTCAAAATCATCACGTAAGAGCATTTCCTCTCCGGAATTGCAGATTCTCCAACTGACACTAAATTTGGACTGGCGCGACAAAATGCAAAAGTTCCGCAGCGAGCAGGATTCGAACCTGCGCGGGCAGAGCCCAATTGATTTCTAGTCAATCTCCTTAACCACTCGGACATCGCTGCCTGCCATTTCTTTACGGTTCAAAATCATCACGTAAGAGCATTTCCTCTCCGGAATTGCAGATTCTCCAACTGACACTAAATTTGGACTGGCGCGACAAAATACAAAAGTTCCGCAGCGAGCAGGATTCGAACCTGCGCGGGCAGAGCCCAATTGATTTCTAGTCAATCTCCTTAACCACTCGGACATCGCTGCCTGCCATCAGTTGACGGTTCAAAATCATCACGTAACAGCACTCCAACTGACACTAAATTTGGACTGGCGCGACAAAATGCAAAAGTTCCGCAGCGAGCAGGATTCGAACCTGCGCGGGCAGAGCCCAATTGATTTCTAGTCAATCTCCTTAACCACTCGGACATCGCTGCCTGCCGTTTCTTTACGGTTCAAAATCATCACGTAAGAGCATTTCCTCTCCGGAATTGCAGATTCTCCAACTGACACTAAATTTGGACTGGCGCGACAAAATGCAAAAGTTCCGCATCGAGCAGGATTCGAACCTGCGCGGGCAGAGCCCAATTGATTTCGAGTCAATCTCCTTAACCACTCGGACATCGCTGCCTGCCATCAGTTGACGGTTCAAAATCATCACGTAAGAGCATTTCCTCTCCGAAATTGCAGATTCTCCAACTGACACTAAATTTGGACTGGCGCGACAAAATGCAAAAGTTCCGCAGCGAGCAGGATTCGAACCTGCGCGGGCACAGCCCAATTGATTTCTAGTCAATCTCCTTGACCACTCGGACATCGCTGCCTGCCGTTTCTTTACGGTTCAAAATCATCACGTAAGAGCATTACCTCTCCGGAATTGCAGATTCTCCAACTGACACTAAACTTGGACTGGCGCAACAAAATGCAAAAGTTCCGCAGCGAGCAGGATTCGAACCTGCGCGGGCAGAGCCCAATTGATTTCTAGTCAATCTCCTTAACCACTCGGACATCGCTGCCTGCCATCAGTTGACGGTTCAAAATCACGTAAGAGCACTCCAACTGACACTAAATTTGGACTGGCGCGACAAAATGCAAAAGTTTCGCAGCGAACAGGATTCGAACCTGCGCGGGCAGAGCCCAGTTGATTTCTAGTCAATCTCCTTAACCACTCGGACATCGCTGCCTGCCTTTTCTTTACGGTTCAAAATCATCACATAAGAGCATTGCCTCTCCGGAATTGCAGATTCTCCAACTAACACTAAATTTGGACTGGCGCGACAAAATGCAAAAGTTCCGCAGCGAGCAGGATTCGAACCTGCGCGGGCAGAGCCCAATTGATTTCGAGTCAATCTCCTTAACCACTCGGACATCGCTGCCTGCCGTTTCTTTACGGTTCAAAATCATCACGTAAGAGCATTTCCTCTCCGAAATTGCAGATTCTCCAACTGACACTAAATTTGGACTGGCGCGACAAAATGCAAAAGTTCCGCAGTGAGCAGGATTCGAACCTGCGCGGGCAGAGCCCAATTGATTTCTAGTCAATCTCCTTAACCACTCGGACATCGCTGCCTGCCTTTTCTTTACGGTTCAAAATCATCACATAAGAGCATTGCCTCTCCGGAATTGCAGATTCTCCAACTAACACTAAATTTGGACTGGCGCGACAAAATGCAAAAGTTCCGCAGCGAGCAGGATTCGAACCTGCGCGGGCAGAGCCCAATTGATTTCTAGTCAATCTCCTTGACCACTCGGACATCGCTGCCTGCCATCAGTTGACGGTTCAAAATCATCACGTAAGAGCATTTCCTCTCCGGAATTGCAGATTCTCCAACTGACACTAAATTTGGACTGGCGCGACAAAATGCAAAAGTTCCGCAGCGAGCAGGATTCGAACCTGCGCGGGCAGAGCCCAATTGATTTCTAGTCAATCTCCTTGACCACTCGGACATCGCTGCCTGCCATCAGTTGACGGTTCAAAATCATCACGTAAGAGCATTTCCTCTCCGGAATTGCAGATTCTCCAACTGACACTAAATTTGGACTGGCGCGACAAAATGCAAAAGTTCCGCAGCGAGCAGGATTCGAACCTGCGCGGGCAGAGCCCAATTGATTTCTAGTCAATCTCCTTAACCACTCGGACATCGCTGCCTGCCGTTTCTTTACGGTTCAAAATCATCACGTAAGAGCATTTCCTCTCCGGAATTGCAGATTCTCCAACTAACACTAAATTTGGACTGGCGCGACAAAATGCAAAAGTTCTGCAGCGAGCAGGATTCGAACCTGCGCGGGCAGAGCCCAATTGATTTCTAGTCAATCTCCTTGACCACTCGGACATCGCTGCCTGCCGTTTCTTTACGGTTCAAAATCATCACGTAAGAGCATTACCTCTCCGGAATTGCAGATTCTCCAACTGACACTAAACTTGGACTGGCGCAACAAAATGCAAAAGTTCCGCAGCGAGCAAGATTCGAACCTGCGCGGGCAGAGCCCAATTGATTTCTAGTCAATCTCCTTAACCACTCGGACATCGCTGCCTGCCATCAGTTGACGGTTCAAAATCATCACGTAAGAGCACTCCAACTGACACTAAATTTGGACTGGCGCGACAAAATGCAAAAGTTTCGCAGCGAACAGGATTCGAACCTGCGCGGGCAGAGCCCAGTTGATTTCTAGTCAATCTCCTTAACCACTCGGACATCGCTGCCTGCCATCAGTTGACGGTTCAAAATCATCACGTAAGAGCATTTCCTCTCCGAAATTGCAAATTCTCCAACTGACACTAAATTTGGACTGGCGCGACAAAATGCAAAAGTTCCGCAGCGAGCAGGATTCGAACCTGCGCGGGCAGAGCCCAATTGATTTCTAGTCAATCTCCTTAACCACTCGGACATCGCTGCCTGCCTTTTCTTTACGGTTCAAAATCATCACATAAGAGCATTGCCTCTCCGGAATTGCAGATTCTCCAACTAACACTAAATTTGGACTGGCGCGACAAAATGCAAAAGTTCCGCAGCGAGCAGGATTCGAACCTGCGCGGGCAGAGCCCAACTGATTTCGAATCAATCTCCTTAACCACTCGGACATCGCTGCCTGCCATCAGTTGACGGTTCAAAATCATCACGTAAGAGCATTACCTCTCCGGAATTGCAGATTCTCCAACTGACACTAAACTTGGACTGGCGCAACAAAATGCAAAAGTTCCGCAGCGAGCAGGATTCGAACCTGCGCGGGCAGAGCCCAGTTGATTTCTAGTCAATCTCCTTAACCACTCGGACATCGCTGCCTGCCATCAGTTGACGGTTCAAAATCATCACGTAAGAGCACTCCAACTGACACTAAATTTGGACTGGCGCGACAAAATGCAAAAGTTTCGCAGCGAACAGGATTCGAACCTGCGCGGGCAGAGCCCAGTTGATTTCTAGTCAATCTCCTTAACCACTCGGACATCGCTGCCTGCCATCAGTTGACGGTTCAAAATCATCACGTAAGAGCATTTCCTCTCCGAAATTGCAGATTCTCCAACTGACACTAAATTTGGACTGGCGCGACAAAATGCAAAAGTTCCGCAGCGAGCAGGATTCGAACCTGCGCGGGCACAGCCCAATTGATTTCTAGTCAATCTCCTTGACCACTCGGACATCGCTGCCTGCCGTTTCTTTACGGTTCAAAATCATCACGTAAGAGCATTACCTCTCCGGAATTGCAGATTCTCCAACTAACACTAAATTTGGACTGGCGCGACAAAATGCAAAAGTTCCGCAGTGAGCAGGATTCGAACCTGCGCGGGCAGAGCCCAATTGATTTCTAGTCAATCTCCTTAACCACTCGGACATCGCTGCCTGCCTTTTCTTTACGGTTCAAAATCATCACATAAGAGCATTGCCTCTCCGGAATTGCAGATTCTCCAACTAACACTAAATTTGGACTGGCGCGACAAAATGCAAAAGTTCCGCAGCGAGCAGGATTCGAACCTGCGCGGGCAGAGCCCAATTGATTTCTAGTCAATCTCCTTGACCACTCGGACATCGCTGCCTGCCATCAGTTGACGGTTCAAAATCATCACGTAAGAGCATTTCCTCTCCGGAATTGCAGATTCTCCAACTGACACTAAATTTGGACTGGCGCGACAAAATGCAAAAGTTCCGCAGCGAGCAGGATTCGAACCTGCGCGGGCAGAGCCCAATTGATTTCTGGTCAATCTCCTTGACCACTCGGACATCGCTGCCTGCCATCAGTTGACGGTTCAAAATCATCACGTAAGAGCATTTCCTCTCCGGAATTGCAGATTCTCCAACTGACACTAAATTTGGACTGGCGCGACAAAATGCAAAAGTTCCGCAGCGAGCAGGATTCGAACCTGCGCGGGCAGAGCCCAATTGATTTCTAGTCAATCTCCTTAACCACTCGGACATCGCTGCCTGCCGTTTCTTTACGGTTCAAAATCATCACGTAAGAGCATTTCCTCTCCGGAATTGCAGATTCTCCAACTGACACTAAATTTGGACTGGCGCGACAAAATGCAAAAGTTCCGCATCGAGCAGGATTCGAACCTGCGCGGGCAGAGCCCAATTGATTTCGAGTCAATCTCCTTAACCACTCGGACATCGCTGCCTGCCATCAGTTGACGGTTCAAAATCATCACGTAAGAGCATTTCCTCTCCGGAATTGCAGATTCTCCAACTGACACTAAATTTGGACTGGCGCGACAAAATGCAAAAGTTCCGCAGCGAGCAGGATTCGAACCTGCGCGGGCAGAGCCCAATTGATTTCTAGTCAATCTCCTTAACCACTCGGACATCGCTGCCTGCCGTTTCTTTACGGTTCAAAATCATCACGTAAGAGCATTTCCTCTCCGGAATTGCAGATTCTCCAACTAACACTGAATTTGGACTGGCGCGACAAAATGCAAAAGTTCCGCAGCGAGCAGGATTCGAACCTGCGCGGGCAGAGCCCAATTGATTTCTAGTCAATCTCCTTGACCACTCGGACATCGCTGCCTGCCGTTTCTTTACGGTTCAAAATCATTACGTAAGAGCATTTCCTCTCCGGAATTGCAGATTCTCCAACTAACACTAAATTTGGACTGGCGCGACAAAATGCAAAAGTTCCGCAGCGAGCAGGATTCGAACCTGCGCGGGCAGAGCCCAATTGATTTCTAGTCAATCTCCTTGACCACTCGGACATCGCTGCCTGCCATCAGTTGACGGTTCAAAATCATCACGTAAGAGCATTTCCTCTCCGGAATTGCAGATTCTCCAACTAACACTAAATTTGGACTGGCGCGACAAAATGCAAAAGTTCCGCAGCGAGCAGGATTCGAACCTGCGCGGGCAGAGCCCAATTGATTTCTAGTCAATCTCCTTGACCACTCGGACATCGCTGCCTGCCGTTTCTTTACGGTTCAAAATCATCACATAAGAGCATTGCCTCTCCGGAATTGCAGATTCTCCAACTAACACTAAATTTGGACTGGCGCGACAAAATGCAAAAGTTCCGCAGCGAGCAGGATTCGAACCTGCGCGGGCAGAGCCCAATTGATTTCTAGTCAATCTCCTTAACCACTCGGACATCGCTGCCTGCCGTTTCTTTACGGTTCAAAATCATCACGTAAGAGCATTTCCTCTCCGAAATTGCAGATTCTCCAACTGACACTAAATTTGGACTGGCGCGACAAAATGCAAAAGTTCCGCAGCGAGCAGGATTCGAACCTGCGCGGGCAGAGCCCAGTTGATTTCGAGTCAATCTCCTTAACCACTCGGACATCGCTGCCTGCCATCAGTTGACGGTTCAAAATCATCACGTAAGAGCATTTCCTCTCCGGAATTGCAGATTCTCCAACTGACACTAAATTTGGACTGGCGCGACAAAATGCAAAAGTTCCGCAGCGAGCAGGATTCGAACCTGCGCGGGCAGAGCCCAGTTGATTTCGAGTCAATCTCCTTAACCACTCGGACATCGCTGCCTGCCGTTTCTTTACGGTTCAAAATCATCACGTAAGAGCATTTCCTCTCCGAAATTGCAGATTCTCCAACTGACACTAAATTTGGACTGGCGCGACAAAATGCAAAAGTTCCGCATCGAGCAAAATTCGAACCTGCGCGGGCAGAGCCCAATTGATTTCTAGTCAATCTCCTTGACCACTCGGACATCGCTGCCTGCCGTTTCTTTACGGTTCAAAATCATCACATAAGAGCATTGCCTCTCCGGAATTGCAGATTCTCCAACTAACACTAAATTTGGACTGGCGCGACAAAATGCAAAAGTTCCGCAGCGAGCAGGATTCGAACCTGCGCGGGCAGAGCCCAATTGATTTCGAGTCAATCTCCTTAACCACTCGGACATCGCTGCCTGCCGTTTCTTTACGGTTCAAAATCATCACGTAAGAGCATTTCCTCTCCGGAATTGCAGGTTCTCCAACTAACACTAAATTTGGACTGGCGCGACAAAATGCAAAAGTTCCGCAGCGAGCAGG
The DNA here is from genome assembly GCA_963978905.1 of Trichostrongylus colubriformis. Classification (NCBI taxonomy): domain Eukaryota; kingdom Metazoa; phylum Nematoda; class Chromadorea; order Rhabditida; family Trichostrongylidae; genus Trichostrongylus; species Trichostrongylus colubriformis. Next base: position 37,364,265 of record OZ022258.1, on the reverse strand, counting down.
ATTCGAACCTGCGCGGGCAGAGCCCAATTGATTTCTAGTCAATCTCCTTAACCACTCGGACATCGCTGCCTGCCGTTTCTTTACGGTTCAAAATCATCACGTAAGAGCATTTCCTCTCCGGAATTGCAGATTCTCCAACTAACACTAAATTTGGACTGGCGCGACAAAATGCAAAAGTTCCGCAGCGAGCAGGATTCGAACCTGCGCGGGCAGAGCCCAATTGATTTCTAGTCAATCTCCTTGACCACTCGGACATCGCTGCCTGCCATCAGTTGACGGTTCAAAATCATCACGTAAGAGCATTTCCTCTCCGGAATTGCAGATTCTCCAACTGACACTAAATTTGGACTGGCGCGACAAAATGCAAAAGTTCCGCAGCGAGCAGGATTCGAACCTGCGCGGGCAGAGCCCAATTGATTTCTAGTCAATCTCCTTAACCACTCGGACATCGCTGCCTGCCGTTTCTTTACGGTTCAAAATCATCACGTAAGAGCATTTCCTCTCCGAAATTGCAGATTCTCCAACTGACACTAAATTTGGACTGGCGCGACAAAATGCAAAAGTTCCGCAGTGAGCAGGATTCGAACCTGCGCGGGCAGAGCCCAATTGATTTCTAGTCAATCTCCTTAACCACTCGGACATCGCTGCCTGCCTTTTCTTTACGGTTCAAAATCATCACATAAGAGCATTGCCTCTCCGGAATTGCAGATTCTCCAACTAACACTAAATTTGGACTGGCGCGACAAAATGCAAAAGTTCCGCAGCGAGCAGGATTCGAACCTGCGCGGGCAGAGCCCAATTGATTTCTAGTCAATCTCCTTGACCACTCGGACATCGCTGCCTGCCATCAGTTGACGGTTCAAAATCATCACGTAAGAGCATTTCCTCTCCGGAATTGCAGATTCTCCAACTGACACTAAATTTGGACTGGCGCGACAAAATGCAAAAGTTCCGCAGCGAGCAGGATTCGAACCTGCGCGGGCAGAGCCCAATTGATTTCTAGTCAATCTCCTTAACCACTCGGACATCGCTGCCTGCCGTTTCTTTACGGTTCAAAATCATCACGTAAGAGCATTTCCTCTCCGGAATTGCAGGTTCTCCAACTAACACTAAATTTGGACTGGCGCGACAAAATGCAAAAGTTCCGCAGCGAGCAGGATTCGAACCTGCGCGGGCAGAGCCCAATTGATTTCTAGTCAATCTCCTTAACCACTCGGACATCGCTGCCTGCCGTTTCTTTACGGTTCAAAATCATCACGTAAGAGCATTTCCTCTCCGGAATTGCAGATTCTCCAACTAACACTAAATTTGGACTGGCGCGACAAAATGCAAAAGTTCCGCAGCGAGCAGGATTCGAACCTGCGCGGGCAGAGCCCAATTGATTTCTAGTCAATCTCCTTGACCACTCGGACATCGCTGCCTGCCATCAGTTGACGGTTCAAAATCATCACGTAAGAGCATTTCCTCTCCGGAATTGCAGATTCTCCAACTGACACTAAATTTGGACTGGCGCGACAAAATGCAAAAGTTCCGCAGCGAGCAGGATTCGAACCTGCGCGGGCAGAGCCCAATTGATTTCGAGTCAATCTCCTTAACCACTCGGACATCGCTGCCTGCCGTTTCTTTACGGTTCAAAATCATCACGTAAGAGCATTTCCTCTCCGAAATTGCAGATTCTCCAACTGACACTAAATTTGGACTGGCGCGACAAAATGCAAAAGTTCCGCATCGAGCAAAATTCGAACCTGCGCGGGCAGAGCCCAATTGATTTCTAGTCAATCTCCTTGACCACTCGGACATCGCTGCCTGCCGTTTCTTTACGGTTCAAAATCATCACGTAAGAGCATTTCCTCTCCGAAATTGCAGATTCTCCAACTGACACTAAATTTGGACTGGCACGACAAAATGCAAAAGTTCCGCAGCGAACAGGATTCGAACCTGCGCGGGCAGAGCCCAATTGATTTCGAGTCAATCTCCTTAACCACTCGGACATCGCTGCCTGCCGTTTCTTTACGGTTCAAAATCATCACGTAAAAGCATTTCCTCTCCGGAATTGCAGATTCTCCAACTAACACTAAATTTGGACTGGCGCGACAAAATGCAAAAGTTCCGCAGCGAGCAGGATTCGAACCTGCGCGGGCAGAGCCCAATTGATTTCTAGTCAATCTCCTTGACCACTCGGACATCGCTGCCTGCCGTTTCTTTACGGTTCAAAATCATCACGTAAGAGCATTACCTCTCCGGAATTGCAGATTCTCCAACTGACACTAAACTTGGACTGGCGCAACAAAATGCAAAAGTTCCGCAGCGAGCAGGATTCGAACCTGCGCGGGCAGAGCCCAATTGATTTCTAGTCAATCTCCTTAACCACTCGGACATCGCTGCCTGCCATCAGTTGACGGTTCAAAATCATCACGTAAGAGCACTCCAACTGACACTAAATTTGGACTGGCGCGACAAAATGCAAAAGTTTCGCAGCGAGCAGGATTCGAACCTGCGCGGGCAGAGCCCAATTGATTTCTAGTCAATCTCCTTAACCACTCGGACATCGCTGCCTGCCGTTTCTTTACGGTTCAAAATCATCACGTAAGAGCATTTCCTCTCCGGAATTGCAGATTCTCCAACTAACACTAAATTTGGACTGGCGCGACAAAATGCAAAAGTTCCGCAGCGAGCAGGATTCGAACCTGCGCGGGCAGAGCCCAATTGATTTCTAGTCAATCTCCTTGACCACTCGGACATCGCTGCCTGCCATCAGTTGACGGTTCAAAATCATCACGTAAGAGCATTTCCTCTCCGGAATTGCAGATTCTCCAACTGACACTAAATTTGGACTGGCGCGACAAAATGCAAAAGTTCCGCAGCGAGCAGGATTCGAACCTGCGCGGGCAGAGCCCAATTGATTTCTAGTCAATCTCCTTGACCACTCGGACATCGCTGCCTGCCGTTTCTTTACGGTTCAAAATCATCACGTAAGAGCATTTCCTCTCCGAAATTGCAGATTCTCCAACTGACACTAAATTTGGACTGGCGCGACAAAATGCAAAAGTTCCGCAGCGAACAGGATTCGAACCTGCGCGGGCAGAGCCCAATTGATTTCGAGTCAATCTCCTTAACCACTCGGACATCGCTGCCTGCCGTTTCTTTACGGTTCAAAATCATCACGTAAGAGCATTTCCTCTCCGGAATTGCAGATTCTCCAACTAACACTAAATTTGGACTGGCGCGACAAAATGCAAAAGTTCCGCAGCGAGCAGGATTCGAACCTGCGCGGGCAGAGCCCAATTGATTTCTAGTCAATCTCCTTGACCACTCGGACATCGCTGCCTGCCGTTTCTTTACGGTTCAAAATCATCACGTAAGAGCATTACCTCTCCGGAATTGCAGATTCTCCAACTGACACTAAACTTGGACTGGCGCAACAAAATGCAAAAGTTCCGCAGCGAGCAGGATTCGAACCTGCGCGGGCAGAGCCCAATTGATTTCTAGTCAATCTCCTTAACCACTCGGACATCGCTGCCTGCCATCAGTTGACGGTTCAAAATCATCACGTAAGAGCACTCCAACTGACACTAAATTTGGACTGGCGCGACAAAATGCAAAAGTTTCGCAGCGAGCAGGATTCGAACCTGCGCGGGCAGAGCCCAATTGATTTCTAGTCAATCTCCTTAACCACTCGGACATCGCTGCCTGCCGTTTCTTTACGGTTCAAAATCATCACGTAAGAGCATTTCCTCTCCGGAATTGCAGATTCTCCAACTAACACTAAATTTGGACTGGCGCGACAAAATGCAAAAGTTCCGCAGCGAGCAGGATTCGAACCTGCGCGGGCAGAGCCCAATTGATTTCTAGTCAATCTCCTTAACCACTCGGACATCGCTGCCTGCCGTTTCTTTACGGTTCAAAATCATCACGTAAGAGCATTTCCTCTCCGGAATTGCAGATTCTCCAACTAACACTAAATTTGGACTGGCGCGACAAAATGCAAAAGTTCCGCAGCGAGCAGGATTCGAACCTGCGCGGGCAGAGCCCAATTGATTTCTAGTCAATCTCCTTGACCACTCGGACATCGCTGCCTGCCGTTTCTTTACGGTTCAAAATCATCACGTAAGAGCATTACCTCTCCGGAATTGCAGATTCTCCAACTGACACTAAACTTGGACTGGCGCAACAAAATGCAAAAGTTCCGCAGCGAGCAGGATTCGAACCTGCGCGGGCAGAGCCCAATTGATTTCTAGTCAATCTCCTTAACCACTCGGACATCGCTGCCTGCCATCAGTTGACGGTTCAAAATCATCACGTAAGAGCATTACCTCTCCGGAATTGCAGATTCTCCAACTGACACTAAACTTGGACTGGCGCAACAAAATGCAAAAGTTCCGCAGCGAGCAGGATTCGAACCTGCGCGGGCAGAGCCCAATTGATTTCTAGTCAATCTCCTTAACCACTCGGACATCGCTGCCTGCCTTTTCTTTACGGTTCAAAATCATCACATAAGAGCATTGCCTCTCCGGAATTGCAGATTCTCCAACTAACACTAAATTTGGACTGGCGCGACAAAATGCAAAAGTTCCGCAGCGAGCAGGATTCGAACCTGCGCGGGCAGAGCCCAATTGATTTCTAGTCAATCTCCTTAACCACTCGGACATCGCTGCCTGCCTTTTCTTTACGGTTCAAAATCATCACATAAGAGCATTGCCTCTCCGGAATTGCAGATTCTCCAACTAACACTAAATTTGGACTGGCGCGACAAAATGCAAAAGTTCCGCAGCGAGCAGGATTCGAACCTGCGCGGGCAGAGCCCAATTGATTTCGAGTCAATCTCCTTAACCACTCGGACATCGCTGCCTGCCGTTTCTTTACGGTTCAAAATCATCACGTAAGAGCATTTCCTCTCCGAAATTGCAGATTCTCCAACTGACACTAAATTTGGACTGGCGCGACAAAATGCAAAAGTTCCGCAGTGAGCAGGATTCGAACCTGCGCGGGCAGAGCCCAATTGATTTCGAGTCAATCTCCTTAACCACTCGGACATCGCTGCCTGCCATCAGTTGACGGTTCAAAATCATCACGTAAGAGCATTTCCTCTCCGGAATTGCAGATTCTCCAACTGACACTAAATTTGGACTGGCGCGACAAAATGCAAAAGTTCCGCAGCGAGCAGGATTCGAACCTGCGCGGGCAGAGCCCAATTGATTTCGAGTCAATCTCCTTAACCACTCGGACATCGCTGCCTGCCGTTTCTTTACGGTTCAAAATCATCACATAAGAGCATTGCCTCTCCGGAATTGCAGATTCTCCAACTAACACTAAATTTGGACTGGCGCGACAAAATGCAAAAGTTCCGCAGCGAGCAGGATTCGAACCTGCGCGGGCAGAGCCCAATTGATTTCTAGTCAATCTCCTTAACCACTCGGACATCGCTGCCTGCCATCAGTTGACGGTTCAAAATCATCACGTAAGAGCATTTCCTCTCCGGAATTGCAGATTCTCCAACTGACACTAAATTTGGACTGGCGCGACAAAATGCAAAAGTTCCGCAGCGAGCAGGATTCGAACCTGCGCGGGCAGAGCCCAATTGATTTCGAGTCAATCTCCTTAACCACTCGGACATCGCTGCCTGCCGTTTCTTTACGGTTCAAAATCATCACATAAGAGCATTGCCTCTCCGGAATTGCAGATTCTCCAACTAACACTAAATTTGGACTGGCGCGACAAAATGCAAAAGTTCCGCAGCGAGCAGGATTCGAACCTGCGCGGGCAGAGCCCAATTGATTTCTAGTCAATCTCCTTAACCACTCGGACATCGCTGCCTGCCGTTTCTTTACGGTTCAAAATCATCACGTAAGAGCATTTCCTCTCCGGAATTGCAGATTCTCCAACTGACACTAAATTTGGACTGGCGCGACAAAATGCAAAAGTTCCGCAGCGAGCAGGACTCGCACCTACGCGGGCAGAGCCCAATTGATTTCGAGTCAATCTCCTTAACCACTCGGAAATCGCTGCCTGCCGTTTCTTTACGGTTCAAAATCATCACGTAAGAGCATTTCCTCTCCGAAATTGCAGATTCTGCAACTGACACTAAATTTGGACTGGCGGGACAAAATGCAAAAGTTCCGCAGCGAGCAGGATTCGAACCTGCGCGGGCAGAGCCCAACTGATTTCGAGTCAATCTCCTTAACCACTCGGACATCGCTGCCTGCCATCAGTTGACGGTTCAAAATCATCACGTAAGAGCACTCCAACTGACACTAAATTTGGACTGGCGCGACAAAATGCAAAAGTTCCGCATCGAGCAGGATTCGAACCTGCGCGGGCAGAGCCCAATTGATTTCGAGTCAATCTCCTTAACCACTCGGACATCGCTGCCTGCCATCAGTTGACGGTTCAAAATCATCACGTAAGAGCATTTCCTCTCCGGAATTGCAGATTCTCCAACTAACACTAAATTTGGACTGGCGCGACAAAATGCAAAAGTTCCGCAGCGAGCAGGATTCGAACCTGCGCGGGCAGAGCCCAATTGATTTCGAATCAATCTCCTTAACCACTCGGACATCGCTGCCTGCCGTTTCTTTACGGTTCAAAATCATCACGTAAGAGCATTTCCTCTCCGAAATTGCAGATTCTCCAACTGACACTAAATTTGGACTGGCGCGACAAAATGCAAAAGTTCCGCAGCGAGCAGGATTCGAACCTGCGCGGGCAGAGCCCAATTGATTTCGAGTCAATCTCCTTAACCACTCGGACATCGCTGCCTGCCATCAGTTGACGGTTCAAAATCATCACGTAAGAGCATTTCCTCTCCGGAATTGCAGATTCTCCAACTGACACTAAATTTGGACTGGCGCGACAAAATGCAAAAGTTCCGCAGCGAGCAGGATTCGAACCTGCGCGGGCAGAGCCCAATTGATTTCGAGTCAATCTCCTTAACCACTCGGACATCGCTGCCTGCCGTTTCTTTACGGTTCAAAATCATCACATAAGAGCATTGCCTCTCCGGAATTGCAGATTCTCCAACTAACACTAAATTTGGACTGGCGCGACAAAATGCAAAAGTTCCGCAGCGAGCAGGATTCGAACCTGCGCGGGCAGAGCCCAATTGATTTCTAGTCAATCTCCTTAACCACTCGGACATCGCTGCCTGCCATCAGTTGACGGTTCAAAATCATCACGTAAGAGCATTTCCTCTCCGGAATTGCAGATTCTCCAACTGACACTAAATTTGGACTGGCGCGACAAAATGCAAAAGTTCCGCAGCGAGCAGGATTCGAACCTGCGCGGGCAGAGCCCAATTGATTTCGAGTCAATCTCCTTAACCACTCGGACATCGCTGCCTGCCGTTTCTTTACGGTTCAAAATCATCACATAAGAGCATTGCCTCTCCGGAATTGCAGATTCTCCAACTAACACTAAATTTGGACTGGCGCGACAAAATGCAAAAGTTCCGCAGCGAGCAGGATTCGAACCTGCGCGGGCAGAGCCCAATTGATTTCTAGTCAATCTCCTTAACCACTCGGACATCGCTGCCTGCCGTTTCTTTACGGTTCAAAATCATCACGTAAGAGCATTTCCTCTCCGGAATTGCAGATTCTCCAACTGACACTAAATTTGGACTGGCGCGACAAAATGCAAAAGTTCCGCAGCGAGCAGGACTCGCACCTACGCGGGCAGAGCCCAATTGATTTCGAGTCAATCTCCTTAACCACTCGGAAATCGCTGCCTGCCGTTTCTTTACGGTTCAAAATCATCACGTAAGAGCATTTCCTCTCCGAAATTGCAGATTCTGCAACTGACACTAAATTTGGACTGGCGGGACAAAATGCAAAAGTTCCGCAGCGAGCAGGATTCGAACCTGCGCGGGCAGAGCCCAACTGATTTCGAGTCAATCTCCTTAACCACTCGGACATCGCTGCCTGCCATCAGTTGACGGTTCAAAATCATCACGTAAGAGCACTCCAACTGACACTAAATTTGGACTGGCGCGACAAAATGCAAAAGTTCCGCATCGAGCAGGATTCGAACCTGCGCGGGCAGAGCCCAATTGATTTCGAGTCAATCTCCTTAACCACTCGGACATCGCTGCCTGCCATCAGTTGACGGTTCAAAATCATCACGTAAGAGCATTTCCTCTCCGGAATTGCAGATTCTCCAACTAACACTAAATTTGGACTGGCGCGACAAAATGCAAAAGTTCCGCAGCGAGCAGGATTCGAACCTGCGCGGGCAGAGCCCAATTGATTTCGAATCAATCTCCTTAACCACTCGGACATCGCTGCCTGCCGTTTCTTTACGGTTCAAAATCATCACGTAAGAGCATTTCCTCTCCGAAATTGCAGATTCTCCAACTGACACTAAATTTGGACTGGCGCGACAAAATGCAAAAGTTCCGCAGCGAGCAGGATTCGAACCTGCGCGGGCAGAGCCCAATTGATTTCGAGTCAATCTCCTTAACCACTCGGACATCGCTGCCTGCCATCAGTTGACGGTTCAAAATCATCACGTAAGAGCATTTCCTCTCCGGAATTGCAGATTCTCCAACTGACACTAAATTTGGACTGGCGCGACAAAATGCAAAAGTTCCGCAGCGAGCAGGATTCGAACCTGCGCGGGCAGAGCCCAATTGATTTCGAGTCAATCTCCTTAACCACTCGGACATCGCTGCCTGCCGTTTCTTTACGGTTCAAAATCATCACATAAGAGCATTGCCTCTCCGGAATTGCAGATTCTCCAACTAACACTAAATTTGGACTGGCGCGACAAAATGCAAAAGTTCCGCAGCGAGCAGGATTCGAACCTGCGCGGGCAGAGCCCAATTGATTTCTAGTCAATCTCCTTAACCACTCGGACATCGCTGCCTGCCATCAGTTGACGGTTCAAAATCATCACGTAAGAGCATTTCCTCTCCGGAATTGCAGATTCTCCAACTGACACTAAATTTGGACTGGCGCGACAAAATGCAAAAGTTCCGCAGCGAGCAGGATTCGAACCTGCGCGGGCAGAGCCCAATTGATTTCGAGTCAATCTCCTTAACCACTCGGACATCGCTGCCTGCCGTTTCTTTACGGTTCAAAATCATCACATAAGAGCATTGCCTCTCCGGAATTGCAGATTCTCCAACTAACACTAAATTTGGACTGGCGCGACAAAATGCAAAAGTTCCGCAGCGAGCAGGATTCGAACCTGCGCGGGCAGAGCCCAATTGATTTCTAGTCAATCTCCTTAACCACTCGGACATCGCTGCCTGCCGTTTCTTTACGGTTCAAAATCATCACGTAAGAGCATTTCCTCTCCGGAATTGCAGATTCTCCAACTGACACTAAATTTGGACTGGCGCGACAAAATGCAAAAGTTCCGCAGCGAGCAGGACTCGCACCTACGCGGGCAGAGCCCAATTGATTTCGAGTCAATCTCCTTAACCACTCGGAAATCGCTGCCTGCCGTTTCTTTACGGTTCAAAATCATCACGTAAGAGCATTTCCTCTCCGAAATTGCAGATTCTGCAACTGACACTAAATTTGGACTGGCGGGACAAAATGCAAAAGTTCCGCAGCGAGCAGGATTCGAACCTGCGCGGGCAGAGCCCAACTGATTTCGAGTCAATCTCCTTAACCACTCGGACATCGCTGCCTGCCATCAGTTGACGGTTCAAAATCATCACGTAAGAGCACTCCAACTGACACTAAATTTGGACTGGCGCGACAAAATGCAAAAGTTCCGCATCGAGCAGGATTCGAACCTGCGCGGGCAGAGCCCAATTGATTTCGAGTCAATCTCCTTAACCACTCGGACATCGCTGCCTGCCATCAGTTGACGGTTCAAAATCATCACGTAAGAGCATTTCCTCTCCGGAATTGCAGATTCTCCAACTAACACTAAATTTGGACTGGCGCGACAAAATGCAAAAGTTCCGCAGCGAGCAGGATTCGAACCTGCGCGGGCAGAGCCCAATTGATTTCGAATCAATCTCCTTAACCACTCGGACATCGCTGCCTGCCGTTTCTTTACGGTTCAAAATCATCACGTAAGAGCATTTCCTCTCCGAAATTGCAGATTCTGCAACTGACACTAAATTTGGACTGGCGGGACAAAATGCAAAAGTTCCGCAGCGAGCAGGATTCGAACCTGCGCGGGCAGAGCCCAATTGATTTCTAGTCAATCTCCTTAACCACTCGGACATCGCTGCCTGCCATCAGTTGACGGTTCAAAATCATCACGTAAGAGCATTTCCTCTCCGGAATTGCAGATTCTCCAACTAACACTAAATTTGGACTGGCGCGACAAAATGCAAAAGTTCCGCAGCGAGCAGGATTCGAACCTGCGCGGGCAGAGCCCAATTGATTTCGAGTCAATCTCCTTAACCACTCGGACATCGCTGCCTGCCATCAGTTGACGGTTCAAAATCATCACGTAAGAGCATTACCTCTCCGGAATTGCAGATTCTCCAACTGACACTAAATTTGGACTGGCGCGACAAAATGCAAAAGTTCCGCAGCGAGCAGGATTCGAACCTGCGCGGGCAGAGCCCAATTGATTTCGAGTCAATCTCCTTAACCACTCGGACATCGCTGCCTGCCGTCTCTTAACGGTTCAAAATCATCACGTAAGAGCATTTCCTCTCCGAAATTGCAGATTCTGCAACTGACACTAAATTTGGACTGGCGGGACAAAATGCAAAAGTTCCGCAGCGAGCAGGATTCCAACCTGCGCGGGCAGAGCCCAACTGATTTCGAGTCAATCTCCTTAACCACTCGGACATCGCTGCCTGCCATCAGTTGACGGTTCAAAATCATCACGTAAGAGCACTCCAACTGACACTAACTTTGGACTGGCGCGACAAAATGCAAAAGTTCCGCATCGAGCAGGATTCGAACCTGCGCGGGCAGAGCCCAATTGATTTCGAGTCAATCTCCTTAACCACTCGGACATCGCTGCCTGCCGTCTCTTAACGGTTCAAAATCATCACGTAAGAGCATTTCCTCTCCGAAATTGCAGATTCTGCAACTGACACTAAATTTGGACTGGCGGGACAAAATGCAAAAGTTCCGCAGCGAGCAGGATTCGAACCTGCGCGGGCAGAGCCCAATTGATTTCGAGTCAATCTCCTTAACCACTCGGACATCGCTGCCTGCCATCAGTTGACGGTTCAAAATCATCACGTAAGAGCACTCCAACTGACACTAAATTTGGACTGGCGCGACTGCAAAAGTTCCGCAGCGAGCAGGATTCGAACCTGCGCGGGCAGAGCCCAATTGATTTCTAGTCAATCTCCTTAACCACTCGGACATCGCTGCCTGCCATGAGTTGACGGTTCAAAATCATCACGTAAGAGCATTTCCTCTCCGAAATTGCAGATTCTGCAACTGACACTAAATTTGGACTGGCGGGACAAAATGCAAAAGTTCCGCAGCGAGCAGGATTCGAACCTGCGCGGGCAGAGCCCAATTGATTTCGAGTCAATCTCCTTAACCACTCGGACATCGCTGCCTGCCGTCTCTTAACGGTTCAAAATCATCACGTAAGAGCATTACCTCTCCGGAATTGCAGATTCCCCAACTAACACTAAATTTGGACTGGCGCGACAAAATGCAAAAGTTCCGCAGCGAGCAGGATTCGAACCTGCGCGGGCAGAGCCCAATTGATTTCGAGTCAATCTCCTTAACCACTCGGACATCGCTGCCTGCCATCAGTTTACGGTTCAAAATCATCACATAAGAGCATTGCCTCTTCGGAATTGCAGATTCTCCAACTGACACTAAATTTGGACTGGTGCGACAAAATGCAAAAGTTCCGCAGCGAGCAGGATTCGAACCTGCGCGGGCAGAGCCCAATTGATTTCGAGTCAATCTCCTTAACCACTCGTACATCGCTCCCTGCCATCAGTTTACGGTTCAAAATCATCACATAAGAGCATTGCCTCTTCGGAATTGCAGATTCTCCAACTGACACTAAATTTGGACTGGCGCGACAAAATGCAAAAAATCCGCAGCGAGCAGGATTCGAACCTGCGCGGGGACTCTCGGCGTATCACTGGGCCTCTGAGGAGGACCAAAGGGTCGAAACTTCAGACCGTTTTCAAAATCGATGCACCTAATACCTCTTTTGGCAAAGCAGCACAAGCATAAATATTATACTTCTTACTTCAATGATTATCGCAGCAAATCGCGACCTACTTTCTACTCTAGCAACAATGAAGTCAAGGGTTGTAAGATATCATGTCTGTGTTTGGATTCGTTCTGGGTTAGTGCATGTGACAACAGCGCTTCCTTTTGCTAGTCATAAAACTAATTTATGCTATGGTCTAAGGAGAATACTGTGGGCTCTGCTGCGCTGAATTATTACATATACCTCTTTGCAAAAATTGTCTTTGTGTCAACCAAGCAACGCTGATGCATAATCCCACAGCTTCTTTTTTGAAGCTGTTCGTGGTTGACCTAGAACGCGAGTAACCAGATAAATTATTACAGCAGGGTGGCTGTGATCGGCCGATAGCGCTTCCCCTTCGTACTGCTGCTCTATGCCTTTAGCTTGTCCGATACTGTTCCTTTCATAATGGCTAGACAATTTTTCTGATTAGTTTTGTATGCAAAATATATCTATTCCAAAATACAATGGGGAACTGCGAGAATTCAGTCATGATTGCTGGCAGGGGTGTCAGAGTAAAATGGCAAAATCATGCACTTCACTTTTTTCTCGCTATGGCCTCTTTTTTTATTGCTATATTCTAAGACTCAACTTTCAGAAATGAGGTGATACAGCGACAGGTGGCACAGCCCTCATTGTTAAGAACCGGGAATCAAGTCCTGAGTCGATACTTGCCCATGCGAATTTTGCCTCCTTTTATCAAGCGTGTCTCGAAGCAAACTTGAGACTCTATAGGATTCATTAACTTGGCACTTAACTCTGCTGACAGAAAAACCCCAGTTTTTACGTCAACTGTCCCCCGTAACTCATTGTAGTGGTCAAATCGCCGTCACCTGCCCTTTCTTTACTCGTATCCGGGTGTCAGTTGGCGTTACAGCACAATGTAGGGCTATGGGTACTTACAAGATGGGTCGTGTTGTGTACCTGCATGTTCGAAAAACTGCCCTTCGACTTTTGGCCATAACAAGGATTGAAATTGCATAAGAATGCTGCTTTCTGTCGTGTTGCCCCGTTCCTTCGAGAATGTGTTGTTTTACACTGCCGTCGACGCAGTCTCAGCCCCTCGTGTGGGCCGTGTCTCTTCCGACTGCTCGTTGCTGTGCGTTTACCGCCACCGCATATTTCCAGCCACACATACACATGTACTTGGCTCATATCCACCTTGCTTCAATTTTCTTTCACGGTGCCACCTTTTCGAGGAGTCTAATGGGCTCAGCACTAGAGGACCATTATGTCGTCTCTGTGGCCCAAAAACCTTTGTGAAGAAGCGATACTTCATGAGATTTTTCCTCCGGGAGTGTGCCGTTAGTACAGGAGATTCGTGTGACTGTTCGTGGCGCGTGTCGCGATGAGCGCAGGCTGGGAGTGCCGTATTGGGTGGATCCTAGAGCGATTACGCACAAATAAAGCGCAGGGCATCGCTGTCCTCCCCCCGTGGCTTGAACACTTCGCATCGCATGGCGGTTTTCGTGACCCGAATTTCCTGCCCTGATGGTGCACATGGTGTTCTTCCTGGTATGCGTGCTGTATTTGCCGGGTGAGGGCCGCAGTAGCCCAAATTTTCGTGTTTCGGCTTCATGTGCATTTTTTAATGTGATTATACAAATATTTTATGAGACGCTTTCAATAATTTTGTAGAATTCTTCAGTTCGCTTTTATTTATTCACTGCCGTGTCGCTCAACCACCATCATCTGAATCAGCTCACCATCCACCCACGTCCACGTCGTTTGATTGTTCATTTGCTTGATGGTCGTCTTTCATAACTACATGCAGCGATCACAGTCGCAGCTTATTCTTAAAAAGGTCTCGTTCCAGAAGGTTATGTGATACTGAAGTAAATCGATTTGCTGAAAAAGTGCCGGTTTCGAATGTATTCGCTCAAATACGTTGGAGAAGGTAGCTGCTGCGTGATTCATGCAATAACGGCACTTGCGAATGGATGTCAGACAGACTGAAAAAACAGTGCCAGCGGTGGTTTTTCCATACCTGATAGTGCTCTGAATGGGAGGTGCATACATATGCCATCAGTAAATGACAGATGGCGTACCCGTGCATAAGGGAGTATTCCATGAAGCTTCTCTACATAGTAGCAGCTTCAGTGTACTCCTCCGTTCCCATAGCAGATGCTATGGGCACGGAGGAGTACACTGTTGAATGTCGAACAGTGACAATTCTACCTACCAACGTGTCAATATTTTCAGACGTTTTTTCTAAAATATAGGGGATGTGATGCGGTTTTTTATCTGAACCTGAGGGTAAGGAGCTTCCGGCTATGTGACCACTTGAACATGGGGTAGGTAACTTCTTTGCCTCCCAATCTTCCCAGTTCTGCGGGAAGGGAATCGCTGACCTGTCCGTTAGGTGGTGCAATACTATAACTAACGATGGTTATTATATTGTTGATTAGCTTGCATTGTTTGCTAGGTTGTAAAATAAAACAGGAAAAATCTCAACCCTATCAAAACTTTTCGATCAACCTATCACTTCTAATAAAGTGGGGAACCACCTTCGTACACGAATGGATTTTTGCCGATTCTGGAGGTCCGTTTCTAGGGTTTGACAAAATCTGTCCTCGTGACGCAAACAAAGCCATGGATTTGTTCAGCATACACACTTTCTTCAAACGCAGATAGCACCAAGAATCTTAATCCTCAATGGGAGATAAGGAGTTCTAAAGCATGTTTTCGATAAAAATGCCCCACTGTATTTCTATCCGTGTTCCTGCGAATGGCAAAGCAATGCAGGAGTTTTTCCTGTAATACGTAACACCAGCCATTGACGACCCAATCAAAATCCTATATAAATGTTATCCAAATGTTTGCTTTCTCGTCTCTCCCTCTTCAGCACTCCAACCATTACTTGTGACCTGACCTTGTACTTCATAGATTAAATTCTTCAGATAAGCATACCAGTTTTCAATTCTAAGATTTCTCCTTTCCGAATCACACGCATTATTGATCACTCGTTCCATCTTCCGCCATCACTTGTAAATGTTCGAGCTCAATCGATTTCAGCGTCGGAGGTGCAGATCGCCTCGCATTCTAGTGTAATCCACTATGGAGGATGCACAAGCGGCGAGCCCTCCAATACCAGTTGAGCGAAAACATCAGGTAACTTGAATCTTGCCACGGCCTCACTGCCTGCTGGCATTTTCACAATTTGGCTTGGAATGTTTTTTGTTTTGCTTCGCCGTTAGTGTCATCAAGCGATGTAGAAGCAGCTGTATTCAGATAAGGATGGTGGAGGCGAGAGAGAACGGCGGCGGTCCTATGCAGAACGGTTCTGCCACCGCGCAACAGCACGAGCGGGACATCTCTACGACCACACTGTCAACGATTGCCGTTCGAGCCGGAGATCATGCGTCGATGGTGGTGGCGCTACTCAAGGTAAATTTTCACGGAAGTGTACCGAAATATTGTTTTTTTTTTCAAATTCGGATCTCATTCTGCACTAGCCTTATTATTAAGTGAGTGAAAGTGGGAAGGCCTATATTGAAATTTTTGGGCGCTTTTAATTATTGGTGCCGACCGATTGCACATCTTCATTTCCTTATCATGTTTCTTCACATCAACACAGTAACAACAGAAGTCTCTACTTACTACTGACCAGTAAAGTGTCGATGATGTCGTATAGAACCCGGTGTCCTTGAAAAGTTGAATAATTGTTCGATTCTAATGAAGGGATTGGGGAGAGAACTATCAGGATCCTTCGACTCATATTTGAAAATTCCAGTACCTTGTACGAACCTGCAGAGCTCGTGTGGTTCCTTATACAGGATCAAACATACAGATAAAATCTTAGTGGAATATTGAATTTTCGTTGCTCGAGAAAGGAGGGGGTGGTGCCATATGGTTTGCTGGGTTCGAACAGCATGTATCGATGCAGCAAGAGCTGGGCTTGACAGGTTTCCGCCCCCCCCCCCCCTCTCCCGTTCAACGAGGGAGTATTCGATATCGGTAGAGCTACAAAGTGAAGCCTCATATTTCGAACATTGACGGATATCTTCAACGCAATGTTGAGGACTCTCGTGGCTACAGTTTTAGCGCTCTGTGAGAAGTTCTACAGCTTTGAGTTGGAGATTTTTTGTCTGTTCGTCCGAAAAATAATGGTTATCAATCGCCCACATCATGTAAAATTCATTTATTCATTCCTCTGATAAGTCGACAACAAGACGTCGAAACCTCAATGGAAATGACAGCAAGAAAATAGCTCTGAAGATTAGCAAATTATATGAGCCTCACATATGTAGGTGCTGAGATGTAGTAGACAAAACAGACGCCATCAAAACTTTCACTAATTAATCCAGTTCATTAGCATCTGGAAATCATCGAAATAGTAAAAATCACGTAGGAATTCATACCCTTCTACTCTTTTCATAATCCAACTTCCATTTTCCATATCAATTGCTTTACTGATGAGTCTGTCGCTATTTATGTTACAGTCCATGGGCTTTGTGGAAGTGCGAATCGATGAGATGAGGCCCGGACTTCTAGAAATTGGAGAGACATCGAGTGAAACGGCGAATCTACTCAATATTCAAGATGATCTCCTGAAGAGGCTTGCTGTCAGTTTTTATTTGATTTGTTTTACCCACAAAGTCAAATATTGGAGAGTAAGGAGAATATTCGCTGTTGCTCTCTATTTATTGTTCGTGTTTACTGCGGTGTTTGAATATTGCGGTGGGATCATGCGCGGTCGAGCAGGTGGCCGCGTGGGTGGCCGCGCCCTCTTCTCGAACTCAGGGGTGGGACTTCAGCGATAGTGCGCCAGAATTGTGTGTCACAGATCAAGTCCTACCACGGAACAGTACCGGCCACAGTGCGTCCAAATGCTTTCACGCAGTAGGCCCAATGCTAGTTTTCTCTGGCATACGCCACTTCATGATAAAACAGATCTGATTGAGGAATATGAAAAGTGCTTCCACCCAATTCGAAACGGCCGGGATTTACCTGGACAACAGTGCTTGATGAAAGCGAAATTTCCCTTGCAGAAACCAATAGAGAAGCGAATAATGGCGCCTGTTTCGCTTGCAAACATAAAAATGAAAACCATTGTGCGTATTCGCGCCCTGAAGCGTTTACTAGTGTAGTTTTCTGGGAAATTACATACTAATACTTGATGGAAAAGTTTGACTTTGAAAATTACACTTGCCAATCTTATATTTATGATAGATTTTGATATTTCGCCTTTCCTGAGTCACGTCACCTTATTGATTGAAGCACTACCTACTATCCGATAGCAGGGTCAAGTGTTGCGATCAAGTGAATATTCAAAAAAAGCGAACGCCCTGTTTCCCACGATTACTGCTCGTATGCTGTTGTCTCCCAAGAAAAGGTCGCGAATCAATAAACATACCTAATGCAAAGTAAAAATATCGGTTGATGACTTTTTACAGACACCAAAAAAAAACTGTGATGGTCCCCTAAACCCAAAGGTAGCTTAAAAAGCGATGGCTTGTGAATCTCCTTGAAAATTCTCAAAGATACGACCCTTCGACCAATCCAATAAAACCCTCTCCCTTTCGCGAAAAATTCCCAACTAAGGCTCTATTCTACAAGAGAGCTTATGCCCTACTCTACCAAAGGCTGATATATGTAGCCACTCTCTTAAGCTTGGAACTGTCCACAAATCAAATTCATTTTGAGATTGATTTCATCCCGGTTTTTAATTTTTTAGGGGAACTTTGAGTGATCTTTGGTAAACCATTCACGTGCAAAAAGAAGGATATTCAGTGCTCTTGAGGGATGCTTTTGATACACAAAACTTTGCAATTCTTAGGAAAGTAGTTGGATGGGCAGAGAAGCTATTTCGCAGCCACATTCCAATTCATGAGTGGAACATTGATAATAGATGCCCGCATGCTATAGCTCTCTCTTTTTTCACCAATCGGCATTCATTTTGACTAATTTCCCCACGGCATCACTTATACGTTGCATTTGTTTGATGAATATGTATGACGTTTATGCTATTATGAAGTTGAGGAGCGAATCGGATAGGATAACTGACTTGGGTTCTCCATTGCATTGCAAATAGTGACATTTTGTATGTCACGATTATTCTGCTGTTATACTACTTCTTCGATCACCATCACTACGACTGACAGGGTTAGCCGCCTGGATACCTCACAGAGCAACCCCTCCCCCCCCCCCCCCCCCACCCATCTATGTACTATGAGGTCATGTGGGTTTAAAGTGATTCTGAGAAGTATGACTCCTGAGAAATTTTTTAGATAGCTATGAAGCGAAAAGAAATTCTGCGCTGTGAATTTGATTGTTTAGCTATAATCGCCTCGATTGAAAGGAGGTCCCACACGCGCAATAATCACCTCCGAGAATTCATATCGTTTTCTTTTTCGAAGCAACACCAAATATTTCCTTGATTGAAACCATCTGCATTTCAACATTGACAATACAGGTGGTGATTGATGCATAAAAAGTGCACAATTTTAAGAATTCAACAGGTAAATATATGTATCTGACGGTAAGAGACATATATGCCAATATTCCAATTTAGACAACTTGAATATACTGTTTTTCGGACGCTTTCTTGGTTCTGTATAAAGAATAGTGGCACTTATGTATACGGAATGGAATTTACGTGAAGGAAAATTTCCAGTCTGGTGCCATTATTGCAGCTTCGTAGGCCAAATTAGTTTTGTATAAGCTCACAGGTAGATGTAAGTGATGGTTCTAATAACAACTTGTCCTTCATTTTTGATGTACATAGATGCCATTCGGGATGGAACTGATTGCGATTAGAATACAATGATGCGTTCATAAATAATTTCGCAGAAAGGTGTAATAGTATCAAGTGGACGCTGAAAAACGAACGTTATATGCGGGACCAAGACCAACAGTTTACCATGACAGTGAAGCTTTGGTAGTGGCTGGAGGCGAGTATCAAAAGATCATTTGAAAAGTCCAGGTGCTTAGCAGGACGAAATTGAAGAAAAACGGAATGGAACAGTCAAACAGCTTTGGAAAACGACGGCTAGTGGAAAGCCCGGGGCGTTTCTTTTTACCGGGAATTTCGCCACATATATGTAGTCTTCTTGGACCAGAACCTTTCCTTTGGATGACTCACGTTAGGAGATCTCATCACTTACATTACCCCTACCACTGTCATTACGCGAAACCATACGATTTCGCAACTCCTGGATGCAGAGGGAGGGACGGGGGAGTATGGAAGACCCAGTGAAGCTCACTTGATTTTTTCGCCTGATAATTTCATAATCCGGATAAATGAGCTATTATGTAGAAATTTGGGACACCGAATGCTTTTTTCTTTGCCATGTTGAACAGCCTTTTGTCTAGATTGCTGGTGCTTGTGACTATTTTGGTCTTCAGTATTGTATCATACAAAATTGTAATAATTTCCATCAGAGGAGAATAGGCTCAACACAGCTGCATGGTTGCCGTAATTAACTCAACTTGTACGAATTCCAAGCTGATTTTCTCATCTCGCGTGTAATTTGGGTGGTGTAGAAAACGTACCAGGATCAGTATGTTTGAGGGAACTGCGGCGCCTGTTGTGTTTAAAATCATATGCAAGAAAAGCTCGTTGCAACGTCGCATTGGCTCCTCCTGCACCACTGCCCACGATCAAGATGGCTTAGCTCCATTCCTCTTTGCTCCTTCGAGGATATGGGTCTTCTTCACGGGACCAGAACCAGAGCATGAATGTATTTCGACTGTTGAAGCGGAGGGGTGGTGGGGGGGGGGGGTTAAAACACAGAAAAAAGTGAATTGTGGTGGAATGGCTCATAAAATAGCATCAGAGCAGCTTATAGGCCAGGTCGTTGACTTTGCTCTCCTGAAGGAATCAGTTGAAAATTGAGGACTCCGAAGAAGCTGGAGCCTTTCTTCTTGGTCTGTGCATGGTTTCGTGCATATTTTCATCCTCACACAAACCGTGTGACGGCCACGTCTCTGAGCCTTCACCACTATCAGCACCTTTCGCTCCCTTCATCTGCTTTTCGGCTCCACGTGAAAAAAGATTCCTATTTAGGAGAAGGAAGATCAAGTGACAGCTCTCCTGATTAGAACCGACAATCTAAGCTCTGAGAAAAGTGCAAAGGAAGCCGTCGTTTATGACGACATGGCGAAAGGCCTCAGAGAGGTAGTTATCTTGGCACGTCTAAATCCTGAGAGAGGAAGTAACGAAAGACTGTTCAGGCCTGGCGCGGACTTCAAAAACAGCTCATGCTCCGAGGTTATCTTCTACGAGAAACGTTAACATTTCATCGGCTAGGCGATCGCCATGAGAAGGTCAGTTTTCATAAACGGTTCCCTTTACTATGCTTGTTTCTGGAAACGGTAGACAACAACTATAAGATCGATTGGTTCCACATAAGCCAGAGCTGAGCAGAGAAGATTTCTCCGATTTATCTTGTATTAGCATATTATTATCAGTATTAGATTATTATTCAATTATTACTGTCCATCGTCAGAAGTTGGACAGCTCTCCATTTGCTCTGCACTGAAGAGGGAAATGATAAAGGACATAAGGAAGTTCACGAGGTACCACAAAGTAAGAAACTATCACCCCAGAGAACTATGTGGATCGCAGCAAAAACTAATCGAAGGTCTGATATTACCAATCGCAACGAAAGGAATGCAAATCATGTATATGCCCTCTGAATTGGATCAAATAGAAGTTAGGTGATCGCTTCAAGGCACACCACGCCATAATCAAATTAGTGGTTTAATTTCCTGGGGCAAGTGGATCCCTGGATAACTGCTCAAACTACATTTTTGTTGGGGCTGTACGATGCACGCTCATAATGTTCTGCCTGCTTGAACACAACCAAGCTACGCCCACCCACCCAAATCACATCTAGCTTAGGCGAACAGCTTTCCAGCGTGGAAGCTGCTTTTATCATCGAAATGGCTTTTATTCTAGCAGGCACAACACCGTGAGGGAGCACCGTGCAACCGCAACAAAGGTGCAGCCTAAGCAGTTATCCAATGACCTACTTGCCCCAAGAAAGTAAGCCACTAATCTGATTAACGTGTGGTATGCTTGAAGTTATTTCTACCTAAGAAAAGCTACATCCTGAAAACCGTGTTGCATCATTTATGAACCATCTTACTAGACCGAAAAATAACTCATATGCAGCAGGCATTCCAGTAATGCTGCTACTACTAAAATTCAGTTATTCCGTTATATAATGTCCAATTGGCTGGATATGGATAACTGTAGTGAGTCCTTGGTCTGCATTAAAAATATCTCTCGAAATATGGAATAGACCGATGATTTTAAGAAGGGTGCCCTTCGATGTCGTCGTATTTGAAATCTTCAACCAATAACCTCCAGTTATCACTGAATGTGGGAATTAGTGCAAAATGATGTTGTCCACTCGTTACACATACATACTGCTCGTCTGTAACTAAACCAGAACAATATAAAATTTTTCGATAAGTTTCATGTTTTGAAAAGGCATGTAGCGTTAGGGCTAAAATTGCATCAATAATACTGCACGCTATGGTTGCTCGAATCAGTCTAATAAGTCTTTGGAGGGATAAATCTACGTAGGTGGTTGAATACGAACAAGAAGGTTGAGCTGCTCAATAGTTCAAAACTACTAGAAGCAAGGACAAAAGCGGACAAGCGTTCGAAAGATTGGATGGTCTCCTTACTGGTACTCCCCCTGATCCCCATCGAGGGTTTTAAAGCCTTCTGCATCATTGGAGAAAATAGAGCAACAGCTCTCAGGGCGTCGTTGCCCCGCTCATAATTGGTACTCCGCCGGCTGCTCACGATCACAACTATACTCCATGGCGCACCACAGAAAGCTGTGATGCACCTTCCAACGATCTATGCCACAGACAGACAGACAGACAGACAGACAGACAGACAGACAGACAGACAGACAGACAGACAGACAGACAGACAGACAGACAGACAGACAGACAGACAGACAGACAGACAGACAGACAGACAGACAGACAGACAGACAGACAGACAGACAGACAGACAGACAGACAGACAGACAGACAGACAGACAGACAGACAGACAGACAGACAGACAGACAGACAGACAGACAGACAGACAGACAGACAGACAGACAGACAGACAGACAGATAGACAGACAGGCAGACAGACAGACAGACAGACAGACAGACAGACAGACAGACAGACAGACAGACAGACAGACAGACAGACAGACGGACAGACAGACCGATAGACAGACAGACAGGCAGACAGACAGACAGACAGACAGACAGACAGACAGACGGACAGAAAGGCACACTGGCATGCAAATAAACAATACATTAAACTTGTGATTTGTTTACAAACAAACAGACCATACCTCTGCCATTTATTGGGTCATTCCACAAGGAGTGTTGGTTTTTCTGAACAAAAATTTTTTCACGTAAAATTACAAGTTTTTGAAGCATGTCTTACGTCATTCAGGAGAGAATTTTCTGCTCTACGTGTATCATAATACAGCCGATTTTCAGGCCTGCGAAGTGGTTGGTTTTGTCGATCATGTGTCGTACTTAGCCCCTTCTGCAAATTGCATCAATCGGTTGCTTGAAAAGGGACGCTCATCTTTTTCCACATTTAGTTTTTCCGCCACGACTCGGTGATTTCTGACTATTTCTTCGCACATAGCAAGAAAATTCTCTCAAATAATCAGTTGAAAGGTGGCGGTATGCTAAAAAGAGTTAGCGAGCAGGAAAAGAAGCATCATTGACTGGGCTACTTTAGTTTCTATTGAAAGAAATAAATTCCGCAATAATGTCAATGGGCCGATATCGCACAGTTTTGAAATTCAATATGAATCACAGCCAAAACAAAAACGAGTCATATTTTTGATAGAGCAGAGAATAGCCCTCTTGTTTATAAAGCAATGCTGAGCAAAAGATTTGAAAGGAAAAAGTTCATTGTGAATAAAGGTAATACTTTCGGAAAAAGGAATGTAGAAAGAGAACGACGCGACTTCTCGATCAACCAGTATTGGAAGTTGCAGAAGAGGTCAAGGCTTAGTACGGACACATGATTGGTTGATTATCCCAAAGTGAAATATAGTGTTACAATTAATCTCCGGTTTGACCGATTTTTGTCGGCTGGATCTACCTCTTCGCCAGCCAGAATATCGGCCACATTCTAGGATACTCAAAAACTAAACATCAATTTTTCTAGAGCAGAAAAATTTCTTCCAAATAGAAAATGAGATGCCGCAAAAACTTGTAACTTTATGAGAAAAATTTTCGCTTGAAAAAAAACGAAATCACCTATGGAATGACCCAATAGATCCATTCAAAATTGCTTACTAATCAGGTTCCATTCAAAATCAGCTAGGTTTCATGAATTCAACGTAAAGTCAACCATGGATAATCTAATAGATGGGTTGGTGTTTATTCGTAGAAGCTATCACCAAGAATAATTCATCAGTTGAAAATTCCACAAGTGCTCTACATTGATGAGCAACATTCATCCCATATATTGGGTCATTCCTTGAGCAGTGTCGTTTTTTTCAAACGAGAGTATTCCCGATGGAAAAATTTAATAAAAAATTCTTACAAAAAAATAATAAAAAATTTCCTTTGAAACTACGAGTCTTTGCAGCATGTCATTGTATATCATCTTAAGAGGATTTTCTGCTATAGAAAATTGATGTTTAGTTTTTGAGTAGGTTAGAATGGGGCCAACATTTAGGCTCGCGAAGAGGTATGTAGGTCCAGCCGACAAAAATCGGTCACACCGGAAATAATTGTAACACTATATTTTACTTTGGGATAATCAACCAATCATGTGTCCCGTACTTAGCCTTGACCTCTTCTGCAATTTCCATTATTTGGTTGAACAAGAAGCTGCGTCGTGTTTTTTCTGAATTCATTTTTCCGAAAGCACGTTTATTCAGATTGAAATTTTTCCTTTCAAATCCCATGCTCAGCATTGCTTCAAAGGAATCGTCCACGGAAAATGAGTTTTTGTGTTACCCATATGTTTATGTTGTATTTGCCTAATGTTGGCCTCATGCAAAATTTCACGTGAAATAATGTGAATCTGGCTGAGATACAGCACCACAAAGTGCGGTCCAGGTGGGCGGGGCCTCGTGTAAAAGCCTCGTCCCGTCGTCCGCCGTGGTCGGAGACGCATTGTAGGAACAGAAGATTACGTAAACAGTCCCACTCTCCGTTCCCAACAGCGGCGGACGACGGGACGGGGCTTTTACACGGAGGCCCCGCCCACCTGGACCGCACTTTGTGGTGCTGTATCTCAGCCAGATTCACATTTTTTCACGTGAAATTTTGCATGAGGCCAACATTAGGCAAATACAACATAAATATATGGGTAACACAAAAACTCATTTTCCGTGGACGATTCCTTTAAACCATTCGAAAGGATTTTGCCTGCTGTATCAAAAATACGTTACGATTTTGTTTGGCTGTGATTCATGTTGAATTTTAAAAATGTGTGATAGTGGCCCAGTTGACATTATTGTGCACTTTATTTGTTCATTAGAAACTCAAGAGATCTGGTCAGTGATGTTTCCCGGTCCCTACTCATAACTTGTACTTGACGTTTCACCACTCTTCCGACTGATTGGTGAGAAAATTTTCTTGCCTCGGTTTGAAAAAATTGCCAAAAATCATCGAGCTGTGGCGGAAAAAAATAAATGTGAAAAAAAGAACGACCTGACTTTTCACAACCAATTCGTGGAACTTGCAGAAGAGGTCGGGGCTAAGTATGGGACCCACGAATAGTTAATTTTCCTAGAGTAAAATATAGTGTTTTAATCAATTGCCGGTTTGGTTGATTTTTGTCGACCGAACCAACCACTTTGCCAGCCTGAAAATCGGTGTCACTATGACGCTCACAAAAACTGAACATGCCGTTCTATAGAAAAGAAACATCTCTTCCGAATGATGTATGACATGTTGCGGAAACTAGTAATTTTATGAGAAAACCTTTTGGAAAAAAAACAACACTTCACACTGGAGCATAAAAAAATTACTGGTTCTGTACCTTATGAAATTTATGATTAATTTAAAGAATGAAATGTTTGGAAAAATTAAGAGATGATTGATGGTTACAATTAATATATTGTAGACCAGATTATATGATACCGAATTTACATATTATATTCAGCCATTCCATTCAAACGAGCGGTAGGTGCACGAGGTTTTTTTTTGAGAAAAAGCAGCGGTAGGTAAGATGAAATGTTGATACTTCAGAGTTAAGTTGAGTAAACCTCACAACAGATAATGACCCACATCCAAAGTGTAGGAAGCATTTCGACACCAGATAGCTTCCGTGCTTCAACAAGACCCGATAAAAAGCTAATGGTTTCTCTTTCGGCGATCGACCATCCTTCGTAGCACGGCATAATTCACTAAAGAAAAGTGCTACACATTTAACTCCACTAATATCTGTCTTTATTCTTCGACTCTAATCTTTGACATAAGTACACCAGCTACGTAGCCATAATTCTGAAATAAGTAGTAAATCAAATAATCGTGAAATTAATCCACACATTGGTCACCTGACTCCACACTAATCAACGAAACACTTGCAACACACCCCTCTGCCATTTTCATGGTTATGATTACCCTTATGTAGCTGTGATTAAAACTGCATAATTGACTAAAGAAAAGTGTCTAACCGAGAAAGCAATTGACGACTGTTCTGCACCGATGGATGTCTCCTGCAGAAATCACTTCACAATGTTGTGGTTAGAGGAGGCTTCCGTAACTCTCATGGAATCGCTTGCTTGCTCACCTCATACAGATCTCTATAGAATACATTCTAGATGTTCGGTACTGACGATCTTAACAGAGAACGGCATTCAGCGTTTGAATGAGGGCTTGCACAACCTTGAAAGCGATCGAATCCAAAACTGCTGAATAAGCTTTAGACATCAATGTCCTAATGAGGTGGTCCAGCTAGCGACAACCGGCTTTTTTGTGTTCTGTGCCTCAAAGGGATTTTCTGAAGACCTCTGAAGGCTCTTTACCTCAAACACCCCTAACCTGGTTTACTCATTCGTCAGTTATAGGATGTTATTGCTGCACCGTGCTAGTCTCCTAAAACCCAATCAGAAAACTGTCTAATATTTTCAGCTAGCTGATGATATCACGCGATCGTTGAAGATGGCATTCCATGCTGAAAATGGACACGACGCCGAGTTTGCTTCCAGGAAGACCGATGCCATGATGAATGGTGCGTCTAGTTGTTTTACCTGATAGTCATACTCACCAGAATCATCATGTTTAGAACTGATTGACGTCACTGCGCAAGCCATGGATGTCGGATCTTCGGTCATTACACAGATTCGGGCGCTCGGTCCGATTACGGACAACCCCGAGCGTGACCAGGAGATGCTGGCGTCGTGTGTTCTGGTCGAAAAAATCATGCTACGGTAAGAATATCTAGTATCTAGAATTGTATATCAGAACGTCGTCCTCGATGGAAGAGGATGTGCGATAGGAGACTCGCATTGTGCGATCGCCAAAATCCATGGCGGTCAGTTAACGACGGGATCGAAGCGTTTGTCATGTACGCTGACGTAGTTGGCGTGAGGCAGTGACCCTATGCGAGTGTCCTGCCGCTCCTCGGTTAAGACTCCAACCCCCGAATTAGGCTGTTTATGTCAACTTGAAATATGAAATGAATAAATAAATATATAAGTGCAGAATTGCAGAAGAGTTACGTAGCTTCAACTGTGTAGCCAAAGGATTAGGGCGGACCTCAATAACAAGAAAAAAAGAATCAGGAGAATTATTCCCTATGGGAAAGAGGGCGCTCTTTCGAACCAGGTGTAACCACGAGCTGGATCCTAGTCTTATACTTACAGCAGTCGGCAATGGTGCCCTTATGCCACCGTAGGGGTTCATAGGAATTCGTCCGCACTCCGTAACACGACTATATCGTGGAACAGACAGACCAGGTGAAAGCAAGATACCAAGATTCGAGGACGACAGGTGCACGGTGTGTTTGGAATAGGGATGAGTGAGATCCTTCAGTGGAGTGGATCCCTCAAGAGCAGCAACTCCTAACATTTTTCTGCGAGTTACGCCCATAAAGCTTCTCTGAACACCGCAAATTTGCTCATTTGAGCCAGCTGTTGAAGTAATCATATGAACAGATGCTTATGCTAACTGTGTCATATGCCACGATTTCATCTCTAATCAATGAATCTCCACATGACGTACATAACTGAGATTCTATAGAATCGAGAACCAACTCTGTGCCACATACTTTAGAGATCTGGAGGAGTTAATGTGAGAATTTCGAGTAATTAAATAAATTGTTTGTCAGCAACGGCAACCCTTTTTTACATCTCGCTTTTTCGCCAAAATATTCGGTAGCATTGGGGACCGGTTCGGCATTTTCAGCCTATATGATTATCATGACCTACCTGTGTTTTTGCCAGTATCATTCTATGTGGAGTGTCCTACACTGGATCGGGAGCGAAAATTCAGTTTGAGGAACAGTGTCCTTATTACAAATGTAAGAGCCACTGGGACCTCCACTAGTAGCGGAGACAACATAAAGACTATTAGTAATTGCTGAATAGTCGTAGAGAAAATATGGCGCTCTTTGTTACTCTGGAGACCAATCTTCTTCTATTATATAAACCACTAACTTTGTGCGTCTGTTTGTCGGCCGGGTTGTCGGTATGTCTGTCCGTTCGCAATTGAGCAATTGGCGTTAGGGGGGACAGAAAAAAGTCATCGCTCCAAGTAGGGAGAGAGTGACGGGTGTTGGAGTATCACTGTACGACCGTGTTATCGTTGTTATAGCATTTACGTAAACATCTATTTCGTATGTTCTCTCGCTGCCATTCTGCGGTGTGCTGACGTCGTAGAGCAGTGCGATGTCGTGCAGGTACATTGATTCTCGGAGGACCACTGCTGTTTGTACTAAGACGATCAGAGAGGGAGGTAATTGAACAGATGAAAACTACTGTAATCTTTTGACCGAGCTCTGAACGGCTCAGTAAGCGATCATGATGCGCGGAGAGAGTGGAACACGTGTTCTGGATATTACAGTGGGGTGCAGTCGCAGAACTTCTCTTGCTATGATTAATGGGTGCTACCAATGGATAATTTCACCCACACTGTGAATTCAATAAAACTGTACGTCCTATCTCGGCCGAGCAACTTACTCTTGAGCAGACTATTTCATGCTCAGTCCGCTCCTCACCAGTGCTATGTGACGTCCATTGCGTAGCTGAAACCGGTCATTATATAAGCGAATAGTTGATCTCCAAGGAAATGCGCACATAAGGAACTGATTGATTCAGGTGTCACTACGAGACAGAGTGCATGGCGATCCTCGAAAAGAGTTCTATATTTGATAACACGCTCCTCGACTTCCGGGAGTTTTTCCTCGGTGGATCATCCCTTTGCAGGAATCCTCCGGTTATTTCCATTCTGGTTGAAATTATTCTACACTCAGCTTTAGCAACGTCAAAAGTGGTGGCAAGTCATAACCAGCTCCTTCAACTTCGGGACTTTTCCGATCAGATGGATGAAACTTAGAAGAATTTTATAATTTGTAATCCCTTAATAACAGAAAATCTCTCGCTTATCGATTTATTGCGAAGTCTAACAAAAACTGCTATGGACTTCCCAAAGACGAAATTTTTTCTTTTCTAGCGTGTGAAGCTATAACCATTCCAGTGAAATATGCTTGAAAAGAAGAAAAATTGATTGTCATTCATCACCTAAAGAAATACAGTAGCGGTCAAAAATATGTGCGGTTCCGGAATTTGACCATAACTTTGGTCAGCGTTTATATATCTCCTTCAAATTTTTTTGCGTTTTGAAGGCAATTGTCATTCAGTGAAAGAAGGTATATCAGCCCAGGGGGTATCAGTAGGGTGCAGTGTGAAGGTGGAAAAAATTATTTAACTGAAAACACTGAAAAATCAACACCGCGCTTCGGTGCTGTCAGGATTCCAAAGAACAGATAATAATGTTCTAGCTCATTCCGCACTATTTTTTGCATAACGGCTCGTTTCGTTGAGTTATAAGCTTTTTATGGCTAATTGAATTTTTGAAAGGTTCGGCCATTTTTAGAGCTTCCAGATAGATAATTTATTACCTTCACACTGCATCCTACTCGGCTAGGATACTTTTTTATGGAGTAGCAGTTGTCTTCAAGTTACCAAAAAAAGACTTTGTATACTCGGCCAAAATTATGGTTATGTCCAAAACCGCATATATTTTTTACCGCTACTTTATGTCACGTACTCGACGCTTTCACTGCATCGTACCAACACTCAAACGCGTACCATACACGGCGGCTACTTATTCTGCTACACCAGCTGCCGTGCAGTTGCGTACACCTGGCAGTTACCGTAATCTTAGCCCTGATTCTAAGCGCCTTGGAGCGCAGTTTGGGATATTGTATTCATCTCATCACAGCACGTGGCTTTCTCCGTCTTACCGCTCTTTTGTGATCACATTTCACA
The DNA here is from genome assembly GCA_963978905.1 of Trichostrongylus colubriformis. Taxonomy (NCBI): domain Eukaryota; kingdom Metazoa; phylum Nematoda; class Chromadorea; order Rhabditida; family Trichostrongylidae; genus Trichostrongylus; species Trichostrongylus colubriformis. The sequence goes on along the minus strand of OZ022258.1, from coordinate 37,334,691 downwards.
TGTTTTCTCATACCTTCTACTGTTGAAAAGTAGTACATCAGAGCAGTTTTCCACACAGTTTGAGGCTGAGTTTTCCTGGGAACGTTCTCGATTTGGTGGTGAATGAGGAATACTGTTTAGGATCGCTTCCGAATGGGAAAGAATAGAAACCATGTGGAAGAAGGAGAGATCGAAGGTGGTAGGCACAACGATCAGCGACGAACTTCTCGTAAGTGACGGTCCTGCGAGTGCCTTGTGCAACATTTACCGGCTGTGTTTCAGATTATCGAACAGTGGTTGACACATGCGGAACGTCGAGTGAAAGCGGTCAACGAAACCGGCTTCAAAATGCTTCTGGACGAGGGCAATGTACGTATGTAGCTGCACACTACTCACCATCACTTTGCTCCACGCAATACGAAAAGTTGCGTATCGTTTTTTCCACTTCAAAGAACATGACACATGTCTTTAGGGTCACAAATCTCGTTTGATGGAACTCGCTTCCACTAGTGGAGTCGAGGATGGACCTCGAATTACACATCTCTCAGGTCGAATCGAAGAATTCTTGCATTATGTAAAGACAAGGATGAATCGATCGCAACGAATTCAGGCGTTCTTCCAGTCGGCCCAGACGGTTAGCGCCATCCTCCTCATCGTTCTCTCTTCTATTTTTCTGACACTAGGCGATTTACTCATCAGCCGTGTGTAGCTGCTCACTTACGTGGTAATCGAGAAACACGTTCAGTAGTTTGAGTTCGATCGGACCCTTTTTGAGCAACACCAACCACACCTTTGACGGTTCTTTTCACGGCTACCAATTTAAATCAATCTGAAGTCATTCGTCCATTCGAAAAATACCCGTTATGCTCATTGCTTGATTACCACGTCCTTATGAAACTCGTTTTCCTCAGAAGGCATCGTTCATGATTATCGTAGTTTCCATACATGTACATATGTCCCCATTCACTTGTAGGCAAGACCAAGGATAATCCGGTCATTTGTGGAAAATGGAAGCAGCGAAAAATATATAGCGCGACCGGTAATGTAAAGGATACCACATGAAATGACCAAAGCTTGTGGGCCATCTATCTTCTTCATTGACCTCGGTGGCGGCCGTGACTCCCGGCGCGCCGTGCTGCTTACATATCGATCACAGCAACGCGGATCTGTTGTGTGTGGAGGTATAACACAGCATGTATCACGCTTGTTTATGAGAGGAACTTACCAATCGGAAGTGCTATCGCCAGAGTTGGTTGCCGAGTCTGCAGCGTGGCTATTGTCGTGAATTTAGACATACACCATCTCATCCTATCCATTGTTTTTTTTTCACAACAAACGTTGCTGAACATCTAAATCATTCTCCGTGCCGCCTCTGTGGTCACCATTATCGATTCACACTTCTTCTGTCTTCACAAGCGATATGAGCGAGTCAAGAGCGGGATAGATTCTTTATTGATCGGCCTCACTATGATTTCCGATAACGAGTCTGAAGTAAACTGGGTGCTGGGTTAGTTGGGGGGGGGGGGGGGAAACACTGCAGTAGTGCCCTGCGTCTCTAACGCTACGGCTAGAGCGCAGAGAAGCCATAGCGCTAGCCGAATCGGGTTTGAATCTGCACAGAAACGTTTTTGTAAAGCAAATTCGTGCTTTTCTTCCATCCTTTGTTAGCCTAGGCCTTGGGAAAAGAGGCTCCCTTTTCCTAGGCTCGAGCGAATACGCGTGAATGGTTGTTTAGTCTAGTTGTAGCTAATTTTTCATGATATACTAATGGAAGAATATTTAAATGGTTTTCTCAGTTAGTTAGCTGTATCTAGGCATAAAATAACCTTGAGAGTGCCTATAAGCAGAAATTGGACGCGACTCTTGCATTTGTCGAGTGGCCCCTCCCCCTCCCCCCTCCCAACTACCTTAGTACCGTAAACTGTGCCATAATCTAATTTCACTAAGCTTAAGAGACGACTCCTTCTGAGGAAGAGTGATTTGTGTATTTGTGTGGATGTTCGTGAAAGCGCATGTACTGATGTTGACTTGTGTTTTAGGCTGCGGCCTTAACCCTGAGTGTGGTTGTGCTGTACCAGTTGTATAAGTGGAAATACTGGAGAAGCTCGCTTCGCTGAAATTTCCGATTCGCTTTTATACACAGCCTTTCAGTAGTTTTCGTAAGCTGTGCACCACCACCGCTACGATCCTCCCAGTGAGGAGGTTTCTGGGGTGTTTCGACGGCTTTTCGCCTCTCTGCGAAGGCACACGGGGGTAGATGCTGCCACTACCACCAGCAGTGCACTTTGCGAAAGAAATATTTCCGGATGGAGGCGTACACGACCGTTTTCTTCACTCTGTGTGATGAGAACAGTGGTGCCTCGTTGGACTGCTCACCTGCAGTTAGCAGGGAGGGGTTCCGAGAGAGTGCCGTCTCCTCCTCATCACGATATGTCTGTTGCACTGATTGCACGCCTTGTGTGTTGTTGCCTTCGTTCGTTTCTCGCAGTCGTTTTTTTCTAAACTCACCAGCCGCCGATTCGCCGTGAGCTCCGGGTCTTTTCGCCTGCTCGTCTGCTACCTGCTTGCTGTTTTGATGTGATGCTCTGCAGTGTTGTACGTTTCCGTCTGTGATCAACGCCCTTTCTCTCTTTCATCTCTTTTGATTCTTCCTTCATCGAATCTTTATTCATTGAACCTTATTGCCTAACACAGCCTTTTGCAACATCACTTATTATTGTTTGCATGGTTACTGTAATAACAAAGTTACGGTAAATTTATTTATTATTGAGCGTATTTGCTGTTGTTTGGAGTGGCATGACGTTTCTTTTTGATGTTCTGGCATATTCGATAGTTAATTAAAACGGATCTCAATTAAATCCTTTGCTTCTATCGGAGGGCTTATAAGAGCAGTTCCATTTCCAAAACTGGGAATACATATTCCAGTAACTGGACAATAATTATCAGAAGATAATTATCAGAAAACAAAATTATATATTAGGCATGTAAGAAGGCGCTATACCACAAGCCTTTAGAAGCACAGTTGCCCAGTCGTCAAATATATTGTATGGTGTGTAATTCACGAAACCGAGCGCCCATACACCAAATATTTCAAAATGATAAGATTCATAATCCTTTGAAGGAGTTGCTTTTTTGGCATATTCTATTACTTTTATCTTTCCTAATTGTCCTGTGTTATTCGGGAGTATTCAAAGTGTGTATTTCAATTGAGTTCAGAAGTAGTTTACCCGTAACAAACTTGAATACGGTGTACCATCCTCTCACATTCTAAACTTATGAGCTTGTCATCAAAAAAGGCTTTTATTATAACGCCCACGTGGTCGTGTTCGACGATACAGAGCAGCATTTTTCTCACAAACATCCAAATGCAGCCTTTTTCTCCCAGCCAAGTACTACGTTGTGAAAAGCCTGAAGTAATATTAACGAGTCTTACGAATTGTGCAGTTGGTGTGCTGCTCGACTTTGCTCCTGTGAAATCTTTTGCTTACATCAGAACGACTAATGTAAGGAGCGCACACAGCATTTGTGAGGCATCATCGACGAGATCTTGTCCACGAGACTACCGGCAAATATACAGGGGGTGCCAAAAAAAAGTAATTTTGTCTCGTCCACTTTCACCCCACTTTAGTCGAACTACAGCAAATTCTGTTGAGGTATTCACATCCCCAGATTCAAGAGCAGACCTCACTCTATCACTATACTCCGTGGCAGCCTTCTGCACAAGCAGGAACGGGAGCGAGGAAAGAGTGAACAAGATGTGTCACCTCAACTGGGCAAAATCCGAAATTTCGTCGCCCTCGTTCACAACCTTGCTGAGGTCCGTTCACTCTGGGTACCTAAGGGGATTCATACTGGGTGGTGTTCTTCAGGATCCCGTTTTTTTCGGGCTCCCAGCGCCCTTCGTTTCCAAGAGCCAAAACGTGCACTTACCACTGAAACCCCTCCGGAGGCGGATTTGGGCATGAAAATGATACTTCGGATCATAGCAGCCTTGTCCAAGCAGCAGGGGCTCTGTGACTTCCATGAACCGAAGGGCCAATCCTTAGGAAGTTTCCCACAAAAGATCCACCATGGAACCCGGCTCCACTGTTTTAAGGGGACCTTGATACCGTGGGTGCTCCGAAGCCCGACTGCGCCGCTTAAAGGTTCTATATTCTTATGAAAATGAAAGTAGTGAGTCTCAGCTTGTTCCTGCTTTTAGAGGAACATTTCGGGAATATTTTGCCCCAATACTTTCATTTCTTTCGTTTCCCTATGTTTTGTATAATAGGGAGATGTGAGCCGTGGGCAAAATTACTTTTTTTTTGGCACCCCCTGTACAGAAATCGCTATCTTTTGCTGTTTGATGAAACTTACCGATGGCGATGATCTCGCTTCTTTATGCTTCTCAGGAAGGTTAAAATTAGAGAAAGGCTAAAAGGATATAATTTCGGCGCTATTCAATCCCTTCTTGGGTGCGCCGCACGTTCTAGTTCCATACGGAATCGCGGTGGCTGGTGAAGTGATGTGACTTATACAATGACTTGCAGTGGCCAGCCGATGTACAAGTCAGTGCTTTTATCCTTCTATACGAGCTTGGTGCCAATTTACCGACCCAGTGGAATAGAAGGCTTGGTTTGCCTAAGCAGGCGTTGATGCGGGATTCGATACCCGCACCATGATAGTGGGGTGCGTGCCACCTGTGGCTACACCACTTCCGCCCAGAAGGTAGAAAAACGAACTAAAAACATCAAGATACCGACACCATCTCCATGAGATGCGATGCGGGGTCCGCATATGTATGTTCTGCTCAACTGGTATGGTCTACGTCGCAGTGGCCTTTTCGAGGAGAGTTGTGCGTCAGGACCGACCAACTAAATCACCGTGTATTATGTCGTCGCGCGCGCCAAGTGCCTTGCTTGTCACCCTGTGTGATCTGATAGTTGGGCTGTCCACGCACAGGAGCAATAATTATAATTTTTTGGCTTGTGTCGATGGGAGTATCTGTTCTAATTGCAGGCAGTGGAGAAAAACCGAAATGATCACATCTGAATTAGGGCTTGTCATGCCATCTTCAATATTTGATACCGTACGAGCTCATGAGGGGCTCAGTGGTAGATTCAGGCAAGTGAGGCAAGAAACATAGGGGAAACGATAAGGAAGACCATGTGATCGACTATCCATATCCGATAGGTGTGAGCCATTATGACAGAAAATTCGCGTGGCCGCGCTCGGCGTGCCAGGGAAAGGTGCGAGGTAGGGGGCCGAATACAATTGGTCGTGAAGCGATAACGCGCAGAGTGACGGAATGATTGGTGAGGCACCGTCACATGTCGCTTTAGGACTGATCCAGTGCGATTTTGAGGTATGAAAAATGGCACTTCGGATCCTAGCAGCGTTGTCCGAGCAGCAAGTGCTTTGTGACCGAAGGACCAATCCTTAGGAAGCTCTCCCTACCACGGAACCTGGCTCCACTGTTTTAACGCACACCTTGACCCATAGCTCGCACCAAGTCGTCGCACACGGAGACGCGCTGCAACGCGAATTTCCTGTCCCAGTGGCACGCACCCCATCCGATTACTTCTTTAGTCGCTGCTCAAACGGCCACCATGAAGGGGAGTGGACATTTTGGAGGCGCTCTTGCCACGTTTCCTCATCTGCAGAGGAACGGAGAGGCACGCCTCCAGCATCTGACCACCTATGGAGACCAGGTCGGGCCAACCAGCGCTGGATGTGCATTCTCATCCTTTCATTCCAAGAGAGCTCTCTTGTTAGCAACAAATGCGGCAGAAAACGAGCAACACGGGATCGATCGCCCTCTTTCCAGCAAGTACAACGACAGAGTATATTATTAGCATCAGGTCTACACTTGGTGTATACCCTTATGTCAGAATTTCGCACCGCGGCATGTCGCAAGCGAAGCAATGCGGACGAGCTAAAGGCGCCATGTTGTTGGGTCGCGAAGCGATTACAAGTCAACTGCGTATTGCGCCCCTAGCATTACCGTGTAATCGTTCTGAGACACAACTGCTGCGTCGCACGCAGCTCGTATACGTGCGAAATCTTGACATAAGGATACACATCCGTCTACACTGAGTCGTTGTCTTGAAGTCGCCGCTTGCAAAATAGACGTTCCCCTGTGGGTATGCGTTTCCTGTCAACTTTGACAACTGACTAGGTCCTGACTTGCATTCCATGCAGTTTGCAGGCGGTTTTTGTAGATGCCTGGACTGCAACTAATCGTAGTGACCACTTTACACCACTTTGCTGTGTGAAGTGCATCAAGTCGCGCTTTATCCTTTGCGATGTAGGCCAGTGGCTCTGATGTAATACGAGTTATTTTTACTGTCAAGGCAGGAATGCTGAACCTCATCGTGTGGTTGTGATGGGAGTGTCTTTGGTATATTACTCTAAAACTAACAGCTTCACTCCGTACATACAACGGCTCGTTTTTACTCAGCACAAGTGGTACTGACTGTTGACGCTCTTGTTCTCAGTTACAGGGTCTCTCAAACAGTTCCGGTGTAGAACGACTCTGGCCTACTAGTTTTTTTTTTTCTCGAGTTGTAAATTACTGGTCATCGCAGCATTACTATCGTTGCGGTTCTCCGCGGAAAATCGGTCCGCACATTTTACACATCCAATTGGTGTGGTGTTCCCGAGAAGAAGCTGCAGCTTCTTCAATCCCTCGTTTTCGCTGCACCAGACTAATTAGCTCAGTCGGAGTTGTAAAAAAGAACGGCAACTGATAAATGTGATCCCACAAGTTGGATGCCAAATACTCTGCCCTTTGAGATATTTAAAGGATATCATTTGCAGTTATCTGTTCTCACAATTACAGTCGTCTGTACGTCCATAGGGTGTCTATTTGGACGATCGTGTAATATGAAACTATGTAGAGGTGCTGAGTGGTGCAACAGTAGAGAAAGAATGGGCGCACTCTACACTACGAAGTTGACTTATCTCCTTGGAAGAGTAGATTTTTGGGTGACTACCCAAACTGCACCCTTTTTTTTGCTCCATCACGGTGCGCTGTCACGGCGCTACACCTGCTCCAACTCACTCCAACGTTGTTCATTCTGCTCAGCTCACCAATAAAGGGAACTCAAATGGGTTTGGTCGGAATGGGGTCAAGCAGAGGTGGCACCATGGTGTTGCACCGTGGCGGCAAAAAACGGTACAGCATGAATTGTTGTCCAATGAACTGTTGCATCAAAAAGGTAAGTCGATCTTTCTGGTTGTCATGTAGTATGCCCTTTATAGGCCTTTAATGCTCTCTGACCTCCTGGACTGAAACCTAGGACACGTAGGCAAGCTTCTTCATTCGGTACCAACTCAGATAGACCCTCCACGTTTTTCTACTTTCCTGTCCATGGGTGCTGAGCAAGAGACGATGGGTAATTCGTTCCCTGTTGCTATCGAATCTTCTCCCCCAGCATTCCCTTCTTTGGCTAAAAAATAGTTGCGCTGCTTCGAACATCGAGCTACTACCGGTGCCCGTGACCTTCCCTCTCGGTTAGTTCAACGTAAAGATCGTAAGTGTATAAATTGTAGCTCGCTCTCCGATAATACTCAGGCTCGTGAGTGAGCCATGGTAGCTGAGCTGTAAAGTGCAGGAGTGCAGGTGTGTGTGATTCCACACTACGTAGCGGCCGTGACTGGTAGCAGATTGCAGAAGAGTTGTGATAGAAAAGCTATCCAGAGCCAGTTGTGGTGACATTAATTCATGAATTCCTCTATGGAAATATGCTCACCAACCACAGTAGGAAAAGGGATCAAGGACTTCTATGGAATGAACCATGATATGCCTTCTGGCCATTCAACTCTTTATAGAATTAGCCATTCCTGGGTGTGTACCTTTATGTTAGGATTTCGCACCGCGGCATATGGCAAGCGAAGCAATGCGCACGAGTTAAAGGCGCCATGACGTTGGGTCCCGAAGCGATTACAAGTCAACTGCGTACCGCCCTTAGCATTATCGTGTGATCGTTCTGAGATCCCACTACCGCGACGCCCATATCTTGCACACACTGCGTCGCACGCCGCTCGTCTTAATGCGAAATCCTGGCATAAGGACACACACCCACCATCCTTTCATGGTAGTGTTAGCAAGCTCCACTTGTCACTGATTTTAAGAGTGCGTGTGCATGATGGCAGGTAAACTCGGTACATAACTTCTACTAGTGCTGGTGAGTTATGGTAATATGTAATTATTCGGTGGACTTTGAATGGCATATCGCCGATCTGTGTGAAAAGAGTAACTCACTGTAGTCGAGATATAGGGGCATTGTCCGCGGCAACATCTCTTGCTGGAAACATCCACAGCCAAAATCTAAATTCAAGCATAAAGCCCTCTTCTTGAGGAAGTTTGGATAGTTTGGGGTAAAAATTCAGTATTAACTGCTCATCCCTCCGCTACTGAAGCACATTTACGGCACTTTTGTTTGTGGCGATGTGGTTATTCAACCAGACAACTTTCCAAGGTGGCTGCTCTGATGTTTAGCTTCCATCCAAGATTGGTAACAACTTTGTCTACCGCTGGCAGGTGGACCTACATATGTGGTCGACGTTCTTACGGACCCTGAAAAGGCGACGACGCCGAATTGTCAATCGATACTAATGTTTTCACAAATGTCGGTTGAAAGGCGAGCATCCGAACACCCATCATAGGAACTTTCATTGATAGTCGGACACGAATATTCCGATATAATCATCATGAATGAGGATCAACAAATTTACAGATTATTGAAAGTAAGAGAGTATCGTGCGTGGCAGGCAAGTGTACTGCGCACCACCTGAAAACTAAGGCCCCGTCAAGCTTCGCGATTTCGCGATTCTGCGATGTCACGGCTCCGCACGCGAAGTTGCGACAATACATGAGTTGTCGCTGTGTCGCGTGCGAAAGTGCGACCCCGCAAAATTCGCAAAGTCGGGCGGCGACTGAAATTTGTGCCATGAAAGAACACCCATTAACAGTCATGATGCAGGTTATTTAACGCATGCATTCTCCGTGCTTCTCTCTTTCTTCTTAATTCCATTTTCTGTTCCATTCTTCTATTTTACCTGGAATTATAGACGCTTTCGCAATTATCCATGATGGAAGAGGATATGCGAAACGCGAATGCTGCAATGGCCGGAGAACTTTACCCGTTAGCTCAACAAAAAGCGACCACGGTTATGCAAGAGGGAAGAGATATATCAGGTTCATTGAGTTATCACAATGCTTGCAGGCATCACAGGATTTAAAAGCCGATAAAAAGTACTTTCAGCGAGGGAGGTTCTCACTTACGAGGAACAGAGCCTTGTGAGACAACGGTGCGATGAAATAGACACGAAGTTGCGAGTACTCGAACAACTTGCCAATGAAAGGAGCAGCTCGTCGACACAAATCAGTCAAGAGGTATTAGGAGCTTCACTCTCTCATTCGCTATCATTATTGTTCTTGACGAGTGGGAAGTCCATGAATTGCCGAAAAGGGACAAATATAGGGAGGGGGAAGTGCTGATAAAACATTTCGATGACTAAGTGTACTGCGAAGGTGCGCGAAGGTGATATCTAATAATGCAAACTTTGGCAGAAAGCAAGTGGCTGGTATACTTTTTGTCGGGTGTGTGCAGATATGACAGCGAATCTCGCGACCGCCTGCGGCGAGCAGCGCGGCAAGAAAGAGTCGTTTGGAATTCCGCTCAAGACACAATGACCTGGTACCATGAGGGACCTTCAAAGGTAGGCGAACTCCCGAAGCATTCACCTTGCAATCATTAAAGATTCCTCACGGTACCAGACTATTGCGTCTTGAGCGAATTGCCAACGGCTCGTACTGATGGCCCTGCGAGCGGGACGCCGCGAAGCGATTCGCTGTCATATCTGTACACACCCGTTTTTGTCTAATTGTAAAAAGGGAGTCGAAGCTTGAAATAGAGTTTCAGATATTTTATCTCGATTATTTCACAAACTGTAATGAGCTGGCTGCTCCTTCTAGCTTCTTTCTATGAGGTAGAAGGTCTCGACCCACTATATTACTTCGAGTTTTATCGGTGTCACTGAAGGGCAGGTAGGGGACAAGAGAACGATGCAACTTCACCCTATTTTGCATTGTATTACCGCGTTGGAACTATGCGCAAGACTCAGAAGAAGGAAACGAGTTCGGATCCTTCCTAACCCCAGAAAACAATGTCGCCCTCCCGAATGGAAACATTTTTTCGAGATTGGCTGGCGCCCAAACCTTTGGGTTCACACCGTAGCACCGCTTTTTCTTCGAATTGTCCCAACTGCAAAGCTGAAAGATCATTCCTGGCTGCATGCCAGCCTCATATACATATTCACTAATCACTTACTAAGATCTCCTTTATATTCCTTCCTTCTCACGACTTCATTTGGTTTCCTGGGAAGCATAAAGGATCAATAGGTATTAGAATAACTGGAAAAAGACCCCAAGGATAAGAAATTTTCGCTCTGCTCTACATGTCGACTGAGGCAATCTTGAACGAATCTCGAAGACCCCTCAGTCTTGACTCAGTCTTGAAGTCTTAGGGAAGAGTCCTTGTTATCCCAGCTGCCCATTCAGCCCGACAGGGAAGTTGTTTGAACAAGGTCCGAGCACGACCTATAAACAGGCTTGATTTCCGCTACTGTGGAATGCCGCGTGGTTTTGGAAATCCATTTCTGTTAACGAAGCCAAACTCACAGTTAGAATCGTGGTACTTCACCAATCACCGATAATACGCAAGAAATTGGGAGCATTAAAATATTAGGTTGTACTAAAAATTAGGGGAGTTTCTTTAAAAACATCAGTAATCCTTGTCTGCTGCGAGACCGATCCAGGCAACTCAGGAATATGGTAGAACGTTTCTAGGCTTTCCAATTAATCATATGTTGACCCGCCAAATTCTGTGGAGAGAGCTACAACGCCTGCGGTCCATGACCCCTAAACACGGGTGTCATCTACTATGAGTGATCTTGTGGCACCAAAGCGACGGAAGCTTGCCACTCCATCAACGCTGCATTGGGCAAGGGATGTGTGGCTACGAGACCATGCGCCGCTGTTTCATCAGTTTGAGCAACGGCGAGTGACATGGAAGACAAACCACGCTCAGGACTCTGTACCTCTGGGACGCGGAAGGAACGCTTTTACAAGAGGTGCTGGTACAAGGCGAGACAATCGCCGATGGCGTGTACACCCGCCAGCTCCAGCAGCTTACCATTGGTGTTCGAGAAAAGCGCCAATAGAAGGTCCTTGGTCACTCTCCTTCATGACAACGCCCGCTCCCATGTCGCGAACAGTACCCAAGCTAAGCTAGAGCTCTGATGAGCTGTTCCGTCTCAACCAGCTACAGCACAGACATTGCCCATTCTGACTATCACCTTTCCCATCCTCTGAAAATCTTCCTGGTCAAGAGAAAATTACTTGATCATGAGTTGCTTGCAATGACGATCGCTAACTTCTTCGACTCTCACAATCAGAACCGAGAGTCCTGTACGGAAAAAATTAACGATCTACCTATGTGGTGACAGAGTGTTGTCGATAACAATGGTAAATACATTGTTGCCTATTTGTCGTTTGTTTAAAGAAACAACAATAAAAAAAGATGATCGAAAAAAATCTCACGAGACTTTTGGTATAACCCAATATATACGAGTATTTCACAGATTGAGGTTCAAGAAAAACGCGAAACTGTGAAAATAGATTGGTCCCTCAAAAAGAAAAGAAAATTTATTAAATTAGTTATATTGCACAAAGTGCTTGTCATCGTGTATCCAGTCCTTCCCATATATTCATTGTTGATGTGCATTTCTCATTACTAGTTACTTCCCTTTTTCGCAGGTGTGATACTTGCCTGTCGACGTTGAAAAAATGAAAAAAGATTTGATTTTACTGTAAATCTGCATGAGGAGTATTCCGCGACATATCATTTGAACAACTATTATTCCAGTTAGCAAGCCTCCAAACCTGGTACGGAATGCGAGTGATACCATTTTTGGCCACGCATGCTGACATGGGTGGAACCCTAAACGAAGCTGTCGACTTTTTAGAAGCTCATCAGACGTTTGTTGATGAAGTTATGGTAAGTATCTGACCATGGCTTTTGCTTGATAGCTCTTTGCTTTTACCACTACCTCTTTTACTACTACATATAATATACTAATGGCAGTACTTTGCAAATGCAGTGCATTGCAATGAAGTGTCGCGAGCTGATATAATCGTTATCGAGGCAATATACTATTTATTTATTTGGTTACTTATTTATTTATTTATTTACTTGTAACGCTGCACTTATTTATTTATTTATTTATTTACTTGTAACGCTGCTTACTACGTCCTATCTATCTCCCCTTACTGCGACTCCAGCTCAAAAACTGATATCAGCATACATCGGGTAGGCATGACCTTTCTTTCATCTCTGGGATCAGCATGAACTGTGAAATTTTCAGGGGTAGTATTTTGAATTTAAAAAAGGCCGTGCTGGGGAGGACATTCAGCTCGGTACGAGCCACCTGCTTTTAGTGATTCCGGAAGCAACTGGGTGGTCTCTAAAAAAAAGTCGTCGGTCGGTCGACAGTCATATATTGTATAAGGTGGTGGTACCGTGATTTTTAGAAGACAATTTTGATTTAGTAGTAACAGCTAACATGGAGTGGGTGATGGGTTTATGTCGTCAAGACAATTTAGTGAGAGGTTTCCATTTTAAAAAAATTTCCTCGACGCGAAATTTGATCCCCCTTCTCTCTTTCGTGCGAAACATGGGCGAGCAATGAAATGCAGGCCTAAAAGAGTCGAAGTCCTGCTTGAAGATAAAAAAAAGAATTTTTGTGGGTAGAGAAGCTGGTGACCTTCTTATCGAAATTCGACAATTTATACATGAATGAATTCATGGCGTCGAGACCAATCGCTCTTCACCTTTTTCCATTTCTTTCATTTCGGACAAGACGGTTAGGGCGATGCGACGGTTTGGGGTGTGTACCCTTACATCAGGATGCCGCAAGACGACGAGCGGCGTGCGACACAGTGTGTGCGAGCTATGAGCGTCGCCGTAGTTGGGTCTCAGAACGATTACAACGTAATGCTAGTGGTGCGATATGCAGTTGACTTCTAATCGCTTCTGGACCCAACAACATGGCGCCTTTAGCTCGTCCGCATTGCTTCGCTTGCAACATGCCGCAGTGCGGCATCCTGACATAAGGGTACACACCCGACGGTTTGCGGGTGGTTGATCCGTCGCCCTGTATTGATTAATCACAAAACTCGAGCGGTACTTCACCAGTTGTCTAATCGTGATGCCGTCTAATGCTGCGACGAAAACGAAATGCGACCTTCACCATATCATTGTTGCAGCCCAACGCTGTAATGAGATACAAGTAAGACTCTCTCGAGGATTCCTCGACTCATGCCAAGTCGCAGGATCGAGCACAGCATCGAGAGTAATTTATGAATAAGGACGGCTTTCCAAAAGATGGAAATTTCATGGAAAAAATAATGGCACTTTTTCCGTCCTCCTTTCCAACGACCTTCCTTGACTCCTCCGAGAAAACGTCTGTATCTATACTAGATCCATGTCTCCAAAAAGGTGGTCAGTCGATAATTATACATTTGCTACCGTGCAAAATATGGTTATTATCAACTGACCCTCTTTTTTTTGAGGATCGTCCAACCAGAACAAAACTTCCTCAACGGTGCACGGGTTCATTTCAAGGGTGGGTTGGTGTCAAGCACTGTCGAGGATTGGCTGGGGAAAGTTTGAAAAATGCCGTCCCCCCCCTTTAACGTCAGCCCTACCCCCCATTTTCCAAGTCCCCCGTTTTCAGGGAATCTCATTCTGCTGAGTTCTGCTTTGAATGCGACTCCTTATATGCTTTCCATTCTGAAAAGAGTTTTGTGCCAGAATCGCGATGCATCTGTCACGTCTGCAATAAGCAAGAGGTCTGAAATGACAGCCGTGGAGCGGAAAACCATGCAGGAATTCGGAACCCATTACGAGCGGTTGAAGGATGTGCTTGAGAAGCGGATTCGTATAGGAGGCTCTTTCGTCCAGGTGGGATAGTGTCATACATAAGGAGCTAGAAATTCTTGATGAGTGCTCACTTCCTTGCAGTTGCACAAGTTTGCCAAGGATCTGGAGTCTTCCTTTGATGGAATCACATCCTTGTTGGATACAAACCGCGACTTCACCAATGAAAGAGTCGCCGGCCAGGTTGAGAACGTGTTGCGCATGATCGAGGAGACGATGACGCAGGAGAAGCACGAGGGTTCGTCTGATAAGTATTCCAATGCATTCAAAATTCTTCAGGATCACTTGGGTGTAATGACTACTTGCAGTGGAAAAGTTTGTCGCGTCAGCGGAAGCCATAGCCAGAGATGACGACACTTTGGACGTGACGCGATCAACGCAAGCGGCCAGGAACCTCCTTGTCGATCACGATCATCGATACGTCTATCTAAAGCACAAATGGTCTGAATGGCAGGCGAATAAGGTTTGTCTATCTGCCAACTTTTATTCGTAAAAAAACAGGCGTTCCTATACAGGATGGTTTATAAAAAATGCAAAACTGCTTTTTAGGTGTAAGTTGTCTCGATTGATACATGCAGTTTTGAGCCCACTTTTATGCAAACTTCACTTAAACCTTTACCTATCACAATCACTGACGTCAATAAGATATGAACTCGTTTCTCAGATTACTGGTCACCGCTATCTCTACCTGAGCCCCGCTTAAAACACTTCGTGTTTGAGTTTTGGTGCCTTTAAAGCTTGCAAACTATCTTCTGTGGTGCAGGTGAATCTGGAGCAGATCGATCTCAAATGAAGTGGTACGCAGTTCAGCCACAAAGCAGCACTTCTTAGAAGGTTCCAGCGCTTCTTGAACTTCATGGCTAACAAAGTCATAATGTTTGACTTTTCTTCTTAATTCTTGAAACATTGTTGTGAGAAATGATAAGCTAACCGAGCCCTTACAAATATTTAGTAGACTTTAGGAAATGGGTCGCGGCGTACCCGTTGCACCAATTATACCACACGGTACACAGAACAATCACACCCTAAGGTCGTCAAAAATTCAATTTTAATAACATATATGTTACTTTCCTGAGAGTGGTTCAATCTGCACAGGCAAAAATGAGGTTGCATTGTCTGTGCCGCTGTGGCGAGGTGCAAAGAGTTATCGCATTCCCAAAGTTCAGTTCACCGGGCACATCACACACGTGGAAAAAATATTTCTGAGATTGAGTCCAAGTTCTCTCATTCGGCTTTGTTTATTGATTGCCTTGTATGTACATAGTGCTTTTGCCACGAAGTTTTCACGGTGATTATTTAGTTTGACCAACCTCTCCCCTTTCCGTCGTTCTCAAAGGCCTTGAATTCCATGCTACGCTAGGTCAGAACATTAGTGCTGGATACAACATACTTGCAGCGAATGCATAAAAATATTCACTACTAATGTTCTGACTGAACGCAGGACGTTGGCCAGAGTTAATGTTGCATCGTGAAAAACCTCGTGGCAGCACTGCACTGTATACGAAACATTCCTGGGATATTTCTCAAACAGAAACCCCTTGTTCAATAGCTTGGTAGGATTGGCTGTCAGGAATTCGTTGACGAGCCTCAAAAGGGCTACAATGTCTGCGTCAGCCTCAAACCCTTTGCGTAGATCCCTGGATAGTATCACTTGAATACCACAGTTACTGTTATGGCGAGCCCCTAGTTTTTATAGGACTCAGATAATATCGCGAAGCTCCAAGACACATTCCCACACAAGTCGTTGCAACAGCTATCCGATCCCGTCGGTTTGATTACCAGTGAAGAATGAGGAAATCAAGGCATAGAGGGTGAAAACATTTGGTCAAAGTTCAACAGGCTTCATACTTTCAGTGGTAAATTTGGTTTTTTGTTCCCCTTCCCTTGCCTGTATTGAGCCGTTTCCAGAGCATTCGACCCAAGCACGACTATCGAGTTTTCATTATTGGCATTACTATTTGTTTGGTTGTAGTGCCACATTCAGCGCCAAGTATGGACTAATTTTTGTCTTTTCTCAAAAAGAACAACTTCAATCCGTACACGCTTTCAAGTTATAGAGAGAGTTGCATTAGTAGAAAGAAGTGAGTCGAAATGCCTGTAATCAGTGGCATGGGAGTTTTTTACCTGGATTTTCCTTTTTAAAATGTCCCAGCTTCTGATAAAGAAATGGTGGTTTTCCAGGCAGAAATGAAGAAGAAAGTGACGATTATAGAGGAAATAGAGATGTGGCAGGAAGAGACTTGGGAAATCATTCGGCTGCTCGAAACCACCAAAACCACCACACTTCAAGTGAGTTCTGAAGAGATACTGTTTTTTCAAAGATCTTACGCAAGACAACATTTGATCATTCTGAGTTCGCATCCATAAAATGATGAATATAAACTGAACAATAAACTTGAGAAGAAATTTTTTACTCATAGATTAATTTGTGAACGTAGAGTATTCTGCGATTCTTACTTCTCGCTCGTCATGAAATATTCATTGTTTCATGCAAAGTTTCACGCGAAAAGTGAGAGTTTGGTCAAGATACAGCACTCCAAACTCTCGACCGGATGGGCGGGGCTTCGAGAGAAGCCCCGCCCTATCGCCACGGTTGGGAACGGAGAGTGAGACTGCTCACGTAACTTTATTCCTACCATGCATCTCTGACTGTGGCGGAAGACGGGGTGGACACTTGCTCGGAAGCTCCGTGCACCCGGCCGAGACTTTCTGGTGGTGCATCTGAGCCGGCTTCAGATTTTTTCGCGTGAAAGCTTGCATGTGGCCCACATCAGGCAAATACAACATAAACATGTGGAAAACAGGAAAACTTGTATTTCCGTAAACGTTTCCTTTAATAACCGTGTGATAAAACCGATATCAGCCAATGTTTTCTCTTTGTATTTCTGTTTTACTGTGGATTCAGGAAACCGAAGGACTGCACCGTAGAGTGAAGGAACTGCAACAAACCATTGACGAGCAAACCCGAAGATTGGAGGAGGCGAGAAGAACCACTAAGAGTTCGTCCATCTCAGTTGCAGTATGCACTTTGCGCCTTACCTGAGTCTTTTAGGTGAGGAACTCACGAAGAGGATTGACGAGCTGTTAAGAAGGCAACGCGAGATTAGAGAACGACTTGCCCAACTCGAAAAGAAGGTAATTCTGGAAGGCTTGAGTACCGCCTTGCATAATATTTGTTAGGAGCTACTAGTTTTAATCGCTTACGGTTCGTGTTCGTCATGTGAAGACTCTGTGGCATTATTACAGTGCATAGCTTTTTAACGGGTAGCCGGACATTATTTAAATAGTATTTTCACCAGAAATCACTGAACAAGAACCGACTGCACAAGTATTAACATTGAAAAATAATATTTTACAGGTAGAGACCATTTACGAGTCATTCCTCGAGGAAGAGGTTGTTGAAAGAATCAGAGCTCCTCAAATTATAACAAAGCTCACGGACGCACAGGTTTTGCTTGGGAACTCTTCATGGTGCTATCGCAATGGGGGGAGGCATCCCATAGAGACGTTATTTTTACCTAAGCCGAAAGGGAGCAAAAAGCTCCTTCTTTCCACCGTTAAGGCTTAGGCAAAAGTATACGCCTGAATGTGTAGATTGACCCCTCAAGGATCTCTCCAGGATGCTTGGGTAAGCAACATTTTATAAGATGCCCCTCCCCTCATTGCGATAGCACCCTCTTCATTGTTCATCATAATTACGCAATTATTCGAAATAAGCATGTTTCAGGTGGATGAGGGTAGTCGATTCGAATTTGTCGCTAGGATAGAAGGCGAACCAGAGCCAAAGATAACGTGAGTCTACGTCGGAACAGTTGCACCGAAACCCGAAACACATTCTGTGATGAACCTAGACAGCTGAAAAAGTTAAAACTAAAACCAGCTGAAACTTGAGCAAACAAAGGGATGTGCGATTGCAGAAATAAGGCTCGGTGGTTAGTGATAAGAGCGGCTTGAGACTAAAGGTGGTAGGATACCTGATATGGGTGGTCAAGAAGGCGGAACATGCCAACAGGGAAGACAAGCCGCTGTTCCAGGAACGCGTGTATGGCGCAGAGTTGTGGTGAGCCCGATGGTTGACGGATCATATGTTCACACTTTCCTCACAAGGGAGTGAATAATTTGAATACGCTCCACTGCTTTCCTGAGGGTGTATACACTTATGTCGAATTTTCGCGCTGCCGAGCGCGGAGAGCGGCGCCGCAGATTTCTTCGCCTGTGATTGCGTACATTGCAAAAGTCCCTTTAGATTTCTACGCCCATGTGATGCCATCGTTTCTTTTACTCTGTATGCAACTATTTTGTTTTTCAAGGCACAAAGGCTGTTCCTAGATAATGATGAGATAAACCGCTTTCTTAAAGGACCTCAATGGTAGAAGACTCTTGCGTCCTGAGCGAAATTCTGACCGAACTCGGCAAGTTGTGCTGCTGCCGCCGCGAGAGTACGGCGTCGCAAAGCGAAATCTCGACATAAGTGGGCACATTCCTTCCCTGATGACATCAAAGACAGTGGTATTCATCGTCCTGTCCTCAGCGCCACGACTGCACTTATCGTGTCGCTGTCTCTGCTTTCTGTTCCCTCTCACCTCTCCAGATGTTCTTTTGCCTGGGCATCTTGTCCCACCTTTCTCATCATGGAGGGAAAATGACTTCGCGATTCTCTTTATAAGTGATGGGACACTGAGCACCTTTAGTTTCATATCTGAGCTCGACTACTCGTATTTAGTTGTCCTGCCTTGTGTCTTCAAGGGTGAATGGTAAGGCGTGTTTTGAATCTCTGAAGACGGGGACGACAGGACTTGACTACTGCTCAATGTTTCTGACATACACAGGATTTGAGAACTTATGGGCTTGTCACCAAAGTCGCCACTTACTTGATCTTTGATCCGGTAGAGGTTTTGGTGATACCATTTTTCGGAGGCTCAAGAGGTGAAATCCTCGAGATTAGTTTGCGATGCTAGTTCGGAGTTATTACAAGTAATTTAAGTAGAACAGTATTCATGCAAATGAAGCCCACCAAATGCTCGCTGGGGAAGGGTTACCACTACCTACAGAACTTTGAAATGGGATCTAGGTCGACAGAGTCTCAAATGCATTATGAAAGTCAAAAGGCAAAATACGGCTCTTAAGCGGGTTGGTTGGGTCAACGTTGCTTGCGATGACTCATCAGTGGGGCATTTCGCCAGAAGTACAGTCTATTTCACTGCGTTAGATAGGGTGCGGCCCGAGCGGCGAGAGTGAGTAGGTGTGCGGCGGGGTGAGGGAGTTATACACTCTCACCCGAGTCCGTAGGCCACGCCCTATCAAGCTTTCCGAATGGACTGTAATTGGTTTGCCGCGTGTGCAGCAACGGTCGCTTTTCCCAGTGGTAGCGCTCTTGCCCTAGGCGTGATGAACGGTGGGTTTGCCCTCTCTAACAGATCTTTTGATGAGCACACCAAGTAATGTACTCGGTCAAGTGTCATCGCATGCAAATGCGGCCCCTCTTAACTTGCATTTTGTAATTGTGTTTTTCATATTTGTAATCCACATTCGAGACCCTATCTTCCCATCTAGGTCTCATTTCGGAGTTCCATGGGAAACTAAACCCCCCTCCCCCCCCCCCCCTTGCTGGTCAGATTGATTCTTTCACGAATATTACTTACCCATTCCATTGGTGTGCTCCCCATCAAAGATCAATTATCACTAAGTTAATCCTCAAAGTCGGCAGCATTCGCTCAAGCAATGAACTTTGCTCGGTAAACATTGCGCCCATGAAAAAAACACTCAAATGAAGTGGATGGTAGAGTTGCTCATTGTTCTAACCTAGTATATTGCCGAAGACCGTCTTCTGCACTTTCAGATGGCTCAAAGATGGAATAGATGTTAAAAGTAATATCGACTACCGTCAGGAATTTGTGAATGGCGTTGCCAGTCTTGTCATTGAGGTTTGCATTCTCTTCTTAAGAAGTCTGCGGTTTTATACTGTCTTCATATTCAAAAAGGATTGGAGTTTCAAATTCCGCATTTTAGGAAACATTCATTGAAGACACGGCTACCTATACCGTACGTGCAGAAAACATTGGTGGAGTAGCTGAAAGTAGTGCTAGATTGACCGTGAAGTGTGAGTTTGGGAAAAATCTTCTTAACATGGCTTTGACTGATCGACGACAGTGCTGCTGGAGTCACCGATTGCAGTTGCGCAGCGATTGCAGGAACGTGCATATTGTGACTGCAATAATTCGGTTGATGAAATTAAGTAAGGATAGCGCTCTAAACCCAGAAAGGGCACTGAGAATATCAGGAAAATTGGCCCTTCTTTTTCTCGCAGACTTATTCAATAGTCTTTTTGTGGTTCGAACTGCACGGAGGTTGCTAATAAATTTCACTGGCTAACGTTTCGGCGAGTTCGCCTTCGTCGGAACCGATCGTTCCAAAGTATCCACAGGAAGTCAATCACCCAAAGTCTCCAGACTGTAGTGGCATATCCAGTGGCTCTGGTTGAAGCCCCGACGAAGGCAAGTCCGCCGAAACGCTAGTCAATAAAATTTGTTGATAACTTTTGTGCAGTTCAAACCAGAAAAAGGACTATTGGGATTTTGTCGAGTTCGAAGACGTCATATACCAACTGTGTGACCCCATAGGATCTCTTTCTGAGGAGCTTAATCACAGTTACTACCGATCAATTGATTTCCTTGCTCTCATAGGTAATCGTGAGGGGCGTGAGTAACTATGTATGAAGGTTTCGGTGTGATATCCATCCACATTACTGTGTTCAGCATACAACCCGAGCGAGACCCAATTATTGGAAAGTGGCGTTACCACTGTAGACATCACGCAGCGCGGAATAGCCGGTGGTACAGGGCACTCGAATTAGTGTTTCAGTTGCAGTTGTTTGTTTGAGCCACTACACGTGACAACTGCTTTGCTGGCCTCATTACTGGTAAACTGGCTGTGCGCTAATGTGACAGCTGCCTTTGCCTGATCTGATGCAGATCGGGTGTCCTGTCGCACATCCTACAGGGACCCAGTCTTACCGCAGTTTCTCGCGTGTTATTAACTTCGTTGCAGCGCATCCTTGTTTGACGCAATGGGAATTATTCATACCTATTATTCTCGTGAATCGTCCTCCAAGTTACTGGTACTGTTAAGCACTAATGAAAACTGAAGGTACTTCAGCTCGATCTACAATTTCGAGTCTCATGGAAGAGGAGAAGCCGCGATTCATCAAGACCCTAACCAACGTACAGATCATGGAAGGAGAGACGGCCACTCTTGACTGTGTAGTCGTCGGCAGACCAGAACCTGAAGTGGTAAGTGGATGAGAAAAAAGTTTCAGCTCACGCAAAGAGCGGGAAAGCGTTTGCTTGCTCCTGACGAGGTCTGGGTTGTCTATAAAAACGGAAGGATGCAGAATTTTTCTCTTTTTCTTATGGTTCCTCTAGCATAAAAAACTCTTTCACGATTCTTTTGACTTGATCGTTTTGATCAGAGAACGCGCAATAATTCTTTCTTGTATTTTGCGAATAAAGATAGCAGCAATTACTCCTTACCCTACCCATTCAAAAAATTACCTCGTTATGTTGGAGATCTGGTTCAAAGAGGAGCGAACAGTAAAAGAAGACGAGAGAACCCATCTGATGTTCACCGGCGATCACGTTTCTCTTACCATCGAACATGCAGGTCTGCTCTGATCTCTTTCACTCTGACCGCGCAGATCAATTGTAAAAAGAATAGCAGCATGATTTCAGTTCCATCCGACAGCGGACTGTACACGGTCAGAGCAAGAAACGTTCACGGAGAAACTACTGCGTTCTGTCAACTAAAGGTAGAGTTGACTATTTTTCCTGAAGATTGAATGTTATGTGGAACATTCTGGAACATTGAAATTTAAATTTGATGATGGCCTGATCGTGCATGCAATATATACTCCGAAAAACGCTGCCACATACAGGGGGGTTACGACACCGCACGTGAGCTACGTGCGGTCCAAAAGGCACCTTGGGTGGCCGCACGGCGATGACCGTCGCAAGCGGCCTTTCACGCGACCTGTTTTTTGACGTGCCTGAAATGAGCCATACAGCTACCGTTGCCGATGACACCTCATAGGCTACATGGTCGACCCTTGACGTCGATCGATTTACAGGGGGTGCCAAAAAATAAAGTAATTTTGCTCACGGCTCACATCCGCCTAATATACAAAACATAGGGAAACAAAGGATAAAAGTACTGAGGCGAAATATTCCGTAATGTTCCTCTAAAAGCAGGAACAAGCTGTGGCTACACGTTCACCTTTCTAAAATACGGAGCCTTCATTCGGCGCAGTCGGGTTTCAGAGCACCTTCGGTATCAAGGTCCGCATGAAACAGTGGAGCCAGATTCCGTAGTAGATCTTTTCTGGGAGACCTCCCGAGGATTGGCGCTTCGGTTCATGGAAGTTACAGAGCCCTTGCTGCTCGGACAACTCTGCTATGATCCGAAGTATCATTTTTCATGCCTCAAGCCTGCCTCCAGAGGGGTTTCAGCGGCAACACACGTTCTGGTTCTTGTAGGCGAAGGGCGCTGAGAACTCGGAAATAATGGAATGTTCAAGAACAACACCCAATGTGAATCCTCTCAAGTACCCAGAGTGAACGGACTCCAGCAAGGTTTTGAACGAGGGCAGCGAAATTTCGAATTCTGCCCAGTTGAGGTGACACTTCTTGTTCACCCGGAACAAGCTCCCGTCCCTGCTCGTGCAGAAGGCTGTTACAGAGAATAGTGATAGAGTGAGGTATGCTCTTCACTCTAGGCATGGTAATACCTGGTCAGAATTTGCTGAAGTTCGACTAAAGTAGGATTGAATGTGGAAGAGAAAAATTACTTTGTTTTTTTTTTTTTTGGCACCCCCTGTACATGACTTTCTCCTCAAGTGAAATGAAGTGGATTCACTGCCGTTCTGAGAGCATTTTCTCAGGAATGATAAGCTTGCTCAAACTTTTCAAATGAAGGGCTTTTCATGGAATTTGACGCGAAGCGTGAAAGCAGCCATTGCAGGTGATTCAAAAAAAGGTTCCTCCTCCAGCTCCTCCAAAACGACCTCGTCGACCTTTGGAAGCACCCTCATTCCAACAAACTCTTACCACCACCACTGTGGAAGAAGGCGATACGGCCAAGCTTGAGGTACGCACACAGATTATTTCACCATTTTCCCTTTCTCCTTGATGCGTCTGTTTAGTTCCCAGTTATTATGTGGCTCATGGCTAATATCAAGGATATTCCAGGTAATTACTAGGGGCGAACCTCTACCTGAAGTCACGTGGACTTTCCAAGAACAGCCCATCTACCAGAGCGAGACTGTCAAAATTGAGGAATTCGTGAGTCTCCCTGTCTTTGCGTATAGAATGGGAGAAGGGTTATGAGCGCAGTAAGCATGCCGCCACGCTTCTCCAGGAAGCTGGATAGAGCGCAAACTAATGAGGGTCAACGGCCAGTATTTACTGGCGATGACTCCCTGAACGTATGAGCCAAATGGAGTGAGCGCATGAGCAGGAAAGTCTAAAGAGAGAGCGCCTTTTGCACGCAAATTAACACTCTTCAATATGCCTATTCTTACCAGTTCTTGAGTATTCTATTCGCGAATGGTGCAGGATTGCAGCAATTATGGAGCACTGTTCTGGTACAATTGCTGAGTATTCATAATAAATAAAATTGTGTCGGGATTTGGCGCAATTCTTCTGCCGCGTATGTAGGGTGCTCTATTGCCAATAATACTTTCGCATTCCACCATTGATGCCACTGAGCAGGAGAGTTTATCACATCATTACCAGTCAATGACAGAACAGCAACAGAATTATTAGAACCGACGGTCTCCGACATACAGTTCCTTAGGCTGCCATGCATGGAAGCGGTAGTTGATCTCATTATTTAGCTTATGACTAGCAAGCTCAGACAGTGAAGTTGCCATCCTGATAGTGCCCTTTTATACCTGTTACGCAGGCGATCGCATGAACATCAAGGACCGTTACCGTTTGCTAAACTTTCACTACAGTTGGGGTACTCACGTATTGCTCTAGCACTTGGGACAAAAATTTTACACTTGGCATTTGTTACATGTAAAATTTCCAAAAGTGCTCGACTGTTGTTTACCATATGTTTTCAGTTAGACGGCACGTCTCGTCTGATCATTTCACCGGTTACTACGGTCCACACCGGTGTATACACTGCAACGGCTATAAATGAAGTTGGCGAAGTGCGGACATCTGCCACTCTCAATGTCATCGAAAAGAAGACCGTCGATGAGCACATGCTTCAAGAGGTGGAAATGAAACAACGATTTCACCTACTCATTATTGAACACTTTACACCACAAGGGAGTTTCTCATCCAGAGATGAATTCAGAAATTCCAGGATATCTACGAAAAAATTGCACGTCCAACTGAAAGGAAAGAGGAAGTGACTCGAAAAGAAGAGATACGGGTGAGAACTTTTCTAGTTGGCTGCCTCACTGTTAAGCTTGACTCCTCATAATCGAATACCATTTATAATCTGCACTGTATCGAACGAGAACTGAGTTTTGCACTTTAGAAGTGATTGGCTGAATGTGCCCAAAATTTTCATACTACATATTTCAAATGTCACCTTCACTCGCTATATTTGTGCATGGCTTTTCTAACAAACCTTTCTAACAAAATGTGACTATTTTGTCACCTGTCACAAATGTCAGCACCTAACCATTGTCTTTATTGAGAACTATTCCATGGTTGCTCTGAAATACTCAAAACTGTTTCTTCCAAGCATACGAGGGGAAGGCCTATTGGAATGATAAGTGGTAGCATTGTTGGAAAAATCGCCAAACCTTCTCCAGAGTTTACTTGTTCGTTGATGAAGCAGGAAAACGACAGGAATTCATCTGAGAGCTCCTCTGACTCTGCTCCGTTGCAAAAAGGCAAGGGAGGGGGACTGCTGTGTGGGCGGGATGTGCACGATGTAGCATGCCTTTTTAAAATCGATTTTTATGCACCAAAGTCCTCCATTGTAGTCCTCAGTATTTAGCAGTATTTAGTATATCGAGCAGCAACCGATGCCCGTGACAACAGAGTCGAAAAAGAGTGAAAAGCGCTGGACTGAGGTTCGAGAAAGACTTCTTTTTGACCTATTTTGTTACGAAATGCTCAAAATTCAGTAGAGTGCCATTTGAGGAAAAAACAATTTTTATATTTTCGAGAAAGCTTTTTTTGATTTTTGATAACTGCTTATTTTCGCCGCAGCTCGCGATACGAAAGTTGTTACAAGTATGCCGAGTTACAGTCAAAAGCTTCGGTCTCAGACGGGACTCCAACCCGCTCTCCATGCATGGAGTGCGAGTTCGTCCCGGGAGAGCGAAGCTTTTGCCCATAACTCAGCCATAACTTGTTACAGCTTTCGAAAAAGCATTTCTGAAATTCACTCCTCAAACGTGGGGAAAATTCTAGTTAATCGATGAGGAGATGTCCCAGACGTCACCGGCTCCAGCTCCGATTCCAGTGGGCCCCGAGCTAAAACGGATCGCTACCGACCAGAGATGGGTTGATGTCAGCATGTGTTAAGCACATCTACTTTCTTTCTAGTCTTCTACGAGACTCTGACTAAGGGAACCTCTTTGTAAGTATGTACCGTTTTCTAACGGTACTGTTCCAGCAAATTGATGAGATTCTCCAACAACGAGCACCTCCGCTTACTTCAGTGGAGGAGCGGGAGACGAAAACCGCTGAAACTTATGTTAAGGTGAGCGCAAGTTCCCTCGAGTCGACGAATTTGAACAACTTTCACAATTCACAGATGATGGACGAGTTGATGCGAGATGCTGTTCCGAGAACTGTACGGGATGAAACACGATCTGTCACTTTGGATGAGTACACCCACCAAGTACGGGTTCCCTCAATATCTCCAAAATGACCAGATTATCCCGGGAACTCTGCAGGCGCACGCGAAGACCGCTGAACGCTCCTTATTCGCAGCCACTGAGCAGCTATTTCAGACTCTGACAGGCCATCCTGGGATGCTTGGGGATGGTAGGTCAGGACACTCGAATTGGGCCTCTGTGCGCGGAAAAGGACCGTGGCTTCCGGTGTAAACTGGTCACGCGTGAATGGGCATGCGCCGCTAGCTACAATAACTTGAACAAATTCGATGGTCCGGACCTACTCCTAGGATGCTGTGTCCTACGAGCACTCACATATCGCTTGATATTCAGTTGGCCATGCATTATTAAGCGTAACGTAGTTTCATAGAATATAAGCTTCAGCTGTTTGAGCATTAGAGGAATCGTACACTGGGATTCCATAAGAATGACTCCCTAGAGTCACTTCAATAGATTCGATACTTGAAGAAACGCTAACGCAGCACTCAGAAACCTTAAAGAGCAGCAACTTGTTTAAATTTCCCTCAAACCATTTACCAAGAGATGGGGAGCAGCTCAGTCCAGGAATTCGCGCCAAAATTTTCACTTCCCATTTTGCGGCTCTAATTACATCACCCCACCGCTTTGCTTCCTAGCCCTCGTGGCTCCGCCTCTACAGACAGCCGGGCCTCGTCCGACGTTAATTTGAGTAGCTGCATCTCATCCGATCTCTTATTTTTCGCGTGAACTTTTGTATGTGACCCGTAGTAAGCAAATGCAATGCAAATTGGATATCAGAAGTACTCAAAACTCAGTGAACGATTCCTTTAAGTTGTCACAGGCATGCTCGATGTGAGAAGATTTGACTTTAGGCCTACGATAGCCGTACTATTCACTAGTCAGGCTTCCTGGGCATTCTATCTCCTCGGAACACTAAAGATCTAAAACGATGTGTGGATGTCCTTACGTCAAGATTGCGCACATCATCAAGTCGCGATGCGATGCGCGCAGGCTAGTGGTAACACTCTAGTTGGGTCCTGAAGCGATCACACGATAATGTTGTGGGCTAAGATGCCGGGTAATCATGAGAACCAAAGGTGGCGCTCCTAGCTTGCACGCACCGCGTCGCACGTCGCATTTCGCAGTGCGAAATTTTGGAAAGGATACATACCCCGAATCGTTCCGTGCAACCCTTGGCCTTTCAAAATTCTATCATTTACACGTCGAGCTCCTCTTTGCTTTTTTCTTCACTGATAGATAGTGTTTGTGTTTTTCTACTACACTAAAGTCAACTGCTTTCAAAGCAGCGGAAACGAACTGTAGTGGAGTAACGGTAGGGAGCGATACGATAGAGAAGTCCCTTATTAAGGAGTTGAAGGAGCTAGTGGACCGAACCATAGAAAAACCGCGGTTTCATATATGCGTGTGCCTAATTATATCCCTATTCAAATGACCCATGTGTACGATCAAACCACATGGGGTGTAGATCAAGCCATACAAACGTGTATAGAACAAGGTGATAATAAACAGCTGGTACGTCCTACAGCATGTGCCCCTTGCTCACAGAGGCGTCTGTCCATCGCTCGCACGTCCCACATTTTTCCTGTTCTTCGAGCTCAAATCTTCCTCAACAGATCCACGAGGCTCACCCACCACCACCAGTGCAGACAACCAGCACCGAGCGCAAAACCAGTGAAGTCTACAATATAGCGGTGAGGGCTTCCTTTAGAGTTCGAGGAATGTTGATGACTTCTATGGAATGTTCAGCAAATCCGTGAGGCAATTCCACCGCCACCAGTAGAGACGACCACCACGGAGCGTGTCTCCACTGAAGTCCTAAGCGCTGGAGTATGTTTTTCTTCCTTATTGCTTTCACATTTCGGTCGCAATATATGCATTTATAGAGCTTCTTTCAAGTTATTTGACAGTGACAATTTCCACTTTGATAGTTGTTTGAGGCACCTCCTATCAAATGTTATCGACGGTCTACTTTTCATAGCAATAAAAAAGTAATTTGTGACATGTTTGAGCAGGTGCCAAATCTGGTTGCGAGTCCGAATGTGGCGTTGCGGCTACTGCGTTGCGGCGTGCCTGAGAGAGGCACGTAGTGGTACCGGGTGTGTGCACTCATGACAAGTTTTCGCGCGGCCGCACGCGGCGAGCGACGCCTCGGATTTCTTTGCATGTGGTCGCGCACATTGCCACACTCTTCACTGTTTAACGCCCGATTTGAGTACCTTTTAATTAAGACTGTTATCATGTAATGCTATCGTTTCTTTTACCTTTTATGTCACTATTTTGTCTTCTTAGGGCAGAAAAGTTATTTTCCGGATAATGATGAAATAAACAACTATTCCTCGAAGGACCTCCATGGTACCAGACCCTTGCGTCCTGAACGGAGTTTCAACTGACCGCGGCATGTTGTGCTGACGGCGCCGCGAATGCGAAGTCGCAAAGCGAAAACTTGTCATAGGTGCACACACCCGGTGCTGCCTTCTTTTGAAACAAACCGTACCCTGCAGCTGTTACACTTCGTTGCCTTCGTTAAATTATTTTTCATTGAGAAATCATGGGTGAAGCTCGAGAAACAGTTTTGGTTACCTCTGAAATTCTTCAAATACATGGCCTTTTGTTGGCCGGACTGCTTGTTCATTAATGTTCATGCTTATTTGCCCGAAGGAAATGGGATGGGGGGATCCATGTACATACACTTTGAAGAGTGGCTCTTCATAAATTGTAGACAAGCTGATCCTTTTCTCGGTCGCGCATTTTTGTTTCACTCCGTTTTGATTTTATTTGTGGATAATCGCACTTCAGATTATCCAAGAAGCTCGACCGCCACCAAAAGTAGAAACGACCACAACTGAGCACGTCACCACCGAGGTCTACAATGTTGGGGTAAGAATAGGCTGCTTACATTTGAACTTTCTGTTCATCAAATCTACTCTAATTTTCAAGGCTTACTATGAAGCCATCCCACCGCCTGAAGAAAAGAAGAAGCATGTAGCAACTACCACTGCTAAAGCTGAGACTCTCTATACCGCTGTAAATTTGTCCTACTTCCTTGCCATTCTTGATGTTGTGATCCTTCCTGAGAATTTGGTGTTATAGAAAATCCAGCCGACTCCAGCTGCTCCTGATGTGCACGTTGCAAAGACCGTCACTGACGTTGCAGAAAGGGAGCACGCAGCTGTGAGTGTCTTCCTTCCGCTTGTTTTATGAACATGCACGCACAGAACCCTGCGATCAACAAATTGCATGCACCACTTAGCATGACCAAAGAAGTTTTTTAGCAAACAACGCGACTTTTAGTGGATGCGACAGAAAGTGACTGCCTCAAAATTAAGCTCTAACCACCTTCATGTTCCATCATTATCACGTTCGCCAAGGCATCTGAGCAGAAAACAGAAGAGGCGCGAAATAAACGAGAAAGCTGACGCTCTAATTACTCAGCAATACGCTACGATAATGATACGCCCTCCGCACTCACCAAGAAACCCCTCATGAAGTTGTGAAAGGAGACCTAGGTGGATCGACAGGGTCTCAATACTGGTCGCAAGTATGAGCACCAAATTGCAAAATGCGGTTCCCAAACGTGTTAGGAGGGATCTTAATTTGCTTGAGACGACTCACTGACCCTGTACCTAGTTTGGTGTGACTCATCAAAAGGTGTAAACGAGGGAGCAAACGACGTTTATCACCCTCAGAGCAAAAGCGCTATCATTGAGCCACGACGGCCGTTGCTGCACAAACGGTTAGTCTCGTTGATGCATCACTCCCAGCAGCGTATACCGCCGACGAGTCACCTCAAGCAAACCTTGACCCCTCCAGAATCGCTTCAAAGAGGCATTTTGCAGTTTCGCTTTTCATAACTGTGATCAGCATCAGAGACCCTATTGATTCACTTAGGTCTCATTTCGAAGTTCCATGGGAAGTTAAAACCGTTTCCTGATTGGACTGGCCCGCCTGCTTATGGAGGGAACTGTTATGCCTCAGCTGCTCGCAGTGTGGTTTCGTCTTTTGGTTCATTCTCAATCTATTCATGGGACATTTTCGAGATGAAATTAACCAAAACATATGGCAAACACACATGTGGTAGCGTTAAGTTTAAATTTTATATCTCTTATCCACGGCGCATACCCATGTGACTTCCCTAATATCCTAATAGCCGTGTCTTTCTTTAACCCCCCTCCCCCCACATTCAGCTCTTTCGTAACTATTTCCTTTCTTGCTTCGGAAAAAAAGTGCAGTGAACTGAGTCACGTGGTATCGTCTTATAACGAAGAGTTGCCTATTCTACATGAGTGGCCATAGTCGGGCGATTACGTTTATTAGTGTGACTTCACCCAAAGTCTAACTTGAGCAGTGTCGTGTTCCCTAGCCCCATGTTGATCTAAATGCGCATGAAACAGTGTGAGGCTTTCAAAATGTTCCAAAAAACTCTCAAAAAAAGCTTTCACAAAATTGACCGCAAGGAGATGTTGCGAAAGGATTTTTAGCCTTATAGGCAAGCTTTCACCGTCTGGCGCCTTATCAAGCCTGAAATGGCACAAATTAGATTTTATCGAGAGACTCTGTTTGAAAGCCGCCTCGATGAAAATCCCTGGTAGCGAGCAGAGTAATCCAGGTCCTAGAGTAGAGTACTATGCTCCATAACCTGGAATTCCTTTCAGGGCGGTAACGACAGTGATCCTGTGGCAGCAGCAAGCCATTATAGTATAAATACCCCTGGCGGTTCTCAAACAGAGTCTCTCACTAACATCTGATTTGTACCCAGGGTTGATAAAAGCGCTAGGCGACGAAGGCTTGCCTATAATGCTCAAAATCCTTTTGCAAATATTTTTGCAGCCAGTTTTGTGAAAGCTTTTCTGAGTCTCTTGGAATAAATTCTCGAGGTTCTACATTCATAGGCATGTAGACCGAAGCCTAACATTGATTCATTTTTTGTTAGGCGATAAGGCTGCTTTCATACTTTGCGGCCTGGCACCGGAACCGGTATCGACGGCGGCAATCAAAGTATCCGCAGACGGCAACAGTGGAACTATTGCGACGCGCTCTACTTATAACCATCCCATAACATGATGATCGTGGCGGAAAACTGTGGGAAAAGCTCACGCGAATTTCGCCTCAATCTGGCACTATGTCTGAAATGAATTCTCGCCACGGGTTTGCGCTAGCTCTCGTCACGATCATCATACTGTAGCATGATTCGCTCGATCGTTATGAATAGAGCGCGTAGCAATGGTGCCTCCGTTACTCGCGGCGAGCACCTCGATTACTGTTTCGTTCGTCGCCATAACGCCGTTGTCGTTCCGCGAAGTATGTAAGCGGCGTCGTCCCATAGTTTTCGATGTTCGGAGGACGAGAAGGGATGTTTTGTATGGTAGAGTTGAAAGTTGAAGCCTTAGTAAGTGGTTCTGATTTTGTCAATTTTGTTTTGAATATGGCAACCTTGGTGTTGAGATACTATTTGTTACCTTGGGTTATGTTATAAGCCCCGCCATATACTGATGTGAAGCTCATGACCTCAAGTGATGTGCAGCTTTGGCCTGCTAAAAATACACATCCTAGCATACCCAGTACTTGTACTTCAGACGATTCGACGAACTCCAGTGCCGGAAACCCACAAAGCCACAGTAACGAGCGCTGTTTCAGTGGAAAATATCGCGGTAAATGTCAGCGCTACGAAATTTATAGGAATCAGATAGAATCCTCATTAACTCAGGCAAGTCAACAACCACCAGCTCCAGAAGCTCACAAAGCCACCATTTCTCACGGAGCATCTTTGGAAAACATAGCTGTGAGACACTGTCTAGTTCATTCGTCAAGAAATCTTGAAGAGAAAAGACTCACTGATAGTCGACTACTATCATTGCAGACCTATCGTCATTCTCCAGCTCCAGAAGTTCATCGGCCGACGTTCACTCGGGAGAAATCAGTAGAGAGGGCTGCGGTCCGTCCATTTATTTTGTTTGTTTGACATTTTGTCGGTCATTCCAGTTCCAACTTAGGAAACGGCTCAAACGAACCCGTGAACGGACAAATGAGTTTCTCCATTACCTATGTATTTACGCTGTATTTGTTTACCGAGAGCCGCATGCAAAAATTTCGCTTGTAACTTCTCGGTAGGCAAATACAGCTTCTCTAAGTAGCGCGCGACGGGGCGGGATACCAGTGTGTGCAGAGGATAGGGAGCAGAGGAGCAAAGACCTGATCGAAGACGCAGAGTGAGAGCTGAAAGTTACAACTGCCCCACCCTCCGCCTCCGACCGCGGCGGACCACGGAGTGGGGCACTAACACGGACACCCCGCCCCGTCGTCCGCCACTTTGGGGAGCTGTGTCTTGCCCGGATTCTCACCTTTTCGCGTAAACTTTTGCATATGCCCCGTAAGCAAACACAACATAAATGAGTAACTGAGAAACACATTTTTCCGTGCAAAATTTCTAAAACTCTGGTAGTAATTTTTGATACCGCTTTCAGCCTTTTTTAGACCGGGAGAATTTCTCAGTTTTTATTGAAAGCTTTGCTGAAATATCTCTCTCGAACTGTTGTCAAATTAGCAACACACAATTTGTGCTCACTTCCATTATATCGTAGCAATTTCAGACCATTCGTCAGTCTCCAGCTCCTGAAATGCACCGAACTAGTATCACTCCAGGGGCGTCAGTGGAGAACGTAGCGGTAGGTCGAGAACCAATGGTTGGATTGAGAACGGTACTCCAGTGATTTCTGAGATTTGCAGGCCATTCGCGAGACTCCAACACCAGATGTTTACAGAACTAAGGTGACACGAGGAGCGTCCGTAGAGCGAGTCGGGGTTAGTGCTTACAAATTGTTTCACTGCTTTCTCAGCAGTACGAACCATTTTGCCTTCACCACAGCAATCCCGTTACCTCATCTAAACCACAACATGGAGTATTCCCTCTCCGGTAATTGATTTCTTCGAAGTCGATCATTTAAAGGTGATTTTGAAAAGATAGTCCCAAACCAACAAAATAAGTGCTCATCCCGCATTTGTAGGGGAGATAGGCCATGCTGAGTGGTCTATAGTGGGAAATGGTCGTCTATCCACGTCCCAACTCTCCCCTACCAATGAAGTGTTTCCAACGTAATGGCGAGCTCATATATGGCCTCGAGGAGCACTGCAACCCTGTAAAAACAGTATTTGGTATATAACCGGGCAACCAAAATATTCAATTACTCTCATTTTTCTCGTGCATATTCCGAAATACAGCAAAATGGAAACCTAATTCAGAGGTTTTCGTTGATCCACTTCGCTTTCTCCCTGGTTAAGGAGGGGGTGAGGGATGGTAGCAGGGGGAGAAGTGACTCACAGCTCCACACCTATTTTTATACATCACAAGCAGCTTGGACTATCGTGATACTGTAACGAATAGAACCACTCGATTCAGGCGATTGGTACTACAGCAGTGCCCGAATCACATCGCGCCACAGTCACGTCGACATCGGTCGAGAATGTTGCAGTCAGTTGCAATTTCTTGTCTGTTTTTGTCTTCAGCTGCGTAGAATTATCTTGTCGGGCATTTCGAGATGCAACTTCACACACTCATTTTCCTTCTAGCAGCGTTCCTTGAGTCTTCACAACCGAACCACCTAGCTTTTTTTTTCACCGAGTGTAGACGAATGCCGCACAGGGTTTTTCATCGAGGTCATATTGAGGTATCATATCACAGCAGCAAGCCACTACGTCAAGCTGACAGTGTGCGCATGTGCAGTGATACTCCACCAAAACCCTCTCATACTCCCTACCATATAGTTTAAACATAAGTGGGTTATGTTCATTCAGACATCAACTATGTCCCCAGAATGTGACTCAATTCGTAACACATGTTACCATTGATAGGCAGTTTACTATCATCACCGCATTATATGACGATCACTAATGAACCTGAGACATTCACAATAAAGCAGAGGAGAAGTATTTTCATATGGCGCAATTCCTGAGTCCCTCATACAGACGAAGCATGTTTTTGGATGAGCTTTCTCTGACGGCTAATTTCATATCGCACCAAATTTGCTCGTTATCACATTAACCGTGAATCGAATAAGGTTTGATTTCAGGCGATCAGGGAGACACCGATTCCTGAAACCGGCCGTGCTTCTGTAAAGCCAGCAAGCGCCGTGGAGAATGTTGGGGTAAGTAAATTATAGTGATACAACACATAAGATGGGCGGAGGTAGTGTAGTGACAGGTGGCGCGCACCCCACTCTCATGGTGCTAGGATCAAATCCCGCATCAACGCCCGCTCAGGCCAACCAAGCCTTCCATCCCTCCAGGGTCGGTGAATCGGTACCAGACTCATCTGGGAGGATAAAAGCACTGACTTGTACATCGGCTAGGCACCGCAAGTCATTGTATAGCCACATCACCCTCACCAGTCCCACGATTCTGAATGGAAGTAGAATGTGCGGCGCATCCCAAGAAGGGATTGAACAACGCCAAAAACTTTATCCTTTTTTTTAACACATAAGATAATATTAAAGTAATAATAATATTAATACACAAGAGCTTGGAGCCTTAAGACGCACTGCACACTCGCTAAGGGCTGGGTGCTGGTTTGACCACTTTAGATGAAAGGCTTCTGTGGTTGTTCGAACCACAACTCCGGCGTGACAAGGAGTGGAAGGGAGGGGGGGGGGGGGGGAAGGGATGGTCGAAACCCCGAAAGGCTGTAATCGCTTCCAGCGATATTGAATGTGGCAACGTGTTCATTCAGACATCAGCTATGTCCCAAGGATGTGATTCAACTCGAAACTCATGTTCTTATTGATGGGCAGTTTACTATCATCACCGCATTATATGATCCTTAGTCCTACACAATAAAGCAGAGGAGGAGTTTAAATGGTCTGAGTCAATGCCTGAGTCCCTCATATAAATAAAAAGGAAGCATGTTTTCGATGAGCTTTCTCTTACATCATTTCATATCGCGTCAATTATCATCGCAACCGTGAATCGGAAAAGGTTTGATTCCAGGCGATCAGGGAGACACCGATTCCTGAAACCGGCCATGCTTCTGTGAAGGCAGCAGGCGATTTTCGCTTTATGTAATTTAGGCTTTATGTTTCAGGCCATTCGTCAAACGGAACCTGTCACCCCTCATACAGCACGAAAGACGCCCGGGGTGATGAAGGAAAATGTCGCGGTACGTTTCGTGTTACCCTGCTTTGGAACGAGGGTCTGGCGAAACGGGAACTAAATTAGTTCTCTGTTACAAGACTCCACTCCTCCCAAAAACTTTACTTTTTCTAATCTCTTATTTTGTAGTTAAAATTTTCCAAAATTGGAAATAAACTCTTACGTATAATACTTCATCATTTAGATTCTCGTGACTCCCCTATGTGACAGAATGACCAAATGGGTGGTATCTGATATGCATCTACAGAATGCGGCAAAAGTATTGACAGAAAATGCATGCCGACTAGAAAGAAGTACAAGCATAAATTTCACTGCTGGACAGAATGGGGGGAGGGGAAGAGGGGTGGTCGAGATCCCGAAAGGTTGTAACCGCTTCCAGCGATATTGAATGTGGCAACGTGTTCATTCAGGCATCAGCTATGTCCCAAGGATGTGATTCAACTCGAAGCTCATGTTCTTATTGATAGGCAGTTTACTATCATCACCGCATTATATAAACCTGAGTCCTACACAGTAAAGCAGAGGAAGAGTAGTGATAGATGGTCCTGAGTCAATGCCTGAGTCCTGCATATAAATAAAAAGGAAGCATGTTTTTAGATAAGCTTTCTCTTAGAGCACATTTCATATCGTGTCAATCATTATCATCTCAACCGTGAGTCGAAAAAGGTTTGATTTCAGGCGATCAGGGAGACACCGATTCCTGAAACCGGCCGTGCTTCTGTAAAGCCGGCAAGCGCCGTGGAGAATGTTGGGGTAAGTGAATTATAGTAATACAATACATAAAAGCAATATTAGAGTAATAATGCAGCTAAGACACAAGAGCTTGGAATCTAAAGCATTGCACACTCGCAAGAGGCTGAGCGCAGCTTTGGCCACATGAGATTAAAGGCTTTTGTGATTTTTGAGCCACAACTCAGGCATAGCAAGGAGCGGAAGGGGGGAGGGGGAAGGATGGTCGAGACCCCGAAAGGTTGTAAGCGCTTTCATCGACATCAAATGTGGCAGTGTGCCTTTAAATGCGAAACTTCAGAAATCGAAAACTGTACATACTCATACGTACGTACGGTCAGTTTGAATTTTGCACCTTTCACATATGTTGCACTTGGTAGCACTTCAATTCAATTACTGCTGCTCCTTGTTATGTATTTAGCTGGGACTCACCTGGAACTCCAACAAGGCCTTCACACTTCCTTCTTTCGGTCAAGGGTGAACAACACTATAACTTTCGGAGAAATTATAGGAAACCGTGCAAAAATAGAGGTCGAATCCTGTGACTATACAGTACTTGCTGAATAGTAGTGCTATTAATGCATTACGTAGCCCGGGTGTGTACACTTCTGTCGGAATTTCGCTTTGCGATGTTGCACTCGCGCGCCATAACCACAACTTGCCGCGGTCGGTTGGAATTCCGCTCAGGACGCAAGGGTCCGGTACCATGGAGATGCTTTGACAAATGGTTGTTTATCTCATTATCTAAAAACAAAGTTTTTTGTGCCCTAAAAAGACAAAATAGTAACATGAAAATTTAAAGAAACGATAGCATTACATGAAAACAATCCTAATAAAGAAAAAATTCGGGTGTTAAACTCTGAAGGGAGTCTTGCAATGTACGCAATCATACGCGATGGAATCTGTGGCGCCGCTCGCGGCCGCGCAAAATTCGACACAAGTCTACGCGTCCACATAGCCCCATCCGCGACTGCAGTGTGTGTGTCATTCCAAGCCGCGAGAGTGAGTTATGAAATAACGCTTATCCGTAAATCACATGGCGGCCATGGTCTGATAGTAATTTACTCATCTATGATTCAGTCAGCGGGGTAGCAATGGAGGTGGCGGTTGCAAAACACGAGATAACTTGTAAACTTGCTCATACGTCTACTTGTGGGCTTAGTTCTCGTCGGAGGGTTTATGAGGATTCTTTTGGTTTTTTCACTTATGCGTTCTTCTGCAGCCGGAGACATTTTACTACGGGCAGTAACCCACGAGAGGTTATCGTGAACTGTGTCTTTAAGACAGTTTTTTTATGTCACTGGAAAGAGCTGGGTGGGGTCCACGAGGTCGAATTTCCGCTTCGCGGCGCCCCCGTACGACTCGCCGTATCGATTGCCCTTGGCCGCCCGGCCAAGCGTGACTGCGTCACGTCTGCGCTTTCCACTCATGCTACACTGCCTCGCTTGAAGGCTGCCATGCCGCCATTGGCACTCGCACCCGCCGTGCCGCTCATCGCGCGCGGCCGCGCGGAAATTCGACCTCGTGGACCCCACCCGAAAGAGCTTACGGGAGACAAAAGCAGTTTCAAGTGTTTCCCTTATTGTTAGTAAGACATGACACTGAGCTCGAACAGTCTTCTCCAACGTGAACTCTAAATGTGGGCTAGGGAAAGAAATCAGGAATAAATCTGTGCTTCATGTTCCAGGCCATTCGTCAAACGGAACCTGTCACCCCTCATACAGCACGAAAGACGCCCGGAGTGATGAAAGAAAATGTCGCGGTACGTTACGTGTTACACTGCTGTTGTTTGGAAGGAAGCAGGATGTTTCCAAGAATTCTTCGAATAAAAGTTACCCAGAGATTTTGATTCCGAGTATTCTTCCATGAGACTTCACGCAAGAACGTGAGCTAATACGCTCAGTTCAGCAACTTTTTCGCTGTAAATTCACTCAAACGTTCGGAGCAGTCAGTCTCCATGAAGATGAGACAACTGAGCAAAGCTAAAACGGCACGTTCCGTATAACACCTCAGTAACTTGAATATTTTTCAGCAAATAAACATGCCAGCGCCGGCGCCCGACCGACGAGAATTCACCAAATCAGCCCTTCCTATAGAGCGTATCGAGGTTGGTTTTGGATCATCTCTCACTTATTTGTCCTGCGTATCTATTTACAGGACATTGTCATTCCCGAACGTGTTCCCAAAACAACTGCTGAGATCTCCCAAACAATCACGGAGTTATCGGCTGCCGTCGTAAGGGCGCAGTTTAGATTGCAGAAATGCCTTTCTTCATTTGTCATAGGATTGCTCATCTTTTCAGCATGTTGGTGAAGAGTACACTCCGGAACAGATCACCACAACAGAACGTGTCGTCCATGGTACAGTTGCTTTTGAAGAAGCGGTACGTTGAAGAAGTGCTATCTCGCAATTAAATATAATTGCTATGCCTGGGTACATGAAGTGTGGCACTATTGACGATTGAGGGTTCGATTGAACTGTAAAGGTAAAGGTACCGGAAGTGATAGGGTAAAGAGGGAAAACAGGAAAATATCTTCTTGATTCGAAGAACATTCGAGGTGAAAAGGGGCAATCGGTAGCGAAACTTGGGTTGAAAAGCGTGACATTGTGGTCTTTATTTGCGATCTCCCGCGCATCAGTACAAATCGCACACACCACCTTAACGAGTTGTTCGCTGTAGGAGAGGGACCACAGGCTGACGTAATTGTCACTTGTTGTCACGTGAGGCGTAATTCATTTGTTTTTGATGATATAAAACAAGTGAAGTTACAAACATTAACAAATAAGTAATGTTGAAAGGAAGAATAAGCGGAGATCAGGAGAACAAGGTTGTTATGATTGAAAAAAACATTTTTGAAAGTAGATTACAAATTACGGCGTTACAAATTGCGCTTGGAAAGATGCCAAGCGTTGTATGTGCAGTTGCGGAAATCTGTGCGAACTACAAGTGTCAACTGTAAACCGAAATTGCCCTCTTCCGGTGTCTTTAACTTTGCCTTTGCACATTTTACGCTCTGTCACGCCTTGCTCCGCCTCCAACTGGACGCGTGAGGAAAACACGTGCTACCATCGTCACAGATTCGCATGCTTCCAAACAGCACGGTGTAGTGCGACGCACCGCCAAAGACGTCCGCTTTCAAGTCCAACGAATAGAATAATAACACACTACTTGGCTTTCAACCGTTTTCTCTATTCGATTCACCATCTAGCATTACCATTTTTGAAGGGCGATCACATAACATACTAACCGCCATTATACTTGAATTTTTTATTTTTTTCATTCCACTGCTATTTTATGGTTTCTTCAAATATGAAAACCCATAACAACCTGACAAATGTTTTTATTATGTCTCCCAATCTTCGCTGTTTCAAGGCACCGGGAGGGGTAAGGAGAAAGTGAGAACTGGGAATACATGTTCTCTAAAAAAACCTTCCACTCCAAAAGAGGTGATGTGTAGCAAAG
The DNA here is from genome assembly GCA_963978905.1 of Trichostrongylus colubriformis. Lineage (NCBI taxonomy): Eukaryota > Metazoa > Nematoda > Chromadorea > Rhabditida > Trichostrongylidae > Trichostrongylus > Trichostrongylus colubriformis. Next base: position 37,295,540 of record OZ022258.1, on the reverse strand, counting down.
CTCGCATTGAAAAAGAGCGACTTGGGATCTCATCACGATCCCGCAGCACAGCGTATCGTTCTGCAGTTCATCAGCAGGGCGATTTGCCGGAGACCAGGACAACTTTCGCGGCCGACTTAGCCTCTATATAGTCTGACGCAGACGGGCAAGAGAGAAGGGAGTGTTTTCAGGTCCTATTCCGCGGTTTTTTCGACGCTTTATCCGCCGTTCTTTCTCTACTGTGACACTGCTAACCACCATACTTTCATATTTCACAATCGACCAAATTTACTCCTCTTGGTGTCTTTCAGGGAAAGAAAGCAGAAGAGAAAGCGGTCGTTGTCGCAGAGGCGAAAGAGACAGAGGAAGATCGTAGGAAGAGGCTCCTAATAGAACAAGTACGCTCGAGCCACAATACAGTTTTCTTGTAGTTGCTGATTTGCCTGGTCTCTACTGCACTTTTATTGTAGTTGTATTTCAGCTGGAACGAGAAGAAAGAGAGTTGATTGAAAAGATTCCAAAAGTTATGAAAGAGGTCACACAAACTACTGAATCTGAAGGATGGGTTCAGGTAAACGAGCAGACAATTCTGTAATGCTATTTCTGCAATGCTTTTACGTTTCAAGGCTATTGACGTCAAATAATCAAATACCGGAATCCAATATACAGGGTGCGCAAAAGTATTGATCGCCTGATAAAACCCTAACATACTGGGTTTCATTGTGGATACTGCGACGCGAATTTTCTGTCCAAATGACACACGTCCGTATTATGAAAAGCAGCTCTTATCAACAAATCATACATATACAGAAGGGGTGGGGTCTACGAGGTCGAATTTCCGCGCGGCCGCGCGCGATGAGCGGCATGGCGGGTGCGAGTGCCGGTGGCAGGGCATGGCAGACTTCAAGCGAGGCAGTGTGGCATGAGTGGAAAGCAGACGTGACGCAGTCACGCTCGGCCAGACGACCAAGGGCAATCGATACGGCGAGTCGTACGGGGGCGCCGCGAGTGAAACGCCGCGAAGCAGAAATTCGACCTCGTGGAACCCACCCGGAGGCAATCGGTACTCATTTAAGCATAATATCAGCAGAGTGGGGTACAGGGTGAAGGGAGAAAATTTATTCGACTGTATACTCTGAGAATGAGCAACTACGTGCCTCTGTGACATGTAATAAAGTCCCAGCCTTATTCCGTGTCACTTTCTGCACACCTGCTCATTTCCATAACTCATAACCTTTTTATTGCTAATTGAATTTTTGGTCATTTCAGGAAATTCAGTTAGATAAATTTTTAATTTTCACCCTGTGCCCTATCCAGTGGAGATACTTCCTTCATTGAGTACCAGTTGCTTTCAAAACACAAAAAAAAATTGAACGAGAAATGTAAAAGTCGACCAAAGTTATGGTTTCCAGTACCGCATATATCTTTGACCGTTACTGTATGTCCCCGGAATTCGGTAGGATCGTCTTTGGCTTTTGCACAACCACGAAGAAAAGCATTTGCCGTGGACAGTAGTGATCGCCTCACAGTCACACAATCGCCTTACATATCGTCCTATACTCTTACAGGAGCGGTCTTAGAAACAGTCAATCGTGAGTAGTACAGGTTTTGAGCTTCAAGATACTCGAACGGAACATTCGCATAGCTTAAATCCAGGAGTTCTGGGAGAGAGCTGTTGCAAGACGTTACGACGAAGCACCGAAATACCACATCTTACGATAGAATCAAAATCAATCAGCAGAACCAACTCAATGATGTCACCAAGAGATATAATATTCCTGGGTAATACCCTCAGACCCCCCCCCCCCGATCATTTAAGACAGAAAGCAGCCCGATCCACAAGGCGTCATTGCGGTTGTTGCAAGGATCTCGGAACAGCTTCCACAACTCACCACCTCGCAGCAATTAACACCAAACAGCATGAATCCTTAATCCGTTAGACTTCACTTAGAATTGTTTTCGAGAGCGACACCTGCACTACTTTCTACAATTTATCTCTTTCTGTAAAACCTACCAATAGAAATGGTAAGACTTCGCCAAGCAGTCATTAGTTTTGCCGCTCTCTGTATAAAAGTGGCGAAAAGCAAAGCTCCTAAGTGTACAACTTATTCATAAAAAATTTGAGCTGGGCGCAGACGTGACGGAGGGAGACTCGATCATCTTGGATGCCATCTGGTAAATGACCTGAACTCGGCCACCGAGTTGGAGGAGGCCAAATGATATCCTTCAGCACTTCAGCAACTTTTTGTCCTACTGCTATCCAAAAAGCGATACAAAGGACAAAGGCCTAGCCCCTTAGGGGTTTATTCGTAGTAGCGAAACCTCTCGAAAATAAAGGGTTTAGGTCGGCAAACCTTAGAAGTCCCGGATCACTGTGGAGGATAGATAGCATGGGGATTATACGCACTGTCTTAGGCCTAGGGAGAAACGATTTTCTAGTGCAATAGGGGCATTAAGTGAAAGTGGCTTATCCTCATTGCTTCCTTCCCTCCCTGACTTTGCGCACACTTCTCTCCTTTCTTCATCTTGACACGAAATCTGGCTCCTTTTGGAGAGTGCAAGACGTCAGATAAGGCCGACTTAAATTTCGTAAAACAATTGTGATAAGGTGGTTTTCGGGGAAAGCAGCTTCTTTGCAGCGCAGTGCTGAGGTGGCAAAGCCGCGAACTGTGGAAACGACGAAACGTGTCGAAGAGGTCGTTGAAGATCGCCGAGCACAGGTTAGCTTAAAGGAATGGTACACGGAAATAGTAGTTCTTCTACTGTCCATATAGTTATGTTGTGCTTGCTTAATGAGGTCGTATGCAAAGTTTAATGCGAAAAAATGAGAATTCGCCTATGATACAGCCCCTCAGAGTGGTGGACGAAGGGGCGGGACCTCGGAGTAAATGCTCGCCCCATCGTTCACCGCTGTCGGAGACATAGTGGGAACATAAAGTTACGTAAACAGTCCCACTCCTCGCCCCCGACCGCGGCGAATAACGGGGCGGGCAATTACTCTGAGCCTCCCCCCCCCCACCCCCTCCTCCCCGGGCACTACTTTGAGGAGTTGTATCTTAACCGCATCCTCAAGTTTTCGCGCGTGCATGCGGCCCATAAATATATGAAATATATGGGTAATGCAAAAACTCATTTTCCTGTGCACAATTCCTTCGCATTGCCCAGTAGGGCTCCATCCTTCCTTACTGTGAGTAGACAAATTGTATTCCATCGGCAATTTCAGATGATGGCGGCCGCACGTCCTGAGGTGAAGACCGTTACAACAACCAAAACAACAGAAGAGGAGGAGGCAAGGGTGAGTATTTGTTATTTGCACTCACTACCAGCTAAAGCGCTGCGTGATTTTGCTCAAGGTAATAAGAATGCAGGAAAAGGCGTGGGTGATACGCTAAGCTCACTTATTACTTTGAAAAAAAAAATTCAAATAGACCAGACCTCATAGAAGGTCAGTAAAACGAAGCACTGTCAGCAAAAGTGTGGGAAGGCGTGTTCATTTTCATTTCGAGGAGTCAACCGTTTCTCATAATTGTTGTTTATCTCTAATTGTGCCTTTTCATTTTTACGCTTCGTTTGAGTTGAAGTTTTAGAAAAACTGTAAGAGAGAGCAATCAGAGAGATTACTTCAAAGGAATCAGGGAGATGGGAAGAAATTAGGGAAGGCGAGGTAGAAAGTATCGAAGGTCTCCCGACTAAAGCCCCTTTCCTTCTGTATCCACCCTCACCTGCTAATAATGTATAGGGAACGAAAGGGAAGAAATGAGAAAAAGGATTGTGAATTCTTATTTCTCAGTTTTGTACCGTCTCACTTTTTCCGTTCTTTCCCTACTGTTGCACGACTAATCACCTCGACTTTCTCATTCCACATTATTATTCTATATGCCAAAATTCCCCTACGATGCCTTGCATTGATATCGAAAATTTCGAAAATTTCAAATTTCGGCTGCATTCGGGCGCGTTACTTGTGATCACCGCGAAAATGTCCAAAGTTGAAAGTACGATTTTTGCTAAAACCAAGCCACAGAAATCCGCACATCTCGGGCAACTAGCGGTTGGTGTGCACCGGACACTTTAGGTCATATCCCTCCAAAATGTTCTACTTGACATGGAACGACGTGCTCCATTTTACGTGTGTCTTACTCTGCGAAATCAGCACGCTCTAGTACAAACGCTCAAAGCTCATCATCAGTGCACTTTAGTTGTTTTTTATTGCGATTTTAAAAAAGATTGTCATTTTCTCTACATCGGCTGATTTTCCTGTCTATGCTGTGATAAAGTATGGGGAAATCGAAATATGATATTTTTGAAAGCGATTAAGTAGAAGCTAGCAAATCTGCAAGGGTCACCAGTCGTCTCTTTGAAGGGACTCCATAGAGAAAACACGTCAAATTCAGAGATTGGCGGCATCTGGTGTTGGTGGTGTGCGCACTGTAACAGAAACCAGAACAACAGAGGACGAAGAAGCTAGCAGAGTAAGCGACAGAATGCAAAACCTTAAGACTCTCCAAAGGAAGGATTCCAGCGAAATTTTACTCCTTACGTAATGGTTTTCCAGAGACTCGCTCAATCTCGTATTCCTCAGCTGACGAAACGAATTACCACCACGACCACCGCAGAAGGGGTCGTTCAGGTGAGCTCGTATCGAAAAAGATTCTTGGGTTTTTATGGTTCCCTGTTCCAGTGCCCATAATATGGGGGAGCATTTTCAGCATGTACATGATGAGCTCGCCCAGCCAACTCAAGTATCCACCACAACTCGAAAAGAAGATGAAGATGCTCAATGGAAGGTAAGAGCGGTGGCGAGAAACCCTACTGCCTTTATGAAGCAAAAGTGACGGTTCATGGTGTCATGATGGCAAACAGTAATTCTATTAGGTTGTTCGGAAAGAAATGGGCGTTGAATTTGTCCATTTATTTCTCTCCTACTATAGAAGATTTTGTAAACAGTTTTTTCTATTAAAAAGAGATTTTGTTTGTTTTTTTTTCAAAGAAAAAATCCAAAAAGAATTTTTCAATTTTTTTTTTCTTCAAAATTTTGAAAAAAAAATTCAAAAAAATATGCAAGATTTAATACGACAAGCGATAAATATTTCTCGCAGTGCGTAATAATGTTTGCGGATGAATTTGGCCGTATAAAGTGTCGAGCAAAGTTGCAGCGTTTCAGAAACAGTAAAGAAAGCTTGGAGGACGAAGGACGTGGAAGTCGGCCTCAAGTCGTTGAAACTTTTTTCTCTGAAAAAAACAAAGTAGACATAGACAAAGATATATGAAAAGATGCACAAAAAAATCTCTCTCTAATAAATAAAACTGTTTCAGAGAATCTTCTATAGTAGGAGAAAAAAATGGACAAATTCAAAGCGCATTTCTTTCCGAACAACCTAATACTTGTGCCCATCCAATGGCCAAGATCAACGCTATTGGATTCTGAGATGAGGTGGAAAAATAAAAATTCCAAGACAAAGATGAAGCATCGTCCCAGTTTTTCTCCGAAAATGATCGACTGTCAGTTTGGAATATTTCGCTCGTAGTCGGGTACATTTTGTGCAACTGCAGCCAATGTGTATTCTATTTAACGCCTGCTGTGGGAAAAACCATCGACCCAGGTTATGATGTACCATTCTGACATCCTGAACATACTGTTGCCTTCTCCAACAAATTTTACCGTAATGCAACGGAGTGGCAATTGTTGAACATTTACAGCGAACGGTAGCTATGAGACAAATGCAGCCAGTAACAGAAAAAACGACCACGATAACTGAGACATCCACTACTATGCAGGTACCTGCTTCTGTTGGATATTTTTCATTGATCCAGTGCCTATGATTTTGAGCCTTGAACCATGAGAAAAGAACAAGACGAAATCTGAAAGCTTATAGAATCTGCTGGGTAGCTGTGTTAGCCATTGCTCGTTAGTATTTACTTTCACTTTATAGATTTGGGAGAATCAACACTTTATGCCACTGTCGCAAGCGTAGCTTCTAAAGGTCGAAAGAGTATGTCAGGACAACGTGCCTTCCACAAGCGTACGCAGATGGATCACAACTCCCCGAAATGAGACTGGCAGTGGGGCATTCGAAGGTTGATCCATGTACCGTAACACCTATTCAAGAGGAGACCACAAGATTTTACATAAACCCCGCTCTCATCAAAACCATGTGCAATGGCACATAATTTTGATGAGGACGGGTTTCGTGCAAAACAATCAAAGCATTGTCTAAAACACTTGTATACCCGTAGTAATAAGAAGATCGAGTGAAAATTAGAAGCGAGATCAGCTTGTAATGTAAGTAACTCTACAGGTACGTGAAGAATATGAGAGACGTGAAGCTGTCCGCATTGAAGGATTGGGTGAGGGTCGATCGGTCGAATTTTCGCTTCGCGGCGCCGTCAGTACGAGTCGTTTGGAATCCCGCTCAAGACGCAATGGGCTGTTACCGTAAGGGGCTTAAAGATCACAAGTTGAAATCTCCGGAGTTCGCCTATCTTCGAAGGTCCTTAACGGTACCAGCCCATTGCGTCTTGCGCGGAGTTCCAAACGACTCGCACTCGCCGCGGGCGGCCGCGCGAATATTCGACCAATCGACCTCCACCCTGTTAGATACGGTGAAGGTGCTTTTCAATTTTGAGTTCGCAAAGACATCTGTTTGGCTTATAGAACTCGAGAGACGAGACGAGAGAGTGGGGGTTGAAAGAATGCTTTTAGTTCTCATAGGTAGGTCTGCTGCCGCTGAGTAGTTTGGCAAGGTTGTGCGCGCAACCGTCCACACTTTGCAGCTCGTTTAGCGCAGCACTTTTAAATGGCAGTAGGTCAGATGTATCAAAATGGTGCTCCCGAATCGGGAGGGAATTAAGTTGGGAAAAGGAACATGTATTTTGCCTCTACTCCTACTGTACTGCCCTGTATCATTGGAACAGGATATCGCAACGCAATGTGCGAGTAAAGGTCGGACGAGTTCGGTCTTAAGGCGATTACCGCGTTCTCCTCTCGTCAGAGGTGTCCCAGCTACATGCAATGTCTGCAGCTCGTACGCATTGGCGATTTCCTTTCCTAGTAATGCTGGTGACGGTTGGGGCACACGGTCGGTGGGCCCGTCAGAACACGCGTGACCATACCCATCCCTTCAACGAATTCTCTGCCACAGTTTTCTTGGTTAGCCAGAAGCATTCCAGATGGGAGGAGCAACACGCCCAGTTGAGAGAGAAACTACCAAAGTAGAAGAGCGAAAGGAGGAAGTAGACGAGTCACGCTATCGAGATAGTTTTATTGCGGTGAGTGGCCCAACACTTCCATTACTTATTTATTTATTTAATAGTTATTTTTTAATCACTCACTTATTTACATCGTTCGTCGCCTCTTGAGCTCTTTGAGTTGAAGATGTTTCGGAGGATTTTTGTTCTCCCTTACAGGCATCTGAAGGCGAAGGATTCTGGACCGATGGTGCCTACACCACCTCGCCAAGTCCTCCACCGGTGCCGAGGCATCGATTCCTCGAAGAGGAAACATATCGACGAGAGGCTATAGAAATTGGTATCAGACCTCTCTTGCCCCGTAAATGCAAATGCACAGGTATCAAATTATCTTCCAGGAAAAGCAGCCACGGAACCTGAATTTATCCGTCCTTTACGTAAGGAGTACACGGTGGATGAAGGTGGTAGGGTAGTGCTCGAGACTGTGCTAATGGGAAATCCCCGACCGAAAGTCCGTTTCTTTTTCAATGATAAGGAGTTAAGAAAGGAGTCAAAGTTCTGTGAGGTAAGCTTTACAATGCTCTTGTATACTTTTTTCATGCTTAATTCTGTTTTCCATTTTTTCCTCTTTCTCTTCTTCTTCCCGTTTATTAAATTTTCAAACATTACCTGCATCCTTCCTGATTTTTTTTATAGATTTTGATATCGGAGGACACATACTCATTCGTAATCGACACGGCGCGGCTCGAACATGCTGGGTTCTACAAGATCACCGCTGAGGTAAGGCGTTCACCAAAAATATCTCCGCTTCTGAGAAAGAATTCCGTCGACGCTGATTATAGCCATTTGCATTACCCCATGCGTTCGTGCATAAGTTCGCTCGGTCCATAAGTTCCTGATTCCTTTACATTTAGTTCTGTGAGAATCTATGTAGGAAGTTCAAATTTCCTCTACTTTCCGATGTGCCACCCACCCTTACCATTCCGATTAACTAACCAGCTCGTTTGCTCGCTTCCTCTCTTGGCTATGATACCTATTATACCAATTTGCTGGAAGCACTTCTAGGCTTCATTTTTCGAATGCACCGCTTAAGATCCTCGGATGGTCAGGTTGCATGCAGAGCCCCTCACGTAGGGGTGGGGCTACTTACGCCAGAAAATCGCTTCAGCGGCGTCGCATTCGCGGCGCCACCAGTACGACTTGCGAATCGATTGTTTCTGGGAGCCCGGCAGAGCGTGGCTGCGTCACCTCTGCGCTTTCACCCACCTCTGCGCTGCCTCGATTGAAGGCTGCCATGCCCTGCCAATGGCACTCGCGCCGCTCGCCGCGGGCGGCTTCGCGGTTTTCTGGCGTAAGTAGTCTCACCCCCCACGCAGTACCTTCTCTCGCTTGATGATGCAGCGCTGACACCATTCAGTCAGAAATGATTTTTTTTCGTTTATGACTATGGGCACATCGACAGCCTCACGGCATTCACTATCGATGTCCCAGGCCAAGCTTACGAGAAGGATCCTAGGCAGCCTACAGAGCACCGCGTGACAGAGCACTTCCTGTGCCGCAAGTTATAATACTGAGCCTTTCCCACGAAATCGGGATGGCCTGAAAAATGGATTTCGTCATCCCATCACTTGACATTCATCTGCACTTTTGATTTGCATGTGAATCAATCCAAAGATCACAGGCTTTGCTCAAACTGTTCGGGAATTACAGCCAAAGTCCAAGCCCATGGGAAGAGGTACCTTCGACTTTAGTTGATCGGAAGGGAGAGAAGCTGTTCGTTGGTGCATTTTACATTTGGCAGTTAATTTCTAATCTGAATTATGCTGTGAGCAGCTTGCTTGTACAGCCATTCAGTTGGAAGAGAAATGAACCAGAATCAGCTATTTCTTGGTCGGGCCGACCCTCACTGCGAAGAAAATTTAGAAAAAAATTAAAATCTTCGGGTGAGTATTCTTCCGTATCTGTCCATATCCCTAACCTTGCTCTAACAAATAATCATCTGATCTGCTCTCTAGCTCCATTTTCTTTGGAGAAATAGCAAGCTGACCAAGGTGAAGATCGACATCCATTCTTTGTTCCACCAAAAAACTGAGAGAGACAGAGAGACATCTAACAGTCCTCGATGTGTTGACGATATGGTGTAGATAATTGTGGTACATATCACCTGGATGAATGTATCGATGAAATAGGGAAAAACAGAGAACGAAAAGTGGAGAAAATGATCTGGAACTTATGGACCGATAAAGGCACTCTTTGCGATAATCGCATGGGTCGACTTACCTTCTTGGAACAGCAGATCCTTGAGTAACTAGGCAGGCTGTAATTTTTTTACGTCTCCATGCCTCGCTATCTCGACGCACACTTGCTCGAACTTACTGCGGCGCCACTCACTTGAGCTCCCTTATTGGTCATTTGAGAAAATGACTGGAGTCGGAATGGGTTCGTCCCAGACAGGGCACCGTGGCGACGCGAAAAAGGTGCAGTCTGACAATTTACCCAAGGATCTACTGTCTCAAGAAGGTACATAAGTCGGCCCATGCGATAATCGCGAAGTTTGCCTTTTATACAAAAAGCCATGCAGCGGTACTTCTATGGAAAGCAAGCTTTAGAACGGTTAGAACGAAAATCAAATAAATGAGCATAAGCTCGGAGGTAAGCTATGAAAGGAGAACATTGTGCATTTTCCAGAATACCCGGGGCTACACGGAGACGTTGACAATGTTGCACGTTCGCCCGAAGGCCCTGGTTAAACCCCCACAAAGGAACGGCTATGTTGCTCCATCACAAAAGGTCACTGTGTACAAATCACCTACGGAGCACACGACGGTAACAAAGTGCTCCAAGAGCTATTGATAATGTTGATTGGTAACTGAGTAACGATTTCATTTTGAAGGTGACAGAAGAATTTGCGATGTTTGAGTACGAACAACGACGGCCGCAAAAACACGAAACGACGAGGCTGGTCACTCCACCTCCAGCGAAACGTTTCCAGGCTCATCGACAGGAAGAGGTATCTATGCAACGGCTGGTCATTGATCGCGATAAGAAATATTGATGATCTTGTTAATTCGGAAGGAAGAGTAGGAGCGCATCGAACTACCCCCCTGTGGATGAATCTGGTGGAGTTCGGAGCGCGTTCCGCACCTGCTAGGGGACATGCGATATTTGTATGGCCTGGGGCGTGCAGCTACACCGCTTCGCGCGTCGATGGGTGTGGCCTGAACGGCGAACCCCTGATATTTTCCCAACTTCGAGAGTCAAGGTACCGCCTTACTCTCCTCCTAGCGAAAGCTGAGTCCGCCTGGGAAAAAGGATCACTTCAGGAGCAACTGGAGCGGTACGACGTTGAGCAACAACAAAAGATCGCCGGTCATCCTCCCCATTTCACTCAGACACTCATTTCGGCCGTTGCTGCCGACGGAGATACGACCAAGTTTGAGGGTATCGTGACAGGTGAGTGAAACCGATCTCCAAGCTTTCACCGCAATTTTTGATGAAATGATTCAAAACTAACTCATTCACCTACTCATTCAGGCTGGCCTGCTCCTACTGTAGAATGGACCAAAGATGGTATGCCGCTCACGAGAACTTCGCTTCCAGACCTCGATATCAGTAATATTGGAGGTCGAGTTTCATTGGTGTTCAGGGTCAGTGATTCGAAATAGTATTTTGTTCATTACTCCCAAAGATAACTGATGGAAATCGACAATCTTCTGAAAACGACATTTTTTCCTTCTTTCCTGATCAGTTGATTTTATTTTTTCTCCTGCATGCACATTGCCATAATATTTTATTGTAATTCATACGACCTACTGTATTCCATCCCTCGCAGCTGAGTTACACCAGTAGGCCGCACATACAGTCCATTTCGGAGCGCCTGATAGGGCGTGGCCTACGGACTTGGGTGAGAGTATATCAAACTCCCTCACTTCGCCACACACTTTCACTCTTGCCGCGCACTTTCACTCTCGCCACTCACCCAAGTCCGTAGGCCACGCTCTATACCAGGCGCTCCGAAATCGAGTATACCTAAACTTCCACACACATTTCCGAAAAAAATTCATTTTCAAAACTCATATTTTTTCAGAAGTGCAGCACAGTGCACAGCGGTAAGTACATGTGCACTGCAAGGAATGCCAGTGGAGTAGCTACGAGTAGCGCACAACTGGTGATAAGGCGTGAGTTGACTCCTGAAACTTTGTGCATTGTGATGTTTCCTAGGAGCCTCGAGTTGTAGCAGATTAGGCAGCAATAATCGGCCATGAGCACTGTGCGTGACATGAAGTGTATGGTGTAGTGTTACTGTAAGTACACGCACCACCCTCTAATTAACGTCCAATTCAGTTTCTTGTACGAAGCGTGCTCATGCCCCTTGGGTGATGGAGTGTTACAATGACGTGATGTAGTGGTCACAAAAATCTAGAAGGGGTAACAATGCGTCAAGGCAAAAATCAACGCAAAAAAAAACGAGTTGAAGTGAAGTAATAGAGGCTGTGCAGTTACAACAACATTACAATTTATTCTACGTATAAAGTTTCTGATAGACTCCTGTTGCGCTGCTACAATTGCAATTCTCACCTGAAAACTGATGAAGATATGCTAAACAATACAGTTTTATTGGTTGATTTTCGGTGTACATGTTTTCTTGCGTGCGTCTCTTCAGCAAAAACCATCGCACCTGACTTTATTCAACGGTTGATTAGCGAAGAAGTTGTCGAAGGATCGCGACTGAAATGGACCGTCAGAGTAACTGGTGATCCTCAGCCAAAGGTAGGCACAATGCTTAGCTCACTATCTTCCGGACGAGCGTAAACACTGCATCTGTATTCTGAAAAAGCTTACAACACACTATACCTGCAATCTGAAAAAGATTACAATACCTTGTGTAACACTGAGGGCTGAGGTGGTGTAGTGACAGGTGGCGCGCACCCCACTCTCATGCTGGGTGGATCAGATCCCGCATCAACGCATGCTCAAGCCAACCAAGCCTTCCATCCCTCCAAGTCCGACAAATCGCTACCAGACTCGTCCAGGAGAATGAAAAGCGCTAACTTGTACACAGGATGAACCCCGCAAGTCGTTGTATAGGCCGCATCACATTCACCAGGCAGCACGATTCTGAATGGAACTAGAGTGTGCGGCACACCCCAAGAGGGGATTGATAACGCCAAGAAACTTTATCCTTCATCCTCATACTTTATGTAAAACTAAGGAAAGCGTCCCCTGGTCCATGTGGCTTTTCCAATGAGGCACATATCACTCGATGCGCTTCACGACGGGGATCTCAAATCTCTACCCAAAATCTGCCAGAAGATCTCTGAGAGGAATTGCGAAGGTCCTTCTTGCATGAGCAGTAGTATCGCATGGTAAGTTGGGGGGCCGTACCGCGCGAGCTAGGCAATTCCACCCAAAACCATGGTGACTTTCGTGTTTAGGGGATCGAATTACCCCATGGGCAATTTTTTAGCCGATTTAAGTGTTTGTTCAAATTTCGGATAACAATGGTACATAGCAACAGCTTCACCCAAGGAGCAGTTGTTCAACCTTGCTGAATTGCAGGTTACTTGGATGCGAGACGGCCTTGAGATCCCAGACTGTGATGAAGTCCGAATTATTGATGTATGTTATTCATGTTATTCATTTGTACAAGATCAGACTGTGGTCACTGTGGTTGTGGTTTTCGAAAAGAGTTGCGAGGAAAATGATCAAACCCCAGGCTTCGCTAGAGAACGGAAAGAAGAACAAGTGTACTTTTTATACGCCCCTCTCCAACCGTTTCTGAGCGTTTATAATTTCTGTAGTTTCACAAGATTTTATGGTCTTCAATAAAAGTGACCACCGTCTGCTCATTCAGGAAGGCAACGGTGTGCACTCCTTGGTAATCGTTCAAACCGAATTGGCTGATAGCGGACAGTTCACTTGCCTGGCGGAAAATGTTGCTGGAGAGGTGAGTGACACTGTTCCGAAAAAGTTTGATTGTTGCAATTTAAGTATTTCCTGAACGTTTTCAGGCTCGCAGTACGGCCGATCTCGTGGTCAGACCGGCAGGAACTGGTCCAGGCACCTACTTCCATATCACTAAAGTCACTCAAGAAAAACAGGTCAGATGTAGCATTGATCTTCTCGCCGAAGTCCTTTAATTCCTATTTTGGTGACATCCCTTCTTCGAAATTTCTGTAATGAATGAGGAACGGATCCTAATTAGACAATTGGGGGTTGAAAAGATCAATTGATGCGAAATTTGGTCCACTCTGAAAGTATTGCTGTCAATTAATATGACTTCGAGGTGCAGACTATCAGAAATGGTCAAAATATCAAGCACGCCAGTCCTTCCCTTTGATTCTTCAGTAGACGCGGTTTGCAGCGCGCCACATCGCTGAGCATCGGTCGAAGCCGTTCAGATCCATGATGAGAGGCAGTAATACGCAGTTAAAAGAATCGCGTACTGAACTCCAAGCTCTTTTGTTATCCATATGCTGATATTGTATTTCCGTACTGAGAGCCGCATGAAAAGTTCCACGCGAGAAAAGAAGATTTCGGCAGAGATAGAGTTCGTGGAGTATGAAAATAGAAGTGCTCAGCACTGTAACTTTGGATAAAGAATGAAATGCCACGGCTAAAGAATCGCGCTATAGAAACCCGAAAATACCCTTCTCTCTCGTGCCTTTAAGCGTCACTAGCCGAGGATAGACTGCAGACTGTGAGAGGCTAAATCAGTCGGCCGCGAATGTTGTCTCTCGCCGGCAACTCGCCTGGCTGATGAACTGGAGAGCGACACGCCGTGCTACAAGTACATGACAAGACCCCAAGCCGCGTTTTTTCAGTACGGGTTTCACTGCGCATGACCTTTGAAAAGAAAGGTTTGTCTTCAGAGAACCCTCCCGGTGCCTTCAACACTGGGCGCCAGGCCACTTGGAGACGGCAGCAGACGTGGAGCCCCGTTAAGAGCTCAGGCTCATCTTTTAACACGTTATACACCACACACCGGTCCCTTAAACCCCCAGCTTTACCTTGCTGCTAAGATATCCCGCCGTCACATCACAATCCACTTCCAGTACACTTGATTATCGTTTACCATGTGGTAGTAGATTTACTCAGGTTCAACACAACTATAGTGGGTCCTAGAGTTTGACGATAACTTTCATGCACCGCACATCCGGGCCAACTATGAGCCGGTACTAAGTATGGCTATTAATTTCCGTCAGTCTGAAAACTCGAATTTCAGATCGAAGGAGAGCAACCAGTGCGAAACACCGCCTTTACCGTCGAGAATCCGCCCCTCCAAAGTGCAATGTTATAAGCCCGTTGGAGTGACTCCGTCGCCATTCTTTCAGAAGGCCTCCACATCAGCCGTGATCATGCCGCTATCGCATTTGTCCCCCCTTCAGTTATGATTGCCAGCTCTACTGCCATCTCGTGAAGATTTCATGGCCCAACTTTCTATGTAATTCGAAAAATAAAACCTGTTCTGAACATAGCACACGACCATGTCGTTATTCATAGCACTTATAGGTGTTTCTCCTATTGATAATCGAGCAGTGACTTCCGGAAAAATCTTAGCGGACAGGTGTAAAGTGCTCTTTCATTCAAGCGCAGAGCCGTTCACCTTCCATGGACCCATAACTTCCACCGGTGGCGCGCTGCTAGAAGTGCAGTGAGAGTGAATTGTGCTTTGAAAGGTCACGTATCTTTCTTGTAGTGCTGAAAACCAGTATAAAATTGATCTAGTATGCAGCACGACTTTGCCTTAAGTTTAGTCCACAAAGTTAGAACCTTTACCGTCCTGGGGCCATGGGCGTACCAACTGTTATTGCTGTCTATGAAGGGGACGAAGGAGACCAACGATGAGAAGAGCACCTCTTTTCTGGTCATTCATCCACTCACGTACTCTGCGTTCCCACCTGCTCAATATTATGCACGGTAATTTGATTCATGTGTGGATGCCCAATACTAGCACGTATCGTGCGCATTTTTAATTCACATACCCTTCCTCTTTGGAGACACCGAAAGATGCAATTTTGGCCTAGCGTAAGACCTAGCGTAATTCTTGCAGTTCGATAGCTTGCAGACAATGCCCACAAGACTCTTTGCTAAAACGTCGGGTGTGATTCAATGGATCTTTTCTACCACGCACACCTTTTCTCTTACCCTTTCGCTTACCCTCTATTCATTGTTTCACTTGATTGCAGTAATTTGTTGTCTCCATCCCATGAATCAATGGAATAGACCCTACGAGACAACAAATGTTATCTTCTACAGCGAGCAACTCGAAAGGGTGAAGTTGCAGTTCGAGGAGATGCGCGGGTGATGCGAATACGGACCACAACGTCGCGCTTTCAAAATTCTGTATCCACATCGAATGTTCGTTTTAAAACGGTCATTTCTTCTCATCTTTTTCATTCTCCTGACCCCTCTTGACCTCTTCCAATTCTTTGAGAGGCCAGAAAACCTGGCTCATCAACCAGTTTGGGGGGCGAGCACTTCATTGCGTGTTTGATACAAATCATCTCTCTATAACTCTCAATTTTTTTGAATACACCGGAAGGAGTAATTTTGGTCGATTCTGGAATATGAATGTTGAAGCGCTAAGTAGCAGCGCTAACCAACGACACGCAAGGAACTGGATGATTCTACCGAATACGCTAAAAATATGAGCTTCTCTCACTCTTTCCCTTTTGCCCCTCTGCATCACTAACCGTTAAAGGGTAGATGTAGACGGCGAGAGGGTAACCAGCTGCAAACGTTACTCTGCCTTCGCAGCAACTCGGCCACGGGTACGCTGTAGCTCAATGTGAAGCGCGGTGAGAACGCGATAAATACCTCGAGTTGCGCTTTAGAGCGAGTTTTCCCTCAAATTATCTCTCAATAGCTGGCTTTTTCATTTACAGAAACCATTAACCCCGGTTCTGCTTTCCTTCAACTCTTCCGATGCCTTGAACATTGAGGCTGTACAGAACTCGAACAAGATGACCGTTGATGTAGCGATGATACTTCGTTGGGAACTCCAACACGAACAGTGCAAAGAACCCGTGGTTCCAGACGATTAATGGTCATTAAGATATTGTGGCATGTGACAAACTGGCTGTAGGAGGTGCTAGATATCCTCCTAAAGGCGGAGGGTCATCTGGTAATCTCTAGTAGCATCACGTAGTATTGTCATCCTAGAAGCTGCCTGCCTCCTCTGTACAACTGCAAACGCAGAGCAGCAGATAAGAGGTGCTGAAAATGAACAAAAATTCGAAACTTTTTCGAATGACTGTTTCCATGGAAAAATACTGAATTTGTACAAATGACGATAGAGTACCATTTCAAGATCACTTTGCATGAATGTTATTATCCGTTCTTTCCTTCATATTCGTGGTTGACTTCGTATTACATACCCACCGAAATCCATGTAAAATCACAAGATAGACTAGCAGCACCTCCACAAAACATGGCAAAAAGAAAGCCCGTCATGTCAGCGGTTTGCCTCCCCCCCCCCCCCGACATTCATTCATAATTCTTAGGGTTGTAGGAGAAAACTACAAGTCCAAGGTGAAATGGAGGGCTGGCATGCGACCACCACTGATAGAAATTTCATCGTCAGCAGAAGGCATCAAACAAAATGCAGGTCAACAATGCGTCCAACCAGATGCCCCATATGGAAAGGCTAGTCCTTTTTTTGACGATTTAGTCATTTTACATTGTTTCGCCACATTAGGGCGTCTACCATTCCTGCGACGTGAGGGTGAGAGGTGAGAAAAAATCCACCCGCAGAGCTAGTAGATCACTTGACGGACACGGCCTCGAGTATACCAGCTCCGGTTCAGCCAGCGGGACAACGGTGGCATTTATGTGCGTGGCAAAAGAGATTTGTTGTCAGCTGCGGTAAATAAAGTAAAGGAAATTTTGAATAAATACTGCGTCACAGGGTGATGAGGTCACGTACCCACTTCCACAAGAATCTACCCTGTACTCTCGTCGGACCCGTGGATCAGGAAGGCTTTTTCTCCAGGTTTCTGAAGGTTTTCCTCTGTTCTCCCCACTTATGAGTTCCCTAGCACCCCAGACCTAACCCGAGAAGGTTATCGTGAACCAGGATACACCGAGAGTCGAGGATTTCTCGACAGGGGATCGTATTCGACCGGAAAGGAGAGGGGTCGCACATGCACAACTCAGCGATAAGCATGAGAACCTGAACTTCCATAGGTAGATGGGAAGCGAAGGTATTTAAAACAAACAAGTGTGAGGAAATTTGAAATAACTCCTTTTTGTTTCAGGTAAGAAAATTATAGCAATAAAACACATGCAACTGACAATCGAGCAACGGTTAATGGTATTGTAGAGGTGTAAAAGGGGGTCGTATTCGGTCTCCGTAGAGGGGGAGTCGTACAGTCGTACAGAAGCGGCTAACTTCCTGACAACTGAGAGTGCACTATCGTAAACTGTGTCCCTAAATCCAGAATGGTTTGAAGTGTTAATTGCCAACACATTTTATTACGGTTACCATCCCGCTACTTCCTGAACTTATGATCTTGACAGATACGGAAGGATGAAGTCTCGCAAAGACAGTCAGAGTGCCGATGAGCTAGTGATGAAGAATTACCATCATTTGCTTACGGTGTTTAATTTCAGGGTGTTTAAGCAACTCTCTTAAAAACGTAATGTACTTAGTGTCATCAATTTCAATGAAATGTTTTATAAGGGAATGATCAATTCATATCTATACAGTAACATGAAAACGAAAAAATAAAAATTCGAATTGAGCTTTCTCGTGGAGCAAGCGAACGGTATGCTAAGTGGACGCATGGCAAGTGAATCGAGCACCGACGAAAACAGTCGTAATAAACACGTGCAGCAAGGAATAGATGATTTAAAAGAACGAACGAAAAATCGATGGGCACGAAAAAGTAAACAAAACGCCAAACAGAACACTCAATACATCTCTTAGGTATCTTTTTAAATCTATCTAATGTCGAAACACTATACATATCGTTAAAAGATGAGAGGCGAGGTAGCTAATTGGCAGGTAGGACTACTGTCATCGTCAAGTGCGGTCTATGCAAATGAGCTGATGTGCCTGAATGAGTTCGTCCCATGCCTCACATGACCATTGGTGCTTTCCGACCAGCCGGATACGGTGGAGGTGGTGGCAGATCCATAACGGCTGCTGGAGCGGTGGGTCGCCAAGCATATCTGAACGACAACGTGATGGAGATCTGAACTCACAAAAGTCAAAGAAATTTGACTCACGCTGCTGGCGTCACATTCGGTGTCCTCAGGTATGGTGCATAGTTGTGAACAGCTGAATCGGGGAAATAGTCGCCTCGATGAAGTGGAACATGAACATTGCCTAAACGATAAGCAATGAGTACAAGAGTTCTGCGATACAAAAACAGTAACAGGATTATAAGTGCAGAAACCTTATAATAGTTTACAGTGAACTTTTGGCGTAAAATGAACTGCAGGTTGAAACATTGGTGCCACTACACAAACCATGCTATGGTTTACGCCGAATAAAAAAAATGCAAGTTTCGCTATTTCTTGTTTTACACCACTTCTCTGAAGTTCTTGTGTGATGAAGTGTGAAATAAATATCTTTTTGCATCAGGTAGAAATACGAATACATAGCAATAAAACACATTGCAATAAACAATACAGGAACGGGTAATAGTACTGTAGAGGTGAAAAAGGGATCGTATGAGGTCTCTGTGAATCTCTATTTCTACAATCGGTTGTATACATTTTTAGAATGCACACTTCGATAAAAATTATGTGCCCGAATCCAAGACTCCACCATTGCCAGCGGCATTGCGAGTATGAACCCTAGTGCCGACAAGTTCAAAGACAACGGGAAGGGCAGTTTTGCCTTACGGTGCATATACTTCATATTGCACCAATTGCGCACACGACGCTCGGCATAGAGCCGAGCCAATCGTAGCATATTAATTTGTGGTTAGTTCCTAATCTTTTATTCAAATCGGTTTTTATAATCATAATAACCTTTTTCTTCCTACTCTTCCGCTGATTTTTCCTTTCGATGCTTTATACGCCTCACGTCACAACAAATGACAATTATGTCAGCCTGTGGCCCGTCTCCTACAGTGAGCGACTCGTTAGGCCGCGGTCATACTTTGCGGTGCCGGCGGCAGGGCGTAGCTGCGTATCTCTGCGTCTCCGCCTACGCCACCCTGCCTCCCTGCCTGCGTCATTTTTACACCTCCCCCGTGCCACTCTCCCTCGCTGCCTGTGAACGCAGCCACGCCCCGCCGGCGGTGAGTATGGCCGCGGCCTCAAGGTGACGTGTGCAGTTTTCAGTGAAGCGCGGGGATCGCGAATAAAAACTACAACGTCGCGCTCTTCATCCCAAGTTTCACTACTGATCGCCTCTTCTCATATTGAATATTACTTTTAGGTTGGAGATATTTTCCAGTCTCCCCTTTTCTCCCTACCCTACCAGTGCCTTTGAATGCCGGTCTGAAGTGGAACGTGACGCGCGCAATTACAGTAACACTACAGCATTAGTTCATTATTTCGCGTCTAAGTTTATGGTAGACTACTCTGGTCCTGCTACATTTATAAAATTGTAATTCGAAAGATGTACCTGTGAGAACCGGCAATGGCAGGTGGGTCACGTATTCGGAAGTGAGGTCGATGCACGACGACGGTCTTCGCTGATGACTGAGAAGACTATTGGATTCACGTAGAAGTCGATGCATCATGGGGAAATCGCGCAAGCGTTCCGTGCTCAACCCCTCCTAAAAAATGGCATATTGCGTTTGTGACCCATTTGCACCAATCATTTTCTTACCTCTTCAATGAAGTAGTCGTGGGTAGCATATTGTGTGGCCGAAGCTGGAGGAAATGCCGGTTGCCCTCCAGCGGCTTCAGCGGCCATTGGTCCAATCGCAATTGACTGAACAACGTTAGGCTAAATTTGTGAGTTTTTCATGAGATACATATACACATCAAATCGATAAATGATTTTCGACGGGCATGAGACCCCCAGCTCACTTGAAGATGTAGGTGAGGATTCAACTGAGTAGTGGTAGTTCTCTGAATGTCGAGAGCTCTCTCATAAGGTGGAGGATCTCGAGTTTTCCCTCGAGGTGGTGGTATGCTCGAAAGTAAGGAGCCGCTTGGCCCGTCATCGATCGTGCCCTGAAAGGTTGACAGAGACTTAGCAATGGCAGATTCAAAAGGATTTGCTCAAAAAAGCTGAGAGTCCCACAAAATGGATGATCCCGCTACCGAACTGACGAAAAATCGAACTTTTTACACAGCAGACATTCCAATTTTTTTTCAAACAAATGCCACGCCATAGTAAAAGTTGCAGGTTGGCTTTACAGCCTGTTCGATGGAAACCATTGCTGCCCAGAAAGAGCTGGTAGTCAACAAATGAGAGAGTAGAAATGGGAGCAAAGCCCTGGGCCAATGGCACTTCTCGCGATACTCAGATTTGTTAACTTACCTCTTTGAATCTATTCAGGACGTGCCCTTTTTGCACGGCCTACGCACTCCATCACCGGGCTACACCCGCTCGAACCCACGCTGGACACGTCCTCTTAGCTTACCCGACCAATAAGGAGTTCACGTGAACGTGGCTCGTGCGGGTTCGGGCAGGTGTAGAGCCGTGATGACGCACAATGAGGCGCAAGGGGGTGCAGCTGGATACTCAAGGATCTATAGGCCCAAAAGAGGATTCGTAAGGAGCGTGCTCGCGACCTAATGCTACGGTCAGGCTTATACCGAGGAACTTTCGGACTTTCGAGGTAGTGAGAGCAATGCCGCTCAGCTGCTACTTGGAATTCTGTTATTCGTCAATCACTCATCCTCCCCGGGTGTGTGCACTTATGACGGATTACCGCGCGGCCGCGCGCGAAGAGCGGGCCGGCGGGTGCGAGTACCAGTGGCAGGGCATGGCAGCCTTCAGAGGCAGTGTGGCATGGGTGAAGGAGGCAGATAGGCATGGGTGCAGAAGGCAGTGTGGCATGGGTGGAAGTGCAGAGGTGACGCCGCCACGCTCTGCCGGGCTCCCAACGGCAATCGATTCAGTAAGTCGTAGATGGCGCCGCGAGTGCGACGCCGTGAAGCAAGTTTCCGTCACTACTGCACACACCCCACACATCCATCCCATTACACCTTATATCTTTATGCTGGTTGATCACCATCATATTTCCCTTCATATTTATTTCATGACGGAGTTCCTTGCTCTGGTTAGCTCCCGGTCTAGCACGATACTGATGCGTACGTGAGCCGTAGGCTGCGCATTAGCTTTACTACCATTTCGTGGACGCGACAGCGCTCATAAGGCGTAAACTGCCAGAAACAAAAAAATGTGCTCAAAAAACAATAGTTTTCATGATAACCAAAATAGAATAATAACGGTTAAGAGATTCAATAAAATCAAAATTTTGAAGGAAAAATTCTCTACCGTCCGGTGATATCCGTTGACGACATGATAATGGGCCGGCATTGAGTGAACCCTGTTGATAACACCATTGGCGGATTTCTTGGTGAATAGCCGCCCACCATTCGCAGTGATTTGGCTGTCTAGCAGCGCTACAGCAACGGATGGATGGCCCCATAACTGCAAATAATGAGGTTTTCTTACATTTTTACAAAAAAAATCCTAAACGAGTACAAAAATCCCACATCAGAATCGATTTTGGGTTCACTCCTCGCTTGTCCGGACGCGCTCAATCGCTGCATTTGGTGATCAGTGGTGCTCCATTGTACTGATGGCATTACAATCATATTGCTGTAAACATTATCATCAATCAATCAATGGGTTATCGATCGTTAACCTTTCGAAATGAAGGCCTCATTGTTTGAACACCGCCATAGACTTACCCATCGTTGTCGGCGCGTTCATCGATGTATCCTGGAGGAGGTTTGATGCCAGCCGTTCGTAAATCATGAAGAGAGACCGACGATTGTTGAGGAAACGCTGATCGCAGCGTCGAGTCGGCATCTTCAGACCGGGCACAGCCCTGAAAAAAAAGGAATTCTTTATCGCCATCGGTAACATGTCCCAAATGTCGAACGCACCTGTTCATGGTGACAGCCATGGAGCATACTTTCTGGTAGCATTTCATTTGAGTGCTGAACTGAATCACTTCGGGACCCGCCAGAAGACGCATATTGGACCTCCCCCTATAGATAATTATTAGCTATCAAAATAATATAAATTCCTATGATTCTCCAACATACTTGATATGGTACACCGTATGCTTCAAGGATATCGAGGTCCGTAGCATTGATCGCGGATTTCAGATTGAAATTGACGTCTACCGGAGCGCATCGTGTGCTTATTTCTACCGTTTGAGAAGCAGAATCCACACTTGCTGGCCGTCTGTAAACATTTAGCTAAGCACACGGTGATCATTCATTTTTTTTTGTTCTCTGTTCAGCGCCTTTGAATGGATATACCCCCTCCACGGCATCATCTAGTTCGAGGTGAAAGACGCACTGATCTTTTCGATGCCGATGCTCCGAAAAATACAAGCAGCAAACAAATAAACGTACATGTTCGTGACATCCGCGACAGGATGTGTGATAAAGTCGTGGGATGCTTCGTTGGTATCACCTTCCAATGAGGTCAGTTTTCGGTCAACCTGGTCGCTGGTATCGCTGGTCTTACTGGACTGGCTAGCAGCACGTTCTTGTCGGATATCTGCAACACATTTTAACATAGTTTTTCATTAATTCACAATTACGCCGCCTTCATAATCTGCGTTGAAAGCGGCTGGGCGTGGCTGTGTTGTCTCTGCACCTCAGCCCGTGCCATACTGCCTCGGTGCCTTTGAACGCCGTCACGCCCATGCCGTCAGCAGCACACCGCAAACTATGACGGCGGCCTTACATGTTATCTCTACCGCTCGATTGTAACGCTCAATTAGTATGGATTTGCTGTTAGCTACTTTTGATGGCTTTTCTCTGTTTTTCGCAGTAATAACGTCAAACGTTATCACAGGGAACCCTATTGTGGACAACCCACATCTGTTATTTTATTCTATTATTCTATTATGGTCAGCAGTCGAACACTGATAATTAAACTGCTGGTGTTCACAGGAAGTGAATACAGCTAAATGCCATTCAATAAAAGGCACTATAATAAGTAAACTGGGAATTTATGAAGGTAAAATAATGTACTGATAAGCACTAATAATACAAATAATAAAAAAAACGGAAAGGTTATTCTGCTGGTACCCGAAACTATGAAAGGTCCCTGCGCAATCCTAACTCCGTCAAGGACCCGGATAGCTCACTGGTATCATGGTCCATTGATAGCCCGAGGCGCGAAAACCCACGAAGGAATACTGCGCTTCGATGAGCGTTCTCTCGGGAGCCTGTTGAAATTTTAAAAAAGAGAGTGGGTTCTCTGAAGCAAAAACGATAGACGAAAATGGGAGGAACTTACGCTCAAGCTCCATCTTCTCAATCTTCAAGTCAAGGTTTGAATCAAGTTTTATGCGAACTCTTTGCTTTGACGATACCGATCCTTGACCTCGATCACCAGAACTGCTCAATGAATCGTGCAGCAAGGAATCCGAGTCTAAAGCGGAAAATTCAACAAAGGCTCGAGAAGACGACTGCGATCCGATCAAACCTCTGTCGTTGTCGCAGTTATTTGGCACAGTGGTGTTGTTTGATGACGTGGAGACTCGATCAACGCTCTTCTCTTGGAAAAGTTGCGGTAGTGGAGCGATCTTTCCATTTTGATGCGATAACACCAACAACGTTTGATGCACTGCCCGACATAATTCCAGGAGATACCTGTAATTCGCCGGCAATAGTAGGGAAAGAGTATCAAGGAGAACAGGAAGCACACCTAGCTTTGCTCTCGCTCTGCGCGTACAGGCACATTTTTGTGGTATCGGCACCGACGATGGTGAGCTTTTTCCGATCGAACGATAGCCTTGTCACCCGGTTCCACGGCAGCGCACGCAACGGGATGCGCTCGCCGTCGTCGCCGATGTCACACATCTCGATTCCTCTGCAAATCGAATTCCGTTTAATTGAAACTTCCAGGCGTCGAGCGATTATGAATTCCTTGTTGGTACTACATAAGGCACAAGGATGAGAAAAACACATAATTTTTGGATTTCAGTGCTTCAACTGAATACCGCCTCCTTCTAATCTACCCGGGCAGTGATCTGATAACTGATAAGAGTGGGTGGAGTATGAGCAACTAGTGATTCTGCATAGCTTAGCTTGAAGTAATCGCCCACGTAAACTTGAGTTTTTCTGCTCTTCTGATGCGAACTTTCTCGATAAAGTACAAGAATTCAACTGAGTTGGTTTGCCTTGAGGTGACGGCCGATGTGGTGGGGCGTCCGCGTGAGTGTGATGGCTGCTGCAGAAGAGAAGAGTAAAGAGGCGACAGTCACGTGGTCAGGGACGCAGGGGAGAAGCAAATCAATCGGGCACAAAATTGAGCCATGCTCTACCCGCTCACAGCTGTTCAAATGTTGCCAGGTGGGAATTCGAGCAAATGTTATTCTCCCAGTTTTTCAATTTCTGCTTCAGAAAAGTAAAAATTTTCTTGGTTCTCCTCGTATTCCTGCCTATGCAAGGCATCTAGTAGAGTGATTTTGACGAACTAAAATCGTGGAACTTCCGTAGACGATTTCTTCGAGGTTTTCAAAGTTTCTAGGTTCGACTGGCCGAATGGCAGGCTGATTTCAGCTTTGAGCCTTACATATCTGCAAAAGGAGCTGAAACAAGCAAAGAGAACGAAATCTTACTTGGCATTGATTCCAAGTACAGCATTATCGACAGTGTCCATTTTATGTCGTCGTAGACCGTACAGATGGCAGTTCAGGGCGAATGGCGATCTGAAGAAGAAAGAATATAGTTATAAAAAGAATAAAAAATGAACAAAATAAGTAGCTAGTAGCCAACAGACGCCGACGGAGGCACTAACCGACTGGCTTCGAAAGCAAACTTCATCATCGCTTCCACTCGGCTCATATCCTTCAGATCTTCCGATGCAGCCGGCATGTACTTTCGAACGTACTCCAACCCTCGAACATCAATAACCCATATGGGAAAGTATTGCTCGGCTCGGAAGTAACTAAATAGATGAAATGATTCAGTATTTACTATACATTACAGCGAGAACTTTAATCTTTTCCAGAACTTATTTTCAAAAAAGGCCCTAGCGATTTACTCACCCTCCAGGGTTATTCCCTTTATCCACTTTCAAAGCCAACGCTGCCATTTCCCAGCATCGTTCTTCAGAAACACTATGACGGCTAGCCCATTGGTCAAGGAAGTTGTCTTTCAGTTGCAGATAGTAGTGTTCCAATGCCCGTGGACATCTGAAAGGAAGAAACGTGAGGTAAAGTTTTGAAAATCTGCAACTTCGGACACACGCCGTTTTATTTGAACAAGTACCAGCCACGAAGATTCAAAAATTATCTAAAACAGTTACCCGCTCAAACCTATCGGGTTGATTTTTCAAAGACAGTGCGAGAGATAATTGGATGTCCGAGAAGACGGAACGTGTGAACTGTGAAAAAGATAGAGGAGTTCCAAAAAACGAGAGAATGGCACAATTTGCAGTTAAGACGCGCCATCACTTTTCAACGATGTCCTACGTTCCGACAATATCTCGCGCCTGCGCTCCTTCCATAAATGAAAGCATCGCGTGCAGCGTATGGCCGCCGCACGTCACAGATACGCATGGCTACGATTCACACGTCAGTGAGTGGTGCACAAGAAGGTGCGTCAGCAGCAATAATCACTAGGAAAACAGCAATAGGTGAACATTTCTCAGGTTTTCGACCACTCCAACCGAGTTCGTAGCTGTTACATTACTGGCACCTCCAATTTCGTTTCCAGCAACTAAGCGATTACCATGCCATTTCTAAGCTTTTGGATTCAAAGCAAAAGTCTGATGCTCAGCTCAGGGCTGCAATAGGATGATCCCTCCTCGAGAAAACAGCCGCTGCTGAGGTGGTTGCTACTGTATGGTTTACGTATTATTTGCCAATATGAATGACAAAAATCTGTAGGAGTGGACACTCGCAGTGCTTCCTAAGCCATCATTAGAATAAAACCTTCTAAATAAACAACTCACGTCAGCAATCGAACTTGGTCGATGTAAACTCGTACTCGGAAGTACAGTACCAACAACGGACGATTTTCAGTACTTCGATTATGCTGAAAAGTGGAAGTCAGTTAAACACATTATCTTAAGTCTCAAGAAATCTTCGGCGACAAAATCAGAGTTTTCTGAACGGTAGATTAATTAAACGTGATGACAGAAACTTTGAAGAGAAGTTGTATGGTAATGACAAAGGTTTCTCGATTCCACAAAAGTCTAAGGCTACATGTGCTTTTGAAATACCTATTTTCTGGAGGAGGAACATGGAAATCACTAACATGAAGGATGTATTCAAAGGAATCGACTGCGATAAAATGAGTTTCTCTGTCCTTGTATTCGCCTAAAGTGGGCCGCATGCAAAGTCACACGCGAAAAAAAATAACCCCCCAAGTTACAGCACCACAATGTCTCGGCCGGGTGGGCGGGGCCTACGAACAAGTGCCCGTCCCGTCGTTGGCCGCGGCCGGAGACGCATTGTAGGAACAGTAAGTTACGTGAACTGTCCCACTTCCCGTTCCCAACCGCGATGGACGACAGGCCGGTGCTTTCAATCGGAGGCCGCGCACCTGGCCAAGAATTTGGGGAGCTGTATCTTAGCCGATTCAAATATTTTCACGTGGAACTTTGCATGCGGCCCTTATTAGGCAAATACAACATGAATATATGGGTGACGAGAAATTCATTTTTTCGTGGATGATTACTTCAAGTAAAGAAGGAAACAAGTAAGAAAATCGGTTCTGATAGAGTTACATTAGCAAATCAATTTGTAGCGGTAACAATCGTTGACAGGGAGATTTGAAAAAAGACGCGATAAGACGATCAGTGTTCTGAAAATTCGCAAAATACGGTTATTTGCCTTGCTCTAGAAGTGTATCACTTTGTCACTAACTGCATCACCATAGGTTTTTGATTGAGCCGGTGACGACGCGACTAGCTCGTCCATTCGTGGGCGGAGCGACGGAAGTAGGCAGTTAGAAAACAGCTCTACAGCATACTTACGTCGCATTCAGAGCATTTTACACGGAAACATGACAGATAGACTGTTCTGATACCCTGGATTCCTCTTCGCCGTCCTATTTACCCTGAGCGTGTAGTTGCCCAGGCAATTCTTTGTGCTTTCTACGTATTTCCGGTGAACGCACCGCGAATCATCAGCACAAAAACTTTTACACAGCAAATTTTCTCCCACACAACATCAGTCTTCATCGCTCGAACCCGTTTCTCAGCTGTTGTGCATTTTGCCAAATTCCATTGGCTAGGAAGCAGGATTCTACACAGAAAAATGATTCGCATACAGGCCCAAATACTAGTTTTCTTACATGGTCACTGGACATTGACTTGATAGAGAATTTGAGCGCTAAAAACCGTTATCAGGAATACGATAGCAAGGAGAATACAGAACGACAAGCATGGGTGGAAGATGTATCGGCTATCACGTGCAGCGTTCATAAAATCGCATCTTTCCATGAAAACGAGTACACCCTTTCTCGAAAAAAATGATTAAAATATTAATAAAAAACATGTCTATAAGAATTAAGGGAAATTGAAGATTAACTCCAACCTCCGTTTCGCACGCAGCCTTAGACCGAAATTAAACTCAGAAATAGCTTTCCGCTGCGCTCGTCAGCAAGGGAAAGAAGGCAATGCTTGGGTGTATGTCATTAGGACAGAAAAATCGCTTTGCGGCAATGGATGATGCGAGCTATGCGCGCCGTCTTGGAAGGGTCCTGAAGCGATGACGGCGCTCTATGCCTTAACCTAGACGTAATCGCATCAGGACTCAACTAATACGGCGCCCATAGCTCGCATCATCCTGTCGCGCGCCAAACGCGGCCACGCGATTTTTCTGTCCTAATGACATACACCCAGTATGCTATAGGAGAGCTAATTGATTAGAATAGTTAATGAAATAGACATTTTTTTCAATGTTCGATGCTACTTAGACCTTTTTCAGATGCGTTAGAAGCGCAACGCCGAAGCATGTACCGATTTCGACACCATTTCGAAGACCAAATTTATATTGAAATAGGCCTCAGGTTGAGTGATTAAGTGCACGACGCACCCAGAGAGAGCTCGTTAAATTTTTCAGTTCTCATTTTCTCGAAAAGAAAAAATAAAATCCATGAAATCAATGAAGTGCACATTGTCATAACACCAAAATTTTCAAAATCGGCCGCATCAACAGTGGTCTCATGGTACCGTAAGAATCTTGCACTGAGACTGCGCTAAGTAATCCGAAATATTCGCTCCCGTAGTCCAGCATTCCCTGTGGCTCGTTTGCGCTCCTTTAGATAGCAGTGTTGTGACCTTACGAGTTGGCGAAACACATCGTCGCACTACCAGATATAGATAGGCATCTGTGAAGAAGAGGCAAAACGGAATGGAATGCGAAGAAACGGGCGTGATCTTTGCAAGATAACAGGAAGTGCCGCTACGAAAGGGAGGTGCATGCAGAGTAAGAGAGGCACAGACGGAGCGTGAAGGACAGGGTGGAAAACAAGAGCAGACAACGACTCTTACAGATTCACTGCAAGAATAGTGCTAATCAACTGCCCCCATAGTACGAGCACAAATGGGGCCTCATAATAATCTCGATCCCATCTTCCCTTTGCATGAAAACCAGATAGTTTCAGCGCTTCGGACAAGAAAATTACCCATACCAGCAAGCTAGTGGAGGAGACTTAAATCACCATCCTTTTACCGTTCTATATCTTCGCTGTGAAGGGCAGGTAGGTGGGGGTCCGTTAGTCAAACTTTCGCTCTGCGGCGTCGCACTCGTGGCGCCGTCAGCACGACTTGCTGAAGTCGGTGAGAATTCCGCTCAGTTGTGCAATGGGCTGGTATCGTTAGGGACCTTCGAAGATTGCAGGTTGGAAGCTTCGAAAGTTCTCATATATTGTGTTGTTGTTGTTTCAACGAATAAAACTACAAACAACTCGCACTCGCCGCGGGCGGTCCCGCGGAAATTCGACCAAATGACAATCACACGTGTATACCCCCGTGTATGTATACACAAGTGGTGCGCACCACACACAAGTATGGATTCATCAGTTTCAAGAGCCTCGAGATTAAGAATCTATAATAGGCTTGTTTCATGGCTATTGCTCTGAAGGAGATTTCCGGAAATGCTAGTCAACCGATAACCAAACTTCGGATTACGTAGTCGTAATGTGGACAGAGGTGGTGTGGGTGGCGAGCACTCCCACTCTCACGGTGCGCGGGTCAGCTCTCGCATCAAGGCCCACCGAGACCAAAGCCTTACATCTCCGCGCTTGCTGAACTGGTATCAGACGCGTCTAAAAGGCACTCATCTGTACACGGCTGGCTCCGCAACTCTTTCTGTAGAGAGAATGGCATTCAACTGCCACCACGACTCTGAAAGGAAGTGCGATACGAGACGCATTCCAACAAGGGATTGATTAACGCCATCCTTTTATCTGTTTACCATCGCTGTGTACAGTAAACTGCTGATGAAACTGAGTTTACCACATACCGAATAGCCTGAGGAAGGGTCCTTATTAATTCTTACCGTGTCGCCCTTCAAAAGTGAATTACGATTTTCCACATCAATCCCTTAATCCCTCGAGCTCTCACGGGGACCCGTTACTTTGGCCAGTACCCTGATTCTTCCAGCCTCCTCAACGGTAGAGTTCATGGCATTATTCAGTTTCGTAGCAAACAGTAACAACGCAATTTGCAAGAGGGAAAAGTCAGAGAACTAAGCCGACATTACGCCTACACGATCCAAAATATTCAGAACGCTAACCAAAATTATAAGAGCTGGAAAATAAGTGGGAGTAAAAGGGGCACGATTCATGTAAAACAATGGTACGCTCGATATTTGGGTGTCCATTTCTCAAGAAAGGCACTTCTGCCTAGCAAGGTCTAGGTCTGCTGGAAGACCTGGAATACGAGATTTCATGACGTGCATACCCTCCTAAGAAGTATGGAGTCTTGAATGAAATATAAAACCCATCACTTAGTATACAATAATCTCATGCGTAATCGAAAGAATGTTAATAAGTTGCATGAGACGTAAAAAGAAAAAAACAGTGTTACTAATGATAGAAATACAATTATAAGATCTAAGATCAATTATAGTCATGATATTGACTTGATAGAACCGTTGAGCAGACTCTTTTAAAACGGGAACTATGAAGTAAAATCACGAAAAATTCAATATTGAGTAAACGATAAATACGACGATGCTGAAAGGTGACATTGAAAGATGAGAATGAAAAATGACCAGTAAAGAGAGCATACCCATTGTGAGAATCGTGGTTGCTTCGGGGCGTACTTGACGATCTTCTGAGCGGGATCCAGGAAAAAGTATTCGTGTCTCGGTTGATCCCCACCTATAACATAGAACTCAATTGGGCTTTCATAACATAGAACTCAAAGCAAGCTTTATAGAGAAATTTCAGCATTGTGGAAACATGGGTGGCTTTCATAATACATGAAAAACATAAATAGCATAAATAAGAAGACGGCAACAATTCGAAATAATAGAATTATTAAGGTGCACGACGAAGAATAAACCGAAAAATGAGAAAAACAACAAACAAAAAATGAAAAGTATGATTTATAGACGTACCGATTCCCTCAGTGGGTTGGCGAAGAGCAAGCCCAAACAGTTTGTCCTCGGTGATTTCCAGAATCTCCCCACATTTCCACAGCACATCGTGAACTTTCGTTTTTTGCTGAAACATTGCTAATCATCAAAACAGCCTATCGATAATTTATGATCGAAACGCACATTCACAACGATGACCAGGTTCTCTTTAGTGAGCGTCTGAACGGTGACATAGGTCTGGCCTGGTCGAACATTATGCACAGACGGGCTAACTACGGCTGGACCTGAAGCAAACCAGTTGGGTAATCCTTAGATGAAGCTAATTCAGAGGCATTCCACATCATGATGACCCTTCGACTTACCTGAATTACTCGATGACGGTTGTTGCAAGTGAAGTGGCAGGCGTAACCCTGCCGCTGAACGTGATCGGCTCGACCCTGGTGTCGAGCAGGACGATTCCATTACCTGCAAACGGTTCGTATTCAGCGACATTTTGAGTAATAAATACGAGTTTATGACGGGGTGACAAACGAAGAAAAAACCAGCTGGACAAAAAATTTTAGTTCTTCTCTAGCAGACCCATGGGAATGGGCAGGGCATGGCTGCGTTCGCATGAAACGAGGCAGGGTGCCACAAGGAAGATGCAGAGACGACGAGGCAACGAGGCAAAGTGGTATAGGAAGAGACGTAGAGACACGCAGTCACGCCCTGCAGCCGACACCGCAGAGTATGAACGCGGCCTCACTTGACTGTACTTCTGAGTTATATAATCACGTGCAAAAAGAGAAGCGTAGCTACTTGGAGTTCCACTTGCTGACTAGGAAATTATCATTTGCGAAGAATATTTCAGGTAAAAATGACCAAAATTACATACACTTGGGGATACTGGTGGTGAATGTGCGTTTTACGACCTTTAGTTGGGTAAGTACAACTTGTTAACGGCCTATATCTCGATCTGAGATATTACTCACAGAGAGCACTCAATTCGAATAACCATTACTCATATATAACAAAATTAATGGAAAAAGTTCAAGGCGAAATCACTCGTGAGCTCTTATCAGTACAACGAGTACGACACCTTGTTATTTGCAAAAAAAATCAATAACATATTTTGCTTATCGTCTCGTAAAAACTGAGATGTGTGATAAAAATATTAAATTCTATGGAATAAATATTGAAAATTGTCATCACTAGAATTGAAGATACAAAGTTACGACCAAATTTATCAGTTCATCGTAAAGGTCTCATGTGCTACAAACCAGCTTGACATATATTAGGTTGTAAGGAAAGTTCTGGCCGCTTTTTCGCGTTCACAAGATAAATTTAAATATCAGAGCGCGTCAACATGAATCAGCTGACATATTGTGCTCGTTTGATAGAGAAAAAGTTGCTCTTTCAGAATATATGTCTTATTTGGAATGTCACAAGGTTTTCGATTTATTAGGGAAGTTTTAAAGTGCTGCGAAAATGGCACTTTTAAGATGACTTCACTTCAAGAGTTCTTGTTTAACCGAGTCCCAGCGAAGGTGACCAAAAATGTGAATACTGCAAGAGGAGGGGGTGTATCACTGGATGGAACACATTGTCTCTGGTTTCAGAAGTGCAGAAATGAGGACGAGCTGCTCGAATTTTCAATTGATCAAATCGCTTTAACTAAAACGGCAGAAGGCGATGAGCGACCATAATTGCAGGAGATATCCACAAGTATTGGCCCTCAACAAGCAACCTTAGCTGACCACCTCAAGTGGCCTTGAT
The DNA here is from genome assembly GCA_963978905.1 of Trichostrongylus colubriformis. NCBI lineage: Eukaryota > Metazoa > Nematoda > Chromadorea > Rhabditida > Trichostrongylidae > Trichostrongylus > Trichostrongylus colubriformis. Next base: position 37,262,955 of record OZ022258.1, on the reverse strand, counting down.
TTGGAAAAATCCAAAAAAATGGGTGCCGCGGGACCCCTCACGGCAGTCATGCGCAAGCGCATTTTTCACAAATCCTCTTCCACTAATTGAAGCAGTTGCAGGGTGAGGCCCTTACTCGTCTATCATGTTCATCAGATCTAGCGCTAACTATGCCCCACTTCCCAAAACATCTGGCCAGCTCCTTCAGTAGCAGTGTGTTCAGGAAGAGTGACGATTTGGAGTCGACTTTTTTTCATTTCGCGCAATATAAATTATCAGCCCTTTATCAAATTGAGATGCGTAGGTATGCATAGTGTTGCCAAGAGTGTGGCGAATCTAATGGTGCTCGTTCTGTGAGAAAAGATGCACTCTGAGCTGAGTTATGATCTCTCGAAGTTGAAATTTCAAAAACCGGCCAAAACTTTCCTTACAACCTAATAGTTTAGCTCGAAGAGATGGTTCAGAACTTGTCACTCTCAATGCAAAAATTTGTTGCTGTTGTGATTATTCCTGCTGTCCTAGGTTTTTCAAATAATTGAACCAGGAGATGAGCGTTGTTCTTATACATACAATTGGCATGCATATTGCAAACTTCTCGCAAATCATGCTTCATTTTAGAAGGGGTGTGGAGGGGGTTTTGCGTAGTATCATAAAAGGAATACTTATAAATAACTGAATAATGGGTAAACAAATCAAAGCAAATATGGCCACCGACTAAATAGAACTTTGAAGCAATAGTAACGCTACATCTGAAGGAGCTCTCACAGCTTTTAAAGATATGATAATAGCTTCCATGAATGATATACACATATCAATTCGATTTTTAGAGCCAGGGGTTTCGTTTCAAGAGAATTGTGGACTTTTCGAAGTTTCGAGCATTTCAAGGCAGGTGAAATGCATGGCGCACTCAACAAACGGAACAAAATGTGATTTGACCATTGTTCTTCTAACTTTTGACCATAGTCTCAGTATCCCGTGAAGTTGCAAGAAGCGAACCGTTGCGACCATAGTCTCAGTATCCCGTGAAGTTGCAAGAGTTGTTGTCAACCTCAAAATTTTTTATGGCCCATCACTGAAAAAACCCCTCTGACAGTTGCTCAGAGATCAGAATGAAGCGGAACTTGCTGCTTGAGAGCTCAATTGAGGTCATTTAAAGCTCATACATTTAGAAGGCCGAGCATTTATGGAAAAGTCTAATGCGCACACAATGGCTTGCCCATCTCTTTCTCAAAACTTCTTGATTTCCTGCATCAAAGCAGAAGCAGCAAGAGGTACAAAAATATACAGAAAACATTTTGAAGGAGCGAAGTGATGTGATCCATACTTGGAACATCTGCATTTTTGCCGTCTCACCCTACCCCTCAAAAGTAGACCACCTTTTGCACAAGCAGGCAATTATCACTTGGAAGCAGGGTGGAGGATAAACGAAAAAGTTCCTTGTCGTAAAGAAACGAGCGAAGAACACACAAAGGGAAAGGCGCTGATCATCGAGGTTGCGATTCCAGGAATCGGTAAAAAGTGAGAAAAAAGTACATGAACATAAATTTTTGCCAATCACTTTTCCGAAATGTGTCTCGCAATCGGAATGATGGGAAATTGATAAAATGGAGGTGCCATTTCATCGGATAAAAGATCCTTTAGGAGATCCACTTCGAAGACATTTGCAAGACCGAATCATGACTCCCAGGAGCTAGTGAGAATCTCAAAAGTGTCCTAATTGGTAATAAATTTGGTATTGAAAAAACGACGCGCAAGGAAGGGTGGAAACGAAGTTTATCCCTACGGGATCTTATCGGCTGTCTGCTTAGTGACAAAATCTCCTGACAGTGAGCCAACTGCTCGCTATATGCAACATAAGTTCTTCACCTCCCTTTTTTCAATATTAGATCGATATATAAGAACCAGACGAAATGAAACAGGAAAGCAGAAGAAAGGAGACTTCTCAGCCTGATGTCGAGGTTCTGACCAAATGCAAGAAAAGCTTGAAGCTGAGTCAACAATCAGTAACATGAGCCTCTATAATTCCTGCCGTTTGCGGAGGTAATCCGAACCTACGTGAGAGAATCTTGAGATAGGTGCGTGGTTGAGCGCAATGCCATATGTACTTACCGTACCTCTTCCCTGTCCCGTAAAAAGTTTCATTCTTTGCATTCCAAAGCCTTACGGAAGTTCACTAATTTCTTGACGTACTCCTACAGGAGCGATGCTCGGAGTATGACAAATGACCTGGGTTGAACCCTTCCCCTGACAGTACCAACACGCCATTCCTGAACGCACAGCCTTCAGTCCATCACTAGTCTCAAGCATACCGGATTCCTCGACCTGCAGTTACGACCCCATCCCGTACTTGACGGACGGGATGGGGGTCGTAACTGCAGAGGTCAGCAATGGTTCCAGGCAAGATGATAAGCGGAACGTGTCGTCAGCTGACCCGGCTAGGTATGAAAACGTGATTGAATTTGTGTCATCAACACAAAATCATGAAATACTTGGTAATACTATGCAATCGGCGGTAGTTACTGATCCTGTAGAGGTTATGTAGATGCTGGAAGAGGGGGGGGGAGTCGTACATAGGCCCGCGTTGGGAGGGGGGGGGGGGAGAGTCGTATCGAAGTGGCCATCTTCCTCAACGCCTGGGTGTGCCCTGGCCTCAAGTCATGGTCCATTTGGCCTGTGTATTAATTGAGTAAGGGGCTCTACCTGGGAAGGTTAATGCGCTTTTGCTCGAACATGAGTGTAGTAGCAGACACCTCAAGGCATCCCATCACGTTGCTGTGACGCCAGCTCAATCGAAGAGGCTCCACGCCTATGAGGGAAGTTCTCGTGAGCAACGCACACCAGCAATCATTCATTAGCGTCCTGCTCTATTTTTCAATACATAAGTAGGATAAATTTGCAGACATGTAGAACGTTGAAAAAATGAACTGAGAAACACACTGTTGGATAAAACCATCCCACACAATTTTGCGTAAATTGAAGAAAGAGGGGAGCAAAGTAGATGGGTCTTGCAGTAGACTTCAGCGAAAATACGGAACAAACGCGGGGACAGAGTTCTTTTCCAAAGCAGAACAGAGCGGCAAATAGAAGCGATGCACTCAGCACCGTCGCTGCCAGCGTATCTCACCAGTCCATGAAAAATTGGCTTCCGAGTTATGGAAGAGCAGTTTCCATCAAGCTTGAACGTTCGAGGATAACTCGAGCAACTACAGATGCTTCAGGAGACGTCACGTAAATGCATAATTCCTGCAGATTTCAAAACCCGCACGCAGGGAACGACATCTCAGGGCTCACGTCGGATGAAAATATGCGAGTTTTCTTTTATTTAAGTTTCCTTCTTCAAAACTGGTTAACTCGAAGCGGGGTGGAGGAGTAAGAGAAGGTATCGCCTCCACTGGCCCCGACCGAGATCTAGCCCTGGACCGATGTCGCAGGGACAACCTAGCATTGTGTCACTTCACGGTCCTGTACTGAACGCATTGGCATAAAAACATTGCCTTTCCAGAAGATTGCACAGGCCGGATCGCATTCAAATGCCACTACGATCTCAAATCGGATTGGAATGCGTGGCGCCTAAAAAGTACGTGACAGCTCTAAAGCTTCAGCTTGATAGTAGGGTCGCTTCCAGCTCTACAAATAAATTGATTTCACTTTAAATAAATAAAAAATTAAAGGTGTAATTGTATCGCGAAGAAGAACAATTTATCAGTAAGCGTTGTCGGATCAGGTTTTCATGAAGGTCAGCCGATCTCGATGGGATCGATAACAAAACGGCAAAATGGCGAACATGATCGGTAACCAACATGTGACTTTTAAGTGATCATGATGATCATTTCCGATAGATGAAAAGCGTTTCGAAGGACCGAGGACACGTCAGTTGACGACACGACACGGTAGTCGTCACATTTTTTGGCTGAGGTACGTTGTTGGGTGATCGTGGCAGAAAAAAACAGACCTTGGAAAGCGAACAATGTGAAATTCTTGCCCTTTCGCTGATGCCAACCCCTGGCAACATCGGGCTTGAGGGACGCAAATCACTCAGGGCAATAGTGATACCCATCTAAGACCGACCAAACGAAATCCCAGGGAGAATTTCTCAACAGAAGGTAGGATAGTAGGGCCCGACGTGGCGCCCAATGTTACGTCCATGTTCATCTTCATTTTATTTATGTGCAGTGCATAGAGTTTGCAAAGAAGAGAGGACAATAACCTCCTCCTAAAGCGGGGATTGTGCAGTGACAGGGGGCACCGCTTAAAGACGATGGGTCCTGGGATCGGAGTCGGATATATTCCACGCAAGCCAACTAGATTTTTTTAGCCCATGGGTAAGCTATGTGCACCGTAAGCAGCCTAGTTGGCAAAGACAAAATGCTGTTTCCCATATTATGGAACGGTACATCCAACACATTCAGATGTTTCCTACTATAATGAACAGAAGTTAAGTACGTGGAGTATACCTAAAATTGGTGGATCAGCCCAAGTTTTGCATCTTTATTCGCACCGACGACAAGTTGGAGAAGATATCGAGCTTGCACATTGCCTTATACCACACTACCAAAACAAGCAATGAGATCACAAAGGCTTGCAACGATAACATCGCAACCTATTGGTATACTAGTGCAACCTTCCATCACTCCTCTGTAATTGGAGTTTTCCAGCGTTCGTAAATCAAACAGACTAGATTTTGGCTAGCCTCCATAAGACACAACACAGGCTTAAATGTAACGACTTTGAAGCAAAGTAAAATAACCAGCGCACAATAGCCGTCACTTCGAAACGTGTTCCCCAACATAAAGAACAAATCAACAGATTTCTGGAAAAATAGAGTAAAAGGAGAGCTGAGGTTGAGTAGTCAGTCAAAAAGAGCCTGAGTTGTTTTAACAGAAATTAAAAGAAAAATAGGAACAGAAATTGAGTCGAGCTCTAGAATGAAGTACAGTGGCGCCTATCATCTGACCTCATATTTGACCCTTATTTGATGATTTATTCCAACTATGATTTCATTTGGACGGAATTGGTGAAGTGACAATTGATGTCGCTCTCCGTCCCACTGTTTGGGGGGGGGGGGGGCAAGCTCCAAAATCTGAGCGAATGTACGGGGACCTCAAAAACTTATGTGATGCATTTACAACAATTCCGTTCAAGCTCAGACCCTTCAAAATACATACAACAAGAATTCTACAGCGCCCACCGAAGCAAGCGATCCAGCAACCTTCGAAGTGACTAATTTCAGCTTTTCGTTTTCACATTTTCACTTTGCTCAACACTTTCACTTTTTTTTACATTTTTTTCATGTTTTTCCTAGTTCTTGTATAAATCCTGAAAAGTATCTTACGAGACTCTGAAGCCGAGCAACATTCTCTAATTCTGACAGATAACATTGTGAGAAGACTCAACTTGGGGGATAGATATTCCCTGAGTTGGGTCTTGTCGCGAGTCAAGTCGCGGCTCGTCCAGTGAGAGGGAAAGTTGAGTTTTCTGACTCAATTGACTGACTCTGTTCGGTTCCTTTTTGAGAAGTGCTTTGATTTTACCGAAATCAGATGAAAATCTTTATCTATCAAGAAGGAACCAGAAGCTAGCTATGCTGACGTCGAAGGGCGACTGCGGAGAGATATTTCGAGAAATTTGATATCACAAAGAGAATATTTCGGCGAGGGAATTGGCAATAGGATGGCGGCAACGGATAGCCTTAATTGAAGAAAAGACAAAAAAATATGTGATAAAGGATGAGGGCAAAATAATGACCAGTGGGTAGCAGTGGAAGCAAGTGAAGGGATGAATGGAAAGAATGGAGAGAAAAACTGTGATGATCATGGCGATGATCAGCACGACGACGACGAAAAGGACGGTGACGCCGTGAAATGGCGCGAACTATCCCCCCTATCTGACATTGTAATAATATTACAGCACGAACACAGCGGAATAACCATCGCGCTCGTACTGTATGTCTCTCTCTCCGAAAACATTTTTTCCTGTTGACAACGGCTAGTTGACGGAGCTCGAAGATCCATCCGGAAGCCGCATCACATTTGACGCGGAGAAGGACACCCATCAACTGTCAGCTGACCTCTAAGAGGTGCCCATAATGGAGCACCTCTTAAAATTCTACCCTGAAAGCTATGGCGCCCCACTGGGTCCATTGAAAGTGGTCGCATTTCACAAGTAGGCCCCCCCCCGGTAATGGTAATGTGATTCTCCGCTCATCTGTATTCCCCATGATCAGCGGAATGCCTCCGTCACAAGAGCAAACATCGCTCGTGGTTGGAATCTGCCCTTTCTCCCCATTCCCCCGCAATCTGGCAACACAGTAAGGAAAACCCCGGACAGTTCGTACCGTAGCAGCTGCCTTTGTTCTTAATCGATCTTATTATGCCCCTCTCTCCTCCACGGAAAGGAACTTCAAATCGATACAGACGGGGTTCATATGAAGATTATTCGTGTAATAGCCCTGAAAGTGCTTTTGAAACAACGACGGAAGTGACGATCAGATGCCCTTTCTCAACAAAATCCTGTTTTAGAATGCATCAACGAGTCAATACTGAGTCGGAAACATAAGGAAGATGAATTTGAGCAATGTACTGCACATCATAAAATCGAAACGATACTCTCACGATAAAAATGAGTATTGATCTAGAATTGTGGGAAAGACAGAACAGCAGAATTGAAGAGATATCGACCCAAATCGACTCGAAGAGGCTGCAAAGCCACAGTTCTCCTGGTGGAAAATGGTATGCACAATCCTTCTTGCGTTACATCCTACAGTGGCAGAAGTGGCGCAGAGCAAGGGACGCTCCCTTCAAGGTCTAGGTATCGCCGCGGTCTCAAATGCAAACCTGGTGCGGATGTTCTTGTCAAGACACCAGGGTGGGGGGGGGGGGGGCAAGCTCTTGCACTACAATTTTTCTGAACAGTGTCTTCCAAGATGACTCAAGCCGACAAGGATTTCGGCAAATATGCGCGGGCTCTTGAATTTCTCTGATCAACAATCATGATCCTCAATGAACGAGGATACGCCCGAACTTTTGACCGTGGAATTTGCGGAATTCTCACTTCAAGAGGAGGCTCATAGGTGCTGTAGGCCTCTTGGAAAGGGATTTGTGGGAAAGTCGTCTATAAAAAACTATTCCCAAGAAAATGCAAAAGGATTACAATGAGGTGACCATTTTTTTGTGCGTTCGACCCTATGACTCAGACTCATATCGGAAGACCTGTTATCTAACCTTATCTAATTATTCGATCAATATGTCTGTTTGCATTAATGATGGACGCTCACTGAATAGGCAATAGAGGAAATAGGATAACTGTAAAGTTAGGAGAATCGAGCGATCGAAGAAAAATCCCATTTATGCCCGCACACGATCCCGTTCACCCATAGCCATAGTGGCAGCCGCAACTGAGCACCTGAAAGGTGTCCTTCTCATTCTTCGCGCCCTTCTCACACAATTCATTCATATGGACACGCAGAGAAACTGCCGAAAGAGTTCCAAAAAAATCGAAAAAAGACCTATGATGGGAGGAAAGAAGTTCAACTGGAAAGTTACAGGATGGTGCTCGGAATTTCCACAAAAGGTGAAGGATGAAACATTTGGAATTGATCAACTCCGTTCCGGGATATGCCCACGAAACCTACATTCAACCAAAAATCAACTCGTATTTGAATAAGATTTGGCATATACAACAACTTGCGGGAGTTGATCGTTGTAGAAAATAGTGTCTTAAACCTATCAATTCACTGAGCCCCAATGGCTTTCTCCGCCCAGGCAGGAAAAGATCCAGGATATGGTTCACTGCCCACATAAGTGTGAGCGAATTCACTTGCCACTTCATCGGAGCTACCGTATAAAAAATCTCAACATCAGTCCTAGTTGTTGATACACAACACGTTTGGCTCTCAAGATGGAGAGCGCCGGATTTACCCAGCAGCTGGCCCCCGGGTGGGCCAATCTATTGTTGGATATGTCGGTACTTCCCACAATCAGCTTCGTGATAGCTTCAAAGGCCGAGAGAAGCGTGGTGGATTCACGCATAGCAGCACATCGGTGTGAGAGATAGAGAAACCGGGTGGAATAGACTGGAAGTGTGAGAATACGAAGAGGCAGAAACCAACGGAAAGCGAATCGGGGCAAGGAAACACAGCAGCAGAATGCGAAATGTGAAATGATACCAGAGGCAAGGGAAGGAATGCACCGATGACGATCGAGAAGAAGAAGAAGAGGCAGATCTCGTATAGACGGTCGGGACGCAAGCTGCAACGTAGCGATGCTCCCGCCTAAAAGGGCCCCGTACATTATCACTACACTGAGTGCGGCCAACGAGCAGTTCCTTAGAACATGGTGATGAGGGGAATGACTGTGGCGTTGATGCGCAGCGTGGTCGTAAACGGAGTATTTCGCGTTTGCGGCACTGTGCTGTTTTGATCCGCCGTCATATCCATGGCATTGCGTGCAAATCGCGCCAAGGACACCGACATCGGCCGGCCGCTGATCGCTCCCATCGACACTTTTTTAACCTCCGCCCGCCGTGGACATCTTCGCAACATACGGTCATCGCCACTAGTAGTCAGCGGGCGATACGGTTGTGCATGGGATATCCCACAGGGAGAACGGAGTCCTCATGCGTGGGAGTTCAAGGGCGATACTGGCGAGAGAAACGCATAGCATGGTCCGAGTAGGTTCAAGAATCCCGAGAATTGCCAGTTCAAGAGAACCAACAATGAGTCAGACCTGACGGTTGCTTCGCATCAAAAGAAACGTTCGTACATTTGCACTTCCGCTTTTTCACATCCGTTCTGCTGCTCTCGCATGGCGTAAGCGCTCCAGTATTATCATGAAAGGAGGCCCTACTCTACCCAGGGTCGAGTATGGATTGATCCGTTTAAGGGGGAGGGGGGGGGAGTTCGTATCGTGGCAGAAAATTTTTAGTGATTCAGAATCTTTAACGGGCTTTTTCCTGATAGCTATAGCTTTGGATAAGGTTCCTAGAAATGATCGTCAAACGAGAACCACACTTCGCATTAAGTAGTAATTACGAGATGTGGTGTAGGTGGCGCGCACTAACATTTTCATGGTGCAGGGATCAAATCCCGCATCAACGCCCACCCGGCCAACCAAATTTTCTATCCCTTAGGGATCGGTGAATTGGTACCAGACTCTTCCGGAAGAATAAAAACGCTGACTTGTACATCGGCTGGCCCCACAAGTCATTACTATATAGTCCAAACCGCCTTCCTACCACCACGATTCTGAACTGAACTAGTATGCGTGGCGCATCCCAAGATGGGATGGCTTTGCGCCAAAACCTCATTTCTGTACTTCTAGTGAATAATCGAATAACTTTTAAAAGCACTTTTTTACATACCAACGACTTCAGTGACAGGAAAAATCTGTAAAAATGATCAATGAACAATGAAGGACCACAGCTGGCAACAGGTGTGCGTGGATTTCGGCCACGGACAAACTTTAATAGGAGAAATTTCGAGAATCCTCATCGAACTGAGGAAGCTGGAGCAGTAGCGACGTGAGCTCTCAGACCGGGTGAGAGGGGGAAGGGAAACGTATCCGCGTTCAGTACCGTATCCGCATTCGCGAGTTATAAGCCTCCAAAGTTTCGCGCCCCTATAGCATAACTACCCTCCCACGCATTCCTCCCTCCCTACATTCTGTACTGTGACATAGCCTTAGATACCCTCTATCGATGTGGCCCCTAACTTGCCCGCCACGCCGCGTCAACGCGGCGTGACGGCCGCGTTTCCGGAGGCAAACGCCGTGACAGCCGGGTACCTCAAACTTGGGTAACTAAACCAAAACGCATAACTGTTTCCACCGAAAATCAGCAAAGTTTCTGGTTTTTGATGCTTTTTTTCACTTTCACACACACATACACACATACACACACATTTGTGGACGAGTTGTCTCGAATTGGACGAGTTGTCGCGGGCGGGGTTAATTTTTTAAATTTTTGAGATTTTTTACGAATTTTTAAAGATTTTTTACGAATTTTGACGGATTTTTTTGATTTTTTGATTTTTTTCACACACACACACACACATTCTCTTCTGGACAACTCGTCCGAAATGGACGAGTTGTCGCGGGCGGGGCGTGTGGCAAGCACACGCACACGCACGCGCACAACCCTCACCGCGTTTACCGCGCCCAAGGGTGCGAAGGGGACGCGCGTTCGGCCCGCATCCGCGGGGCCGAACGGCTCCTCTGGGACACAATGGGCTGCTGCTCCCAGAGGCAAAATTTCGGCTCCTCGGGGACGCGCCGGCTTGGGACGCACATCAGCAGCACCCTCGGGGACGCGCCGGCTTGGGACGCACATCAGCAGCACCCTCGGGGACGCGCCGGCTTGGGACGCACATCAGCAGCACTATGAAGGCCCAATTTATTTTTGGTTTTGCAGTAAATTTTCGATCACTTCTCACAACCCCTTCTCCTACACCATGCATGATGGTCGTTTTAGATGAGGGGTTGCCGTGTGAAATGCATGTTATAAGGAACCCTCGAAGCGACCTATCTTCATAACCCTGCCATAATGAAGGGGGGAGGAGGAGGGGGAGGGGGGAGGGAGGGAGGAGGGTCGTTTTGTATTGGCACGGACAGGTTCTTCAGTACATATAACCTTGAATGATGATGGTGACAAGCCAAGTGGAAAGCATCAGGAAGAAATGTATGAATGATCAGTGGATGAATGAATGCTTTTCTGTGAGATACGTGAAACGAGACAAGAAATCCATGCAATCTTCACACGCAATGGATTATCAGCATTGAACGCTTCGAAAAAATGAGTACGTGGGATTCCTCGCGGAATCATAAAAAAATTCGAAGATAAATTCCTCAGATGCCAGATGGATTGGGCTCAGTTAAAACTGAAAATGAGGTTTATATGTTGCTGATGCATAGAAGAACAGCTGTTCTAGTTCAAGAAGGTGCTGACCTACCTGGAACAGTGTGGGAGAGCTTCCCATCCCTATCACCTTGGAACTATTTGCATATGAAATATCAGTCCACGTAAAAAAGCTCATGATATATCAATGGAACTTTCTGAAACCAGTTTAGCTTGACCTCAAGCTGAGAAGCGAGACATCAGGGCTTCTATGATTTTATCCGACACCGATAGCTCACTTCTGCCTAACTTCCGCTCAGAGCCTTCCCGACCTTCTGAAATGTGCTCGCTTTCGAACCTCTACCTAAATTTTGTCTGTTCAAATACAGAAGACAAGAATTCTTTCGCCAAGCGACTATATCGGCGCTACTTTGCTGTTTTCATCTAATCGTCGTGAACGCGAGATAAGAGAGCGGAGAGTGTTTGTTGAAAGGCTCGCAGCAGGCGCGCTACTGCCTCTATTAACCTCATGCCTCTCTCTCGAACCCACTTGGGGATTAGATCAGTTAGCATTCGATCAGTTGCCCGACCGGCAGAAGGCTACAAAGAAACACCTCATCAGGAGTAAAAGGAAGGGAAGTTCCAGAAGATATGACAAGTAAGGGCAGAAGCAGTTCTCTTTCTCACGAGGAAGGTGTAACTGACAAGTCCTCTTCATAAGTTCGAGACTAGCCTCTGTAGAATAAATGGAGACAGTCACAGCTGAGTGGAGGTTGACTAATTGACAGAGACCAAACTCATTGTCGCGCATATATTTAGGGATTGCACAGGGCACAAGAGCAAATATGCGACCCCCGACCTGCTCATATCCCCACTCACCTGGGCAGGTACTAGTCTTTCACCTTCTTTGGCTGGCAACTTGTTCCTTACGATCGACCTTAGTCATGCTGCACACCAAGGACGTAGAAAGGAAGTGTCCTTTAGACGTGAAAGGTCATCAAGTCATAAAGTGCTATGGCGCTCTGACGCAGTTTAGTAAGGGTGCATACTCTTCATCCTACAACTCTGAAGTGACCAGAAGAAGTAATCTGATCACTGGCCTCAAGTAGCCACCTCCATGGGACAATCGAGGTCGACGAGGGATCGCTGGCGACGATGCTGACACGTAGAAAGGAACCAGCGCCGACGACGCCGTTACAGCGATGCGGCGGCGGCGATGGCTGGCTGGTGGTGACGGAGCGTGATGATTCCGTATGAAGCACATTCCAAGCGCATGACGAGCCGCGCCATCGTCTTACTGTCAAGCCGGCATAAACTATCATTTTTCTACCAAAGTGACAAATTTCTTTCTTCGAATTTTTTTTTTTGGAAACACCTGTGAAAATTGGCAAACCTTAATCCTATCTGCAATTTATATGGACCGTGTTGATGAAAAAAAGGCAGAGTATCAGAAAAATATCTGTCCGATATGTCCCAAAAAACAGTAGACAATCAAGCCCCCCAAAGAAAACAACTGATTTGCCCGAGGGCACTTCACACCACAGCAATTCGCGGTGGAAATGTGAGGATTCACGTGCACTCAGCACTCATTTTGTGCGCCCTATAGGTACTGCTTCGCATTGCTTGGGAGAAATGCCCCAGCAGTGGTAAAAACGGTCTGGGAGCCATTCAAACTAGAGGGTCGACACAAGCACTCTGAAGCATCTACATATGAAGTTGATGGGACGATGAGGAACAACCAATTATGTACTTTCACTTCGGCAGCGGAAAAGGCGGTAGATTTTGTACTTCTTCCATGGACCCGTTCCCTTCGTTCCATTGTTAACAACCCCCATACCTACAACATGTCACTGAAAAATGTTTACAAAGTTGACGTAATCACGTCAATCAAGTGCAAGATTGTACCAATTGTACCAGTTCCCGGAACTATGCTTTAGCTTACGGCGTCATTCGTCCTTTGAAGCGTTATCGATTCCCTGCCTTCCACTTCCTCTGTATTAGAGGCTACAGCACCAGAAAGAGGTAATGCTCCCTCCAGCCCATAATAAGGCACCACTGTATTTTGATTCTCGATACCTCAGTGAATGCCTGACCATCTTATATGTACTAGGAAGAAAAGGCTGCCCTGGGATAAGTGAGGCGCACCTCACAGATACACAAACCCTAAAGCTGAGTTGGAGAGGCTTTAGTCATGGAGTGACACACATGATGGAGTAACCCGAAAGACATATGGGAACACCAGCGGAAGCAGCTTCAAACAATAAGAGGAGATAGAATGAGATTCTGTACAAATTGAAGAAATTAGAGATGCTTTTGCACAATTCTCAAGGGCATACGCAAGAAGAATGCAGAAAGACCAGTTAGAAAGTTCGAGTGGAGGTTCAGTGGGAGTAGTGAACAGTTTTCGGGTTAGTTCAAAGAAAAACACACATGACGGAGACCACCCCATTCGAACCGTGCGCGACTTCCGGCCTACCGCAACGATCCAGCTGCAGCCGGTGACCAGCGCGTCTCATCAGCTCGCAGCGCAGCGAAAAGCTGACCTACAATCCCACACCAAGGTCCGCTTGCTTAGGCTCAACAACGAGGCTTAAGCTGATCGCCTAAGCCAGTCTAACACCTTCTCACAATGAGTCACACAACATTGTGCACTTGTCAATGGAAAGCGGGGGAACAAGAAAACGCGTACATCACGTGTCAGCATTGAGTGTGACCGCTCACAGGAACTTATTGGGGAGGAACGAGAAGAGGAGAGACAAGCACAGAGGAAGACTCGAAGAAGTGGATAGTAGTGTAGTGAGCGAACACGCGAATGAACGGCGGTCAACGAGGAGCGGGGAATAGTGCTCGCCGGCGGGTGCTGTCGGTGCCGCGCTTGAGGAATGCAAAACACGCGCGGCTCATCATGATTTTGGCACGTTATCAACCTCTGCTGCGAATTCTAATATCTCACATTATATAACATCTATACTCCTATTCTGTACCACTCCCTTTCCCTCGTGGCCTCGGAATTGAGTTGAGTATCAGGGAGGGCTCAAATGACGCCATCATGAATCACAAATATCAGTATACCAGATCGCGTTTCAAAATAATTAAGATAACAAATCGCTTTGAAGAAAAACGCACTTAATTTTTTTTGACAAGTACGGGGCCACAAGAACTGTATGCACCGAAATTTACCGAGATGAATGATTACGGTAGGAAAAGACATTTCCACAGAGAATTCCACACGATGCAGGGAGCTCGTACGCCCACACATTTTTTTATTGGTGAGCGATTAGTTAGCAAACAGTAGTTGGACCTACACGAGCGCATTCAATGCATGCAATTGAACGGTTAAAATAATAAGAGCAGAGTAAGTAATGAATGAGGGAGTAGAGGAGATCGAGGAGGAGGTGTACTGAACCTCTCTGTCTCTTTCTCTCTCTGTCTGTGTGTGTGACGATATTAAAATATCGGCGAATGGTGCTGGAATGCGAACAAGACGATCAGGGACGGTTTGCGATCGATCGATGATTGGAGGGAGTGGAGTGGGACGACGATGAAGGAATTCGTCGCCGAACAGACTCACGATAACACGCTTCACGTGTAGAGAGGGTAGACACGATCCGCCAGCCGGAGTAAAGATGAAAGAATGGCGAAAACGAATTGGCAACGAAGCGTAGGGGGGACATCGTCCAGTTGAGCTAACTCAGGGACCATCGTCTGGCAGCTTCAGAAGTACTGCACGGCAGCCTACAGTAGTTGTTGAAAAAGAACGCGAAATATTTCTGGAATGCCGCCAGCTGCAGTGGAACTAGTAGCTGTGGCGGTGAGTGTGGGCACTGAAAAACGGTTAATCGGACTGTGAAATGTGACGTTGTGGTACGTCCTTTTGGTGTTTCTGAAGTTTCTCACATAACTCCCACCTCAACGCACACAGTAACGGCAAAAGTAGACGAACAAACGACCTGCCACAAATAATTTCTTTCGTTTACCAGATGCTTTCAACTTTTGATATGTTATGTAAACAGAGGTAAAACAAAATGTGCTATGTAAACAGCTACGTCAGACTTCTTCTAGCTACAGCGATCATGTGCGTGTGTTACATCCACGCTGTGTGCTGCAATGTACCGAACTTTTGTTTCATTTGATAAAAAGGTGGAGGGCAAGGTATTGAGCATTTATCGATCTCTTGTTCGAGACGCCATGCATTCTACTTCCATTTAGAATCTCAAGGGTGTATGAATGCGATTTGGACCACGCACTGGCTTTCGAGGTCAACTGATACGAAAGTAGCCCTTCCCCGACCAAGTGAAATGTGGCACCATTTCAATTGCACGCGAAAAAGCGGAGGTTGTTTGGCCTGTGTAGCCATTGATCGTGCCATTTGATCCTCGGACCTCGCGATTGAGGGCCACACTACTGGTTACATCATTTTGGTTCTACCTCACATTTATAACAGCTACACGAAAATGTGAAGCTCAAAATCCGCTCAAAATTTCAAACTGTTTGATCAGGTTAGCGAGAATTTTGCCGAGAGTCACCTTCATTCCTGAAGTTATTGGGCTTCTGAGGTATGCAGCTCAAGTGTATGAGACTAGAATTGAAGTAGATAGGACGACGAGAGCCGAGAATTTGGTTCAATGTTTTCAGTTAACAAAAACTGCTACCTACCCACTTGAGGAACTTATTCTAATCTCACCGGCACTGAAAAACGAATTCGATATTACGTTATCACGGTTCTTGAAAGTCCTTATGGATTGAACACCTTCCAACATCACAGAGTGTGAAATTTGGAAGTTAGTCAGCATTGCACATAAAACTTGCTGTGTAACGAAGAGGCCACCAATCAGTGAAAGTCAACGAACTAGGGAAAATTTTGTATGTCGCCATGCGAGTACATATTTCACAGACAGAATCAGCAACCACTTCATCGATGGTTCAAATTTCTATTTCAGTTTGTTTATTGTTTGTTTCAATTTGTTCTAAATGGGGCAATTTACAGCATTGTCCTCGTTCCATTCACTTCATCGTTATTTCAGTTCAATTCTTCGTTCTTGACCGAGATGAGAACCCAGAAAGAAAGTATTGAGAAGAGGGTGAAGGTGAGACAACACACAGAAAAGCCGGAAACGATAAATGAAATGGCGGAGACAATTTTAGTGGCGAATTTTTTTCTTTTCGAGATGCTTCTCTGTGAGCTCGATCTCCACACGAGAGTGAGCGCATCAAGCCAGGAGGTAAGTAGTTTCCGCAGACAAGCAGAAGAGGCCCTTCACATCACAGCCAGATGAATAAGGGTTAACGGTTCTTGGGAGTCCATATTGATATGACCTGTGTAGGACAGGGTCAATCACATAAAGAAACCTTTAAAGAAACCGAAGTTGGTTGAGGGCTGATAAATCTCTCAGAATTGTCTTCAACAAAGTGATTCATCCGTGATGGGTGTGTTGCAAGTGTTCAGGGGATTAGTGTAGGGTCAGATCACCGATGGCTGATTTACTTCACCAGTAGATTGATTTACTACTGATTTCAAAATCTTGGCTACGTATCTGGTCAACTCATGCCAAAGATAAAGACAAGGAAATATTTGTGAAGTTAAATATATAAATGATTAAGTTATAGCATCTTCCATTTTGAATACAATTCCTAACTGAAAGCAGATGCGACCGATCTATGATGAAGGTGAAAGCTGGTAACTGCAACAGTCCATAATACAATGTTTTATTCTCACAAGAATGCTAATTTCGTCGTTTCTATGTTGAATTATCCTCCACACAACACTGGTGACCTGACCTCCTGGATCACTGGTTGGAACATTTGCAGTCCATCCGTGTATAAAGTAGCACGAATGACTCCTTCGGATGATTGCTGCTTCGCACCTAGTGTGCGAAAATATCATAGATAATAGACCTAGTGATAATAGATACTGAGAGGAAAATTACATGATTAAAGCAGGCAGGAATGAATGGAGAAGGGCTCATGCCCGAAACGTCATCAATAAAAATAATTGAAAACCGGGCCTTCACTTGTCCATAATAAGCTTGTTTATGGGAAGAAAAAAATATATTAGGTTGTACCAAAAGTCTTGTAGGATTTTTCCAAAAACCTCCATAACTCGTGTTTACTTCGAGACAGATCTGGGCGGTTCAGGAGTATGTATGATAGAAAGTTCTCTGAGCTTTCTAATAAAATATATATTGACCTGCTAGATTCCGTGGAGAAAGCTACAAAGCCTGTAGTCTATACCCACTAAACATGCGGTGTCATCTACTGTGAGTGGTTTCGCGGCCCCAAAGCGACGTAATCTTGCAACTCCATCAGCACTGCATTGGGCAAGGGATGTGTGATCTAAGGGACCGTGCGTCGCTGGTCCGTCAGCTTCAGCAACGGCGAGAACGACATGGAAGGCAAGCCACGCTCGTAACTTTGCTGCTTCCGGGACGCGGAAGGATGTTTTTCCACGAAAAGCTGATACAAGGCAAGACAGTCACCGCTACCGTATACACCCTCCAGCTCCAGCAGCTAGCCGTCGCTGTTCGAGAAATGCGCCGGGGAAGGTCCGCGATCACCCTCCTTCATGACGACGTCCGCCACCACATCGCAAAAAGTTTCCAGGCCAAGGTACACGAGCTCGGCTGGAATGCCTGCCCCACCTGCCCTACTCTTTAGACATCACCTCTTCTGACTATCACCTTAGGCATTGTTCATAGTTCGCGATTCAGACGATCGAGTGATCGCGTCGATCGCGCGATCCGGGCGATCAGACGCATCAAAACCGCAACGCGTAACCACGCGGCGCAGCTGTATTGCCTGTTTTTCGAAAGTGTTGTTTCTTCGTTTGCGTTTATGTTTGTTTGTTCCGCTCAATGCATCGCTTTATGTGCCTTCATTGTTTATTTCGGATCTTATGTTGAGATAGGCCACATTCGAAAACACATGTCATGTCAAAACACGTCTGATGATGTGGCATGACGCCGCCACGTTTGCAAAGCTCGCTAGGCAAAGTCAGTCCGTCGCTTGTATGTTTCAGGGTGGTTACCCATTCTGTGCGTTGTTTATTCCTTTATTCTGTTCTTATTCTAATCTTCTTTTATTTTGTTCTTATTCTGATCTCTTCCTCTTTGACGTCATCCACTTGTAGGGGAGCGGTGTGGTATGTGAGAATGAAGAGAGTGAGGATGATAGGAAGAAGAGAGGATGGATAGTGATTGTGGAGTGCATAAAAGGGGTTGTGTCGGTCTAATAAATCATTCCTCTCCCTGTGTGTTCGTCGCATCGCAACTGGCGATCAGGATGATCCGGCGCGGGCGAGCAGGGCAAGGTACTGCCAAAGAAGAGAAGATGGCAGTTCTCTGGAACGCAATGGAACTTACCGGAGAGAGGCGGTGAGGACTTCCGGCAGCAGCCGAGAGAAGTCGGCCGCCCGTGGCATCAGGGTCGATAGAAATGAGGAATGCCATGATAAGGAAGGGAGTGATAGCAGCGCGGTCAATGTGGCCGGTGGAGTAGACCGGTCGCCGGTCGAACCACCGGTAATGTTGGAGATGAAAGTGAATGGGAAGAAGATCCCATTCGAGTTGGATACGGGCGCGTCACTCTCTATCATAGATGAGAAGACGTGGTATAGATTAGGCCGGCCGCAGTTAAGTAAAGCGGAGGTAGCGGCCACGGCCTTCGATAATAAGCGGATTGAGTTTCAAGGGAAGGTTCCAATCCACGTTGAGTTCGCCGGAAAGGAGGCGAAGGTCGATGTACATGTTTATAAGGAGGCGAGTCACTCCTTATGTGGAAGAGACATGATCAGGAAGCTTAAAATAGATTGTGGACCACATTACGGGAAGGTTCACGAGGTAGAACGGTTGTCCCAAGTAGAAATCAAAAGAGAAATAGTGCGTATACTGGGCAAAAACAAAAATTATCACCGTGAAGCCGATAAAAGAAGGGATAAAAGAAGGGTGGAGGAGTGTGGTTCGTCAGTTATGTTCGCGGTGCTGGCAGCAGCAGCAGCAGGGGGGGCGGGACAAGCCCCGCTCTACAACCCCCCCTGCATCGTCGTCCAGTCCCCCCCTGCCGTCCAACTGGGGACGCCAAGCTGGGGAGGGGGAGTCCCGGTGGTGGCCGCAATGGCCATGCAGCCGGGGGCTTCCTCCGCTCCACAATCGATAGGACGAAGACGCCGCCGCCCGCAGCGCGGTAAAGCGCTGTGGGCGGCAGTGCGGAACATTCGGCGGGATGTGAAGAGATTCCGCCTCCGCACAAGAAGCCGCACGAGAAGCCGCACAAGAAGCCGCGCGAAAAGCCGGAGCCCACAGCGGGCCAGAGGGCCGCGAAGCCGTAGTGGGGCCCGGCGGCCCCCGTCGTCGTCCCCGGTGCACGGGGACGGCGGCAATGAGATCTAGTCTTAAATAAAGAATTGAGTTAAGACAGTGTTGAGTCGCATAAAGAGTTAACACTTGTGGTCTGTTGTGGTAGACTGGGGTAGGGCCGCTCCCTCAGCGACTTGGAGTGACCGAATGGTCACTAGGGGGAGGTGTAGGGGAGCGGTGTGGTATGTGAGAATGAAGAGAGTGAGGATGATAGGAAGAAGAGAGGATGGATAGTGATTGTGGAGTGCATAAAAGGGGTTGTGTCGGTTTAATAAATCATTCCTCTCCCTGTGTGTTCGTCGCATCGCAACTCCACTGTCATTCTTCATTTCTTCTCGTAACATTGCCTACATTCAAGCCCCTCGGGCGTGCGTTCATTTTTGTATTTGCTTGCTCCCGCAAATTTGTCGAGGGTGAGTTCTTTGTGGATTCTTAGTTTCGCGCATTTCTTATGTTGTTCATTTAGCAAGCTTTTGCATCTCGGGGTTCTTCGCGAATTGAGCGGTTGATCTGATGTGAGTAAATTACGTTCAATTTTTCTACTTTTTCTTGAGCTAAATATTCAAGCTGCACTTTGAAGTTGATGTCCAATTCCACTACTTTCTGTGTCGCTGATTCACGCAGATTGGTCACCCTGAGATTCTACGATACTGCATCTTTGCGTGCCAAATGTGATCTCAGAAAACCGCGAAGTTGGACATCGAGATGAGGTCGCGGATGGGCCCTAGAATATCTTGCAGTCTCTTGCAATTTGAACCAATTCTAAGAACATAACCCCGGCCTATCTCTTTTCCATTATCTGACTGCTATGAAGAGTGTCTGAATGGGATATTTTTGACTACTGATGATGCTATAAGGATTATTTTGGCGCTAATGGCACAAGCTCTAAATAGAAAGGTATAACATGAAAATAATTGTGCTTGAGCATTAACATTGCTAGTTGTTTCTTGATGAGCAAGGATTCTGACCCTTTTTAAGATGAGAATACACGTGCTGAACCCGCTTGAATGCTTTAACGCTTTCTAGTTGCTGTGCTGGTAGATTTCCACCTATATTTGTAACAAGATCACCATGAAGCGTAAGCCGTCAAGCGGGTCTGCCTGCAACGGGAAAATATTTCCTCCATGAATCGTTGTTGTGTATTCGTTGACAATTGTGATCCTCCGGTAGGGTCGGAGAGCAGATAGTCAGCGGAAATTTCGAACCGCATTGACAGAGTGACATGCAACAGTCTGGAAATGCATAGTCACATAAGTTATAAGAATATAAGAGATGCAATAAGCTTTTGCGTTCAGATAAAATGGCATGGGATCTCTTCCGTGTTCATCTTATTGAACTGGTGGAAATGGAGCCAAGTATTTGGGATTTGGGTAGTGATGAGTACAGACTAAACTACAGGAAAAGGAACGCATGGGCACGAATTTTAAAAGCTATGAATGAGCAAGGACACAGTTGTGGCTGTGCGTTTATGAGTGCATTACAATTTTCAGCAGTTATAGATTCAGATTTCAATGTTACGTGAGTGAATTACGGGCTATTTGGAAGAACCTGAGAGACATGTGGAAAAGAAAAAAGCAACATCAACAGGCTCTGAAGCTGTAAAAGCATGGATGTACGGGGACATGCTCTCGTTTCTAGAAAAGGCCGAATTTCATGGGTGTGCTGATGTTTTATTATCTTACTGTTGTTTTATCTTGTTTATCTTCTTTTATTATCTTATTTTATCTCTTATTTATTACTTTACTTAGTGGAATGTTTGCAGAACTACCATAAGCAATATTGACGCCGACGGGAATTTCATCAGTGTTCCTGAAGAATTTAGTTCTAGTCCATCCCCTCCATGTAACTCGCCGAAAAGGCCTTCATTAGATTTTGAGAGTCCTACTATGAGAAAGCGACCGAGATCGAGGGAAGGTATGTGATCCCTGATAAGAATTAGGGTGGACAGCAGCGGCTGAGCAAGTTTTTTTTTCAAGATCCTTTGCAAATGATAAAGACAGCTACAGAAGCTGTGAAGAACCACGCGGAGCGCTTGAGTACTAAAGAAAAAGGAAAAATGGATTTGAAGACAGATATTCCGCATTCGGTGAGACATTTTATAGTTAATGTGCATAGTTGAGGATGATCGGATGTTGAGTGTGTGATGTGAGATGTGAGTGTGAGATGTGCACAGTTGAGGATGATGTTCTGCAAAATGGCGAACCCTCGGCAAAGAATACCGAATGTGGATTCGACCATTCGTCGAGCACTAAATTTACGATGTTGAATCGGTGAAGGGCCCTGAATAGTTGATTATTCCCGCTATGCTTGGCGTTAAATCTTCGTTTACTCGGCGTATCCGCGGCTGCTTGCGAATATGGCCGCACATAGCGGTACCCCTGGCCAAACTCACTGTCCACCAAATGTGGTATTGGACCCCGCGTCGGTGGAAAAATGTCGTCTCTTCTGTGGAAGAAACGCTGAAAAGAGGAGTGCAGATGAGCTATTTTACAGCTCTTCTACTTACTTTGATGTTGGAGTTTCTTAAAACTCCTGTATCTCACACTCGCCCTGGTGCTACTAAATCGAACAGGAGGATGCGATAGTAGCAGTCAACCAGGGCAAGTAGGATTATAGAAAAAGCCCCTTTATAGTTGAAGTACGTGCTGCCGGAATGGGCGGGCTTCTGCGATGCTGATATTTTTCCATAGACACGATACTTGTAGACGAGAAAGCGCTTAAAGTCTTACCCTGATGTTTGTGTATTTCCCATCTAAGAATCCGACAGTACGAGGATATACGTACCTTTCTTGGGTACGGATTGCAGTCTCTTTGAGATCCCTTTGCGTAAACGCAGGAAATGCGTCCGCGAAGAGCGCTAATATATTGATAATTATTGAAACGACGTGATGAATGCCCACATTAGATTCCCACCATTTTATAGCGTCCGCCACTTCATACACAATCGTACTTATTGTGGATTTGCCACAATGTACTTCTTCGGCCAAAGCGCTGAACGTGTAGCAGTGGTCCACATACCTTTAACCAATAACATTAAACTCTCATTCGTTGGTCTCCCATATATCATCGTCTACCTTAGAAATATAAATAGTCGGTGGCGACCGCTAATCGACGAAGCATGGTTTACGGGATGAAGCAGCGCCCTAGCTTTCCTCCCATACACTCGCTCGAACTCAGTCGGGGATAATCTGATATAAAGTTAAAGGATAAAGTTTTTGGCGTCAATCAATCCCTTCTGTGGGATGCGCCGCACATTGTAGTTCCATTCAGAATCGTGATGGCTGGTGAATGTGATGTGGCCTGTACAATGACTTGCGGTGGCCAGCCGATGTACAAGTCAGTGCTTTTATCCTCCCAGACGAGTATGGTACCAATCTACCGACCCCGGAGGGATGGAAGGCTTGGTTGCTTGGGCGGGCGTTGATGCGGGATTTGATCCCCGCACCATGAGAGTGGAGTGCGCGCCACCTGTCACTACACCACCTCCGCCCCTAATCTGATATAGTGTGTGAAATTGCTTGTTCCACACACAGCCAGATATTGGTCGAAAGTTCGCAGCTGAGAGTCTAGAAAGGGCACATGCTCCATGTGCACATACTCCCTGCTTCGTTCGAGTTCGCGGTAGCGACCATAGGCTTCTTCCAGTTGCTGCACAGCTTGGAGCAAATCAGCTGCTTCACAAGCCATACTCTAAGCTGTAGTTTATATTGAAAAGCTGCACTCGATTAATGCCCTTATTTACAGGTGCCACAGATATTGCGGTTCGATGTTGAGATCAGTTCTTTTTGTGATACAATTTCGATTGTTTTGTTTCAATTGTTAATTTTTGATCTGAACGAGAAGAGCTTCACTGTGTTACGTGCCTCCAATTTGCGTTTCGTGCGTGTTTCATGCCTCCAATTGTACTGTGGAATTTTTTTCAAGAAATGAGGATTTGGCTTTCGTCATCTCCTTTTTTGGAGCCACCACGCACTGTTATTCCATGCACTATTGAACATTTCAATGTATGCTTTCCATTTACCACTAAATTACATTTGCATCGAGGTCTTTTCGTGAGTAGGTGCTTTAGTTTTGTAAGAGATTTCTTAAAGGCATATACAGAGATCTCACAAGTGAATAGAGTGAAAAAGCAGCAGAATAGGATGAATCTTCAATAGGATAACGAAACACCGATCGTGATTCAGTTACTAAGAAAAGAACTGGCTTCTTATAAGATGCACCAGCAAAAATTAAGCGAACTACTTACTGCAATCGGGAGGTGCACCTATAACTCGAGAAGTTTCTACTATCACCTGAATCGCTCCATTGCCTGATTTGCTTAATCGATATGTATCTTTTCCCTTCCGAGTGAATCGGGCGATCCACGCGATCGCGCGATCGCCTGAATCACTCGATCAATATGTATCTTTTTCCTTCCGTCTGAATCGTGCGATCGCCTGACTCGCGAACTATGAACAATGCTTCACCCCTGAGAACCAATGGTAATACATGTCATGATTAAAGCGACCACCTCCTTTGCAGGCAGTACCACCACTATTGAAGTACTTATCGCTGGCATTGCACAAAATTGCTTTAGAAAAGGGTTTTGGTCCGGTTACTTTGTGATTTTCCAATAATTGGACCCGTTTTATTTCGGAAGCCATTATCCTTGCTGCACTGTTTTTTTACCTTTACTGCTTTCTGTGGCATAAGCTGTTTCCGAAACGAATTCATTTTTTGAAAGCTTAGCTTGGCGCTGTAGCTCCTGGCCGTCGCGCTGTACACCTCACAACACATTCATTACTTCTGAAAGTACTCTCACAAAAGTGTGAGGCGATTTGTACGAAAATCACCCACCATCCAGAGATGCAGGTTCTTTTTCTTATCGCTTTCGCCATAAAGTTCAAGCCGAAGATAATCGTGTAAACTGTGGTGGCATATTGTGAAATGTTAGTTGATACCAGTGAAATACATGTTGATACCTCCCTCTGCTCAGTAGGTAAGGATTTGTCAAGCGGTCAGTACTTTCTATATAGTTGGAACATATGCATGCATATTAGGTAGGAAACAAGTTTCTGCTCTTTAGGATCCAATGAAAAAATCTGATATTTTACAACGATAATGTTGGGGAGCTTTCCAATTTTGAGCTCTCTGTAAAAGCCCAGTCCTCCTCTAACCGTTTCACTACACCTTGATGCCAATTCGTGAGATATTTTTTGATCTAGGTCGGTGGAATGTTGTCTTTTTTGGAAGTGTCCATTATTTACGACGACAACTCATATACTTGAGATAGCAGCGGGTTAATAAAGTGATAACTGAATCGGGCATGTGAAAGCACCCTTGACTAATCTTGTGAAACGAGGTTATCCAGTGTCATTATAGGAGGACGGCTTAGCTTTGGTAGCGGAGTTTTCTCAGGTAGCTGATCTCATTCCCGATGGAAGTGGATTACAAGAATTATTTTCTGAATTTATTAATTTTTTGAGACATGTTTTTGCGTCTGGGACTGTTCTCACACAACCAAGCTCAGTTTATGGTTTTTTCGGAAAATGCTCTTCTGCAACTTTTACCCTGAGCCTGCGATGTGTCGTCATGTCTGTACTATTCTCTCCTTGCGATGCTGTTTGATACTGCCCGAAAGGACATTGCAAAAGTTTCTGCTAAAGGGTAGCTTAAGTAGCTGAAAATGTTGTCTGGCAATTCTTACAGAATTTTCAATGATAGTTTGTCCCATGATAGAAGATTCGATGTATAACAGTGCAATGATAGGTAACTAGTAAAACAGTGCAAGTTAGCCGTAACTTTGTCCACGGCCTAACTCTGATTCATGTGTTTGCAAAATTTACAAATTCCTTGTAAAAGCTGTAAAGTACCCACATATGAGTGCTTCAATGTGAAAATGGGCAAGAACTGGTAATTAGTAAGACAGCAACGATGTGAAGTTTATTATCACAAGGAGGCACAAAATCAACAGAATCCACACGTCTTCGGACACACCTTCATCACAGTGGCTTGAGAAAGCTTCATTCGGTCGCAAAAACCTTGAGCCTTGAGCGAAAGGCAGCTGGAAGAATACTTCAGCTACTTCGAAGTCAATAAATTAATGAAATTCAAAGTTTCTTACTTAGAACTGTCCACGCATCTGAAGCCAGTTCCTGTTATCACGGGAGAAGGAGAAGGTTTCACATTCGGTACCGCTGTGGCTGGTGCTTTTGTCACAGAAGATGGATTAGGTTCTACAGTTGCAGCTCCTTCAGGAGCAACGTCAGGGCTTGGCTTCGATCTATCACTTGTTGCAGGAACTGAACACATTTGGTGGAATCAAACACATTATAAATATAGCGAAAACATCCAAAGCATACCGTGTCGGTATTCGAGGACAGTCTTCGAGGTGTCAAATCTGTTATAGGTTATTATTGGAACACGGTTTGAATATGAACGAAGTGTTGTTCCAGCAGCTTTAGGTGAGCAGAACCTTCAATCAAGTCTCTAGGATATCTTAAAACCTCCGCTCTAGAATATAAGTAGTACCACTATATACTCACTATAGTTCACTAATTCACTATAACAGTACCTGTAGCCAGTAAGCGTTTGATCTTTGTTAGTCTTAATCTCCACACCAGCATAGACACATCCGTCAATAGAAACACCCATTTCGTAGTCTATTAGTCTCACTTCAATTTCGGTTCCTTTTGGGGACTGTAAAAATCAAATGCGGTCGATAGCCTGTAAACATTTTGCCACTAATTATGGGGTAACTGAAGAGATTCCTGTGAGAGATTACTTCGAATGTTCCTGACGTTGCTCATCAATCAAATGCATGCCAAAATGTATATGAATTGAAATTGCATGCATTTAATAGAGTATAAGACATACTTCAATCCAATAGTTGCACATATCAAAGTCATCGACCTGATCACCACCACGGCCAATTACATCCTCGAATCTCACCCAGGCAGGGGAGGCTTGAATCGTTCTGCCACATCCTGATGGCTGAAAACAATGCTCCTTTCAATCTGGTTATTACACATTCTCGTTTTAGTCTGGCTCACTCTTTCGTTGCAAAGATTTCCACCGTAACCTCCAGGACAGATGCACCTTTGACAGTCTTGAGGATGAGGAAATCCGCCCATCTGGCACTTAGCTGATTTATCAGGAACGCATTTTTCTAAATCATGTAATTAAGGGAGACGATAACTGTTATAGTATTCCATGTTGCATGTATTCGGATCTATTGTATCAGCGCAATTGAACTATGTGAGCAGGTTATGCCGAATGAGATGAATCACTGAATAATAACATGTTTCGTGTCTCGCGAGAAATGTGTGTAGTTTCGGCAGACCAGCAATTTTTATGGAGTCCTCCAAATGAAGTACGTCAAACCTTTGCAATGGTAGTGTTCATTGACAATGGAGAGGTCCGTGAACGAAATGATGTGAGATCCCAGAGTCGATTGATACATTTCATCTTTCGGTACAATTGTTGGTCGGCCTTTTGCAATGAATTTTGCTCCACTGTTAATAAATTGCACATTAGTATATGTGAACAACTTTGTAGCCATTCCTGTCCCGAGCCTTGATGATTATTAAACTGAGATAATTACGACACTAGTATAAATGTAATAACTGGTTACTGAAAATGGAACACTGATTTGACTAATTATGAAAGCAAACATACACTGTTCCACCATAGTGCATAATACTACCATAGTCGTACTTCACATGGTAATTGTCGGTTCTATCTGGCGTCTCTTTGTTGAAATCATTGATGAAATTGATATGAAAAAAAAGATTGGTATTTATTGCTCACGGTGCATGCATATTTTCATATTACTGAATGTTCACTGCTCAATCATTTTGAAATCTAGCTTGATTATTACGCTTTCAATCAAATCAGACTCTTCAGGCAAATATACTCCCAGAAACAGATTCTGCCAAAAACCAGACCACATAAAAACATGTTGCTCAAGAATGAGTTAATTCAAAATTCAACCCAATGGATTTTGTTGAAAGCGCCCTTTTTTCCATAGCACTGCGAGACTTCATCATCATCGGAATTTTTCGCGATAACGTTGGTGTTCAATACGGAGGAGTACTTCAAATGTGGAAAGAGACCATGGGCACGGAAACGGTGGTAGCGAAACTCACGATTATGGGGGTATTTGATGCTTTTCATTGGCCTTAGCTTATTGGCAGATATCCTGTAGGTGATCTCTTCTACGAGAGGGATTTCTACGTGTTTTACCTGAACCTGATTTTTTTTTCAAAAATGCGCGTACATTAGATCAATACGACAGCGTTGCAAAGCTGTGAAAACATTTCACGACGAGAACAGCTTGATGATCTCATCCTAAGGTTTGATCATTTTTGTTGCTTATCTATCACAGGGTACATTGATCTTTTGCACAGTAGTCCAACTCGCTTTGACCCTTACATGTAATTCCATCAAACCTAACGAGTGAAGTCTCAATGCTCTTACTGCACGGAGTTTAAACAGACGTGAATTTTTTGCTAAGCACTCACCGTGACAAGATCTATGGCAACATCAATGAAGTCGTCACGATCAGTTCGAGAGTGGGTGTGGAAAAGTCCAAGAGAGTGGCCAATCTCGTGCGAAGCGATGCCTACCGACTCACAACCGCCTCCTAGCGAAATTTTTTGTTCGCGACCGATCCTTCCCACGTTGCTACTACAGCCTGCTCCCCCGGCCACCATTATTCGAGCATCTGCTGAAACCGAAAGGCAATTTGAAGTCATCATGGACCCGCTTCTGCTACACAGTATTGATAAACTGAGTAATCTGCATATGCACGACCACAGTAATCATTTCATCGGTCAAATGTCTGGAAAAACGACCCATTTTATATAACCTTAATTACCCGTAATTATTATTACCTCTTTGGTTTTGCACAAATTTAACGCAGGTATCCTTTTCCCACAGTTTTGCTGCTTTCGTGAAGACATTACGCACCTTCATACCTGCAATTTGGTGAGTATTGTTACCTTCTATGCACTCTATCAAACATGAAAGCACTTACTGGCGGAAGGATGGAAGTAGTAGTTCACCCCCTCACTCCATATATTTGCTGGATACTTTTCGTCTACAAGCGCTTGACGTTTCCTACGCGGCTTTGAAAGTGATGAGGAATTCATTTCAGCAAGCTGTTCCTCTGTATCATGGTCGATCTCATCAATTTGTTCTCTACAAGAACATTCCATGAAAATTTGATCTGTGCAGTTTGTTGTACGTACTCTGTTAGAATCATGTCACCCTGATACATATCATCGGTGATGCCAGTGTTATTATTGATTTCGGCAATGGTGTCGCCTTGCGGATTGATATGGTCCCTATCGAAGAACCACGCTTTTAAGTTCTGTAAAACTGAGTAATTGTGATACTGTCTGCTAGAGCACCAGCTCACATCCCATCTCCATGTGCGCTCGATACACAATGGCTCAAC
This sequence comes from Trichostrongylus colubriformis, assembly GCA_963978905.1. Lineage (NCBI taxonomy): Eukaryota > Metazoa > Nematoda > Chromadorea > Rhabditida > Trichostrongylidae > Trichostrongylus > Trichostrongylus colubriformis. The sequence continues at coordinate 37,234,359 of OZ022258.1, read as the reverse complement.
TTCGAAAACCAGTTCTTAATATATGACTTATGTGATATATGCCATGAAAGCACGGCCAATAGCTGATGAACAGTACCTTAAACTTCTCCATGAGTGCCTTCAAGCGCTGCGGTGTTTGCTTGAACGTCTTCACTATTTTATTTTTCATGTTTTTAAGCTTGCTTCGGACTTTCAGGAATACCGTAGTATTGGTGAGCTGAAATTATTAGAGAGAGGGTATGCAATATGTACTCATAGATTCAAATAAGCGGGAAAGGAACATATCTGGGCACACAGTGAACCCAAAAGTGTAATTCTAATCGAGGAATGATATGAAGCAGAAACCATTGAAGAAAGAAAAGCACCTTTCCATATCCCTCAATCGTTGCATTCTTGATTCTTGCACCGACGTTCTTTGCACCAGAAACCACTTTACTCAAGAGACCTCCTTCGCTTAATCCAACTGTGGCAACAAACAAGAGTAAAATGAGGAATATAAGCCTCATTCTGTAATATGAAATTTCATCTCTGCAGCATTGAGCAGGACCCGTTCGAAGGAATCTATCGCGGCAGTCCATTCTCACATAATAACCTGCTGATGTCTAATAACAATTTTGCAGTTTTAGGATGGTATGCTTATTCGGTCAACGCTCAATCGACATATTTTTTACCATTCAGTCCAAACCTCGCATAAATTTAGGCGGTTGACGTGTATCATCCGTGTAGGAGAAAAGGCATTTTCAGAAAGGTAGTGATATGCCCGAAGACTATGTGAATTATACCAATAGCTGACATGGAACGGTTGAATGAGGAGTGCTATGCTGCATCGCTCTCACTTCCATTTTATAGTCATCTGATCCCACTGCCTTCTGATATTTCTCGTACATTTACAACAGCTGTTAAAACAGTGGAACATTGTCATGCCATATCGGACGCTGGAGGTCTTCTTCAAAGGAAGTGCAAGCATTGCACACATATTGTAGGAGAGCCGCTTTCTCTTACACTTAGGCAAACGATTCATTTCGTTGGTGGACACTTCTTTCCTGTTAAACAAACTGCTGGGAGCACATAGCCATCGCGTGGCGCTGGGAGCATTTAGACATCGCTTGTTGCTCTCATCATGCGCTTTAGAAAGAATTCTGGAGTATATTTTTGTTCGATAATCTTCCAAAGAAGGTGCCCATGAAAGAGCTGGAAGTAGGCAAGCCACATGAATGAACATGATTCATGCAAATCAACAAAGCAAAAGGGAATCAATCAAAAACATGCTCCTGTACGCCTGATCATTCCCTTCAAATCATGGAGTATGAAAGAAAATAGCATCTTGTACTCTTGCGACACTTCAAGAAGTCTAGTGACCGATTAAACTGAACTTCTCGTGAACTCGTCTTGCTGGCATTTTTGTCTTCGTCTGGATTTCTGCCAGTCTCATTCAAGATGACTCAGTGAAGAGCGTGTAGATTACAGACAGCAGAGAGATTGGACGATAAATGCCAGTGCCGTGTGGATCATCTTTCTTCTTTAGCGAAACAGTTCTCATGGTCTTTTATGAGGTGGGTACCATGCATTCTTACAGGTAACGAGTGAAGGCCTGGCCAGAGCTTTGATGAGGACTGGCGGGGGAACCTTCATTTAATACGGTCTGATCCTGTCGATGCCGTGTGTTGTACCGTTCTTCACCGACGAGATGACGTGTCTGACTTGCAAGGGAGAACTAAAGGAATTGCATATCCATCCTGCCTCAGATTTCTCCTAGGCATATAGACGTGGCTATTTTAAAGATCTGAGTCGAAAGCGTTGATGACCTTCTCTATTGCTCCCTGAGAGGCAGTAACTGTACCTTCCGAACATCGGAGACCAGTCATTTGGTCTTATAAGTGGCGAAACATCGGCAGGCATTGCGGATACTCCTCGCAACCTCTGCTGGTTGAGCCGGCGCTGCTGCTCTTCTCGCTTTGAGTTCTTCTTTTACCGCCTTTCTGCACTGCTTCCCAAGCGCCAACATCAGTTGCTAATCACGTGCGGCTTGTGCTGCTCAACGTTGGCGCATTAGCTCGACAACTTCCAGAAAGAGACGCCTCCTAGTGGCTTTTGAACTCTGCCCTCGTGGCACAATCACGAAGACGTCCAACGAGCTGGATGTACTCCTCGTCAGTATTTTCGTATATAGGAACCCTTCCATACAGCGGAGCGAGAAACGAGGTGTGTTCAGTTGATGATTGTTGAAGGACTTCGCTTCTTGAATTTCGCGGCTCTCTTTTCACTTATCGAAAAAAGGAAGCTGCGCGGACGAGTCGATGATCTGACCTCGTGTAGAACGTCGACGTCGGTCAAGCAAAACCTTTGATTAAAGATGATGTGATCAGTATCGTTACGGAATTGCTCAGGTTGTCCACCGGATGACTTACAAGTCCATCGCGGATGAGAGGGCTTTTGAAACTGTGAGTTATTAGTGCTGAAGTTGGTACCGAAATTAAACCACATCGTAAACGTTCGATTTGAGTTGTCAGATTTTCACGAATTGATGTTCATGGTCAAGCGCGTGTTGACAAAAACGTCCACACTGCCATACCCTCTCCTGTTCCATCTCCCAAGAAACGATCCTTATCTTGTCTCATGAACGGCATAAAGCGGGCGACGTCTTCCTGTCTCGGTCAGTCCGATGACGTCGTACTTGATCTTTTTGGCTCGTATTTTTTACTCGCCTCCGATGCAAGGGTTCGTGTGTTGAAAGTACAGATCGCAATCTTATTGTTAGTCCTCCTTGATCAAGGCAGCCTGTTATGGCTTTGACATACAGCAGCCTTTCTAGAGCGGTCTTAACCAACGCTGCCATATTGGGGGGCTCCCTAAGGTTTAGGGAAATGAGGCCGATTCTTGTTATTTTTTCGACATGAAAAAAAGCCCGAGTATCTTGCCAGGCTCTGTCGTGGACGCTGAGTATACGCCGGGTAGTCAGCCAGGTTATTCCGATTGTGGGTTATTTATTGGAGGCCATCCCGGACCGCCTTTCATGTAAATACCGGTCGTTAAAGTGCGAAGTGTCTGAATAATGCTTGCATTTCCTCCAAAGAACACCTTAGGCACATTCCAGGGTAACTCTGAGTGGGTAAAAGCGCTAAAAAATGAAATCAGAGATGATGAGGAATACGGCGACAAAGAAAAATCCGAAAAATGTCTTCGAAAAGGGCGAAAATAAGGCTTCCTGTCATCTGGCCTTGGACGAGATTACCGCGTGCAAACGAGCCTTTGAATCAGTTTCCGCTGGCTGGTATCAGGAGGAACTCTAAGGAATCTCCTGTTTCCTCGCGTCAACATCTCCTTTATCAGTGGAATCTCTTCCTTATCTAATCTTATCACACGAATAGTAACCTCTTTTGTCACGTTGTTGTCACTGTTGCCACCGTCATTGCCAACCATCACCGTCACGTCTGAGATGGGGGCGCCCGAGCTCCAGGGTGCGATCGAGCTGGCTTAAAGAGCTCAGCGCGCTGCGATGATTCATCATCGCGCTTCGTTATGTGCACAGCCTCCCTGCCCACTTGAGGAACTATTAGGTCATGTGAAAGGGCTGCAATGTTCTCCTAATCCTGGAATGTGCCTTTGAGTGTCAGATAAAGAGCATCAATAAAGTCTCTACCACCTTACACGCTTCACCAGCCACCAGTGATCTTTCAGCTGGACTCAATGCGGGAAGCCAACTGCACTATACAGAACGCCCCCACATGTGTGCGAGAAACGACTACTTGGACAGAGGGGGTTTGAATCAGTCCAGCCCAGGAAAAACGTCCATCCCCTGCATCTACCTTCGTCTTAAGGTGAGTACATAGTGGCTTTTAGTCAGGAGTTGGCATCAGTACTAAAGGGTTGGACAGGGCAAAACCATCATGTCTAAGTTTTCATCCGCCGCTCTCGAAAAAGGTTAGCTCAACTGAAATAGAAGACATCGGAGTGTAGGTCAATGGTAGGCATCTACATCACGTACGCCTCGCTGCGACATCATGCTCATAACACCGACAGTCTACCATAAGGAGCGAATGCCAGCTGAATTCGACTGCGAGTGTGAAAGAACCGGTTTACAGGTAACCTATCGAAGACGATGTTCATGAGGAACTGAATGGTGCCTGATGCCCCACTCACGCTCAACGGAACGATATAATTAAATGTTCCATAAGTATGATTAGGGAAATGGATCGTTTGCTGAAGAGAAAATCAGCTCTCCCGTAAATTGTCTGAATAATGCTTGCACTTCCTTTGAAGAAGACCTCCAGCGTCCGATATGGCATGACAATGTTCCACTGTTTTAACAGCTGTTGTAAATGTACGAGAAATATCAGAAGGCAGTGGGATCAGATGACTATAAAATGGAAGTGAGAGCGATGCAGCATAGCACTCCTCATTCAACCGTTCCATGTCAGCTATTGGTATAATTCACATAGTCTTCGGGCATATCACTACCTTTCTGAAAATGCCTTTTCTCCTACACGGATGATACACGTCAACCGCCTAAATTTATGCGAGGTTTGGACTGAATGGTAAAAAATATATCGATTGAGCGTTGACCGAATAAGCATACCATCCTAAAACTGCAAAATTGTTATTAGACATCAGCAGGTTATTATGTGAGAATGGACTGCCGCGATAGATTCCTTCGAACGGGTCCTGCTCAATGCTGCAGAGATGAAATTTCATATTACAGAATGAGGCTTATATTCCTCATTTTACTCTTGTTTGTTGCCACTGTTGGATTAAGCGAAGGAGGTCTCTTGAGTAAAGTGGTTTCTGGTGCAAAGAACGTCGGTGCAAGAATCAAGAATGCAACGATTGAGGGATATGGAAAGGTGCTTTTCTTTCTTCAATGGTTTCTGCTTCATATCATTCCTCGATTAGAATTACACTTTTGGGTTCACTGTGTGCCCAGATATGTTCCTTTCCCGCTTATTTGAATCTATGAGTACATATTGCATACCCTCTCTCTAATAATTTCAGCTCACCAATACTACGGTATTCCTGAAAGTCCGAAGCAAGCTTAAAAACATGAAAAATAAAATAGTGAAGACGTTCAAGCAAACACCGCAGCGCTTGAAGGCACTCATGGAGAAGTTTAAGGTACTGTTCATCAGCTATTGGCCATGCTTTCATGGCATATATCACATAAGTCATATATTAAGAACTGGTTTTCGAAGTTGAGCCATTGTGTATCGAGCGCACATGGAGATGGGATGTGAGCTGGTGCTCTAGCAGACAGTATCACAATTACTCAGTTTTACAGAACTTAAAAGCGTGGTTCTTCGATAGGGACCATATCAATCCGCAAGGCGACACCATTGCCGAAATCAATAATAACACTGGCATCACCGATGATATGTATCAGGGTGACATGATTCTAACAGAGTACGTACAACAAACTGCACAGATCAAATTTTCATGGAATGTTCTTGTAGAGAACAAATTGATGAGATCGACCATGATACAGAGGAACAGCTTGCTGAAATGAATTCCTCATCACTTTCAAAGCCGCGTAGGAAACGTCAAGCGCTTGTAGACGAAAAGTATCCAGCAAATATATGGAGTGAGGGGGTGAACTACTACTTCCATCCTTCCGCCAGTAAGTGCTTTCATGTTTGATAGAGTGCATAGAAGGTAACAATACTCACCAAATTGCAGGTATGAAGGTGCGTAATGTCTTCACGAAAGCAGCAAAACTGTGGGAAAAGGATACCTGCGTTAAATTTGTGCAAAACCAAAGAGGTAATAATAATTACGGGTAATTAAGGTTATATAAAATGGGTCGTTTTTCCAGACATTTGACCGATGAAATGATTACTGTGGTCGTGCATATGCAGATTACTCAGTTTATCAATACTGTGTAGCAGAAGCGGGTCCATGATGACTTCAAATTGCCTTTCGGTTTCAGCAGATGCTCGAATAATGGTGGCCGGGGGAGCAGGCTGTAGTAGCAACGTGGGAAGGATCGGTCGCGAACAAAAAATTTCGCTAGGAGGCGGTTGTGAGTCGGTAGGCATCGCTTCGCACGAGATTGGCCACTCTCTTGGACTTTTCCACACCCACTCTCGAACTGATCGTGACGAATTCATTGATGTTGCCATAGATCTTGTCACGGTGAGTGCTTAGCAAAAAATTCACGTCTGTTTAAACTCCGTGCAGTAAGAGCATTGAGACTTCACTCGTTAGGTTTGATGGAATTACATGTAAGGGTCAAAGCGAGTTGGACTACTGTGCAAAAGATCAATGTACCCTGTGATAGATAAGCAACAAAAATGATCAAACCTTAGGATGAGATCATCAAGCTGTTCTCGTCGTGAAATGTTTTCACAGCTTTGCAACGCTGTCGTATTGATCTAATGTACGCGCATTTTTGAAAAAAAAATCAGGTTCAGGTAAAACACGTAGAAATCCCTCTCGTAGAAGAGATCACCTACAGGATATCTGCCAATAAGCTAAGGCCAATGAAAAGCATCAAATACCCCCATAATCGTGAGTTTCGCTACCACCGTTTCCGTGCCCATGGTCTCTTTCCACATTTGAAGTACTCCTCCGTATTGAACACCAACGTTATCGCGAAAAATTCCGATGATGATGAAGTCTCGCAGTGCTATGGAAAAAAGGGCGCTTTCAACAAAATCCATTGGGTTGAATTTTGAATTAACTCATTCTTGAGCAACATGTTTTTATGTGGTCTGGTTTTTGGCAGAATCTGTTTCTGGGAGTATATTTGCCTGAAGAGTCTGATTTGATTGAAAGCGTAATAATCAAGCTAGATTTCAAAATGATTGAGCAGTGAACATTCAGTAATATGAAAATATGCATGCACCGTGAGCAATAAATACCAGTCTTTTTTTTCATATCAATTTCATCAATGATTTCAACAAAGAGACGCCAGATAGAACCGACAATTACCATGTGAAGTACGACTATGGTAGTATTATGCACTATGGTGGAACAGTGTATGTTTGCTTTCATAATTAGTCAAATCAGTGTTCCATTTTCAGTAACCAGTTATTACATTTATACTAGTGTCGTAATTATCTCAGTTTAATAATCATCAAGGCTCGGGACAGGAATGGCTACAAAGTTGTTCACATATACTAATGTGCAATTTATTAACAGTGGAGCAAAATTCATTGCAAAAGGCCGACCAACAATTGTACCGAAAGATGAAATGTATCAATCGACTCTGGGATCTCACATCATTTCGTTCACGGACCTCTCCATTGTCAATGAACACTACCATTGCAAAGGTTTGACGTACTTCATTTGGAGGACTCCATAAAAATTGCTGGTCTGCCGAAACTACACACATTTCTCGCGAGACACGAAACATGTTATTATTCAGTGATTCATCTCATTCGGCATAACCTGCTCACATAGTTCAATTGCGCTGATACAATAGATCCGAATACATGCAACATGGAATACTATAACAGTTATCGTCTCCCTTAATTACATGATTTAGAAAAATGCGTTCCTGATAAATCAGCTAAGTGCCAGATGGGCGGATTTCCTCATCCTCAAGACTGTCAAAGGTGCATCTGTCCTGGAGGTTACGGTGGAAATCTTTGCAACGAAAGAGTGAGCCAGACTAAAACGAGAATGTGTAATAACCAGATTGAAAGGAGCATTGTTTTCAGCCATCAGGATGTGGCAGAACGATTCAAGCCTCCCCTGCCTGGGTGAGATTCGAGGATGTAATTGGCCGTGGTGGTGATCAGGTCGATGACTTTGATATGTGCAACTATTGGATTGAAGTATGTCTTATACTCTATTAAATGCATGCAATTTCAATTCATATACATTTTGGCATGCATTTGATTGATGAGCAACGTCAGGAACATTCGAAGTAATCTCTCACAGGAATCTCTTCAGTTACCCCATAATTAGTGGCAAAATGTTTACAGGCTATCGACCGCATTTGATTTTTACAGTCCCCAAAAGGAACCGAAATTGAAGTGAGACTAATAGACTACGAAATGGGTGTTTCTATTGACGGATGTGTCTATGCTGGTGTGGAGATTAAGACTAACAAAGATCAAACGCTTACTGGCTACAGGTACTGTTATAGTGAATTAGTGAACTATAGTGAGTATATAGTGGTACTACTTATATTCTAGAGCGGAGGTTTTAAGATATCCTAGAGACTTGATTGAAGGTTCTGCTCACCTAAAGCTGCTGGAACAACACTTCGTTCATATTCAAACCGTGTTCCAATAATAACCTATAACAGATTTGACACCTCGAAGACTGTCCTCGAATACCGACACGGTATGCTTTGGATGTTTTCGCTATATTTATAATGTGTTTGATTCCACCAAATGTGTTCAGTTCCTGCAACAAGTGATAGATCGAAGCCAAGCCCTGACGTTGCTCCTGAAGGAGCTGCAACTGTAGAACCTAATCCATCTTCTGTGACAAAAGCACCAGCCACAGCGGTACCGAATGTGAAACCTTCTCCTTCTCCCGTGATAACAGGAACTGGCTTCAGATGCGTGGACAGTTCTAAGTAAGAAACTTTGAATTTCATTAATTTATTGACTTCGAAGTAGCTGAAGTATTCTTCCAGCTGCCTTTCGCTCAAGGCTCAAGGTTTTTGCGACCGAATGAAGCTTTCTCAAGCCACTGTGATGAAGGTGTGTCCGAAGACGTGTGGATTCTGTTGATTTTGTGCCTCCTTGTGATAATAAACTTCACATCGTTGCTGTCTTACTAATTACCAGTTCTTGCCCATTTTCACATTGAAGCACTCATATGTGGGTACTTTACAGCTTTTACAAGGAATTTGTAAATTTTGCAAACACATGAATCAGAGTTAGGCCGTGGACAAAGTTACGGCTAACTTGCACTGTTTTACTAGTTACCTATCATTGCACTGTTATACATCGAATCTTCTATCATGGGACAAACTATCATTGAAAATTCTGTAAGAATTGCCAGACAACATTTTCAGCTACTTAAGCTACCCTTTAGCAGAAACTTTTGCAATGTCCTTTCGGGCAGTATCAAACAGCATCGCAAGGAGAGAATAGTACAGACATGACGACACATCGCAGGCTCAGGGTAAAAGTTGCAGAAGAGCATTTTCCGAAAAAACCATAAACTGAGCTTGGTTGTGTGAGAACAGTCCCAGACGCAAAAACATGTCTCAAAAAATTAATAAATTCAGAAAATAATTCTTGTAATCCACTTTCATCGGGAATGAGATCAGCTACCTGAGAAAACTCCGCTACCAAAGCTAAGCCGTCCTCCTATAATGACACTGGATAACCTCGTTTCACAAGATTAGTCAAGGGTGCTTTCACATGCCCGATTCAGTTATCACTTTATTAACCCGCTGCTATCTCAAGTATATGAGTTGTCGTCGTAAATAATGGACACTTCCAAAAAAGACAACATTCCACCGACCTAGATCAAAAAATATCTCACGAATTGGCATCAAGGTGTAGTGAAACGGTTAGAGGAGGACTGGGCTTTTACAGAGAGCTCAAAATTGGAAAGCTCCCCAACATTATCGTTGTAAAATATCAGATTTTTTCATTGGATCCTAAAGAGCAGAAACTTGTTTCCTACCTAATATGCATGCATATGTTCCAACTATATAGAAAGTACTGACCGCTTGACAAATCCTTACCTACTGAGCAGAGGGAGGTATCAACATGTATTTCACTGGTATCAACTAACATTTCACAATATGCCACCACAGTTTACACGATTATCTTCGGCTTGAACTTTATGGCGAAAGCGATAAGAAAAAGAACCTGCATCTCTGGATGGTGGGTGATTTTCGTACAAATCGCCTCACACTTTTGTGAGAGTACTTTCAGAAGTAATGAATGTGTTGTGAGGTGTACAGCGCGACGGCCAGGAGCTACAGCGCCAAGCTAAGCTTTCAAAAAATGAATTCGTTTCGGAAACAGCTTATGCCACAGAAAGCAGTAAAGGTAAAAAAACAGTGCAGCAAGGATAATGGCTTCCGAAATAAAACGGGTCCAGTTATTGGAAAATCACAAAGTAACCGGACCAAAACCCTTTTCTAAAGCAATTTTGTGCAATGCCAGCGATAAGTACTTCAATAGTGGTGGTACTGCCTGCAAAGGAGGTGGTCGCTTTAATCATGACATGTATTACCATTGGTTCTCAGGGGTGAAGCATTGTTCATAGTTCGCGAGTCAGGCGATCGCACGATTCAGACGGAAGGAAAAAGATACATATTGATCGAGTGATTCAGGCGATCGCGCGATCGCGTGGATCGCCCGATTCACTCGGAAGGGAAAAGATACATATCGATTAAGCAAATCAGGCAATGGAGCGATTCAGGTGATAGTAGAAACTTCTCGAGTTATAGGTGCACCTCCCGATTGCAGTAAGTAGTTCGCTTAATTTTTGCTGGTGCATCTTATAAGAAGCCAGTTCTTTTCTTAGTAACTGAATCACGATCGGTGTTTCGTTATCCTATTGAAGATTCATCCTATTCTGCTGCTTTTTCACTCTATTCACTTGTGAGATCTCTGTATATGCCTTTAAGAAATCTCTTACAAAACTAAAGCACCTACTCACGAAAAGACCTCGATGCAAATGTAATTTAGTGGTAAATGGAAAGCATACATTGAAATGTTCAATAGTGCATGGAATAACAGTGCGTGGTGGCTCCAAAAAAGGAGATGACGAAAGCCAAATCCTCATTTCTTGAAAAAAATTCCACAGTACAATTGGAGGCATGAAACACGCACGAAACGCAAATTGGAGGCACGTAACACAGTGAAGCTCTTCTCGTTCAGATCAAAAATTAACAATTGAAACAAAACAATCGAAATTGTATCACAAAAAGAACTGATCTCAACATCGAACCGCAATATCTGTGGCACCTGTAAATAAGGGCATTAATCGAGTGCAGCTTTTCAATATAAACTACAGCTTAGAGTATGGCTTGTGAAGCAGCTGATTTGCTCCAAGCTGTGCAGCAACTGGAAGAAGCCTATGGTCGCTACCGCGAACTCGAACGAAGCAGGGAGTATGTGCACATGGAGCATGTGCCCTTTCTAGACTCTCAGCTGCGAACTTTCGACCAATATCTGGCTGTGTGTGGAACAAGCAATTTCACACACTATATCAGATTAGGGGCGGAGGTGGTGTAGTGACAGGTGGCGCGCACTCCACTCTCATGGTGCGGGGATCAAATCCCGCATCAACGCCCGCCCAAGCAACCAAGCCTTCCATCCCTCCGGGGTCGGTAAATTGGTACCATACTCGTCTGGGAGGATAAAAGCACTGACTTGTACATCGGCTGGCCACCGCAAGTCATTGTACAGGCCACATCACATTCACCAGCCATCACGATTCTGAATGGAACTACAATGTGCGGCGCATCCCACAGAAGGGATTGATTGACGCCAAAAACTTTATCCTTTAACTTTATATCAGATTATCCCCGACTGAGTTCGAGCGAGTGTATGGGAGGAAAGCTAGGGCGCTGCTTCATCCCGTAAACCATGCTTCGTCGATTAGCGGTCGCCACCGACTATTTATATTTCTAAGGTAGACGATGATATATGGGAGACCAACGAATGAGAGTTTAATGTTATTGGTTAAAGGTATGTGGACCACTGCTACACGTTCAGCGCTTTGGCCGAAGAAGTACATTGTGGCAAATCCACAATAAGTACGATTGTGTATGAAGTGGCGGACGCTATAAAATGGTGGGAATCTAATGTGGGCATTCATCACGTCGTTTCAATAATTATCAATATATTAGCGCTCTTCGCGGACGCATTTCCTGCGTTTACGCAAAGGGATCTCAAAGAGACTGCAATCCGTACCCAAGAAAGGTACGTATATCCTCGTACTGTCGGATTCTTAGATGGGAAATACACAAACATCAGGGTAAGACTTTAAGCGCTTTCTCGTCTACAAGTATCGTGTCTATGGAAAAATATCAGCATCGCAGAAGCCCGCCCATTCCGGCAGCACGTACTTCAACTATAAAGGGGCTTTTTCTATAATCCTACTTGCCCTGGTTGACTGCTACTATCGCATCCTCCTGTTCGATTTAGTAGCACCAGGGCGAGTGTGAGATACAGGAGTTTTAAGAAACTCCAACATCAAAGTAAGTAGAAGAGCTGTAAAATAGCTCATCTGCACTCCTCTTTTCAGCGTTTCTTCCACAGAAGAGACGACATTTTTCCACCGACGCGGGGTCCAATACCACATTTGGTGGACAGTGAGTTTGGCCAGGGGTACCGCTATGTGCGGCCATATTCGCAAGCAGCCGCGGATACGCCGAGTAAACGAAGATTTAACGCCAAGCATAGCGGGAATAATCAACTATTCAGGGCCCTTCACCGATTCAACATCGTAAATTTAGTGCTCGACGAATGGTCGAATCCACATTCGGTATTCTTTGCCGAGGGTTCGCCATTTTGCAGAACATCATCCTCAACTGTGCACATCTCACACTCACATCTCACATCACACACTCAACATCCGATCATCCTCAACTATGCACATTAACTATAAAATGTCTCACCGAATGCGGAATATCTGTCTTCAAATCCATTTTTCCTTTTTCTTTAGTACTCAAGCGCTCCGCGTGGTTCTTCACAGCTTCTGTAGCTGTCTTTATCATTTGCAAAGGATCTTGAAAAAAAAAACTTGCTCAGCCGCTGCTGTCCACCCTAATTCTTATCAGGGATCACATACCTTCCCTCGATCTCGGTCGCTTTCTCATAGTAGGACTCTCAAAATCTAATGAAGGCCTTTTCGGCGAGTTACATGGAGGGGATGGACTAGAACTAAATTCTTCAGGAACACTGATGAAATTCCCGTCGGCGTCAATATTGCTTATGGTAGTTCTGCAAACATTCCACTAAGTAAAGTAATAAATAAGAGATAAAATAAGATAATAAAAGAAGATAAACAAGATAAAACAACAGTAAGATAATAAAACATCAGCACACCCATGAAATTCGGCCTTTTCTAGAAACGAGAGCATGTCCCCGTACATCCATGCTTTTACAGCTTCAGAGCCTGTTGATGTTGCTTTTTTCTTTTCCACATGTCTCTCAGGTTCTTCCAAATAGCCCGTAATTCACTCACGTAACATTGAAATCTGAATCTATAACTGCTGAAAATTGTAATGCACTCATGAACGCACAGCCACAACTGTGTCCTTGCTCATTCATAGCTTTTAAAATTCGTGCCCATGCGTTCCTTTTCCTGTAGTTTAGTCTGTACTCATCACTACCCAAATCCCAAATACTTGGCTCCATTTCCACCAGTTCAATAAGATGAACACGGAAGAGATCCCATGCCATTTTATCTGAACGCAAAAGCTTATTGCATCTCTTATATTCTTATAACTTACGTGACTACGCATTTCCAGACTGTTGCATGTCACTCTGTCAATGCGGTTCGAAATTTCCGCTGACTATCTGCTCTCCGACCCTACCGGAGGATCACAATTGTCAACGAATACACAACAACGATTCATGGAGGAAATATTTTCCCGTTGCAGGCAGACCCGCTTGACGGCTTACGCTTCATGGTGATCTTGTTACAAATATAGGTGGAAATCTACCAGCACAGCAACTAGAAAGCGTTAAAGCATTCAAGCGGGTTCAGCACGTGTATTCTCATCTTAAAAAGGGTCAGAATCCTTGCTCATCAAGAAACAACTAGCAATGTTAATGCTCAAGCACAATTATTTTCATGTTATACCTTTCTATTTAGAGCTTGTGCCATTAGCGCCAAAATAATCCTTATAGCATCATCAGTAGTCAAAAATATCCCATTCAGACACTCTTCATAGCAGTCAGATAATGGAAAAGAGATAGGCCGGGGTTATGTTCTTAGAATTGGTTCAAATTGCAAGAGACTGCAAGATATTCTAGGGCCCATCCGCGACCTCATCTCGATGTCCAACTTCGCGGTTTTCTGAGATCACATTTGGCACGCAAAGATGCAGTATCGTAGAATCTCAGGGTGACCAATCTGCGTGCGAATCAGCGACACAGAAAGTAGTGGAATTGGACATCAACTTCAAAGTGCAGCTTGAATATTTAGCTCAAGAAAAAGTAGAAAAATTGAACGTAATTTACTCACATCAGATCAACCGCTCAATTCGCGAAGAACCCCGAGATGCAAAAGCTTGCTAAATGAACAACATAAGAAATGCGCGAAACTAAGAATCCACAAAGAACTCACCCTCGACAAATTTGCGGGAGCAAGCAAATACAAAAATGAACGCACGCCCGAGGGGCTTGAATGTAGGCAATGTTACCAGAAGAAATGAAGAATGACAGTGGAGTTGCGATGCGACGAACACACAGGGAGAGGAATGATTTATTAAACCGACACAACCCCTTTTATGCACTCCACAATCACTATCCATCCTCTCTTCTTCCTATCATCCTCACTCTCTTCATTCTCACATACCACACCGCTCCCCTACACCTCCCCCTAGTGACCATTCGGTCACTCCAAGTCGCTGAGGGAGCGGCCCTACCCCAGTCTACCACAACAGACCACAAGTGTTAACTCTTTATGCGACTCAACACTGTCTTAACTCAATTCTTTATTTAAGACTAGATCTCATTGCCGCCGTCCCCGTGCACCGGGGACGACGACGGGGGCCGCCGGGCCCCACTACGGCTTCGCGGCCCTCTGGCCCGCTGTGGGCTCCGGCTTTTCGCGCGGCTTCTTGTGCGGCTTCTCGTGCGGCTTCTTGTGCGGAGGCGGAATCTCTTCATATCCCGCCGAATGTTCCGCACTGCCGCCCACAGCGCTTTACCGCGCTGCGGGCGGCGGCGTCTTCGTCCTATCGATTGTGGAGCGGAGGGAGCCCCCGGCTGCATGGCCATTGCGGCCACCACCGGGACTCCCCCTCCCCAGCTTGGCGTCCCCAGTTGGACGGCAGGGGGGGACTGGACGACGATGCAGGGGGGGGGTTGTAGAGCGGGGCTTGTCCCGCCCCCCCCCCCCCCCTGCTGCTGCTGCTGCCAGCACCGCGAACATAACTGACGAACCACACTCCTCCACCCTTCTTTTATCCCTTCTTTTATCGGCTTCACGGTGATAATTTTTGTTTTTGCCCAGTATACGCACTATTTCTCTTTTGATTTCTACTTGGGACAACCGTTCTACCTCGTGAACCTTCCCGTAATGTGGTCCACAATCTATTTTAAGCTTCCTGATCATGTCTCTTCCACATAAGGAGTGACTCGCCTCCTTATAAACATGTACATCGACCTTCGCCTCCTTTCCGGCGAACTCAACGTGGATTGGAACCTTCCCTTGAAACTCAATCCGCTTATTATCGAAGGCCGTGGCCGCTACCTCCGCTTTACTTAACTGCGGCCGGCCTAATCTATACCACGTCTTCTCATCTATGATAGAGAGTGACGCGCCCGTATCCAACTCGAATGGGATCTTCTTCCCATTCACTTTCATCTCCAACATTACCGGTGGTTCGACCGGCGACCGGTCTACTCCACCGGCCACATTGACCGCGCTGCTATCACTCCCTTCCTTATCATGGCATTCCTCATTTCTATCGACCCTGATGCCACGGGCGGCCGACTTCTCTCGGCTGCTGCCGGAAGTCCTCACCGCCTCTCTCCGGTAAGTTCCATTGCGTTCCAGAGAACTGCCATCTTCTCTTCTTTGGCAGTACCTTGCCCTGCTCGCCCGCGCCGGATCATCCTGATCGCCAGTTGCGATGCGACGAACACACAGGGAGAGGAATGATTTATTAGACCGACACAACCCCTTTTATGCACTCCACAATCACTATCCATCCTCTCTTCTTCCTATCATCCTCACTCTCTTCATTCTCACATACCACACCGCTCCCCCACAAGTGGATGACGTCAAAGAGGAGAGATCAGAATAAGAACAAAATAAAAGAAGATTAGAATAAGAACAGAATAAAGGAATAAACAACGCACAGAATGGGTAACCACCCTGAAACATACAAGCGACGGACTGACTTTGCCTAGCGAGCTTTGCAAACGTGGCGGTGTCATGCCACATCATCAGACGTGTTTTGACATGACATGTGTTTTCGAATGTGGCCTATCTCAACATAAGATCCGAAATTAACAATGAAGGCACATAAAGCGATGCATTGAGCGGAACAAACAAACATAAACGCAAACGAAGAAACAACACTTTCGAAAAACAGGCAATACAGCCGCGCCGCGTGGTTACGCATTGCGGATTTGATGCGCCTGGGGCCGTATGCTATCCTCTCCCGGCCGGGGATGGGTCCCCGACGGCGTATGCTATGCCTCCCCAACCAGCCGTCGGGAAGAGGCTCCGCCCACCAAATCTCGGGGATGCGTCCCCGACCGGCAAGGGGTCGGGAAGCGTCGGGGATACAGTAATCTCGTGACCGCGGAGCGAAGCATTTGCGCCAGCGCACCCTATTTTCGAAAGTGATCAGAGGAAAACTGCTGTATAACAGTATTTTTGGAGCACAGCGCTCGCCTTCTGGTTCTAACTTCAACTTTAGGTCCTGCACTTGTCCGAGGGAGTGCTGTTAGTCAACTGTTAGTCAACAACCTCGAAATTCGCGCACTTTGTACATCTTTTGTTTTTTAAATGTAACGTACGATTTGGTGGTGTTCACTGGCAAAGTTTTAGGGACCAATGTTTTTATTCTGATTGCAAAATTTTCGTGTATGTTTTTGCTTTGTGGTCACTTGAACTTTGTGTTGTTTTGGATTATTTTTCAACCATTACAACCCCAAAAGTTGCAGATGAGGTGGTTGGGGGTGCTATAGCAGTGGCGGAGGGGGTCTCTCACAAAAAGCTTCACACCTGAATACTTTAGGATTTTTGTGGGGTCATCCTGCTCATTCAAGCGTGTATTTTTGCCTAAGCCTTGAAAGTAAGGAAAGGGCTCCTTTCTCCTTCTTAGCTTTGATAAAAATAGGGTCCAGTAGTAGGATGCCCCCCCCCTCACTGCGACAGCACTGTTGGGGTACTGATCACGGAATAAACACTCATTTCTGACGCTCACACTACTTGGCGTCATTGAATTTGATAAAAGAATGCAAAATACAAGCATATTCAGTACTATCTTTGAGAACATGTCGTTCTTTTCTGCGTTTATGTCGTTCACCACCAAATTAGTGCTACATTGTTCGGTTGAATTAAGTTAAAATTACTTATAACTTAGTGAAAATTACTGTCGCGCCGAAACGTTCAGGTATTTGTAGATACTATCCTATGCGTGATCAGCATCTTCAAATACCACATCGTATGAAGTTTCAGACAAAATAGTTGTTTCGTTTATTCTGAAATTGCTGTGGTTTTAATGGTTGAACAGTGTCCAATCATGTGCTCCATTATCACTTGCCTGACACACGGTTACAAAAAAGGTCTTTTGAAAGTACGCGCCAATGCAACTCTGCGTCTCTTCCTCCCCGAGGAGCTCCCGGCAGCATAGCATACGGCAGGTCGGGAAGCGTCCCCGGCCGGGGATCTCACCCGGCCGGGGACGTCTCCCCGGCCGGGAGAGGATAGCATACGGCCCCTGATCGCCTGGATCGCGCGATACACGCGATCACGCGATCGTCTGAATCGCGAACTATGAACAATGCCTTGCCCATCCTCTTGAATCCTTCCTGGCTAATAGAAAATTCGTTGATCATGACTTGCTTGCAAAGGCGATCGCTAACTTCTTCGACTCTCAGAACCCAGAGTTCTGGGAGGAGGGAATCTACGATCTACCTATGAGGTGGCAGATACTGTCGAGAACATTGGTGAATACGTTGTTGCCTAATTGTTGCTCGTTGGAAGAAATAATAATAAAAAGTGATGATCGAAAAAAATCCTACAATACTTTTGGTAGAACCTAATACATAGCGTACAGCAAGTAAAATAAAGAAAGTGTGGCCGTACCATGTAGATTCCAAAGGCTTGGGTGCATTTGAGGTTAGTGCAGTTAGATTCACAATTCAGTACAACGAAAGAAATGGAGTATGAACCACTTTTACACCCTTCTCGTATCTACACTGCACCCGCTACATAGTTCAACATACAAGCTTCCTTTATACACACGTGACCTGTACTAAGAGGAATGAAACAAATACAGCTATGACTTATACGAAAGGATAAAAGGGTCACGTGGAGTGAGACATGACGCTTCCCCCTTCAAGGCCTCGTTCCTGTTTTGCGGCAACGGCGAGGACGGTGTCAAATTGCCGGCACCGGTGTCGCAAAGTATGAAGGCTGTCTAAAGTCTATCAAAACCGCGCGCGCACTTCTGCCGAGTACACCTCTTCTATCCCTACGCCTACCGAAAGATCAAGCTCACCCATTACCAATCTGACCCAAACAAACATCAAGCGATCTCTTTCAATGGATGGAAATACGTCCTCCTCACGGCCATGGATTGATAAGCTTTGCGGGTACAGGACGGGACACTCTAACTAGGTCCCGTGCCATGCGAGTTGATCACCCACTTAGGTAAGTGCGCGCTGAAAGCTCCTTTCTGCTTCCTTTCCTTGTCAAGTAGCCCACGCGTGGAGCCTGATCGCCACAAGTCACACGATGCTGCTTGATTCGGGTCTCTTGGCTCTTACTGGACCTAAGTAAGCATTTTAGTCACCAGTAGCAGTCATTACACTGGAAAGTTTTCTGGACTTGCGTAACAGGCATTTGAATGCTCGAGGAGTTTTCCCTTTGTTTTCTCCCGCAAACTGACAAGAAGAAGCCAGTCTTTTCAGTAGGATAAAATTCTCCGTGGCAATCTTTTCTCGATGTTACCCACTTCCACCGAAGCAATAACGCGCTCTAGTGCCTCCTAGATAGGAAGCCCGCCAAATTGTCGGGTTCAAAAACATGTCAATTCGAGCAAATCGTTACTTGTTGTGTTTGATTAAATCATTTTCGATTTTCTTCATTCATTTGGTAATTCCTTGCATGCATATTCAGTGTATTATGGCGAAAGAATCCCATGTACATTTTTCATGCTGTGGAATAGTTTTAGTTACGAGTGAGTCGTACGCCAGGTTCAACAGAGAGTTCAGCAGCAAAGGAACGCTAGGATGAAGCTTTTTATCTATGCTGTACTTTAACTTTTCGCGGCACTACTCAACTATCATACCCCAGATACCGCGAGTTGGTCAAATAAATAATTTTTGCTGAAACTTTGCCTGCAGAGGTTGTTTATCTAAAGAAAACTCGGGGCTGTAACTCTTGAGACTCAAGGGCTCGGTCTCCTTATTAGTGGCGTCTCGTTGAACTGTGTCAGCGTGCTTGCCGAACCTTTCATGCTTATAATCACTTCAGCACTACTAACTATCCCAAAGACATCGCGATTAGGACAAGAATAATTCTCACTGAAACCTCGCGACGCCGTAAAATCGCGAAATCTGACGGCGGCCTTGCGCTTGAATGTGTGATGACTGTAGGTTAGTATCAGTTGAAAGACAACAGCAGAAAGATGACGCTCTCCTTTTAGCGTTGCAGCAAAAATGAACTTGGTTGAGGCAATCCTGAGCCAAACGAGTCCCGCGCGGAAAACCAATCGATGTCAATCCGTGATCAGCATTCTGAATAGCCTGTAGATGGCAATTCAAACGAAAATGGTAAAAAAACGGGTGTGTACCCTTACGTCAGGATGCCGCACTGTGCCGTGTCGCAAGCGAAGCAATGCGGACGAGCTAAAGGCGCCATGTTGTTGGGTCTCGAAGCGATTAGAAGTCAGCTGCGTATCGCACCCCTAACATTACGTTGTAGTCGTTCTCACACCCAATTACCGCGACGCGCATAGCTCGCACACACTGTACCGCACGCCGCTCGTCGTCGTGCGGCATCCTGATGTAAGGGTACACACCCCAAAAAAACAGTTGTTGGGTTTATTTGGGGCAATTGCATCAAAGTGGTGCCAACATAAAAAACGGATGTCATATTCGTGGTCAGCGCCCCAAATGATCTCCCTGGACGCAGTTTCAGCGGAATTATTTTTTCGACTATGTCGCGTTGTCTTGGGTAGTGATAGTTGAATAGTGTCATCACTTCTGACCCTCGTTTCTTGTTTCTTACAATAGGAGTTGTGCTGGAATCGACGAACACATGCTCGTTTCATATTTCAGGTTTCCATGGCAGATTACATCAAACTTCCTGTTGGCGAAGAGCACATTGAACCAATTGTGAATAGAAAGAATGAAGTCGTCAGAATGGTGGAAGCAATTTTACCAAAAGCAAAAATTGAAAAAGGTAATATTTCCTTCCATAGAGATATTGCTTTGTATCTAAGAGCAGAGGTGGTTGAGTGACAGGTGACACGCACCCCACTCTCATGGTGCTTGGATCAAATTCTACATCAACGCTCGCCCAGACCAACCAACTATTTCATCCCTCCGGGGTCGGTGAAGTGGTATCAGACTTGTCTGGCCCCCGCAAGTTATTGTACATGCCAAGTCGCATTCACCTGCCACTCAGGATTCTGAACGGCACTAGAATGTGCGGCGCATCTCACAGAAGGGATTGATTAACGCCAAGAATTTTATCCCTTAAAATTTATTGTTTTGTATTTACTTCTATGAAAGGTTTCAGTTACTCAACAGTTTAACGAGAAACTCGAGGAAATCCGTCAAATCCTTCGTGACAGTAGCTTACTTAACGCGGAGCTGCGTGGAATGTCTCCTTTGGAACATGTCTTCCTTGGCATCGGCGATGTTGCTCGAGTGAGTTCTTGGGTCGGATAACGAGAAATAGGAAGGTTAAGTAGTGAGCTATGGTGAAGAGGAAGGGAAAAAGATGAGTGAGTTGAGGTAATTGAACAGTAAAGCAGCGAAGGTGGGTGTTCCGTAGCGGAAATTCTTCTAGGTGCTGCTGCTAGTGGTAAAGCTCTCCACGCGTAACAACGTAGTATACTTTATAAGCGTTCGCTACATCTTCCCCACTCTGTTGTTCTTGCTCAACTAATTCGTCATTCTAATCTTTTTTCTCCACCTTGGCTCACCACTTACTCTTTATAAATGTATAATATTTTGCTGTTGTTCGTATTAGGTGTTAAGAGAAGTTGTGGCTGTTTTTGCGCGTTCGTAAGATAAGTCCAAGTTCCAAGCCACGCCAGTCAGATCAACTCAGTTGTTGTGTTGCAAAATATCGCTTCTTTCAAATATAGGCTTCTCAAGGATTCTACAAGGTCTTGAATTGCCAGGATTGACCTGAATTTTAAAGGCACCGGGAGGGGGGCAAGGGCGGAATAACATTTACGAAAACAATGGCGTCTGAAAACAAACATATGGGTTCGGTGGATACAATGTGTAACGAAACCGGCGTTGAAAAACGCGCCACAGGGCGCTGTTTGCCCCCAGGGCGCGCTTCCGTCCGAACTGCAAGCTTCCGTGGCCGAGCCACGGTTCGTTCATTTTGAAGCTTGTCTTCTGCCTGATGTGACCTTATTTTTGAATTATTTCCTCTTTACTATTTTCTAGTGACATATTTTACTTGTTTACTTATAGATCTTCTTAATTGTGCATTTCTATACCTGAAAATCTCAGAAGGGTCAAATAAAGTCGGGGGGAGACGCAACTTTGCGTCGACGTCGATGCTCCTTTCCCTTACTAGGCTTAGGCTAAAATTGATATCCCCTCCTCCCACATTAAAAAGCATCTGTCAAAGCATAGGTCTCATCTGCTTCAGCCTAACCCTAGGAAGGGAAAGAAGCTTTGACGTGGGTGAAAATTTTGCCTCTCCCCTCCCCCTCCCGACTTTATTTGACCTGTAAGTACATCTACAAACAATATGAGAAAGAACAAAGTGAAAACTAAAAGGAAAAAACAAATCTATATTAGAAACATCTTTGTTTGGCACCATGCCAAGGCGTCAAATTGGTGAGTTTGTGCAATGGCGGCCACTCAAGCTCGTCCACACTACGTCTGTTCTACCGTAAGCCAAAATTACCCCCTCCTGGTGTCTATAATCATCTGCGTTGTGGGGAGGAAAAGAATCGGATGGAACAGTTAGTTCCTGGTTTAAGAAGTGCCGAAATTTGAATGAGTTGCTCGAATTGTTAGTTGATCAAAGAGCCTAATGAGAATAGCAAAGAGCGACCGTACAAGGGATGTGTATAACTACTGGCTATCCCATTCAGATGTGGTTGACCACACCAGGTAAGTCTATTTCGGAGCGCCTGATAGGGCGTGTCCTTCGGACTTAGCTGAGAGTGTATCAAACTCTCTCACCCCGCCACACACTCTCACTCTCGGCACGTAGTCTCACTCTCACCATTCACCCAAGTCCGCAGGCAACAACCTATCAGGCGCTCCGAAATGTACTGTGCCTGTGATTCGCCAAAACTCAAAAATGCATGCCGCGGGATCGCATTCATCACAGAGGAAGTTTAAGGAGTTGCCGGCGAAAGGCCTTACTCGTCTGTTATACTTATCATATCTAAATTGAACCCTACTCTTCTAAACACCTGGACAACTTCAATAGCAGAGCGTTCATGAAGCATGATGATACGAAGTAACATTTCACGATTCCGCGCGATGTTAATCATCAGGCTTTCGACAAAATGGGACGAGCAAATCTTCATCATTTTGGCAAAAGTGACGACTCGACTGATGCTCATTCTATGCAAACCGAGCCACGTTATGATTCTTAAGGTCGAATTGCCAAAAACGGCTCAAGTTTTCTTCGCAACCTAGTACTATATCGAAGTTCTCTCCAGGTTTTTCTGCCATTTTGCCTTCTTTAGTACTGAACATCGGTCCCCGTAGCCACTTCATGCCTTTTTTCGGCTGCGAAACATGGTTTTCCCTCACTCTTGGTTTGTACCACACATTGAGATCAGTCTACAATTTATATATTCTAAAGCTGTGGTCATAGAAGTGTGGCCCCTTTGTAGGTATTCCTGTTCTAAATTCAAATATTCGTAACAAGATAGCGAGGTTCTCTGAACACTTAGATTTAAGAAGTGTTTTTTACGCCTCTAATTTTTTGTATTCTTACTCAGGATGAAAATATTCCCATCAATTATGCGAGAAGCACACCGATCGATGTGACTGCCCATCAAGGACTTCCAGAAACTGAATCACTTGCCAATGTAGACAATGTAGCAACGCAATCTTCTGCAAGTGTTGAGGTGAGCGTTAAACTACCGCGTACCTTCGATAAAGTCCACCAACACTGCTTTATGACCCAGCAATGGGAAGAGTACCTCGATTATCATCCATAGCATTTATACTATCATATTATCAAGCGAAAACTTTTTGATTTGTCTGAATCCGATACACTGTTGTTCCTATCGAGCATTGTTTGAGGAGTAGTTTTGTAAATGTCGTTAAGGAGGATAGAGTAACTTTGGTTTATCTATCAGTATATTGAACTTCATCGCTGAGCAGTCAGCTAAAGATGTGCATTGTTTCGATTCAGGAAGTCTCAAAAAACACCATCATCCCTTCTATAACGTCGGCTGAATTCGAACAAATCCCCAAATACATGCGTGGTCGTATGACACTCCCGGAACTGAACGATGTAAGTGTCGCAAATCGTATGTGGATTACAATCCCGGCTTATTATTTTTTTGAGATTGTCGACAAGTTGGAAGAGTTTCTATCAGCCAAACGAAGTCTATTGAATGCACCTTTCAAAAAGCTATCTATGAAAGACAAGGATATGGTCTGCAAATGGAAGGAGCAGGTACTTGCTTGTTTTCACTCTGTCGTGATCCATTATAACAGTGCCTGCAGGCGGGATGCATGTTGTTTATTGTTCTTTTCGTCCTGGGAGTATAATTTCTTCCAAGAGGACCCGCGCACTGGCTGTTGATGTCACGTCTAGGTGTGACCATCATTTCATTATGAAAGGTCTAGTGTCAAAGTTAGGACATATCCGACTCATCAAGTGATGGGTGGCATAGATATATGCACCAGACGTATCTATTAGGTCTATGCAGAATAAATGGCCGAAACGTAATTGGCCATAGCTTCCCTCAGACACAACTTTATTTGTCGAAATAAAAACCATTCGAATCTACAGAATTTTGCCAACGATCTGGTAAGGAAAATGTACCATCACGATCAAATTCTCGATTGCGAGAATCAATAAAGTCAAGAATGGCATTTTTACCGTGCATAATTTTTCTGCCGCAGGTTTGCATCGGGAACCCGGAAAAAGTGGTAATCTGTCAGGGATAGGTCTGGGGAATAAGGGGGTGAGGGAGAGGCTCGATGCCTAACTGCATCATTTTTTTACTGGGTGCGCAAAACAACGCAAAACCCCACAGTTCGCAAGTCACCCGGCAGAAACTGATCGAGACTCTCATTCATAGATCTTATTGCATATAAGCGATTTGGTCTCTGGATAATGCTATGCTGTGGGAAACTTTCATTACATAACTTGGCAGGTTCTGTCGTTCTTAACGAGATCTCGCCGAGCCATGTGTTGACTTCTGTTGCCGCACGCAACAAATTCTTTGAATTTCCTATGTTTCACTACTCTCTCGCACTGTTTAATCCTTCATATGAAATGTACTCTGGCACACTCACCCTTAAACTTAAAATCGTAGTGCCCATAAAGACTTGGCATTGGAGCTCTGATCCTAGAGGAGTTTGATCTTGGTTAGATTTTTAAATTTTCTGGATTCGGAGACTATGCCAATTCGAAATTCTGCTTAATGCGGCGCTATATCAAACGCTGTGGTATCCAGTATTGAACCTGGGTCCATTCTCAGCCCTATCTATTTTTGTATTGAAATTGACTGTGAGAGTTGTGGGGTTGCTTGAAGGTGTGGTTCAGCATACTGCTGCTCGTGCTTGCTGAAATCACGCGATAGAGCTAACATTTGGGGATGTTTCGACTCAAAAATTGTCTCATTGTAGTTATCATTTTTCACGCTTTTTGAACCCTGAACTCTTTCACTTCTAGGAACCCGCTCAAATTGCTGGTCAGCTGTTTTGTCAGGAAGCTGATGTCAAGCCTCTAATGAAGGATCGTTCGAAAACTCTTTTTCGTACAGCAGTGCCTTGTTTGCGACATGTTCGGCGAATAAGAGAGGTCCGGCACAAAGGACAAGTCTACTTCCTGCCTGGGGGATTTTAGTTTTCTTCCGAACTGAGTATTGAGCATTATTATGTATTTCAAACATGATCTGCTGTCGTTGTTTTTTGTACTTGTTCACTTAATTTTAATTTTATATTGATATTCTCGTTTATTGTAAGTCGATATTTTGAGCAGTACTGTCCGGAGAGATAGGTATTATTATTCACGATGCTGCTATATTTGAATTGTTGACATTCAATCACCGGTCCTGGTTTCTGTTCTTCGGGTTTTGTCATTTCAATCGTACTCTGTGGAAGTGTACCATAACGTTTTCTTTACTTTATTTAGTTTACTAGTGTGAATATGTGACACTGCGTCGCCTTCTGTCGCAAAATGCGCATGTTCGTAATTTCTAACATCTATGATGTTATGCCTCAATAAATTACAGTATCAATTTTCCTTACTACTTCATTTGGTGGGCATTTCCCTGTTATACTATTGTTACGCTTATTACTTTTTTTTCTTTGCAGACTGTAGGTGAACCTAGCTGGATATTATTCACAATTCCAGAAAAATGAGTGGAGAGAAGTACGAGATCAAGCGCATTCTGAAAGCTCGGAAAATGGAAGGGAAAAACAAGATGGAGTATCTGGTGGACTGGGAGTACGTTATTTGCTAAATACTTTGTAAGGATTTATGTTACTAACACTTATTGATTCTAAATGTTGCTTACATTTGCAGGCCAACGTGGGTATATGAACAAGATATGGACGCAGGACTACTTGATGATTATCATATGACCGTCGAAGTGTTGGGCCCCTTACACACTCCTGAGAATTTACAAAAAACTTGTATTAAAGACATGGACTTGGTGATTAAAAGGTATGTCTATTGCGGTTATGGGTTTTCATGTTTATATCCCCGGCTTCGTATTTTTCACATGTTTTTTAGACAATCGAAACGAGAACAGAATTCGAATGATGAAGTAATCCTCGATCTTATGCCGTACGAGCAAGTGAGTCGAAGCTTTCCCTCCCGGTTGTCCGTTTCTATTTGAAGCTTAACGGGTATTCATTGAGCTTATGCGCACTTGAATCCACTGAATTATAAACTGACGTTTTTAAATAGGTCCCATTAGCTATTGCCTTAAGGGTACACCATAATGGCAGAACCTTTCATTTGTCTGGATCCGGACCTTAACAACATGGATCTCTTATTTGGCGTGATATCGAGCTACAAAGTTATACGCTTACTAATATGCGCTAACTTAGCTGAAAACCTAATAGTCATCGAACCTTCTACGAAGAATACTGCCTTGCGAATCTATTAGGATCTTTGTGCCCAGGACATCAGAGAAAGATAAGCGGAGTACGAAGTGCGTAAAAATGTAGAAAAGGTTCTGGCAGTCGACTACGACGATTTTAAGTAGAGCAAAGCAAATAAAATAATTGAAAGCGTATTTTATACCATTAAAGGTGAAGAAACTGTATCCTGAAGAGCTTTTCGCCTACATGGAAAGCACATTCAGTCTGCCAGAGGAAATGTGTGCCGCCTTCGAGAAGGACGATAGCAGTAAGAAGGTTTCACGTAAGAAGAAAAAGTTGAATAAGTAGTTTCTTTACTTGCATTGGAGAAATTGTCCTAATTGTTCCGTAATGGTCCTTGTCATTCTTTGTACATATTGTCATTCAACATGAGGGTCATTCTATGGTGAAATATTGGTAACGATTTGGCTGCAGTGAACTTATTTGGCGAGTAGTGAATTTCCGTTCTTTTCCTGTATTCGCCCATGTTAACAAAACGGACGGATGAGAACACACGCTTCTGAGGGTGGTGGCTCCTGGACATGGGCAGGAATACTCCCTTCTTTCTCAACTACATCTTCTCAGCGTCTCGCATGGCCCTCTCTTTTACTGGAAAAGATAGGAAACAATCTCATAGTAGCGCATACAGAGGAACGAGATAGATGCACATGAGCAAATCTCCAGCTATGGCAGGGCCCGCCGTTCCTGGAGATTAAGCATCTCACATTCATTTGAGAGTGAGATCGACACATTATCTGTGTTAGATAAGATCACAAAACATATCACCACCGTTACTCCCATTCGCTTCCGTTCGACGCGGGTCTGAAGGAGAGAAAGTGAAGACTCTTAAATAGATTACCTTCACCAGCTTGACCCTCATTTCGTTATTGAAAATGCTGTTTTTGTTCACTGTGTAGTAACATGTGTACCAAGTTTTTGAATTTGTGCCTTGTTCGAAGTAGTGCGTGAAATAATTTGCTTTATACAGTTGTGTTGTTCTACAAAAGGGCACGATTGGATGGATAGGTAGCTATGACAGAAGCCGCTCGAAAAACAAATTCGTATTCTGGTGGAATACTATCTGATGATCTAGCATCAACTGAAACTGCTTGATTTTACACGAGGGATGGAGCGAATTCCCTACCATCGTCTAGACATCAATTAAGGGTAACCGTACTTGACATGTGATATACGTGGAGATTATGGGCAGAGCGGCAAGAAGGCGAAACGCTGGTAATAAATGAATCTATTCGGAATCCTGTATGTATTATCAGTTGACTCCTATTCCTTCTTCTTTTCCTTCAGTTGCGGCCCTGTACCAATTATGGGAACACGCCACGTCAGTGGTGGATATACGAAGTACAAAGAGATTGTGGCGACGTTTACAATGAGAGCGGCTATGTTGGCGATCTGAATGTTATTCATCGTGAAGGGATGGGCTGTGTTTCAAGAATATGACTTACCGCAATGTATTGGTTTCCTGTCAAAAGACCAAAGGCAAGCCATTGCACGATGAGCAGGAACATGGCGTACTGGAACATCGCCGGTAGATATTCCGTATGTCCGAACGAAATCGCTCGCTTCTGGAAATATTGAAATGCAGAAAAGAGAGAAGAACGTCGATAGGTAGCTCTTCTGACAGGTTGAGTAATACGTGTATCCTCGAAGGCCCTCTCCAGGCTTTTAAACGCAGCGCAAGTAGGAGACACGAGCAGATGAGAGGTCCATAAAAGAAAAATTTTGACATTAATCAATCCCTTGTTGGGATGGCCGCGTATTCCAGTTCCATTCGGAATTGTGGTGGTAGGTGAATAGGAATTGGCCTAAAAAGTGACTTACGGAGGACAACCGATATAAAAGACGGGGCTTATATCCTCTTAGACGAGTCCGATGGAAATTTCCTACTCCGAACAGATGAAAGGCTTGGTTGGGCTGAGCGGTAGTTCTCTGCACCTTAGGACCGGTAGTGCGCGCCACCTACAGTAGCGCTCAGAAGTCTTCGGCGAAATGGTCTTTCACTTGGGGTTTTCCACTTGTAACTTTTTTGCAACTGGACCGATTTAAGAGAAATTTTAATATGTTGTTGGAGACACTGCATACTTAATATACTGCTTTGGCGCTCAACGGTGTAGGTTACGTGGTTATATGAAATCTTTTGTATTTGGAGTGTCATCGCTATGTCGTCCCGCTTTGCCGCTGTCATCAAAAGTCGTGGTCTTTCTACGATGTAGTAATGTTCTCTGAGGCTTGCCCGTTTTGTTTTTGTAAAGAAAGCCGTTTTTCTTGATCAATCCTTTTTCTTTTTTTGGGTGGACTTGTAGTAAATTCTTGTAAAAAACCATAAAAAGTGTCAAGCGGCACTCAAGTAGAAGGAATTGTTGACATCAGGGTCAGACACCCCATAAAAAATTTTGTCAAATTTGGTCAAATAGGAAAAAAGTCATGACAAAAAAGTGTTCAGCCGAAGACTTTTGAGCGCTACTGTATCACTACACCACCTGTGCCAAGAGGGCATACCCAGCCTATTTGTATTTGAGTACATTTGCTGGCAATGAAGCGTGGAAATATGCTGCACAGAAACCTCGTCCATGTTCCTTATTCGGTTGTTCATTGTGAAACCCAAAGACCAACAGGGATAAGAGTGTTGCCCTGCTATCCTGAGGCGGTTTTCCTTTGATAAAGGGCGTTATGAGGTCTGATTCCTGTGTTTGCGAGATCGAAACCCTTTCATTTACGTAGATGTCTGCATATAACAACTAATACTCACAATTTCATAGACACCACCAGCCAGTGAGGCGATTTGCGTTGCTGCTGCGATGGAACCCATTACATCAGGTGCTACATCACTTCCTAAATACTTCAGTTATAATGCAAATTATGCTAGAAAACATCGAAACTTCAACGGTCGACGACAACTCACTCTGCGTATCGACGTACATGAATACCGTCTTGATCACTATTGCACATGCCAATAATTGTCCATAGAGATATTTCTGAAACTGGTCAGTTTTAGGTGCGTTCATACCCCGCGGCACAGCATGACTGCGTGTCTGCGTCTCCGCCTATGCCACGCTGTCTCGTTGCCTGCGTCATCTCTGCAGTTCCTTCGTACCATTCTGCCTCGCTGCCTGTGAACAAAGCTACGCCCTGCAACCGCTGAGTATGAACGCGGTCTTACTGGATCGAAGCCGTGGCCAAGATTAGGAAGGGATACATATCCATGGAGTTCCAACGCCATTATCTCTCACTTTCATTGGGGTAACTTGACATGGCCGCAGCAATTCCGACTGGATTCTCACGAAGCACATAGCAAGTTCGTCGGAGAGACTATGATGGTCTCAAGGACCCAAGAAGCGTTTTTGGCCACACTCCTTAGCACCACCCAAGATTGCGGCCAAGACACTGCCAAGAGCTTTCAGCCAGTGACGATCAAGATACAGTCCATTTCGGAGCGCCTGATAGGCCGTGGCCTACGGATTTGGATGAAAGTGTATCAAACTCTCTCACTCCGCCACACACTTTCACTCTCGCCACTCACCCAAATCCGTAGACCACGCCCTGTCAGGCGCTCCGAAATGGACTGTACCTCAGCGAGCGTGGAATGTGTCGTGAACTATACTAATAGATTTCAAATATTTTACTATGCATCAGTAGCGTCGCTTCGGAGACTAGATTTTGCAGAACCCGTCCCATGAAATGATGTAGAGGTTCGGGTGTCTTCAAAATGAGATGGAATAATAACTTACCCTCTTCGGTTGGTAGTAGGCGAACGCCGCAATATAAAATATGAAGAATGCTATGTTTATAGTGTTGATGGTGATGTTGGTGCTATCGTTGGTCATATAACCGTGCCTCAGCCAACATGATGTCCTAAATAGGGATCAATAATTCAACTTCTTCATAAAATGTGGATTAAGATAGCCTAGATCGAGGATTTCATTCCCTTATTCATTAGAACAGGGAATTCTCCACCTACAAACAGCCACTGATAAAACTGTCCCAGAGTTTTGAGAAATTGATCATGGCAACCTGAGCATTAGAGGAAATTGTAAGTGTCAGATTACTTCCCTGATCTCGGGTCATCAGGCTACCAGGAATGATATTACAGAAGCAGCGCAGCAAGGCTGATGATTGATCTGTATATTGTGATCTGTATATTGGAAATCAGATGTGTTATTTTAGGGATGAGAGGAGGTAAGTTGTCAAAGGAATCGTCCCCGGAGATTCAAGTTCTTCTGTTACCAATACATTTATGTTGTATTCGCTTGCTGAGAGCCGCATGAGAAGTTTCATGTGAAGAAACAAGAAATTGGCTGAGATAGAGCCCGTCAAAGTGATGTCTGACGTCCAAGGGGGTCGGCAACGAGGACTTCAAAAGCAAAGAGGCGACGGTTACGTGGTCAAGAACGCGTAGTGAGGAGTAAATTATCGTGCAAAATTCGAACTGCGCTCTGCACGTCGACGGTTGTTCAAATGTTGCTCGGCGGGAG
Organism: Trichostrongylus colubriformis; assembly: GCA_963978905.1. Taxonomy (NCBI): domain Eukaryota; kingdom Metazoa; phylum Nematoda; class Chromadorea; order Rhabditida; family Trichostrongylidae; genus Trichostrongylus; species Trichostrongylus colubriformis. The sequence goes on along the minus strand of OZ022258.1, from coordinate 37,203,572 downwards.
TTCAAAAGAATTGTTCTACTTCCAGTTTTTCGATTTCTACTTTGGAACGAAGGATATCAATCGGTTTTTTGTGTTTTTCTTCATTACGGTATCTGGTGAAGTGGTTGAGTGAAGCTAGAATTATGGATTTTCCGTAGGTGATCTCTTCAAATGATAACTAGTGGCATGCCTTTACATGAATGTTGAACGGTAATATGTATTAGCCTAACAGGATCATACCCTGTACATATGTAACAGTTACGGTAGGCTGGCACATCAATCATGTACAGCGCGGCGAAGTGCTTTGCGAACCGTACTCCGCCGGTTACTTTCTCTTCGGGGAGGAGGAGGGGGGGGGGAACCGTTTCTCCTCGCGAAGAAGCTCCTCTCACCTGCTGGACTGTAAGCACCAGAGGCAAGAATTGGTTGTTGTCAAGGGAGGCTCCATATGATGCTCAACGTTTTCCATCCACATTCAACATCCTGCCATCCCCCCCCCCCCCCCTCTCCTTCTCATTAGGATATTACCGACCTGTGTCTGATGAAAAGGTGACCTGAGTGACCCCATTATAAGTCTCCTAGCGTCGCTTACAAATCAGCCCATGAATCACTTGTGTGACGAGTGTTCCGTCGACCTGCGTGGGGTCTGTCCTGTTGGAACGTAACTCGCCGGATCATGCTATGAACAAAGAGGTGGACGTTAACATAAATAAATAGCCTCATCGATCTATCATCTTTCTGTGGTTAGTCCTTTTATCCCACTGTTTCTGCGCCGTTCGCCTTGCTCTGCTTGGCTATGCATGAAGATAATGAAAGAATTTTTAGTGCATAAAGCAGAAAAATATGGTTCTGTTGTACTGGTGTCAGAAGAAAATTTTTGAGGAAGATGACACCTACATGAGCATAGGTAACACAAAATTCACAGATGAAAACCCTTCAGCAGTTCCACGACGACGCCAGTCGAGCACCATCATGCTGAAAAGGCAATTGTACAGCTGCGCTTTTTGAGAGCGTGTCAGTGAAGGCTCCATACAGTTAGCTGAGACTTACAGTGGCATAAGTGTGAACGATATCGAAAAGACACCGAGCCATGCGGTGAATATAGACATTGCAGTGATTTCCATGGTTGCTCTGAAAACAGATTTCGTAAAGCTTTTTTGCATCTATATCAGTAGCGACTAAAGAGATACCGTACAACGACAAAACTGAAATATTGATTGGTGTAACGAAAGGAAACTGGAGATTTGACATACGAAGTGTGACATACATACAATGTGATTTGACATACAAATCTCCAGTTTCTACCGTGACCCAATCAGCATTTTAGTTTAGTAAAGATAAGAAAAGGTACATACATAGTGCAATAAATAAACAATAAGTAGAACAATCAAAGCAAGATGATGGTGTATGACAGCAGCGACGTTTTTCACTTCTGCCTTGGTCAATTTGAAAGAATCGTGCTCGGAAAATTGAGTTTCTGTGTTACCCATATGTTCATGTTGTATCTGCTCAATAAGGGCCGCATGCAAGGTCTCACGAGAAAAGTGAGAATCCGGTTAAGAAACAGCCTTTCAAAGTGGTGGACGAGGGGGCGGGACTCCGATGGTTGCAGGAACAGGAAGTTATGTAAACAATTTCTCTCCGTCTCCGAAAGCGCGGGTTCTCACTTTTTTTGCGTGAAACTTAGCATGAGGTCCTTATTAAGCAAACACGACATGAATATAGGGGTGACAGATACCATTTTTCCGCGCACGACTGCTCCAAGAGATTCCCTGACATGAAAATTTCCGATCTCATCAGCAATCACGCGAAACTGCTTTTTGAAGAGCATGACTCAATGTTCTCAAGTGCTTTTCTGGCACATAGGTAATACTCTACATTCCATCTCGCTATCGAATAGAATGATTAGGGGTGCGCACACTTCCACTCTCATGAAGCGGGTATCAATATCCGCCCAGGCCCGTTAAACCTTTTACCCCTATGAGTAGATGGATTGGCTTTGTGTGTTACATGGTATAGAAAAGTCTGTTCTCCCATCTACATGTGGATTCCAAAGACGATCCTGAAAAACCGCGCTATTCCAACCATTTTTCAAGTCACAGTGAGTGCTATCTTTGGGTGGTGCCACAAGATGCCTCAGAACCAGGGCACCAGCAGATGTCGAGGAAAATGGCCGTCTTAATACGACCCTCACCCCTCAACGGGAGCCTATTTACGACTTCGCTCCTCCCCTTCCAGCATCTACATAACCTCTACAGGATCAATAACTACCGCTGATTGCATAGGATTAGCAAGCATTTCATTACTGTAATTTTTGTATTGATCACTCAAATTCAACGACATTTTCTTACCTAACCGGGTCAGCTGACGATACCTACCGCTTATCATCTCGTCTGGAACCATTGCTGACCTCTGCAATTACGACCCTTATCCCCCTTTCAAACACGACCCCCTGTCGAGGAATCCTCAACTCCCGGTGTACCCTGCTCAGAACTTCTAGTTAATACGTCGCAGTTAACTATGAATATAACGTCTAGTTTTGGTAGGGATGTCGCCAGCTGCGGATAACAGGAAGGTAGTCTTACAAGTTTACGCCAGGATAGACAATGGTCCAAAATAATGCAATCTTTGGTTACTTTTTCATGGGCTACGTAATCGCAGGCTATCGAAATTCTGCGAGCGACTCCTCTACACAGCAGTGCAACCTTTCAATAAAAACTGACCGAAGTTCACCGGAAATACGCTCTCCTCTATGGAGCAGGTAAAGACCCAGCGCCTCCCGCCGTGACGCCAAAGCCCCACATCCGAAGATGTGCTACTCAAAAAGCTGCACGAAACAAGGTGCCGATGTTTCTCTTTATTTTTTGTAAATCTGGTATGTGTCCAATATGGATCACTGCTTCTGGCACTCCTAAAGCATCTCTCAGATGAGATATGGTTCCAAGAATAGAGGATTGTCAAAATCGCTTTTCAACTGTTTCCAGATTTTAAGGAATGGAAATTTTGAACAAAAATAGTATCTGCACTATAATTGAAGAGGAACGTATGATTGGTCTGATGGTTTTTGTTTCGTTACAATCGACTGTGTCTGAGCGAAATTATGATCTTCGGCAATGCAAAACGGCGGACACTTTTTGACTGACCTAATACATCGCATGGCCGCTGCAAATCATTGTATATGCAAATACTCAATTGTATATTCATTTGTCACAGTGATTCCCTCATCAGACTTCATTTATTCGCCTTATATATCAACAATTACTTGGAGGGGTGAAGCTTCCAGCTCAGTGTGATGCCCACTTGTGAAACTGAAAGCCGTGAAAAACATTGAAAGGAGTAATGGGAACGGCTCTGAAAACTGAAGCAGAAAACGGGGACTAAATAGTGGCCATCTCGACAATCCCTAACAATTAATGCCTATCAATAGAAGGCTTATGTCTGTTTGCTCATCCGAAAAGGCAAACCTTGAATTCAGGCACAGTGAGAGTCATCCTCGGTAATCCCAGCTTAGATAAGCGACACCTTCGAGGCCTGAACTTTCAATGTGAGCTTCACTTTCTTTGAATTGGCGGTGTAAAGAAGGAACGTCTCTGTACTAACACCATCCTCCACAACTTAATGAGAATGATATGGCAACCAAAGTTATCGATCTATGCCGACGTTCACATATTTTACCTTGAGAAGAATTCTGATACACCTGAGAAAACCGGATAGAATGACACAGAAAAACAAAGAAACTTGATAAACATACGAGAGAATACGAACGCTGTAATATGAGCACAATGAAATTTTTTAAAAAATTGGATGTATTTGAAATTCGAGAAAAGTGGAGAAAAAAGGACCCCCTGCTTTTCAGAGGGGCATGTTCGCGCTATGTTTCATTGTTGCTCTCATGAAGATGGATACAAGGAATTTTGTTAGCTGTACGTTAGGGAAGAGGGCGCTCATGTACTATGGGGGAGGTATTCAAAAGCACATCTGAAGTTACAATAAAGAATTAATTCCATTACAAGTTTTCAAAACATGTAATATCAACGTGTCCGATTGTCATCAGGATGTTTTTATTTTAAAATGTCGAAAGTAAATAAACAAACAAAATCTTCCCTGCCATTGATGACCTACCGAGTGTGGAGTGTTCCCCCCCCCCCCAAAGGCTTAGGGTAAATGCTTAGTTCTTGTTATTTCACTGCCTCCTTTTTTGTTCCTTGGGTTTTTATGCTTTAATGTCTGTTTTAGTATTGTGTTTTTTAATGTGTTGGAAGGTACTAAGATATCAGTGCAAACCGGGGAATGTGGTTTTTGCCTAAGCCCTGAGGGGAAAGGAGCTTCGGAATGGGTGAATATTTTTTAGTGTAGCCAATATTTTTTTCATCCTTTTTCTGATTGAGGACACTTCTCGGAGCTCCTTTTTAACCTGACAGGGTGAGGAAAAAATTTCCACTTCTCAGAAATTGTTTTTGAGTGCCACCCCCATATTACATGAGCGCCGGGAAGAGTTTTTGGGTGCGGGTGCATAGAAAACCCTTGCGCAAAAAGTGAGATCCCCTTACATAAGAAAGAGGTCTATGCCGAGACCCCTTCCCGCGAGTTTCGGCAAAGTTCGCCATTCTTGACTCACAGTCTATAAGTTATCGATATGTTCTATCTGTACATGTTACACATAATAAAAATATGTTTGCCGTGGCTCAAGATGCAGACATGCCCTACCACGATGACATCGCGAAAAAAAGAGAAAAAATAAAGGAAAGCAGAGAATAAATATTACAAGAGAGCACTGACTGAAGCAAATATAGGCCATCACATGTCAATATTGACATCGTGACGTTATAAATTGTTTATTGAAGTAATGGTGGTAAACTCAGAAACATCTGTAGAACTGGTTTGAGAGAAAAGCAAAGCACTCGGCGTTTCTCACAGCCAAGAAATGTTTTCGTAACGACCGTTGATGAAACAACGAATGGCTACGACCGAAAGTTGAAGAGGATCAATGTATAATGACGTGTTATAATGTGTGCTATAATGTGCTCATATTGAACAAACAAAGACTTGGAAAAACAGCGAAAGAATGAAGTCAGCGTTGGCGCTACTCTAAGGCGATTCAAAGCACGTACAAAAACGTCTCACATCATTGATAATGATAAGACCACACATCGTTATCATTCGATAGCGAAGCAATGCGTAGACAGATTTGTGAAGAACACACCCTATAAAGACTGTTCAAACAGCTTTTAGGTACTGTTCAGGGTTAATGGAAATACCAGTCACGGTTTTGATCTTCCCAGACGAATCTAATGGCAATTGATTGACCATGGAGAGATGGATGGCATAGTTGACATGGATGCATTGATAAAAAACTCATTTCTTTCGTGAAGCTGGAGTTTATTACACTGAGGGTGACGAAATGTCTCCTAGTTTTGTGAGATCATCCTCTATAAGCTATAAGAAACATTGTTTCAGAAAAGTAGCCAAAGTATCAGGTGACCCACCATCTCGTTACACCGACGATTATCTTCCCAAGTTGAGTTATTTGTAAGAAATTCTTAGGAATTCACTTCTCTAATTATGCCCCACAAGCTAACAGAGTCGAGGTAGGATTTAACCCTGGCCTCCAGATCGAGTTTTTGGCTGCGATGAATGAAGTTCAGTGTCAGATAATGAGAGCGTTCCATCAATGTTTGATGAATTATTATCACTAAGTCAAGGTCGGAAGACAAAAACTTCATTCTTTGCAACTGAATTTGGCAAACAGGAAAGCCGAGAGCTTCATCACGGTGGCCGGAATTCATAGAAAATTATTTGAAGTTTTTACGGAGCAGCTGCTCGATCTCAATTCAAATTCAGTTCTTGAGCTTGAAAACTGCAATCAAGAAAAAACACGAACTCTGAATATTTGCCCACCTAGCATTCAACTGAGATTCCTGAAAGAAAAAAAAAACATGAACTCTGAATATTTGCCCACCTAGCATTCAAATGAGATTCCTGAAAGGAATCGAGAAGTGAGCCAAGTGCAAAAAATGAAGTTTTACGAAAATTTTGCATCTATTCAATGATTCAGGTAAGGAATATCTAAGGAAGCGTCTTTATTATTCATAGAAGTGAGCGGCCAGTGTGCTTGATTACATTTAAATTAAATTTAAAATCAATTTAAATTAGATCATCAACGATAGTTAACTGAATTAGTCTGAAATAATCATATTAGCACCAAAACTTTATGGTTCATAAGCAAAGCGACAAGATATGAGGAAAGATTAGTGAATAACCATTTTCCATATAATACTCTCGCCATATCACGTCATGATCCCCTGCTGTAAAAGCATCACCAATCCATCCCATTTACTAAGCCTTTATGATCTGTCCAGTTCATTGAACATATCCGCATTTCCTCCACAAACTTGCCCATCACGTGCCCCTGGCTGCATGGAAATCCATTATAGCAACACCAAGTACGATGACAACTTTTATATGCAGCTGGTCTGGTTGGGTGACGGAAAAGCTTGTACCCCTGTGCAGAGGAAGTCTGGTAATCCTGCTGTTCTGAAACTCCTCAATCTCATTGGAAGCCAGCCCTATTCAGAGGAGAATATGAAGAGGCCCAATTTTTCTTGCAAAAGTTGCGACGGCACTGGCTGTGCCCTCCTTTCTCCTTGAATCCTACCATGTAATCGTACTTCTAGCCCTTCTTTAACGAAGAAAACTACTGCAATTAGGTGACTCCAGAAAAGAGAGGACTGGATATCGACTAGCCCCACAGAATGGAAAAGAAAAGTAGCACTGCGGGTGAGGTATGGGCCAGAATTAAAAATACCTCACTGAAGTCATTTATCAAAGCTGACTATCAAAAACAGCAAGCTGGTGAAGTGATCGTGAAATCAGGTGCTATCGAACGCTGCACGAGGTTCTTTTCGCTATTGAATAGCTGCCTCATGACAACGGCAATCACTGCACACAAAGTTAAACACTTCTTCGTTGTTCGCTCGACTTCACTTCAAAGAACAAAATTTTAAGGCTGATATTCACGATTATCGTTTTCTCTCAGCTCTTATCTATGCAAATTATATACGATACGGAGGTTTCAATGTGACCCCAAGTGAGATTTGAAATTTTTTTGAAAAATTGGAGATGGCTTGGAAGCAGTTAATGAACTACTTGGGAGAATAGTGACAAATCACTTGCAGGACCATCGGTCCTGCAAAGGATTTGTCACTATTGCACTGGGGATCTTGTGACTACCAATGATTGTCTACTAGCAATATGATGATAAGGTGCAGCGACCGGTTAATGCTCGAGAAATACAAAATAACCGTGTAACTGAATAAAGACTAAAGTTTCTCGCGTTAATCAATCCCTTCTGTGGGATGCGCCGCTTATTCTACTTCCATTCAGAATCGTGATGGCTGGTGACTGCGATGTGGCCTATACAGTGACTTGCGGGAGCCAGCCCGATGTACAAATCAGTGCTTTTAACCTATCAAACAAGTCACATACCGATTCACCGACCCGAAGAGGTAGAAGGCTTGGTTGGCTTGGGCAGGAGTGATGCGGGATTTGATTCCTGCACCATGAGAGTGGGAGTTTCACCTGTCACTACAACAACTTCGCCCGAACGTGTGATTGGTTATCATGAAATCTCAAAGAGAGGGATTGCTAGCGAATTTCTCGTGGATTGGGACGTGGAAAGTGAAGAGATCACCGAGTGAAGGGATTTTCAAGGGATAATTGCAAAATCCGCAAAGCGTACCAGAATCGAGGTGTGACGTCCGATTTATATGAATGAAATGCTGTGTGTATTGACCATATTTTACTATTATTTTATCATAGCATCATGCTAAAGGGAGAGCTACGTGTTCACAACATGAAACATCTCTAAGTACTAGGAGATCAAATAAAAAGATATTAAAAGATTATATTTGAATTAGGAAAAAAGGATGGTTTACGAGCGCTTGAAGTACAGTTAGTGCCGTAAGAGTGTTAAAAATCGCGCGAAAACGCGTTTTCGCGCGATTTTTAACACTCTTACGGCACTAACTGTATTTGTTCTTGACATCACTTATGCAAACAAATCCTATCGCACGATGAAAACATTGGAAACATAACTATCAGAGGATCAGCAAAAGATCAAGGAGGAAAAGAAGTTTTCTATTACTCTATTTAAACAATGCATATCTTGGATTTTCTTAAAGCAACAGTTTTCACTAAAAAACATAGAGAATTAGTGGAGCGGACGTGTCAAAGGGAAATCAGATCGCGCTATCGATTTATACAAAGCCCTCCAACAGATCACCATGACGAAGATTGAGCATGAAGTGCGCGAACACTCTATTTCACGGCTACAGCACGTGATCTCGGAGCACGTGTGGCGCTCAGATGCGAAATTGCGAGGTAATTGATGTGCGCGCGAGGTCGTATGACTGGACGATGTTGCAGAGGCAAGAGAGTGACGAGAAATTCCAGTGGCAGCCGTGCCGTGGCATAAACTGGTCGACGAAAATGTGATGGATTCACTGGAGCAATGATATATCTTCATTTACTCGTGCTTTAAAAAGGTTTTGTTTGCCTGTTCGTTTCACATCTCGCTTTGTTAACTCATTGTTGAGTACTACCATCGCCTATTCTATTCAGTGCGCATAAAAACACATTACCATATTTTTTGTAATTAGTCTACATTCGTTATTCAAATTTGCTGCACATACCTATTGTCGAAATACTAGAAAACACAGCTATCAAAACCAGCAGGAACAAAAGAACGGAGAAATTACGGAGGAATAAATCGAAAAAAGGAAAGAATTGAGATTGGAAAGAGTAGAATAATATTTGGCAACTATTTCACAGAGAAGATTGAAATACATCGAGTGATACAAAGACGACAACTTGAAGAAAATAGCTCTGTTATGGTAAGCCTCAGATTTAGAATCATTGATACAACAAGATTTCTTGTCACAGCATTATTGAAAAACAAGAAGAATTCAGAGAAAAGTTCCTATTGTTACAATTTTCATTATGGAATACATCTGTGGCATTGGAATTAAAAAAAAACTTGAAAAAACGCAAAAAATGAAAGTTTTGCCAAATTCTAGCATCAAAGCAGATACCTTTTAATGGCGAACATTGCGATCTTTACGGTTCTAATAAGCAGAGCTATAAAACCGTACACATCAAGAGTCCTAGCCCATTCTTTCTCCACAAATTCGATTCCGTTTAATATTTATTTAACATATATAGTACATAGTTGGATGCAAATCTTGCCAGATGTTTTTGGGTGAGGGTCATATAGTACGGGAGGTCCCATTTATCACGCTGCTTCATAGATTCTGTCCTACTTGTAACACTTTTCAAAACTTTTCTAAACTTGCTTTTGAAATTTCGAGTATGGCTCTGGATCAGTGTGGGCTTTCGAAACTCCAGACGTATTGTTACAGATTCGCGCATCAGTGCGCAGAGCCACATTGGCTCAAAATCTACCAGCGTCAACTTGGAGCCATCTATCTTTACGAGCACCAGCTCGGTGCCATCTCGCGAGCAGTGATCTCTGCCAGGGTGCACGCTGCATTCGGCACGACCAGCGAGCGCACCTCGCCGTTGATTCCGTTGCTCTGAAGACGGAGATATGTACGTGTTTCGACGATTATGAATGCCCTGACGACCAAACTCTTCCGACTCACAGCCTCTTTCCTTCTGCAACAGGGGTATTGCGACCTAAGCAAATGGCTTAGCATTGTCGATAGTGATGGAGATTAAATTAATGAACATTAATTGGTAATTAACATTAATAAATAAATAATAAATTCAAAAATTTTATATGGGACAAATTTATGAATCAACTCGAGAATGAAATTCCTCTCTTGCTACAGACTCCGACTTACATCTCCTACTCTAGAGGCTCTCACCTATTCCCTGGCCACAAAAATTGCGTATTCGCCATAGATATAAGGGATCTGTATACCTACACAAGCACGGCTGCAAAATGCCTCTTGTGGGATGCGCCTTCGGAATTTTAGATTAAGCGCTTTCGCCTAAGTGGTTGCTCTGACGAAGAGAAAGGGACTTTCTAAACTGCTCTACCATTATACACTTCGCTCGGAAGTAAAACCTATACATTCCTTCACTAACAATGACACTTTTGTCCCGTATCACATGAAGGAAAAGTGGCCTTAAAATGAAGGAGTGAAGCATGAGAACGCTGTATTCACATTCGATTTAAGAGGAACTGGATGGCTGAATATCTAATCCTAATTAATAGGAGTTCTTCTTTTGTTCGTCTCATAACGCTTTCACAGGTTTCTCCTGTTGCTTGCCTAGGATGGCCAGAGATTCACACAATAACAGCATCCGTTGCAACAACTTGTACATTTCACTCTCCACCTCTCCCTTCGAATCAATAGTCTCCTGTAAAAATCCTTGTTGACGGTGAGAACCAGTGAATTGGTTCGTTCATTGAACGAATGCCATCCCGCTGGTTGGAGCAATTATTTTAATCTAATGCACTGATTCGATTATTGCCATCGAGAAAGGCATGTGGACGAGCCAGTTCCCGCTTTCATCGTTGGCAGATAAAAACTGATGGAGGGGACAACGTTGAATCCGTTTGAACAAATGTGTTGCAATTCTAATTAGTCGCAAGGCCGACGGATTGAGTGACCTCATGGGCAACCACTTCGCAGTTGCTAGGAATAGATTCGCAATTATTGGTTACGAATCAAGCAAGGAAATCGAGTCGAAATGGCTGGTTAGGTCGGACATCATCGGCAGAAGAGAACGCTTAAAAAGAGAGGAAACAAGTTCTTCTTTCAGTTTGACAGCTGTCGATTTTAATTTCGTGTGCCGTTTCCGTTCCAGTGAAATTTTTGGAGAAAAAAAAAGCCGACAACGATTCAAGAGCTGAAAGTCGCGATGCGATGTTGCTAGGAAGTTGAATGGATGCTGACAAGGTCTTCTTTCACATTGAAGACCATAGAACACGCGTGGTGCACACTGATAGCTGTTTACAGCGTGATTCAATGGACCACACACAGAGTGATGAAAGAGATAGATCGAATTCGGAGGACGGAGAAAAGCGAAAGAAAATGCAAGTAGCAAAATAAAACGCAGAGATGTGGAAGCCGAACGAATATTCAAAGATTGCAATGAGGAGTACGTGAGATGCATCGCAACGATAATGTTTCATTGTGGTTTGTGATCTTTGGTTTGTTGTTAGCTGAATCGATGCCTCGCTCCAGTCAACAACGACCTTCCCCATGTTGTCATAGAGAAGTGACAGCAAATTTTCTCATTGAGCCCGGGAATAAACAATAAACAGTAGCTATCATGAACGCCATCTGATCTGCTCAAATGTTAAAACCATGTAAGGAGAATGGGTCGACAAGAACTTTTCAAATTCGATCCACAATTGTCTCACTGGAGAAGACCACACAAATAATATTAGCTTCACGTTCAAGAAAAAAAGCTACAGAATAGCATGATGTGTTTTCCAGCTGCTTTGAGCCGTTGCATTGGAATTGTGTCGTTGATGTTTGGTCGTCGACAACGGAGCTCTGGAATTCCTCCGTGACTAGCATAAATTGGGGCAGCGACTTTCTTCTCTGGTTCTTGTCGCTTCAGAAGCTGACACAAGTCCTTTTCAATCTATTTACCCTCCTCAATGCACTTTGAAATTACTGATGGAGATGCTGGTCATGGGTTGCGTTCAATGGAGTGCACCAATCAGAAGAAATGCAGATGTATTTCTATCTGAGTAGTTAAAAATTGCAGAGAATGGTTCGTTTCGCATCTCATTCAATCATTATTCCTTCGTCTACCTCGAGGTTCATCAGTGATATAAGGTGGAGCAAAAAGAATTGGGTAGAAAACAAGGATATATGAGACAAGCATAAGTTGTGAACTATTGTGGCGGACATGTTGGGAAAAATTAAATAAATCATTATTGGGGAAATATTGGGACAATTGTTAAATTAGTGATTCAATAAGATAAACTCACTTTGTGCTGAAAGAACCTGATTTGGGAGCCTTTTTTGCCTTCAAATTTTTTTGGATCTCAATCGGAACTTGGGGCAAAGGTTGCCGTTAAGTATTGAAATTGCATTTCCCCTTGCAGACCAGAATTAAAGGAACCGAAGGGGTCCAAAACAAGAGGAAGATGCAAAGAAATGAGCATTTTGCAACGAACACTCAAGCTTAGAAGCGATAATAGGCGAGAAAACCCGGACGCAAAAGCGCGCGCTGCGGTGTCTAGTCGCACCACATTCGCATCCACACACAGACTTTCCGAGTTATCCGCTGTAGGAGACGGGCCGCGGGCCAACGTTAGTTGTAGCACCTGACTCGCAGCGCAGTGGGGTGGCCATTCCCAACTACATAAGCATTCATGTAAGTACATCAAGAAACAATATAAGAATGCATAAAGGAAAAAGTAAAAGGAAAAACAACTCTATAATAGAAACATCTCCTCCTGGCACCATGCCAAGACGTCAAATTGACGAGTTTGTGCAATGGCGGCCACTTAAACTCGTCCACACTACGTCTGTTCTACCGTAGGCCAAAAGTACCCCCTTCCGGTGTCTTTAAAGCAATATTATTGTGAATATCAAAAGCCATCGCAGTAACAGTGAAGGTTTCGTAGCAGTCCCCACTGTGATTCTTCTGCTGCCTGCTGCACTCCACTGTCGTAGTGTGAAGGTGCTGGGTTTGAAATTCAAATTCAGCTTGAAGCTCTGTTTCTTCTTCCATGGTTCAAATTTAAAACCCAGGTTTGTCGTTGAACGAAGCTGTTGCGTAACCGCAGCAAGAACAGGAAAGTGAAACTTGTAGGACCTAGTTTAAATAACTAGAGGTGGTGACCATTCAAACTGCGGTACACTCGCTACTCGAAGTAATATATGTCACAGTCAAATGAGGAACCATTAAATGAGTTTCAACTAGGGCAATCTTGTAAATCGTCTAATTGAAGAGTTAGTGCTAACGAGCAACGTCAAGTATTTCTTCAGTTTCCATGGAGTAACTATACCCAATAGCGAATTCACACAATTTCTATCATGATGCCATAAGCTACTATGAACGAGAACGAGCAAAAATGCATCAGTCGTATACAGGGGTGCGCGACAGGACACTCGAGTTGGTCAGGTTATAAGAGAGTCGACGCTCTAACCCCCTGCTGTGTGTGCTATTCGTAATAGGAATCAGTAAGGCATTCAGCACGGCGACACAGACAATTAATTTAACCAAACTGCATCCTTATTGGAGCACGGCAAACACGCATTAAAGCGCTAAGGCCGCTCGAACAGAGACTAGGACACTAACCACACCCCTCTTTTCAGCTCAGTGTGATTGGAAAGTACCAGCGGTAACCTACACTTGAAGTACCATGTCACGCACCCATACATCTCCGAGCTAATTTGCTGGAAGGAAGGCTATTAAAATTTTTTAAATTAGTTTGAATGCACATAAGTGGGAAAGACGGAGACATTCGTTTCAATTCTGTCCCCCTTTTAGTGGAGTTTAAAATGAATCCTTCATCAAACTATAGGGTGAATTCAAATTAAAGGCACACCTCGCGAAAAATTGTGAGAGTTATTGCGCGTACTACTGGACGTAAAGGCCCTGCTTTACCCACCAGTGTAGAAAAATGAATCAAATCTCCTCACAACCACCAAAAATAGAGCCCCTGTGTTCAGTCCTCGTACGAGTATTGGAGATTAGAAATGAGCTTTTGCTCGATGATATCGCGCAAAATGCTACGAAAGCACCTGTTCTTCCCTGTTGAAGAAGCTGCCTTCACTAATGAAATCGTTGCCTTATGTTGTCTTATCGCAAGTTTCCTTCTCCACGTAAGAGCCACGTTGGAAATTTGTTCATCTAAGGCCAGGAGTGATTCGGCTCGGTGGGCTCAACTCGGCTCGGGTAGAGCGCGCCTATCGCCGCGAGGATGCACGATCAAGCCACAGCAAGGGTGCAGCCTGGGCACTTATCTAAGGACCTACTTGCCCCAAGAAAAGCCGCTGATGTGATTATCGCGTGGTGTGCCTTTAAGTGTGTTATATATGGGTTATAGTACGCAATTTCAATAACCATAACCCTCATATAACATGTGAGAGGTTCCAGGTTCGAATCTCGGTTCGGTACCCATTGTTATATGTGTTTTATGGTTCGAGTTGAGTACTGTCAGTGACTCAATTTGACTGTACTCAATTTGAATATCAATCAATGATATCAATTGATTATGAATGATATCAATTTGGATAACCATAACCCATGTATAACAAGATTTATTTGAGTCAAACTCAAATATATAAAAGAAATTATGTGAATGTTGGCTCTCGGTTATGCTAGTTGGAAATGAAGGGTCAAATCAAGTCAGGGGGGAGACGCAATTTTGCGTCAAGATCAAAGCTCCTTTCCCTCCCTAGGCTTAGGCTAAAATTCATATCCTCTCCTTCCACATGAAAAAGCATCTGTCAAAGCATAGGTTTCATCTGCTTTAGCCTAAGCCTAGGGAGGGAAAGAAGCTTTGACGTCGGTGGAAATTTGACGCAAAGTTGCGTCTCCCCCCCGACTTGATTTGACCCGAAATGAAGTCATGACATGGCGTGGAAACCGAAAAACATCACAAGTGCTCTAGTTCTTTGCCTACGTCACCACTTAAGCCGCCATTGTTCATTTTCCTATGTAACAACTCTTCAGGTAAGCACATAAAGATAAATATTCGGTTCCTAATCAATCTAGCTTCATTGAGAGTGATGTAAAAGCAAGGAAAAAGCAATATGTAACAGCCACGGGACATTTGAGATAGACAGTGAGTGTTAACCATGTGAAAAACGGCCGACTGCTAGCGGGCGAGATCTATCATAGGAACGATGCTCCTCAATGATCCGCTGATCGATTTCCGATTTCAACTGATGTTCGGAATGTAAGTATTTCACCGCATACTATTCATATTATGCAAAATAAGCTATGAATTACCAACTGAACAGGCAATCAACGAATACCTGATAGATGATTCATACCGAGTATGAGACGCTATTTATGGGCACATCGCTCTTTTGTGTTCTGAATGCCATGCAGGTCAACGAGAAACGCCCTATAAACGCTGTTGACTTTTGCAAGTTTCTAACCAGCGTGGTTAGAAACTCTTCGCTCCCTATAAAGCTTATATTCAAACCACCCCCAAATTTAAAGCGGTTGCTCACATATTCTGGACCCTATGAGGAAAAATGCGGCAGGGGCGGTTGCAGCTACTGTACCGACGATAAAATTTGCCAAGTCCGGGGTCGGTGTACTCAATAATATGTCAGCGATGCGGGCAAAAGTACGTGGGAGAAACAAAAAGGCCCCTTTTCAAGAGATTGGACGAACATCGCAGGGCTTTACAAAACCCAACTCATATTCCAGTAACAGTTTCTCCAAGCATAGGACCCAAAAGCATGCCCGCGAAGCACCCCCCACCCTTATCATTAAAGTACTGCACCGCTCCATTGAAAATACTGTGGAAAGAAAAATCCTCGAGGCAATGGAAATAAGGCGGTTATCCCCAGAAATAAATAGCAGAGATGAGTTACGTGACTCTCTTGAGCTAATCACATGACTACAGTGTTATGCACTGTGGAATGAGTGTGATATCAATTATCATCACAGTCATAGCACATCTGCGCTATTTAAGGGTTAAGTCAGGGTGGGTCAACCATTTCTGCTCCATACCAGGGAACCCATTGGCGGTAAGTATAGCGGTCCTGTGGCAGCAGTAAGTTGATTAAGTACAAATACGACTGTAGACTCTCAAACAGAGTCTATAAATAAAATCTAATTTGTGCATTTTCAGGCTTGATAAAGGCGCTAGGCGCCGAAAGCTTGCCTATAAGGCTAAAATATCTTTTGCAACCAATTTTTGCAATCGGTTTTGTAAAAGTTGTTTTGAGTCTTTTGGAATAAATTTTGGAAGTCTTACATTGCCTTATACACATTCAGCAGTGTGAGACTTAAAAAGGGTCAAAAGGCCCCTGAAAAGCCTCAAAAGGCTTTTTAAATAGTTTACTATATTTTGGTGTATGAGAACTTCTTCAGGATTGGGAAAGTGAAAGTACATGCCCCTGTCTCGAATCTGCTGGTATGGACTTATCCTGCCAAGTCGAATAGAACTGAAAATGATCTATTCACCCACTCATATCTTCAGATAGTAATCTAGAGCGCTACGTGACTACCTTGATACCTAATATTAGAAAGATAATGCGTTCTATGCCTCGAAAAGGGTTGGTCGTTGAGGAATGGTAGAAGAAAGTTTGAGGATACGACCTTGCTCCACTCCCCACCTGAAGTTCAGCCTTGCAGAGACTGGCCTAGGTGGTGAGAAGTAGGAGAAAGCTCGCCCACAGAGATCGCGATAAAGAGTTTTTTCAATGCGAGTTTCGCCAAAGATCATCTCTTATATATTGGAATGTCGTTTATAAGGAACACTTCCTCCCAGTACTCATTTTCCTACCAAATTTTTCTACCCTCAATGGAGCAAAGGCCTGTTCAATCCGCCCTGCTGCCAGTTGTCTCTACGATTCGAGGCAAACCCCCTCAAATGTCCCTACCATTGAAATAGCATATCCAAAATGGAATAAGCAACAATAGGCAGTTCACGCTTCCTTTCCCTTGATGAGCAGCACTGAATGAAACGGTATCCACCCCTTCTTACCAAGAATATGTATCTGAAACCTATTGAATTTCACCGAGCGTGACGGGTGGTGGTCGATTGGTCGAATTTTTGCTTGGTGGCGTCGCACTCACGGCGCCGCCAGCACGACTTGCTGCTGTCGGTAGGAACTCCGCTCAGTGTACAGTGGGCTGACATCGTGAGGGACCTTAAAAGATTGCAGGTTGGAAGCTTCAGAAGTTCTTATATGTTGTGTTGTGTTGCTGTTTCAACGGATAAAACTGCAGACAACTCGCATTCGCCGTGGACGGCCGCGTCAAAATTCGACCCATCGACCCGGGTGTGTGCAAATATGACAGGGAATCGCGTTGCCGCCCGCGACGAGCGGCGCGGCGGGTGCGAGTGCCAGTGGCAGGGCATGGCAGCCTGCAAGCGAGGCAGTGTGGCGTGAGTGGAAGCGGACGTGACGCAGTCTTGCTCGGCCGGCTTCCAAGGGCAATCGATACAGCGAGTCGTACTGGTGGCGCCGCGAGTGAAACGCAGCGAAGCGACTCGCTGTCATATCTGCACGCACCCCATCGTCTCCCACCCGACGTTATGCCACTAGCCCATACAATTTTTGTCATTTCCATTCGTTTGTGAGCGATTGCGCAGATTAAAAAAACGTTTTAACATCTCAAAACATAGTGTACAACAATCAGCAGAAAATCACAGACACAAAAATAAGTGAGGCGATTTGGCAAGATGAAATGCCATCGATTCATTAAAGGCGAAATACCCTGAGTGTGAATGCAGAAGAGTGACAGTGACAATGAAAGTGAATCGCAAGAGCGTTAAAAAGATTGAAGCAAACAAGGCAGATAACGATATGTGCAATCAGTTTCAAAATACACAATAGTATGCGACAACAATAACAAACAAATATCTACAACACATTCAATAATCACATAGCAGTTTCAATCACGGGTTTTGTGGTCCTGAATCCGCTACCAGCAGCGGGTCTTCTATACTGATCCGTGAGTGGGTTATGGAGATCTACGAGAGAGCGTTGAGGTGCTGTACGCAGATTCTGCACGAGAGTTGTGGGTTCTGGGACAGCGAGTGGCCGGTACTGATTAGCAGTGGGAAAGCTTTGCAGGTTTGGATTCGAGCGACTTGGTTTCAGATGTGGCGCTTGCGGCTCATATCGACGTGGTGGATCTGGCTTGGATGGAAGGAGACTTCGATTCTGTACAGTACTTTCCGATACTGTGGACGATTGTTCGCTCCATGAGCCGTCTGTTAGCGTCGAGTCCCGTTCTGTAACATTCGTATCAATTCCTGTTTGCTAGCACTTTTTTAAACAGTGTGGTTGTTAGATGTGCGGTGGTCCAGAAGAATGGTCATGGATATGGACAGATATGTCACGGACAGATAGGCTCTCTTCCACCAGTCGTGTACGGTTTATCGTTTGAAAGCAGCGGTTACGCTGAGCGTGGAAAAACGCATTCATATTTGGCGCCAGCAAAGTGGCACGAAAGAGGTGCAGAAACGACGCAGGCACGAGGCAGGGTGGCATATGCGGAGACGCAGAGACAAGCAGCTACGTCCCGCCGCCGGCACCGCATAGTGTGAACGCGGCTTAAGCGGCACAGTCATTGCGCACTTCTCATTAATGCCCTCTTCGCCGTCTCTACCATTTTCTAGGCGAGCAATGGTTATAGTGTGAATCTGTCCATGTCCTGACTGCATTCAGGACCTTTGAGAACAGGGAATTGTTATATGGAAGGATGCGTGCTCTCAGAAAATTCGCGCGACACACGCGACACGATGGGCGACGTCTGAGTTGGAGGTGAATATCAGGCACGAAAAATCGTCATCACTTTAGGTCCCAATGCTACACCCCTATTTCGCAAGCATCGCGATGCACTCCGGATGACGCCATAATGCGAATTTTCTGTCCTAATAGCATACATCCTTATATTGAGACTCATGGGCTCCACGCAAACGCGACTCAGGATACCGTTTGATCTGAAAATCGCTCTGGTAGGCTCCATTCACGTAACTAAGCTAATTTCAGCAAAGGGAGTCAAGGCGAAAGTTTTGTTGAGCATAAAGAAGACCTTATCGCTTGGATTACAGTACACAGGATAAGGGAAAATCAGTGAATAGGGGAAAATTCGAATAATTCTCGTATTCGCAATTTGCAGAAAACTTTTCCTCTATGGCTGTGGAAGACTGTGGCTCGAATGTGCAACAAAAGCTCACGATGGTGGCATCGCGCGATAGAGTGAGGTACGAAGACTGCGAAAATTTTGCTATCTTTCGTCCTGACCTTACCCTACACAGCCGGCTAATTCATTCCACATAATTGAGTCATTGTCGTAGGAGTGTAAGCAGAAAACTCGCCTTATTTTGGGCATGAAAGGCTCTCACCGTTATACCAATATTATCTGAATGAGTGATGAACGCACCTGACTCCGTAGGACATGTGGAACATGGCCCAGTGATGGTAGAGGAGTAGGTCGTATCACTACGCGTCGTGTCCCGCAAATTTACGGCATCACATTGTGGCGGTAAAAAGGTGTTCATCGTGGGAATTTCTTCATAAGGGTTCGGATTTGACGACACTTTATGCCTGAACAAAAATGGTAGAGACTTGAGAATCGATGGGACTTTTGGCACTGTGAATAAGACTGTGTCTCGACTTCTACCTGCACGAGATAAAGCTGAGTTTTTCTCATAGCATCAGTAGAATAAATTCGCGATGGACGCAATGCGTGCGGGTTAAAGGCACACCACGCGATAATCACATTAGTGTGTTACTTTCTTGGAGGAAGTAGGTCCTTAGATAGGTGGCCAGGTTGCACCCTTGTTGCGGCTCTGTAGTGCATCCTCGCGGCGATAGGCGCGCTCAACCCGAGCCGAGTTGAGCCCATTGAGCCGAATCACTCCTGGCCTTAGACGAACGAATTTCCAACGTGGCTCTTACGTGGAGAAGGAAACTTGCGATAAGACAAGATAAGGCGGCGATATCAATAGCGAAGGCAGCTTCAACAGGGAAGAACAGGTGATATCGTAGCATTTTGCGCGATATCATCGAGGAAAAGCTCTTCTTCAATCTCCAATACTCGTACGGGGACTGAATACAGGGAGTTCTATTTTTGATGGTTGTGAGGAGATTTGATTCATTTTTCTTCACTGATGGGTGAGGCAGGGCCTTTACGTCCAGTAATACGCGCGATAACTCTCACAATTTATCGCGAGGTGTGCCTTTAAGGGCAACATATGTGGGTCCAGAGGGACGATTGCCCTGCGTACTAATCTAGACGCAGGATAATGCAATCACCTGAGGACCTAACTATACATATGCGTAACCCCCAACTCGAGCGCAACGTATCGTACGTCGCACGGCAAAATCCTGTTTAGCTATATACATCTAATGTAAGGGGTGTGTTGCAAGTGTTCCGATTTCTAGAGGTCGTCACCGAACTGGGTCACCGCCCTTCGCGAATTGTCCGCATGGTGGCGTGTCCTGCCGTCTTGGCTCTCCCAGATTTGCCTAAGCCTTTTTAGGGGAGAAGCTTTGGCAGCGTTATTTACCTGTCTTTACCTGATTGCGATCCGCCGCGCAACCTGACCGGACCTCACAAATCGGAACACTTGCACCACCCTAATGTAAGTTCTCGAAGCGCTTACCTCATTGACATCCTAGCACTGTAGTACGCTTCAGATGAAACATCCGTGGTGGAAGGTTTAGACTTCGAGTAGGTTGTGTATGGTGTCGTTCCTCTGCAATTAACGAAGCTGAATAACACCAAATAATGCACCTACGTATATGAACTTTTCGAACTACAGCAAAAAGCTTTCGAATAACTGAAAAAATCACGGAATACGGAGTACGGAAGTAGGACATATGGCAGTTAGGCAATTTTTAGTGGATCCATATGCATAAATTACTTATTGTTAGTGATTAGAAGCGAAGAGGAGCCCATGATTGGTCTAGCAAGTCAATGAGAATCTTGTCGCATTCTTTTTCAGAGAAAGCAGAAGTATTCAAGTTTTCTGTTGCAGAGGTGCCAAAGATGTTTATGCAATGCTGATTTCACATGCCGCCCTCGTAATAAACTCTCACCTGGAGGTATCGGTAGAGTTCAGACGATCATATGTGCGATCAGTGGATAGGGAGTCCGAACATTCTGTACGCACAGTTTCCGTCGGTGAACGAGAGGTACCTGCTCGACCATGAGGTGTTTTCCTGATATTACGATGATAAAGAAGATATATTACTATACATGAGAATAAAGCGATGGGTACAATTTGTGAATAGTCCTTTCAGGACCTCATTATCGACGGGTACCACACCCCAGCAACAGCGATTGGTGGTAAGAAACGACCCCGCTGTTTCCTACAGAAGCAGCTGTTGCAGCTCCATGCGTGCGCTGCACTTAACATATTTCAGAAACAGAAGAGAAAAGGAACAGCAAATGGACAGAAACAAAGATGTATTCCTTATTCAAGTTGAGAAAACTGTTACCAATTAATGAGCCACTGATCAACTGAAAAAGTCATTTTGTCAGATAAAAACTTCAAAGAAACCTTTGATTGAGTGAATGCTTCATTTTTAGTCCTCATATTTTCGTCAACATTTCATCTATTCTAAAGGTCTGCGAGGGGTACTCAGGAGTTATACAAATATAAATATAACATAAATATAAATATAAACAAGAAGGAAAATATGTTCACTGTAAATTGAGGGCATGGTTAAGGGATACGAGTGTGGCATAACTCACGTCCAAAAGCCACTCCGAGTTCATTAATGTGATTATAAAGCGCGTGGCACGGACGGCTAAGCTGCTGTGGTGGCGGGCGGAACAGCGGCTGTCGCCTGCCTTGGCCCTTGCCATAACACTCTATGATGCAGATGACGCGAAAACACGTCTTTTCACCTAGTTTCATTGTTTATTTTTCTCCACCTTGGCTCTACTTACCTCTACCTCCGTACTCATCATGCGACAAAACTACTTATTCTAGTGTCTTTAGTACCGGGGAAGGCCTACGAAAAAGCACACCAAGATGAAGAATTCAGGAAAATATTTCATGGGTGATGTAGTAAAGGCAGTTAAATCAAAGGAACTCAATCACATGCCATCAGTATTTATATACCTGCTTGCAATGAACGGATCCCCGTAGGCGTTGATGGTGGACGAGCTGAGAGTGGCTTTAGCAGACTGATGAGAAGGTAGTTGTTTGCGGTGGGGAGCCGATGCTTTCCTTAAAAGGCAATGTTTGCAATGAGGGTTACTGTGTCCTTGAGCTATTAGCCTGACTGAAACTTCAATCTCCTTGAGCTGTAGTAAATTCAAGTTTGAACTGAACATCCTCTCACCTTTGCAGCTTTATACTGGCTCTGATGATGTTCTTTCGCTCAATGCTATCCTCGCTCCTTTTCCGCGATTTGATGCACCAGCACAATGCAAGCAGGAAGAGGATGGCCACTAGAATTGCTACCAGCACCACCGCCACCACGATGCCTGCACGCCACATGACCGGCTCGATGTAGGGCTGGGTTCCTAAATACAAAAAAGTGCTAGAATCGTTAGGAGCCCGGCATATACAAAAAATGCAGCATTTTAAGTATTGTTTAAGGCACTAAGAGGTACTTTGATCGATTCTTCATGAACTGGAAGTGCTAGGTAGTACCACAGTGGAGAAGGAGGGGAACAATGACCAAAAACTTGAGTAATGGGACCTCCTCCTGCTCATGAGCTCTTATCGAGGACGCGTTTTCATGCTCTCTGCATCACTGGTGAGAGTGAGACAAGGGACAAACCAAGCCACGGCCGTTGACCCACGTTCCCCATGGACGGCTACTCGGCCATCTTCACCGCGCACACCCAGGGAAGAGTGGTGGTAAGGGCTTTAGACTAGCCTTTACAGGGATGTTGCTCCACATATTCTCTAGTTGAACCACCACGCGGTTTTTTTCCAATTGAACATGTCTTTTCAACTCCTGCATAACCGAATAACGATTCCGTTCCCTTTGCGGATCGAATTACAAAAGTCCAGAAAGGCCAAATCTAAATCAGTAGGATCGTGATACCGCTAATTCATAGGGAAGAGATGCGCAAATTGAAAAAAGGAGGAAATCACGACCCAATCCAATCGTGTTCCACTCATCAAAATGCTAGATGCTGACTTCAATAAGTGTCGCCTCTAGCGGTAATCTTGCTGTGTTCTGAACATTTAGAAATTCGTATTTTCTCCTTTAATCTCCGCGAAATCAAGGCTATTACGCCCGTTCTTGAGCTGAGTACTTCAAAAAGTCGCTTCCGTGTATCTCGCAGTAAAATTCTATTGGTCAACGACCGATGCCGTACGAAAGTACAAGCATAGCATCGGTCGTGATTACTGAGAGAGAGCCAACCTTTTTCGCAGACGAACGGCATCAGATTGTTACAATTCTGAGAGCCGATTTTGCCAGTTCTCGAGCTTAGCCAGCCACATTGTGTAGATGGAATAGTGACCGACGAGATCCAGACAATGGTGTCCGAACGACCCTGAAAAGAAACATATCAGCCCGTTATAGGATACCGAAAACTGACTACTAAACATCATGATCTAGTATTAAAAATCCGCGTCGCAGGGCTCGAACTGGGGTTACGTATGTAAGTGGGCCCTGAAGCGATTACCGTGTACTATTATACTTACCTTAGGCATAGATACACGGTAATCGTTTCAGGACTCAAAGACAAATGGCACCCTACTCGCACACATTGCGTAGCATGCGGTGACAAAAATCCTTTCTGTTCTAAACACACACGCCGGAGGAAGGTCGTAATTTTGTCCATTATCACAATGGCTTGATTTGAAAAAGCTTTGCACACCCTCTTTTTCTTCCCAAATCACATATTGACAAGTTTTGGAACCTACCGCAAATACGTCGAATTTCTCAGCGTCAGTGAGGTACTGCTGGCTGAATTGATCAATCCGATGAGCAATTTCCTTCTGACGGACGTCGTCTGTTCTCAGGTATGGCACAAAGGCGTCCATTGCCTGCAAATATATGATATTTTATTAATTTTCGATGCGACTGATGTGAATTACGCGTTTTCTTTTTTCCGAGTTAGATGCCTTTATGTGGACATTCACGTATTTTGGAGCTATGGGTGGGGGTAAGCAATGGTAGAGCCCAAGTGCCTAGACGGGAAGGTGTCATAGGTTGAAAAATTTTTCTGGACAGGTTGCGATTTTTGTTTCTTTTAGTAGTGAAATCTGGCGCGAGCAGAGGTAAAATGATTTGTTCAACAGCAGTAATGATCGACTACCGTGCCCCACTTTCGATACGTGTCCACCATCCGTTCGATGGAATTCTGCGGGATCATACTCCTCAAAAAATTTTCGTCAACAGAATGATTTATTATGAACAGCTTTTTAATGAAACAACTATTCAAGCTTCATTGATTGAGTCGAGGAGATGTAGTTAGGTTCCACGAATCACTGACACTTCTACGACATAAACAGACCATCACACCCGAATTCCTTTCGATATCGGACTCTTACTTGATAGGAGGGTGTGTGTCACTAGGACAGAAAATTAGTGTGGAGCGCGACTCGAAGTATGCGAGCTAGCGGTGCCGTATGCAGTTGGGTTCTGAAGCGAGTACTGTGTCCTATCACGCAACAAGGCGTAAGATATGATGGACCCAAACATGTAGCGTCCCTAACTCGCACGCATCGCTCCGCACATGCTGCAACGCGAATTTTCTCCCTTAATGACGAATAGGCCTTGAAGGAATCGTCCCACTATTCCAATTTTTTTAACACCCGGGTACTCTATAACATGTTATGAATCCTTCCAAAGCACAAAGCGAAAACTGGAAGTAGAGCAACTCTTCTGAATTCCCGCCAAGCAATATTTGAACAGCTGTCGACAGGAACAGCGCATTTCAAATCTTCGCGCCCAAAGTTGATCTGCTTCTCAATCCGCATCCCTCACCACGTGGCCGTAGTCCCTTCGCTCCTAGAGCCTTTTTTGTCACGCCCTTCGGACGCTCCACTCCGTTGGCGTCGGACGTCATTTTGAGGAGCTCTATCTCAGCCGGATTATTGTTTTTTCTCATGAAACCTTGTATGCGACTCTTAGTAATCAAACACAACATGAATATATAAATACAGTCAATTTCACAGCGCTAGATTGGCCTGAGTGGTGAAAGTAAGGGTGTGTGGAGAGAGTGAGTGTGTGGCGGGTGAGAGAGTTTGATACATTTTAACCCAAGTCCGTAAGCCACGCCCTATCGAGCGTTCCGAGATGGACTTCATATGGGTAACAAAGTTTAAATATCGTGGGCGATTCCTTCAACTTAATAACTGGGCCTCCAGTACCATAAGAGATGCACTCTCCTTCAAATATTGGGTTGGGGAATAAGTCCCCGCCGTTTTTTTCAACCCCGTTTTTCACATTGTTCCCTTCATCTTTCGACAAAGTTCATATATGTTTTCGGTAGAGCTTTTTTTGCTCTACAAAATGCTTATATCTGTTTTTCGATTCTTTCGATTACTTGATATTTATGAGGTTTGGAAATGAAGTAAGCTTGAAGCAAAAAACTAGCACTTGCGCACCTCATCTTTCTCGTCTGCCATTGAGACCAAAAAATGTTTGTGTATATGTTTCGATAGAGCTTTCTCAGCTCTACAGAATGGTACTACATCTTATTCAAATCGCTCAACTTTTTGCTGTTTTTAAGACTCGGAAATGCAGTACTCGCAAAAGTGTGCACTTTCGTTATCTCCTCTTTTTTGCCTACCATCGAGATTGAAGAAGATGTGCATATATGCAATCGATAGAGCTTTCTTTGCTCTACAAGATGATACCACATTTCTTTTGTATCCTCTCATATTTTAGCATGTAGGAATAAGCTTCCACCTGATTTTCAATTCAAAATTGCACAATGAATATGATTTTTTTTTGACAGAGTGTTCTATACCAATCGATAGAGCTCTTTCCGCTCTACAAGATGGTGTTTACGGTTTTCGTAAGAATAAATTTTTGACATTTTTTAGATCACTCAAAAGTCGACGAAATCGAGCATTTTTGACACCATGTGACGAAAATGTTCGATTTCGTCGACTTTTGAGTGATCTAAAAAATGTCAAAAATTTATTCTTACGAAAACCGTAAACACTATCTTGTAGAGCGGAAAGAGCTCTATCGATTGGTATAGAACACTCTGCCAAAAAAAATCATATTCATTGTGCAATTTTGAATTGAAAATCAGGTGGAAGCTTATTCCTACATGCTAAAATATGAGAGGATACAAAAGAAATGTGGTATCATCTTGTAGAGCAAAGAAAGCTCTATCGATTGCATATATGCACATCTTCTTCAATCTCGATGGTAGGCGAAAAAGAGGAGATAACGAAAGTGCACACTTTTGCGAGTACTGCATTTCCGAGTCTTAAAAACAGCAAAAAGTTGAGCGATTTGAATAAGATGTAGTACCATTCTGTAGAGCTGAGAAAGCTCTATCGAAACATATACACAAACATTTTTTGGTCTCAATGGCAGACGAGAAAGATGAGGTGCGCAAGTGCTAGTTTTTTGCTTCAAGATTACTTCATTTCCAAACCTCATAAATATCAAGTAATCGAAAGAATCGAAAAACAGATATAAGCATTTTGTAGAGCAAAAAAAGCTCTACCGAAAACATATATGAACTTTGTCGAAAGATGAAGGGAACAATGTGAAAAACGGGGTTGAAAAAAACGGCGGGGACTTATTCCCCAACCCAATAGTTGAAGATGGAATTCGGCCCGAGAATTTGTGCAGGAATTTTCTGTGGTGCGCAGATGTTTTGAGTTGATATGTGAGCATATCAACCCCTAGGAAATAAGCCCTCTTCGTCAGGATGCTTTGACTATACTATTAGCCAATCTGCATGAGTGTATGATTACCACCATAATCACTTGTTTCCAGTATGAAAAGTTGGACAAAATGGATCAACTCTACCACTGCTTTTAACCTCATACCATGGTCAAGATCGGCGCTAACATTTGTCCAGAGCAGTTTGATAGAGTTCTTGAATGGAATTCTCAGGATCAGATGGCTCATGTTCTCTTCTAGAGCTCTCTTACGAGTTATCCGCAGGGCGGCAATTACATACATTGAAGAATTGTCCCGACAAAGTGAAATTATCCAACCTCACAGTACAGTGTTGCATCGACGTAAGTGGCTGCTGCTCCAACAAATAGGAAACATGATTTGAACTCTTCCATACCGGCCAAAAACCATCCAGCGGGGCAGTCACCCTCGATGAGCGACGAGTTTGACTCCAACACCGGCTGGTAGTCCACCTGAATTTGAAGAGCCAATTATTACACCCTCTGTCACGTACATCACACCGCAATACAAACTATTTTCATGAACCACCTTAATTATTAATTACCTTAATTAGATATGGATAGTCGGAAAAATCGCGAATTTTTCCAGCCGCCACACTTTCAACGCCAGGATATCCCCAGTAGTTGAGTCGAGCGTCTATGGAACCGATGTCGTATCTGAAAGGGAGTAATACCGGTCATTTCAATGCTAGTCAACCCCGAAAAACTCTATACTTACTGAGTTCGTTTCGATGTAGTCAGCTCGTAAGGATTCTTCCTATTGTTCAGCACATTTCCTCTGTAGCTCTGCTGAGAACTGCCGGCTAAAAATGACCAAGTTTGAGTCAAAACATACTTTACGTCTGAAACGTTTAGCCATGCTTTAAAACTGCTTCAAGGGCTCGTTATGGGCAGAGTATTGATAGATATTTGTAAGCTCCTACTGAAATCCCCTAACATCGAGAAAAGAAAGCACCACATCTAAAGGGAATGAGCACGATAATTCCATAAATGCGACACTTCAGGAGAAAGGAGAAGAATACAACTGTAGCTGGTAAGTGGCACTGTAAGGCCGCCTTCATACTTTGCGGTGTCGGCGGCAGGGCGTGGCTGTGTGTCCCTGTGTCTCCGCCTTTGCCAGCCTGTCTCGTTGGTTGCGTCGTCTCTGCACCACCCCGTGCCACTGTGCCTCGCTGCCTGTGAATACAGCCACGCTCTGCCGGCGCAAGGTATGAACTCGGCCTAATAACGACGGTTGTACAAATGCACTTCCCCGTAGTTCCCACCCCACGTTGCGTGGTTGGTGTGTACAACAATGAGCTCGCATGGCCTTTGAACTTCACGTCGGTGGCATTGTAGCAAACACGTCGACTACACGAGATTAGGTTGTGGTTTCGATTTTCCGGATTTTCAGCGTTTGTCTTTTTCGTTTTTCTGCTGTCCTAACCTGAATCAGTTCTGCTTTCATGTTTCAACGGAAAACAGCGGGAAGCGAAAAGTCTAAAATATCACAGCATCGAAGTTGGATTGAGATTTCGTATTACGACGACGCCTCTAGCGTGACTTACTGCAGCCGGTTGGAATTCCGATAAGGATGTCATGGGCTAATATTGTGAGAAACCTTTAAGAAACAGCTTTTTTTATATGTTCATTGTGGGCAATTGTGTCTGCTTTCATGTTATTTGACTGCATGGATGACTAACTTCAAGTGATCTTTTTCTGTAATAAAGCACATTGTCCTAAGTAACTGGAGGTTGAGAGCTCTGAAAACTCGCCCAATCTTCCAGTTCATGATCCGCTGTGATTTTTACGAGGACGATATTCGAAGCAGTATTTTTCTTGACTTTTTTGCTTTTCGCAATGCTCCTTTGCTGTTCCCACTTCTTGCTGGTATATATTGAGCTCTCAGTTTTTTACAATCCTTTTTTGCAGAAAGATGTTTGCAATAGTTTTACGATTGCTTTGATCCGCGATAAAGCCACTGGGCATTGATGGTAATTGCAAATGGTAGATATAAAATGAATTATAAAACTAACAATAATATTCAAAATAATTTGAAAACGTGAAGCAATGATCTTTTCTGCCCTTATTTCTACACAAATCATTTTCTTTGTCTACCCTCGAGGCTGTGAGATAGAAAATCAGTTGTGGTAAGCTGTTGTAAATATGCAGTTGCGGGAAGTCGCTGAAGAAACACAACGGCAATAAAAATAACATCAATAACAACAAGCGCCACCCCGAGAGTGATTGATTTGAGAAAGGAATGTCCCCCAGCTCTAATCGCACTGATGATCTGCTGTCAATGAGGCGCAAAAGTTGCCAGACCTGCAACTTGCCTTCGAGGCCTCGTAAATATCTTTTTTCATAACTTGCGTCGAGCTGGCGTATTATGATGTAACTGGACTTACCGAGTATCGTACTGCGATATCGTTCGCTTTCTGTACCGACATGAGTCCACCAGTCGAAGGAGACACCCTCTTGGGTTATCACCTGAAAGAGGTGGCATATGAACAGTTCGCCATTTTGGAGCCATTCAAAAGATGCCATCCATTGTAAGCCTACTTTCAAAAAGTGGTTGTCAAAGAATGCTCTATGACTGGCAACTAACCTGCCGTCTCGGCCTGCGCAGAAACTCGTCGTGCTCCTTTTCTGGTAGATAACCGAACTCCTCCTGAAATCAACTCTGTGAGCAGGACACTATGCATCAACTAATGACAACTACGAAGTAACAGCTACAGGGACCATTGCTGGACCTCTTCACTTAAAAGAATCGTTCAAAAAAAAAGGTTTTTCTGTTACCCATATATTGACGTATTTGCCTGATGTGGACCCACATGCAAGGTTTCACGCGAAAAAATGTGAATCTGGGTAAGCCACAGCACCACAAGTCTCGGCCGGGTGGGCGAGGCCTTCGAGCATATGCCCACCCCGTCGTTCGTTGCGATCGGAGTGCATGGTAGAAGCTGAAGGGTACGTGAACGGTCCTACTTTCCGTCCTCAACCGCGGTGGGCGATGGGACGAGGCTTTATCTTGGAGGTCCTACCCGGCCGAGAATTCGGAGAGCTGTACTTTGGCTGAACTCTCACTTTTCGCGTGAAACTTTGCATGCCGTCCTTATTAGGAAAATACAACATAAACATATGAGTAACAAAGAAGCCCATTTTCGTGGACGATTCTTTTAAAAACTGGAGTTCAACAACCTCTGTAGCCCTGAAGGAAGACAAGTTTTTTTAGACTAATCACCATGTACTGATGACCATGACCAAGGGCGATGTTCTCCTCGAAGTTGTTGTATAGAAACGTCTGCGTTTCCGATGTTATTCGGGAATATCTGAATTAAGCAAGTAAGTAAATGAACTGCCACGAAGAGGGACGCCACTCACCCTTTCGAGTCGACCGTATGCAGTCCTACATTAGCGTAGAAGAGATTCCTCGTGAGATTCACCGACATGTCAAGGATTCTGACGGTATCGTGGTAAAGGGCGTAGTTGTGAGAAATGATGTTGTTCAGCATGGTGACCATCTGAAGAAGAATATTGGTCCGAGGACAAAAGCAGAGATCAAAAGCTCCAAGCTACCTGATAATTATTGCCGTAGAGTGCAACGGTGGTACTGTTGCTATTCCACGAGAAGAGGTTGTTTTTGACGACGGCGTTCAGACGAGCAACAGCCGACGATGATCGGGCCGACATGAGAAGGCCTCCACGGTTGTACGCAAGTGAATTTCCGCGGAATAACACAAACTGTAAGCAATCAGGTTATCTGCCGAGTATAAAGCGTCACCTAGGTCGATTCCTTTTGAGAATACGCCACGCCCCCGACCACATAAAAGTGATCTGTATAGCGTTTCACGTGGGCCAACCATGGTACGACACTTTTTTCAAGGCCACTCAGTACCAACCGAAGAACTTCAGAGACACCGGGAGAAGGGCAAGTTAGGTTCACGGTATGGGAGAACGGTGGCCGCAATGCACACACAGCATCTTGCCAAAACGTCGAAAGTGAATTAACTAAATCTTAGTTGTAATCACACTTTTTTCTTACTTTTTCGCTTACTCTTCACTTATTTGTTTTACTTGTATGCTGCTGTGTGCTGTTTCACTTAGTTCACATCATCACCAATGAATGAAATATGCTGTACGAGACAACAAAGGACATCTCTACAGCGGACAACTCGGAAAGTCAGTGTGTTGATGCGAATGTGGTGCGAATACACACCACAGCGCCGCGCTTATGAATCCGGGTTTCTCCACTGATTATCGCTTCTAACCTTGAATGTCCGTTACAAAACGATAATTTCTTCCCATCTTCCTTTTCTTCGGACCTCTTCCGGTTCCTTCAGATGGAAGAAAGGCTTGGTTGACCAAGATAACCATCATCGCTGGGCTAGAACCGCGGAAGATGTTCATGTAACAGTGACACACCAAAAAAGATGGAGAACAGTATTCCCAGCGATGCTGATCATCTTTTTGATGGCACGGGCTATCAATTGCTGAGGTTGACTTCGAGGCACTGACGCTGTTGTTTACGGTTGTTTTCTTATCTCGTGGAATGAGGACGACCCGCTTTAAAACATATATAAGTTGGCGGTAAAATGAAATGGTCTCGCAGAAATGTAGCGTGGTATCGAGGAAAATAGTCGAGTGAGTAGAAGAATGCGACTTTTCCTAATTCATTTCACTTAAAACTACTCCTCTTTCGCTCAATGCATTGATCTTCACTGCCCCTTCCCCGTTCACTTGCCTACAGAAAATTGGTTTGTGACGCATTCGTCATCCTCGGCGTCGTCTACTTGTGTAGCATTACATTCGTTATGAGCCCTTATCCCAACAACAGCGACTTTGACCCGAACCCTGTCTTAGTAGGCTATGGTGAGCTATGCTACATTCTCTCTCTCCAACCCCTACATCCCATCGAGCAGAACCGCTCTTCATCATTGTCTGTTGAGCAAACAAAATAATAAATAGCAATGTGATTTTACAGTTTTTCAATAAGATGATTACGGTACGAACCATGGTATTGTGTAGATGAAGTTCGACGGCGTGCATTGACGTGGAGATATTGCCGAACAGGTGGATGCCATTCCGACTGAAGGAGCAATCCTCTGAAATACGAGTAATTCGAGTATTACAAATATAAGAACCAACAGTCTCCCCATCTTTTCTCCCATCACTTCAAACGAAACACAACGTTTCACGATTCGTTTCTAATCGAACCATTATTACCAAAAAACAGGGTTTTCAACTATTTCAACTATTTCTGCGAGGAAACTGAGTTTTGGAAGTATTATAGTAGAGGGTGGAACATAATGTAAGAGACAGAGACTAAGTCACTACATGAACCGAAGACCTCCATAGGCAGACGAACAGATGAAATGTGTATGATAATAGGAAAGCGAGCAAAGAGAGAACGTCAATATCTCAAAACAATCGCCTTATGTGGTACAGGCCTATGATCTTTCGGGATGGGCTGCAACTGTGGAACCAGAGTATACCCAGTTCATTCCATGCCTTGTTCATCGTTTCGCGAAGACCTTTGCATGTGCTGCAACGTTGAACAGCAGCTTCCATAGTCAAATTCACCGAGTAATCCACAGGTCTGCTATTGAGCGCACCATTAGAGTGAAGAGAGAAATGTGATTTTTGGGAAAATACGTTCCTGTAAATGGAGCTCGGGTGTGAAGATATGTGGCGAAACTCACGCTGTGAAGCGGGTGTTGGAGTCTTTATCGCATCTGGTTGGGCTGCGTTTCGTGTTGCGCCGCTGCCGATGTTCGAGTTTGTGCAAGAGCAGGCAACGGTTGCGTTTGGGTGACTAAGCTACTCTCGCTGCCAACAGCGATTGGCTAGTGATGCAGAGGGCGCGAATGACGTCCTTCATCGTGTTATTAAATTCTTCCTGCACTACTCGACTTTCACACTTCACATTTGCTCAGCTACAATTACTTCTAATGGTGTCTTCAACTCGATCAACGAACCTACGATACTTTCCAGCAGAAATAGTCATTGAAAAATTACCGGTCGTCGACTACTTTTAAAGACCACTTCATCATTCCAAAGATTACTTAAAAGGTAGAAAAGCAGGTGGTCGCTCAAGGATTCGCATGGAACTCCTCGCCAAGCACGACTCCGCACGAATCCAAAACACGAATCAAAAATACGATCCCTCTTGTGAGTTTCTCAACCCATGTTTCACTCCATTCTACAACGGCCCTGGTTCTCATGATCCGGCTTCAACTGTAGATCCAAGTAAAAATACCGAATAAAGCTTTATCGCTTACCAATTATAACAGCAGGACTCATTTCGCCAGTATTCTGATATACAACAGCTCCTCGATCATTATTGTCCACCCGTGATGCGCGGACTACCACCTGATCCACGGTGCCTGAAGATGGATCCAATAACAAGGATTTATCTAAAAGCCATGTCTGAATAGTGAGAATCGAATGCCACTTACTTGAGTCCGGAGAACTGGGAATGCTGGAGATCTCTGCAATGAAACCATACTCGCCATCAGCTGCCGTACCACGAAAGTGCAGAGCCAACACATCGGCACTGACCGCTTTTGAAAATGGTGTTGAATCACGGTCAATTCTGAAATTCTCAAAACCTAGAAAAATTTGAAAAGTTAGTCGATAAACTTCCTATTTGGGTAGGGTTACCCTTTGGGCGGACTCAGGTACGTTCCAAATTTAAAAATCTGACCTATACTCAGCCAGAAGTGTAATTGGCATGAAAGCAATTGAAGCATACACTCTGAGAGCATCCGATCTACCTAGATCAGCAGGTGAGGAGTAGAGATTCACCTGAAATACGGTTTCAGAGACTTCGTGTCCCATGGCAAAGTGTTGCGAAAAACGCACCTGTAGAAATCGAAATGCCACTTTTCGCCCAGCTGATGAAAATATCTTTACACAATCCACAGGAAGCGAGTCGTACTTGTAGTAGACCTGAACCAACTTAGGCCTTGCATAGGTCATATCTAGCGAGTGGAGACGGAACACACCAGAACTCGGTTACTTATTTGCATCATTTTCTCCGCAGCACAGATGTCAACCATTCCTTGTGAGTAGTACGGTATAGTGAGCGGTTGGAATGGAGCGTCTGAAATAATGGGCCAATCGGCAATTGCGCTGTCTTTCAACCAAAACATAAACGGTGAAGCTGGATCTCAAAGTCAAGGGTGGTTCGACGAGCCGTAACAGGGTTTCGGTCTTGTTAGATAGAGGTCATATTCGCTGATAAGTGATGGAGCAGTGGGGCGACGATGGTCTTATTCATGGTGAGTAGAAAGTCAAAAATGAGAAGGTAGCTCCAATTTCGTGGCTTTAATAGATTCTGGGAATTGAGGGCAGAAGCGTCGCCCACTCACAAACAAAGGGGAATATGCGAGGAAAAGGAAAATGGGGTTCCTAACTACTGTTGCTCATGTAGGTAGTTTCGCAGCCCTTTCATAGTGGAGGGTCACTTCGTTACAGCCGTTTTCTCACTCAACATCCTGTCCCCTTCCGAATTGTTGGTGCGCCACCAGACATTTCCATTTTGCCTTATATACTCCATTTCGGAGCGCCTGATAGGGCGTGGCTTACGGACATAGGTGTGTGGCGGGTGAGAGGGCGTGGCAAGAGTGAGAAAGCGTGGCGGAGTGAGAGAGTTTGATGCACTCCCACCCAGGTCCGTAAGCCACGCCCTATCAGGAGCTCTCAAATGAACTATACGTGGAGGATATTGTTAGCACCTGGGAAGGATTTTAAAGAGAGGTGACTAGCAATTTCAGTGCTTCTACACTGCTCGCCAAAATATGAGACATGGTTGGGTAGCTTGGCAACACTGTGAGCTCTTTATCCTTCCACTTCGTTGCACCGGTGAAATTAAGCAGAGGATGTGCATCTTAAATAAAAGAAAGGAGAACTAATTGCTCAAATGAAACCGACCTGCATTGGTACTACCGCCTTGCACACTGGCAGTGGTGATACTGATTCCCACACCACCATTGTTCGTGACGTTCACCATATTGAGAATCACCTTTTCACGGGGAGACAACACCTAAAGACAAGCAAGTAGTTTACGACAAATTCCAGCAACATTTGTGCTATGAATAAAAGGATGTAAAGTAGGGTTTCTGGCGTTAGTCAAACCCTTTTGGGATGCGCCGCGCGTTCTAGTTCTACTCAGGATTGTGGTGGCAGGTGAAAGCGATTAAACGTATTCAATGACTTGCGCAGGCCAGCCGATGTACAAGTCAGCGCTTTTATCTTTCCAGACGAGTCTGGCACCGATTCACTTACCGCGGAGGGTTGGAGGGCCTAGTTGGTTCAGGCAGCGTGGATGCGGGACGACTCCGCACCATGCCACCTGCCACTACCTTTCCTAATTCACATATATCATTCGAGCCTGCATAACCATTAGCTGTCATCATTATTTTTCTCACATAAAGCAATCGACCACAGAAATATGAGTTCTTTGTCATCCATATTTTACGTTGTATTCGCCTAATGCAGACCGCATGCAAAGTTTCATCAGAAAAAATGTGATTCCGGTTAAGATACAGCACCATGGAAACTCGGACTGGAACTGGGATTCCGAACAAGTGCCCACCGCGTCGTCCTCCGCAGTCGGAGACGTATTGTAGGAACGGAAATCAAAGACAGCATTAGGGGTTATGTGGTTATTGAAAAATCCCTGAAAGAAGTCATTTACATGGAAACTATAGGGGTAAGAAGGCTAGCTGTGGCAACATCTCGGTGAAAAAGCGCGCTCCTGAGCTGTAGAAATGGCGCAACGGATAGAAGCTGCGGCCTTTCGATAATCGACGCCGCCCCCAAAGCGACGTGATCCGTGGTCGGCTATGATGAGAGCCCAAGGATATGCGGAGAGATTGAAGGTATTCCGGGGTGCTTTTTCAGTTTCAGCATGAAGCTCACTCCGGAAAATAGATGCTGTCGTATTTCCTAACATTCACTTGTGTTTATTGGCGACATGCCGATAGTAATCTCTTTCGCACTACTCGTCTCTTGATGGAAAGGTCGTCCGCGCCTAGAACCAACGGTGGGAGGGGGTCCTATTTCCCGGGTTTTTGGCCATTTCCATCCGTTTTTCCTTCACAGTCTTGATACGAAGCATCTCGACTTTCCCATCCATTACTTCTTTCACTCTTCCCGAAATTCTCCCAATGCTGCCTTTAAAGTAAACAGTTCCACTCATCGTTCTTAACCGCGGTGGACGACGGAGGTGGGCTTTTACTCGGAGGCCCCGTCCACCCGGCCGAGAATTTGGGGAGCTGTATCTTGACCTAAATCTTACTTTTTCGTGTGAAACTATGTTTCACGCGATAAAGCGGCCCTTATTAGGCAAATACAACATGAATGTATGAGTAACAAGGAATTCATTTTTCCGTGGACGAATCCTTTGAAGGCTCTAGAATAGCTCGGTAATGCTTTCTACATGTATTCTTTAAGACAAGAGTTAAAACGCAAGATCATAGCTTGACGTAGCTCTACTTGTTTTTTTATGTTTATTGTCTCATACATATTAGTTTGTAGCATAATTTTTGCCATATTTTCTCCAAAGTTTTCTAAAAGATTCCAAAGAGTTATGTGAGTGGGATGAATAAAGGGTACACCTAGTGCTGCCTTATAGTTCACTTAGATTGGTCTTTTCTTTGTGTGCGATTAAAGGGACGACTGAGATGCAAATGGACTTCGGTTGCTCTTTCTGCACGAGTACCGACAGAGCTCTAACGCAAACAAAGGACCATGCCAGTTGTCACGTTGCGCGACTTAGAATTTATGTCTTATTTTGTTTTCCACTCGATTTGAAGAATCATTTTCTGAAGTTACCAAACATTTGAACACCAGATATATTTCAGTATGTAACTGTAAATAAACATAAACAGCAAGACAATGGTGAAAATCAAGAGCTAACTCTTGATGCAAAAGTTGTGTAAAGGCAAAACACTAACAAAAATGTTGCAAAAAATCTATTTACAGCTTGATGCTCTCCACTCTTACCTGTATTGCATGCATACTACTGTTGGTTACGTTCACGTGATCGATCAGCGGTGAACGATAAAACAACTGAAGGCCAGCCGATTGGAAGCTGTCATTGTGGCCGGAACCACCACCAACGATTTCCACATTACGAAGTATAGACCCGTCTGAAAATCATGCGGATCAGTGGGAGCATGACAGATTTTGTGTCCAAGAACTTTCCGAACCTTTTGCTGAGAGTTGATCCAATTCCAGTGATGCTCGTGCAAAACTGATGCCTCCCCAATTTCCAATGTAAATCCTGTAATTGCAGAGTAAACCGCAGTAAAAGAATTGAGAGTGCTGGTAAGACTCACCGGTCCAAGGTTGTGTTTGGTCCACAGTAAATATAGTTGAAATGTTCGTTGTCCATGCATTGCCACTGAGAATCGCTGCCGGTAAGACGAAGTTGACATCTGAAATTTGAGCGCTTCATTAGTGCGTTTCCAAGTTCTCACTGTCTACTTAGCCCTCCCGGGGCTTTCAAAGGAATCGTCCACGGAAAAATAATTTCTTTGCCACCCTTAAATTTATGTTGTATTTGCCTAAGAAGAGCCGTACGTAAAGTTTCACGCGAAAAAGTGGAAATTTGACTGAGATCAGCTCTTCAAATCTTGGCCGGGTGGGCGGGGCCTCCAACTGGAAGCCTCGTCCCGTCGTCTGCCGCGGTTGGGAACGGAAAGTGAGATTGTTTACGTAAGTTTCTGCCCCTACAATGCGTCTCCGACCGCGGTGGAAGCCGGAGTGGGCAGTGGCTCGGAGGCCCCGCCCACCCGGCCAAGGCTTCGTGGTGCTGTATCTTTGCCGGATTCACATTTTTTCTGGTCGCATGCGGCCCACAGCATGCAAATGCAACACAAATACATGGGTAACACAAAAACTCATTTTTCCGTGGACGATTCCGTTCAGGACATACATCCGAACCCCCTCAGTGTCCCCTCCTTCCCCGGCTTTTACGACTGCACCTGCACCCTACCAGATGCTTGTCCACGGTAGCAACACCATTTGTACCCCCCTCCCTTTCCCATATCCGAAATGCCCCGAATATAAAGAGAGCGAAATGGTCGAAAAGCAAGGAAATGGACCAGAAGCGAGAAATTTTCAAGTACAAACAGGAGATTAGCAGAAGCTGAGGCAGAATGGAGAAAAGAGAGAATACCATGATACCGGACAGAACGAGGTACAGAACCAGCCTAAAACAGCCACAAAAATTAATCTACCTGTCCAGACTCGGCTCAGTTCCTCTGCATTCTCGTGGCTCTACGTACGTCTTCACCAGTCGAATCTGAGGGTTGTAATCCCATCGTGGTGTTAGCCAATGATAAGCGTTCATTGTTTCGAGTCCCAGTTCACGGCATACCACCTGGAAACATCTTAGTAAGAAGGATGACCCGAAGAGCTTCAGAGCCGGGTCGAAGCTCAAGAACGAGTTCGATGGAGCGCCCATGACACTTGTGGAGCACTCGCGCAGCCTCATGGTCTCCTCCTACGCTAAACGTTGTATGAACCATGCTGGAGATCAAGGCGTCGTGTTGTTGGGTCCCAAAGCGATTACGAGATAACTGTGTGTAGCTCTTCTAGCATTACTGTGTAATCGCTCCAAGATCAACCCTAACGGCGCGCATAGTTATCACACACCGTGTCGCACGCCCTCGTCATGGTGCGAAATCTTGACATAGGGGTACACATTCGATAGCAATATGAAACCGTACCTGTGCATTTCGAACGGTAAACTGCCTGTCGCATGAAGCAATGGTCTCTCCTGTCGTAGCATTGTACATCTAAACAGTAGAAGGTGTGTTGACAGGAAATGACACATGAAGCTCAATCAGCTACCTGCAGGAATCCTGCTCGACCACGGACGGTGCTGTTTTCGCTTAAAGAAACCGTGAACCGCTGATAGTAAGGATCATTACGGTATAGCAATGGAAACTGTGTATAGACATCATCGGGCCGTGCCCTGAAATGTGTGGATTCGCTATCGCTGGGAAACTATTTGAAACCTTAATGGAATTGGGTTAATTGATGGGCAGTCGCAGTGAGTAGAAAACCGATGAGGTGTTTATAGAACTGCAGCATGGTATAGCGCCGGTTCAGGAACCTTCGATAAGGGATCTTACCTACAGTGTTGGGAGGGGACGCATTTGGTGTTTATAGAAAAGAGAAATCGTAAGGGGAAGGGGAGAGAGGTTGAGAGCACCAATAAATAAGCAAGGGGAAGGCATTGTGCCACTTATTGCCATAAATTTTGCATTACTTTTTGCTGCATGGGCGCAAAAGAATGAGGGGAAAGGAATGATTCAGGCTTCTGGCACAGAGTGGATCTTACTGGCATTGCCATGTTCCTCGCCACCACGTTGTGCTCGACTCTGGCGCTGAACTGATGATCAGAGCTTACAATTATTGTAAAGAGCTCATTTGCCATTTCTCGACGGGTACTTTCAACAAGTTCTCTCTTGTTCATGATAAGTATAGCCTTTTGGAAAATCCGTAAATAAATATCGCTGTCAGGACGGAAAATTTTTGCAAAAGGGCCGCAATATCAGAAATTTCCTTTGAAGGGTGAAAAACCATTAGCAACCAATGGAGGGGTCTTTGAAGAGCGTGGTGCAGAAGGAGCTATTACGGAGTCGCAAAGTCTCGAAATGCGGCAGACAGAGCATCTTTCTAGTGAACGCGCTGTGAGATCAACGCTAAGATCGCTGCATTTTTAGACTCTGAAACGCGGTAATATTTGAGAAAAAAAAAGCAAACAACTCACCGATTGCCCCTGCGACTTCGTTGCCACTTCTGAATCCTCTGAGCCACGTCGCTTCTTTTACGGCGTCTTGAGAATATGGTGCTGCGCTTATACCTTGTACCGATTTTCCCTCGCATCTCGTCAAATTCAGTTGTGTTGATCGGCTTGAATCTGAAGATGCTCACCATATTTAAATGCTACGAGTTCATGTCGAAGCCAGATTCTATGGCATCAGAGGGAACTTCTACCTTATTGGCTCCCAGTATGTTGCATCAGCTATCAGATCTCCTAGCACAAGAATTCGCACATTCGGCCAAACGTGGACCTCAACACCCCTCTCGATCCACAGCGTAGCCCCCGGCATAATCGTGAGATCTCGTGTGATCCGGTAAGGACGGAAGGGCTGAAATCGTCAGAATAATGAAGTTGGCCATCGTCATGGAAACCCCATCCAATCACTGAAACACCTACTTTATAGTAATTAGGGAACACGGGCCAACGCTCTCTTAGCAAAGTGAGATTCTTCGACTCAAACATCCTGCCCTTGAGATCTTGTGGCGACGGCTCGCTATATGTGGCATTGGCCAATTGTCCCTAAAACATGTTCATATCAGCCTAGAGATTTGACTTCGAGCAAAAAGGGCTCACCTTCCGCGGTTTCCACCAGAAATTGATGAAAAGTTCGTTAGTGACGTAGAAGGGACTGTATTCAGCCAAGGTGAAGGTGTTCCAGTCATCGAAGTCGAACACCCGTTGAGCCACCTCTGCATCGTTGCCAGTGCCCCACCAATTATGGGAGACATTCATTCGGTTGTAGATCGATATGTACTGAATATACGCCGAAGATGAAATCACCAATGATAAGGATACGGTTTGAATGCTCGTGGAACGCATGGATGCGTTCCTGCAGAATCCCGCAAAACTACTCTGGCTTCCAGTGGAGAAGCGAAAAAGAACGCACCTTGCATCCCGAGACGACTTCAAAATCAAGCAAAGGATTCCTGAGCTGATTGAAATGAATTTCGACCTTTTGCGAGCCAAACACCCCAACTGCAAATGAGCGAGGCCATGAGTCCACATAGTCTTCGTTAGCCTGGAAATCAGTTGATGTTGAGTGCCTAGCTCCCTCATAAATATACATTCATTCTTGAAAAAGAAAAAAAGCTGACCTTGATGAAATGGTTGTGTAAAAAATAGTTGTATTGTATATAGGCGTCGACGAGGAGATTACGAACAGACTGAGACGTGATCGCCACCTTCACCAGCCACTGCGCCTGAACAATCAGTTGGAAAATAAGCGTGCGTGCGGTACTGTTCCAAGCTCTATGAAAAAGTGTAAGCAACGAAACCTTCTTTCTTGATTGCAGCTTTTCCAAATACCGACACAAAAACAATGGAGAATTTTTTAAATGAATAACACTTTGGTCCTAAATCATTAACAAGGGTAAGTAGTTTAGACCACGACCACCTGGATGTTAGCGATGCCTTATAATCCTGAGCCTCCCTGTGAACAGCGAGAAAGAAGGTGAGCCACAGCTCATTTTGTGTCCCCTTTCCTCTTGAATTAACTTAGTACCTGCATACAGTTCATTCCACAGCTTAGATAGGGAGTGGCCTACGGACATGGGTGAGAGTGTATCAAATTCTCTCACCCCACCAGACACTCCCCCTCTCGTCACTAAGGCCACGCCCTATCAAGCGCTCCAAAATGGATTGTACCTATCAAAAGGATCAGAACCGACTCTAAGGGAATGATGAGTAAAAGATGCAAGCATGGTAACGAGCAAATCCATCTCTGATGACCCACTGCCCTTCGTTGAAGTTCCAATGGGTGGATAAAAATAGTGCCCAGTACGCTATATGCTTAGTATGACCTGAACTGGAAATAATAAACCCCTGGACAGTAGTCCAATAGATTATCGCAAGACCTAATACACAAAAAAAAGTAATCACGAAAAAGCTTCACCTCTAAGAGTTTCAAACAGCTGTCTGAGGTAGAGAAAGGAAATATTGCATGATTTCGCTAAATCTTACCTTGTTAGTGATAAATCGGTTTCGCTCCATGACGAGCTTCTTTTCCATCCCTCGTAACTCCATCAGCCCTTCAGCGGAATAGTTGTCCGTGAAATTGTTCGATGAGATATTCACAAAAGCATAGTACCCATCGAGCAGCACGTAAATGTTGTCGTTGTTCTCGAAGCGATTTTCAGTCATCTAAAGGGAATTCTTTCAACATTTTTGTTCTATGAGACCATTATCCCTGCTATACATAAAACGCTTGGTCTGTCTGTATATTCGTCCCTTCGTCGGTCCGTCCGTAACAAAGTAAGGCATTACATGAAAAATAACCCGAGGAGATGGGGACAAGTTTGGGATGGGAGGGGCATGGGACAAGAAATAAGGAGCACATACATATGAACCAAGTTAAGCTCCGTCCACCGTGGGCAAAGCGCGCAGCGAAACGTTTGCTTCCCGGATCGAAAATTGTTCTTTCGGTCCGAAATGATCCAAACGTGAGGAAAAGATGGGTTAAGTTCAGACATGTGTTTTTGAAAGTACCAATAACGGCTAATGGACTATTGAAACAAAGACAGTTTCAGCGACTTGAAAGTGCGATTACCCAAAAGCTGTGTTCAGGCTTCGCAAGAAGATCGTACGTGTCCGGAAGGCGCACGGCTACACCACTGTTCGAGTTGTTCACGAAGGTATTCGACCTGAAGTTGTCGAAGTGGGTATATTTTTCGACTCATGAAAAGGATTATCAGGAGAAAGTTCGAACCAAATGTTCCAATGGAATATGTTGGCAGAGGCAAATAAGTCACGATGAGTCTCAATCACCGGTCCATGGTTATCGGCAATGGAGCAGTTATCCAGATGGTAGAATATCTTGAAATATTTGAATGCTTCAGAGAGAAAACAGAAAGAATAACAGAAAGACTACCTCCGAAATGGGAGTGTTGGGTAGGACTTCGTGTTGTGGCGAATGAATCCAAATGACTGCATCGGAGTTCCTCGTGAAGTTAACCTTAATTAAAAAGTAAACTATTTGCTGATTCATAGTAAAGGCACCAAAAGCCGAATTACTTGAATGCTTTTGACGTTTTCTTTCTGCAGAGGTGTAAATCGATCTTTTACACAGCAGAGGTCGTGATAGTCATTAGAGAACATTTCACGAGTTTTTGAGCAGAATTTTCATACATCTATCATTTCACTAGGAGGCACATTCCATGTTCACCGAAGAAGGACGTGTTAATGTCCTGGGAAAAGAGCGCTGAGGACGAGTCAGTGCGGCCCATTGCACGCGAATGAGTACGTTTGAAAAGCCCCGAAAACCTTCCATCACTGACGACTGCATGCCCGGTGATGCTTTTCTTTGGACGAATAAGAGATGGTTCTTCAGGAGTAGAAGAGGCAGTTACTGACAAGTGTCTACACCATCATAAACATAGTCTACGGATCTGAAGCAGGCCAACCCATGAAAGTTCTGAGCCAGCCTTAGCCCCCCTCTATTTTCTGAGGTCGGCTGATTGCTAAATGAGACGCGTTCTTCGGGAAAACATCGACTTGCAAACTTGCATGTACATTAGCTGGACGCAGCTTAATTTTTGTAGGCGAAATCACATTGAAATGCTATGTCACTTCTCTGACCATGGAAGGAAGTAGAATGCGCGGCGCAGCTCGATTTATGTATGCCGAATGTTCTAATCTTAGTGCCATTATTTTCTGCTTTCTTTGAATTCACAACAAATTCACCTTTTGAAACCACAGTTTCTCATTGCTCCATCGATTGGTGATAGTACCGTCCGCATACGACAGATTACTGTAGTGAACTGATGAAATACCGTATTGATTGTCTTCGACTACAGAATTGTAGAGATGGACGAATCGATCGAG
This sequence comes from Trichostrongylus colubriformis, assembly GCA_963978905.1. NCBI lineage: Eukaryota > Metazoa > Nematoda > Chromadorea > Rhabditida > Trichostrongylidae > Trichostrongylus > Trichostrongylus colubriformis. The sequence goes on along the minus strand of OZ022258.1, from coordinate 37,160,451 downwards.
GTATTCTTGGGCTGAAAACGTCAATTACGCAAGTACATAGTGCCCACAAAAAATAGCTGACGTAGGAAGACAGGGTACTTTTGTGGAGTACTTTTGAAAATAGTCATTTTCGTTGCAGGAGTAGAGATTTCAATGCGCCAAATAAATTGTTAATCCACACATGAGTCGCACAGGGTGATCGGTAGTTGAAGAAGGAAGCTAATGAGTAACGTCATTGCAACAATCCATGCATTAGTTATCAGGGACATTTCGATATTCTTGACACTAACTGCTGCTCGCTACGTCTTCAATGAACAAGTTTGAATCTATAATCCACGATGATCCTGCGTAAAAATGCTAATGATTCGCTGAATAAATGAAGAAGGCAACCAAGGGAATTATCCAAACCACTCAAAGTTAGGCTCTCTCAGTTGCGTTAATTTTCGCTTTTCTCTGTGAACGAACATCCAAACTTAGAAAAGATGCTGTGGCACTCGCTTTCAGAAACAGTCTTATAAGATCTATATCGCGATGTCATCGCGTTTCACTCCACTGGTCGAGTTGCTGCGAGGGTGTGGCAAAGTTCGCGGCTGGCCGGCAGAGCCCTTCGCCATCTGCACCTCATTCCTCAGAGGATAGTGATAGTGATGCAGAGGTGGCGAAAGGGAAGGAGTAAAAAGGAGATCCCATTTCTTGCGTTTTCAGTCTCTGTATCCAGTTTCTTCCTGATGTTGTATATGTAGAGCTTCGACTTTCATACATAAAACATAAACAAAAAAGGATCTGCAGGTGGGTGCATCACGTACTGTGCACGACGCTCACACATCACAGCTTCACAAGGCTCCGATCGATGTGCTCGGTATAGAGCCCGCCGAAAAGCACGTCTGCCACAACAGAAGGCGGAGTGATCAGTCCTCCCATTTCATGAGTTCTTGACTGTTTTTCTTTTTTTGTTTGCTGAATTACGAAGCACTCCCACTTTCATAGAACAACGTACCGAATTATCCTCCTGCTTAACACAGACTGAGGAAGGGGAGCTTTTCGATGCTATGCCCTGACAGTTTTTAGCCAATCGACAGATATCTAGTCATAAACTTGCTAGCTCTCCTGTTTTCAAGGATTGAGCACAAATGTTCAACATTGAAATCCACCTCACATTTCGTTTCAGACTGAGCTTTTGAAAGCATAGATGTGCAGTGTAGTGCGTTAAGTGGTATAGTATTTATATTTATAGTTTGTGCTAGCTCATGGCTGAAAAATTGGTAACCACCTGGTTACCGTAAATCATCGCGCGTCGCCAGCCCAGCGCTATGCGTGGCGTCTAGACCCGCGCCGTATACTATGCAACCTTTGATGCCTCCTTGATTCCCGGATCAGTTCCGCACGATGCTGTCAGTTCTGTCACTCTCTTAGCGGTTTTGGGCCATTGCACCAACCAAAACGTAGCAGGGAGTGGTAAAACAAGCAGACGTGTGTATGCCATCCATAGTACTATACTAAAGGGTGGGCCAACGGTCTGGAATATACGAAGTGAGCGTTTTTCCCAAGAGGAGTGTATTGATATAATATATTTATTATGTTATATATTACCAGTTGGCGGGCGCACACTACTGTGCGCGAAACACCATGTGCGTCAGTAGGTCGGCCTGTATTGCTCTTTTTCTTGAGGACAGAGTATTTCAGTGCACACCCAGCCCACCGTGGGCGGAGCTTAAATTAGTCCATGTGTGGTCTTCACTTCTTGTCCCATGCTCTACCCATCCAAACTTGTCCCCATCTCCACAGGTCGTTTTTCATGTAACGTCCAAGCTCCGCCCACCAATTCAAATGCTACGCCCACTGTGCCCTGCATTCTTTGCTGACCTTCAGAAACTCATCCCTGACCTTGATCCATCTTCTCCCTATGTTTGGGGCACATTCGAACACAATCAACAATTTTTGAACATTCCACGACGGCCCCGCCCATTATGAGCGGAGCTTAACTTGGTCCATGTGTGGTCTTTACTTAGTGTCCCACGCCCTACCCATACCGCATTTGTCCCCATCTCCACAGGTCGTTTTTCATGAAACGTCCAAGCTCCGTCCACCACTTTAAATGCTCCGCCCACTGTGTCCTGCATTCTTTCCTGACCTTCAGAAACTCATCCCTGACCTTGATCCATCTTCTCCCTATGTTTGGGGCACATTCGAACGTAATCAACATTTTCGGGCTGAAAGCCAAACATCCCAGTGCACGCCCCGCCCCCGTGGGCGGAGCTTAATTTGGTCCATGTGTGGTCTTTACTTCCTGTCCCATGCCCTACCCATACCACACTTGGCCCCATCTGCACAGGTCGTTTTTCATATGATACCTAATTTCGTGACAGACGGAGGGACAGACGCCTTAGCGCTTTATATATAGTAGGGATATTGGTATATGTATGTAACAAATATTAGTATTGTTGAATGCGTGCATGAGTATTGAATTTTGAAGAGTCAAAGAAGAGTAGGAGAAGTTACATTAAGCCATATGCTGCTAACCATTAAGAGCCCATAAAACGTTCCTGTGATGGTCAGGCCGAGATCGAGAAGCTTAAGACCATTACCCACCCTACTTCGAAAAAAGATACGCGGAGGACAATGGCAATGTATACCGATATGATATTACTAGGCTGTAAGGAAAGTTTTGGCCGGTTTTCGACTTCCAACTTCGAAAGATCATAACTCGGCTCAGACTGCATCTTTTCTCGCAGAGTGGGCACCATTCGATTCGCTACACTCTTTGCAACATTGTTCATATTGCATATCTCAATAAGATAAGAGGCTGACGATTCATATTGCACGAAACCAAAAAAAAAATCGACTTCAGATCACCATTCTCTCCGAACACATAGCTTTAGAAGGAACTCCCCAGAAGTTTGAGAAAGTGGGGTTCAGTCAGACCTAAGCAATATGGTGAGAGAGTAAGAGCTTCAGCCTGCATCTGCTCCAATTACTGCAAGAGGATTTGTGGGAAATGCGCAAGAGAATAGCCGCCCCCATTGGTCGCGCGGCACCCATTTTTTGAGTTTTTTCAAAACAAATGTGCTTGAGGTGGTCTACCACATTTCCGAGGGGAAGGCCAGAATTTCAAGGTACAGCCCAGTTCCCGAAGACTGACAGGGCGTGGCCTACAGAGTTGGGTGAGAGTGTGTGGCGGGATGAGAGAGATCGATACAAGTCCGTAGACCTCGCCCTGCCAGCCGTCGGGAAATGGACTGTCGCGGATCAAAGGCATCCTTTTGACATCGCGTGTTGCATCGTCCTAGCGCACACAAACCTCACGCGTCCAGGAGACACCCAATGGTGGATGATGCCTCCCAGACGCCCTCACCGGAGACACCCCGGCGGCCGCGACAACGGCCGACAGGGCGGACCCTCCCCTGGGGACCAAAGGGGATTACCGACCTATACCCTACACCGCCCGTTACGCCGACTGAGGGCCGTCGAACCCTGAACGTCACTTCACTGGCAACCTTCCGCCAGTACTAAACATGACAAGACACAACATGGATATAAATATAACACATGAACTACATATAAATCATACAACAATAAGTATATCACACATTTATCACGTAATACAACAATACATCATATCATACCTGACTTCCCAAGGTCGCCCCTCCGTTAGGGCGACCCCCGGTAGCCGGCTAACGTATTAGACCCCCATCCGGCTGTTATCACGTAGCCATATGGCCGACGGTGTCTGGTATGGGGATCCGACCACTGCTGCTCCCAGTCGGGAGCAGGGGAAGACACCGGCCAACTCCTCTGCCAGCGCTCCACTACCCGAGAGCCAAGGGTGCACCGCACCCCAGTCCTCGGGCAGCATCATGGCGTTGCCCGGTGAAAACCGACTGGCAGCTGGCAGCCGGTCTTATATACCGGCTTCGACCACAGAGGGCGGAGCCACCGCGTGCCGCATGACGCGACAAGCGGCGCCGCAGCGCGGACGGGCCGGGAAGCGCGGTGCCCCCGAGGCCATCGTCGCGGCGATCCGCGACATGGACTGTATTCCATGGAAGTATACAGGGGGTGCCAAAAAAAAAGTAATTTTGTCTCGTCCACTTTCACCCCACTTTAGTCGAACTACAGCAAATTCTGTTGAGGTATTCACATCCCCAGATTCAAGAGCAGACCTCACTCTATCACTATACTCCGTGGCAGCCTTCTGCACGAGCAGGAACGGGAGCGAGGAAATAGTGAACAAGATGTGTCACCTCAACTGGGCAAAATCCGAAATTTCGTCGCCCTCGTTCACAACGTTGCTGAGGTCCGTTCACTCTGGGTACCTAAGGGGATTCATACTGGGTGGTGTTCTTTAGGGTCCAGTTTTTTCCGGGTTCCCAGCGCCCTTCGTTTCTAAGAGCCAAAACGTGCACTTACCACTGAAACCCCTCCGGAGGCGGATTTGGGCATGAAAATGATACTTCAGATCATAGCAGCTTGTCCAAGCAGTAGGGGCTCTGTGACTTCCATGAACCGAAGGGCCAATCCTTAAGAAGCTTCCCACAAAAGACCTACCATGGAACCCGGCTCCACTGTTTTAAGGGGACCTTGATACCGTGGGTGCTCCGAAGCCCGACTGTGCCGCTTAAAGGTTCTATATTTTTATGAAAATGAAAGTAGTGAGTCTCAGCTTGTTCCTGCCTTTAGAGGAACATTTCGGGAATATTTTGCCCCAATACTTTCATTTCTTTCGTTTCCCTATGTTTTGTATAATTGGGAGATGTGAGCCGTGGGCAAAATTACTTTTTTTTTGGCACCCCCTGTAGACGCTTATCGCTTTCTGCCGTTTCAGTTGGAGCTATTTGACCAAATGAGACTTCAAGCAACTCATTCTCATTTGTGCACTTCTGAAACCACAGACAAAATCATCCATGCAATGCTTTGCCCCCTCCTCCTGTAGAGTTGCCTTCGCTAGGACTTGACTAAGTAAGATCACGTGAAGTGAAGCCATCCGAGAAGTGCTATTTTCGTAGTACTTCAAAATTCCCCTACCAATTCGAAAAGCTTGTGGCATTACAAATAAAACATATATTCAGGAATAGCAGCTTTTTGTTTACCTGAGGAGCGCATATGTAAGCTGATTCATGTTGACGCGCTCCGGATTTGAATTTATGAACGCGAAAAACCGGTCAGAATATCCTTACACTTAGCATTACGTGAGCTGCAGATTTACCTTACCCAAGTTGGAAGTGAATATCTACACTCGGACTGGGAATAGTTGAGCAGGATGAAGAAGGAAGATTAAGGAGAATAATGATAATCCATTCCGTCGATTTGAGGACATTCTGAGATTCCTGACGTTGCATCAGCTGCGCTTATTGTGGCTCCAGTAATCACTTTTGATTGATGTCCACCGTAACCCACATAGCAATGCCTAATTTATCGAAAAGCCGCCAGAGGGTGACGTTCTCATGGCTCGAGTTTTGCGAAAGAAAGGGACATTTTGAGCGGACTTGAAACCCTTTCTCACTTTCGATACCTCCAACACTCTCGTCGCGGTGTAGCACAAAACCGGGTGTTTACCCTTACATCAGGATGCCGCACAACGACGAGCGGCGTGCGACACAATGTGTGCGAGCTATGCGCGACGCGGTAGTTGGGTCTCAGAACGATTACAACGTAATGCTAGGGGTGCGATACGCAGTTGACTTCTAATCGCTTCGGGACCCAACAACATGACGCCTTTAGCTCGTCCGCATTTCTTCGCTTGCGACATGCCGCAGTGCGGCATCCTGACGTAAGGGTACTTACCCCACAAAACCCGCTACTTGCCGCACGCGACACATTAGAATGGCCAGAAGGTTACTAAATGAGTCGCTCATTTCAGACACGCACAAATGTGCTTTCGCGTGACGCCGCGCTCATGTCGGCCTCAACTTGGCAAACACCCCCTACTTTCAAAGAGCAAATTAAAACTCCTTTTCGAAGAATCCTTGAATAATGCCTGCGCATGTCCTGCACGCGTGACAACCACTCACCATCGAGGAAGAGTACAAGAACGATGAGCTTCGGAGTACCGTAGGAGCGTGTGTACTGCATAGTAACCACATTAGAATTGAACACAACAGGAAACTGAAACACTTCTTCATCGTCACAAAGGAAAAGACAGAAGTAGGTCACTATTAGTGAATAGTTCAAACCTGTATTGAGTCACTCCTAGCACTGAACGATTTCGCGCTTCCTTGATCGAAAAACACAGCATCTTCGTCCGAGATGTTTGATGTAGGGTTAACTATCTGAAAGTGTCTTTAGTTGGGTATGAAAGTGTTAATGTAGGAGACGGCTTTACACTCAGGGGACTAAGGTAGCTGTCGTACCCGAGGTGGTGCCAGATCACACATTTGTCTCAAGTTTCGTTTTACAGAAATAATCTTTTTTTTTGTCGTGATGAGCAGGAAAAATCCTTATGGAGCGTATGGCGACAGGTCAGGCCGCGGTGTAGCACAAAACTTGCTGCTTGTCGCGCGCGACACATTAGAATGGCCTTGAGGTTACTAAATGAGTCGCTCGTTTCAGACACGCACTAATGTGCCTTCGCGCGACGCCGCGCTCTTTCTCCATTTCATATTACGGGGAATATGAGCAATCCTGATCTGGTTCAAAGACACATCCAAAACAATCAGACAAGTCGACTAACCTTATTAGGGCAGTAGTTCTCTGGGTAACTATCCAGGTTGCGCCCTTTTTACGCCGCCACTATGCACCATCATGGCGCTACACCTGCTACAACCACTCCGACCACACCCACCTGAGCTCCCTTGTTGGTCAACTGAACAAAATGGTTGTGGTCCCAGTCTGTTCCAGCACGTGTAGCGCAGTGATGGCGCAACGTGGCGACGCAAGAAGGGCGCAACCTGGATACTCACCTAGGGAACTGCTGCCCCAAAAAGTCAGAAGCACTGCGAGGGTTAGGGAGAGGAAACGGTACGAAATTCATCTTAAAACGAATATTGAAACAATCGGTAGCGAAACTCGGGTTTGAATAGCGCGAAGTTGTGGTCTTTATTCGCGATCCCGCGCATCATTGCAAACTGCACACATCACCTTTCTAAGCTGCTCGCTGTAGGTGACAGGGTAACCTTATTGTCATTGTTTCCACGTTGGGAATACCTCATCCATTCATGTTAATGTGAAACAATGTTAAAGACAGGGGTAGGGACGGCGTGAAAAATGAAAGCTCCTGAACTGAGTCATCCAGATGTTAGCTAGTAGTCTATTAGGACTATATGTGGCGAAATATCCGATACAAAAGTGCGCCTCCGCGCTTTATAGGAGCCGTCTTTTTCGACTGTTGCCATTTGTTCTGTCAAGGCTCGCCGCTTCTGTTAATAGAGCCCGTCTCCTTACGGAGCCCACGGTGGGAAGGGGATCCTACTTCTGGTGTTTCGACTGCTCTATTCCGTTTTTCTTCACGTTCGCACCGTATTTACCTGAACTTTCATACCTGCTTCTAACCGGTGATCCATAATCGCTTGTATAAAAACCATTCGTAAAAACAAGGAACGCATGGGGAAGTGACTTACTTGAATGGCCATTCTTGCTGGAAGACCATAACCAAAACCGCTCGCGTGCAGCTTCATCTCGAAAACGCATCGCTCCAGAGGAACTAAAGCATCAGGCTTTTCATCAGTATTCATAAAGAACCGATCTCTGAGCTCACCAGCTGGGCATTCTGGTGTCTCGTTGGCGATCAGGAACTTCCGTTGATTTAGATGACTCTCAACGACCTAAATAGCATCCTCATATAATTGCTGTGGGCCAGTGCAAGAATGGAAGGTTAATCACTACATCAAGGACTTGCAGAGACTTGACTTTAGCGTAAATGTTGACAACGACTGGGAAAATTATACATGCATTGCGAAATCGGTATGTTGATATGAGGGATTGCCGCAAGGCTAGAGATGAAGTTATGACTGAAAATTTCAGAATTTGGCCTCTTGCGAGCGTTCAGGCACTAATTACGGTTTGCGGTTCCCGAAATTTGAAATTGCACCGAATACCGACGGGATATGCCCCAACGCTTTCCACTAGTCGCAACCGAAGTGCCGCCAATAATCGGGGAATGTGTATCGAATTGCCCAGAAATTGCCAAAAAAGCTCTTGAGAACATACAGATGCAGTCGATCAAGCCTATTTCTACTTGATACTTGACCAACCTGAATATTCTTGTAGGCACTGTTCGGTATGATGTAAATGTTATTCGCTTCGAGTTCTGGTTGCTCTCGCATGTCGAGCCACGAGACAATGTCCGTCTGTAGTGACGAGGAAATCCGTGGATTGTAGCGGAGACCAGCCTGTCCCGAGCGAGTAAGGGTCATCTGTAATTAGTGTATAGATGCGGTGGCAGTACTAGCGCAGGTGTGTAAGTGGCCATACAAGAGCGATCCGGGTGTGTACCCTTATGTCAGGATTTCGCACGACGACGAGCGGAGTGAAACGCATTGTGTGTGAACTATACGCGTCGCGCTTATTGGGTCTTCAAACGATTACACGTCAATGCATGGGGCGCGATGCGCAGCAGACTTGTAATCGCTTCGGGACCTAACAACATAGCGCCTTGAGCTCGTCCGCATTGCTTCGCTTGCGACATGCTGCGGTGCGAAACCCCGACATAAGGGTACACACCGAGCGATCCCACCGGACTCCGGCTTCAGCCAAGAAATAGTCGTGTTTTGAATCGGTGAGTAGAAGTTCGTATTTTGGATGCGAAAGAGAGGGCCGTTTTTATTTTCTAGGGAAACAGCTCGAACATTGGCGCAACACAGATCACAAAATGCGTCGACCGGGTTTTATCGGAGAGAAGACGTCGTGGGAGATCGAAGAAAAGAAACGAAGGGAGGAAAAGGTCGCATTTTTTGAAAACTTTTCTCGACGTCAGCCATGATCCTGGATCAACCTTTTTCATTGCTGTTGAATACAACCCCTCCCTGAGGCGATGATGGGTGGTCTGTGCCATCTGGCTACCCCTTCGAACAGCGGAGGAATAGTAAGGTCACTTCACCGAGTAAAAGGAGTGTTTCAGAACTCAAGCAAACTCAAGTAACATCCCCTTTTGTGCACCTCTTTCGAACACTAGGCTATCCCTAACATGACCCCTTCCCCTTTTATCCGCTGGAAGCCATGCAAGACCCCGTCTAAATTAGATGAGTCATGCGAGGAGCGGGCAGCGCTCGCGCCCCTTCGTGCACGACTAAAGCCACAGCGGGATCAGAAAGGCACATGTCGCGCGCAGTGACCCAGTTCGCGTGGCGCGGAGACCAAATTCGGCGCGCTAAAGCACGCTTTTCCTACTGCAGTGTTCACAAGACATTGTTGACTACGAACGTCTTCCAAAGTGATCCCAACGGATCGCAAATGTATTCCATTACGGCGATTGTTCGTCACGATGCTGTTTCGAATTGAGGGCTTCTTTATGAGATCGTTGTAGACGATATCGATGCCATTCCAGAAGTTGTTCTGCAATGTCACATTCAATTCCTGGAGTTTAAAAGGCTGATGGCTACTAACTCTGATATGCAGGTTGTGAAAGACGTGGTAGTTCCAGTCGATCTGAAGAGCAGCAGAGAACACGGGCACCCGGAAGTCGAACAAACCAGCCTAAAAGCGTGGCAATTCAGAACAATGCAGGTCGTATCGGAACAGTGCTCATTGAAAGCAAAAGTAGCAGGATTTCGGGCCGACTATGAAAGATTATTGTATGAAAGCCGAGATATGAAGGTGAAGAATAAACGGAATGAAATGTTCAAAAACCGGGGAAGTAAGTCCATTTCTCAGCACTACCTCCAACTTTGAAAATCTCACAGCGCTTTCACTGACCCATGTAGCGAAATGCAGTTGCAACACATGCTCAAGGCATTTTGATCCATCTCAAGCAAGTATGGTACCAGATAAAGACGGGCGTGTGTATTAACGACGAATTTTCGCGTGGGTGCGCGCGACAAGCGGCTTGACGGCTGCGAGTACCACTGGCAGGGCATGGCAGCGTTCAAGCGAGGCAGTGTGGCATGAGTGGAAGTGCAGAGCTGAAGCAGCCACGCTCTGCCGGGCTCCCAAGGGCAATCGATTCGGGCATTCGTACTAGGGTGCCGCGATTGCGACGCCGCGAAGCGATTTTTGTCGTAAGTACTCACACCCGATGAAGGCAGTCACTGCCTTGATCTGATTTCATGAAGCGTATGTTAAGCGTAAAGAAAAGCAAAGGAAGTATTGGGTCATTCCATAAGTAATGTCGCTTTTTTTCGAAAGAAATTTTTTCCTGTAAAGTTACAAGTTCGTGGGGCATTTCATTTATCATTCGGAAGAGATTTTCCCGCTCTACAAAATATCTTATTAGGTTTTTTTGTATAAGGTAACCGAGCCAGCCTTCAGGATGGCGAAGTGGTTGGTTCAGTCGACAAAAATTGACCAAACCGCAATTAATTAAAACACTACCTTTCACTTCGGAAAAATCAACCAATCATGTGTCTCGTACTCAGCCCCGACCTCTTCTCTAAGTTCCACCAGTTGGTTGTCTGAGAAGTCGTCCGGATCTTTTTCAAACTTTGACTTTTCCGCCACTTTGATTTGACTTTGACGCTTTCCGACTTTTTGATAATTTTCTCAAATCAGGCAGAAAAATTTTCTCTACCAATCAGTTTGAAGAGTGGTGAGACGTCAAGTGGAAGTAATGAATAGGGGCAAGGAAACATGCTTGACCGGATTGCTCGAATATCTGTTGAAAAAATAAATTGTGAAATAATGTCATCTGGGTCCCCATCACATAATTTTAAATTTCAACCTGAATCGTAGCCAGAACAAAATCGAAATATAGTTTTGATAGAGCAGAAAAAAATCCTTCTGCATGGTTGATAAAACAATGCTGAACAATGAATCTAAACGGCAAAAATTCATTTTGTATAAGCGTGAGTGCTTTCGGAAGAAGGAGTTCAGAAAAAGAACGACGTGAGTACTCGATCGACCAATTGCTGGAATTTGTAGAAGAGGTCGAGGCCAAGTACGGGACACATGATTGGATGATTTTGCCAAAGTGAAATATAGTGTTTTGATTAATTGCCGGTTTGGCCGGTTTTTCTAAACGGGACCCACCCCTTCACCAGCCTGAAAATCGGTCCCATCTTTGAATATTCAAAAGTTGAGCACATCATTCGGAGCAGAAAAATGCTCCCGAACAATGTATCAAATGCAAATGCTGCATAAACTTATAAATTTATCGGGAAAATTTTCGCACGAAAAAAAAACGACATCACTTATGGAGTGACCCAATACAACCACTGCAACAGCCGCAGCAAATCCGTGGTGGAGCACTGGGTCATGTACTGCTCCTGACCGTCTCACAGATCCGCACAGTTTCAATCGATACGTCAGTGATGAGGCGAGCACAATACACCACCGTAACAAGAATAAGCAAGCTAAGGCCGCGGTCATACTTTACGTGTCTGCGGCAGGGCGTGGCCGCGTATCTTGCGTCTCCACACTGCCTCGTTGCCTGCGTCATCTCTGCACCTCCCCTGTACCACTCTCTCTCGCTGTCTGTGAGAGAGAGTGGCACGGGGGAGGTGCAGAGATGACGCAGGCAACGAGGCAGTGTGGAGACGCAAGATACGCGGCCACGCCCTGCCGCAGACACGCAAAGTATGACCGCGGCCTAAGGCGCCGTATGTAGTTAGATCATAAGGCGGCTGTACCTTATTTCAATCGTGGGACGCTGAAAAAGCCCATAAATTGGGGGGAACTCATTTCTATGGTTTCAGGCCATTACACCACTTTTTTTCTCCAGTAGCACACGACTATGCACCTTTATCACCTTCATTCTTTTTTGACCTTTCAGGAGCGATCAAACTCAAATTATCAGCACTCGTTGCTTATAAAGGATGGTGAGCTCCAGAGGGATTGCACCAATGAAAAGCGCGCTATACTTGATGTAAATCCTCGCATAAGCTTAGCAAGCTCACCCTTCCTAACGAGCTCTGAAGGGCGCAGCAAGAAGCAGTGCATCCTGTCGCTACGCCTTTGCCCTTTCGACCTTCCGTAGGTAATTGAAAAAGTACAAGAATATATTGGAAACTTTGAAGGATAGCTGCCATCTATCAAAAATGGGGTGGATCAGAGCATGCGACGATGGCGGTCCGAATGATCATGCATTTCTCAAGCTTTTCACCAACAGCATATGTATACGAAGGATTCGAGGCTATACCCTCTCTTATATCTGGCACGTGAGTAACTGCGCACTGAGCATAGCCTGCTGCACCCGATGTGACTTGGCCGCGAGCTCCGGCAGTCTGACTAATTCGAGTGTCCTGGCCTACCTTCTTTTATAGCGCAAGGATATTAAGGTATTACCAACCGCCTCGTCTTTTCCATTCACACAGGTGATCCTTAGACTCTTTCACAAAATATTTCACTATCCTACTTTTTTTGTACGGTCCATGTGAATAATGAATTTATTGAGGATAGTGTTGGTAGAAACAACCAACCTTCTCAATAATCCAGTTGCTCATAGTGGTTTGACCTGTGAACGTAGGCGGATTCGCAAGCAACGAGTAGCGCACTCCGGCCCAGCGAGGTTCAGCGCATCGTATTGCTGAAAGAAACCACTTACAGTGCTCGAATAGGGCTTTCCAGTCAAAGGAGCACATACCGACTACTTCAGTGGGACGGCAGCCCGCGGCCACATTGTGTTCCACACCATCATGGCGACAACGGGTCAAGTCCACCTGGATCACATGATTTCGGTATGAAGTCAATTAAAAAGAAAGGTGAGGAATCGAAGTCAACTCATATGAATACCTCATTTTCTTCGCATCGGATGTTATCCATGATTATCGGCAGATCTCCCTGTGAACGGAATATCCTCCAGTTTTCGAAAAATTCAGGATCGGCTATCAAACCCAGTTGGTTGCACGCGAGTTGTGTCAACTGTGCTGACCATGTTCGATTGCATACCGTTCCCCAAGTGCCGTCAACGAATACCTGGAATTCGATTGAAGTGATCATTTCGGTAATGACGTGATTACAATTCCTGAACACCGCAATGCGCTCATTATGTGGGAGGACCGATGTTAGTCACTGCGCACCCTTCGTCCCTATACTATAATACACAATGCATCCATGATGGTGGCTGCCAATCCTCCCACCAGCTATAGCGTGCCCACCTCTAATTTGGGTGTGTGGCATGTGTTCCGGTGACTACTATGGGGTCAGCTCGCCCATGAGTGGATTGCCTCACAAAACCACTGATTTGTTACTAATTTCAAGATTTTGATTACGCATCCCATCTACTCACGTCAACGATAAAGGTCAGGGAATGAAGACTAATATTTGTGAAGTTGAATATGTTATGAAGTCGGATGTATGTAATACGTCCATTGAAAACAATGTGCATCCCAAATCAGATAAGATCTATGAAAAAGGTGGAGGCAAGTTACTGTAACAGTCCGTAATATAAAGCTTCAGACTCATGAGAATGTTAATTTAATCATTCTATAGTGAATCGTCCGACCAGCAAATCAGTGACCTGACCTTTCTGAGTACTGGTCGGAACACCCGCACGTCAGCCCTTTAATTTGTATTATCTGTACCTCTTATGCTTACGGTATCCAGGGGCGCAGTGTGGCCGCTCTTTATTGGTTTCGTCTAGAGCTGAACCAAATATATCTATTCCTCACAATCTCACAATCTCACAAACTGAATGACTCAGGGGCAACGTCAGCTGCCAGCTGGAAGAGCTCGTCTCCTGATCGGACACTCGCTATCCTGTAGCGACGCGAATGGCTTCTCAGGGTGACCCTCCTCCTACTGACTCATGGCACCGCCTTAACAATGACGAACATGGGGAGCGTTGCGGTTGCTGGTGCATGCCGCAACCGCAGGGTGTTTTATTCGTGTAGCCCCACCTACGGGATATGCAAATTTTTACATACACGGATGAATGCTGCGTGGGTAGCTCCGGATGTCCCCCCTTACAGTCGTCTTCTGTGTGAACGAATGGAAGTCATTCCATTATAGCTATAGCGCTCACCTCGAGCCGTCCCTCTGTGACTTCATCATTGCCGTCATCGTCTACCAACCGTATATGCTTGTTTTTGGGAAGAACAAATGGTTTGCTGGTAAATACCACCTGCTTCTCGGGACCGAAGAATTCCGTTCGTGACAGCTCACCCTGCAATTGTTTCCGTTCAAAGTACTAAGCGCGTTTGTGGAATCGACAGTGGACACACCTGGACGAGCATCCCGATGCCCTCGTGAAATTCGAGAACTGAGCCGGGAGCTATTGTCAGCTTTGCTCCGGGAACAACATGTAGATCATCGACTACAGTATACCTGAAAGAACTATACGAATTGAAAGGACAATTCCAGAGAGGCTACGACGTTTCATCACAAATTTGAATGGAAGAAAGCGTTACGATTCCTCTACCGTAGTAAGCCACTATAATGTACGACATCAACTTTGAAAAGGAGAGCTGTTGCCCTTGCAACTTCTGCGTCAGAATTCTTTTTGGGTGTGTGCACTTATGACAAATTTTCGCAAGGCAGCGCACGAAGAGCGAGGCCGCGGATTTCATCGCGTGTGATTGCGTACATTGCAACACTCCCTTCAGAGTTTAACGTTCAGATTAGTTATTTCTTAGTTAGGATTGTTATAATGTAAAGCTATCGTTTCTTTTACTTTTTATGTCACTATTTTGTCTTTGTATGGCACAAAAGTTATTGTTTTTCAGATAATGATGAGATGAACAGCTATTTCTTTGAGGACCTCCATAGAACCAGACCCTTGCGTCCTGTGCGGAATTCTAACTGACCGCGGCAGCTGAAGGCGCCGCGAGTGCGACGTCGCAAGGCGAAAATTCGTCATAAGTGCACACACCCGATCCTTTTTTCTCACTGGAAGAAACTGAATTCACTCAAGAGGATACAGTGCAACTTGCCTCCCAGGAACCAAGTCGTGGTTCTCGTAGATAGTACCGCCAAGTACGAAAGGCTGTGAGTCCTTGCGAAATTCGCGAAAGAACTCTTGCAAGTAAGTGATATGCGGATTTCTCTGATTACACACAGCCGCATACGGTCCAACAACGATCTCAGCCAGCGAATAGCGATTGAACTGAAAAAAAGCATGCAGATGATGACCAGAAAGCGGTAGTTTGGCACAAGAAGATGTTGTCAAGGAAATGGAGCAGGAGATACTTAATTTCATTGAAAAGGAGAATCCTGCCAACATTGAATATCTTTCCTTTATAAAATTTGGTCATCGTGTGGATAGAGCGATAACAAGCGTTAGTGTTGGTAGAGAGAGGGCCCGGTCATGAGGTACAGTCACCGCAAAGGAGCCCACCAAGGAGGAGCTTCTAGAGGCGATCGTTCCATACTGGTGACTTCCCCAAGCCGACTATAACGCCTCGGGTGCGTTGCGTGCACTTATGACGAAAAATCGCGTGGCCGTACGTGGCGAGTGCGAATCGTTTGCAGCTTTATCTGTTGAAATAGCAGCAACAACAACATAGGCGAGCTTCCGAAGCCTCTAAACGGCAATCTTTGGAGATCCTTTCCGGTACCAACCCATTGCGTCTGGAATTCCAAACGACTCGTACTGATGGCGCCGCGAGTGTGACGCCGCGAAGCGATTTTTTGTCACAAGTGCTCATACCCTAACGCCTCTTGCCACTTCACTCACACCCTCTGCACCTTTTTTATATTAACTCATCTAATTTTCAGAGTATAAATATTGGGTAGTCTAAAAAGTCTTTTCGTATTTTTAATAACCGCTTTTTCCCTCCAAACTGCTTTCCAGCAATCTCTTCTGCACATACACATGTAGTACAAGTCCACACGCATCTATAGGTATTATTGTCTTCCATCTCCCAGATAACCCTTCTCGGCAAAATAAACATATCAAAGGCCAACCTCATTTTCAGTACAAAAATTATAAAAAAAATCTTCTTTGAATGGCGTTAGACATGGAAAGGAAAAGGTGATATTCCGATGGAGCAAGATCAGGGCTATAAGGCAGCAATTTTATCCAAGCTCGAGAATTTTTTGGCGAGGCAATTTCTTGGCAAGTTCTTCCCACTGTTGAAAAAGTGACTCGTCAAAAAATTCTCGAGCTTGGATAAAAATTGCTGCCCCATCCACCTTGAAAGGAAAAGGTGCCTCCTTGAAAGGAAAAGGTGATAATCCGATGGAGCAAGATCAGGGCTATAAGGTGGATGGGGCAGCAATTTTTATCCAAGCTCGAGAATTTTTTGACGAGTCACTTTTTCAATAGTGGGAAGAACTTGCCAAAAAATTGCCTCGCCAAAAAATTCTCGAGCTTGGATAAAATTGCTGCCTTATAGCCCTGATCTTGCTCCATCGGATTATCACCTTTTCCTTTCCCTGTCTAACGCCATTCAATAATAAAAAACTGGAATTGAAAATGAGGTGACCTTTTATATGTTTATTTTGCCGAAAAGGGTTATCCGGGAGATGGAAGACAACAATACCTATAGATGCGTGTGGACTTGTACTACATATATATATATATGTACAGAAAAAATTTTGTGGACAGCAGTTTTGAGGGAAATAGCGGTATTTAAAAATACGAAAAGACTTTTTAGACTACCCAATGTTTCGGTCTTCCCAGAATATCTGAAAAACAGCATCGTCAAAATAACACTGAGCATCTAACCTGATCAAATATCTTGCTCATAAACTGTGACGGCATCGGCGATCCCCAGTTATTCTCCCGAGCATCGATTCTCTTTGCATGTTCATTGAGTTCAGTGCCAATCTCGTAAGTAGCATGAGGGTTTTTGAAGCAGTTTCGACGAATAATCACGTTACTGGAAGAATAGAAACTGAGCACGCTGATCTCCTTAGCTACTCCTTAGTGCTTAACGAGTACCTGCTGGAAACTACCATGGCCGCGTAAGGAGTGCTGCGTGGTCGGAGTTCTGGAAATGGATTGAAGACGACGTTTTCACGAACCTAAAATTGGTAAACATTTAAGAATGACAATATCTTTCACCTTTTCCGTTTTTTTTCACGCTGGTATGCCCAACTCCTTTAATAGGAATAAACCTCATTTTGCTGGTTGAAGATCAGCTGTTGAGCAGGAGCATCTTCGTTCAGCCCGATTGAAATTATGTACTTTCCTCGGTTGAATTTGAAAGCATTCTTTGAAATCGTCACCTTGAAAGCGATATTTCGTTATGCGGGAATTTAAACCGATTACTAATAAACTGTTTATTTTTAAGGTAATGCTTCCATCTTTACCTTTATGATTCAGTCTCAAATGTCAAGCGGAGTATGTAGCAACTCACATTTGCTCTCAGTGGCCAGAGCTGTGGATGTGCGGCATTTTTGATGAAGAGAGCTGTGTCATTGTTGTTCAGAAACTGATTACTGTTGATGAAGGCAAGCACATTTACTGACGGAGCCATTCGGAATCCCATACCGCCATTGCCTAAAAGGCTATTGAATGCTTATTGTTAGGTGAAAGATGACATACACTTAGCCTTCACTGGGGATAACAAGTGATCCCAGATGGAATGCGCCGGTGCATTTAACATGAATCAGGAAAATCACCCTATGACTTACCTTCGATCCGATTTCCAGTGACGTCCACAACCGTTCGTGCGAATCCATAACCCTGACAGGAGTGGATCTCCAAGGCGGGATGGTAAGAGTTGCCGAGGAATTCTACCCAGTTAATCAACACCTACAATTTCAAAAAAAAAATCACTTTTTCTATACTGCCATAGAACACCCTATCCTACAAAACAAGATTGGAAGAATGGTCCACGCAGATTTAAGTTCTTGTGTTTCCCATAAATTTATGTTGTATTTACTTAACGGGGCCACATGCAAAGTTTCATAAAAAAAAACAAGAATCCAGCTGAGAACAGCTGCTAAACGTACCGACGGGTTGGGGTGTCCCAGGGGGTGGGGAAGCTAGAGGATTTTAGGCTAAAAGAGGCGACGGTCACATGGTCAAGTATGAGAAGCAAATCAACACTGGCTGCGAAATTTGAATGCCACCGACAGCTGCTCGAAAGCAGCTGGCGGGATTTCAAACGAATTTCTCTTTTCTCAGTTTTCCGATTTCTGCTTCAGAACAAAGAAAAGTTTCAGTTCTTCTCGTGTTTCTGTTCATGTAGTGCATCTAATAGAGTAGTTTGGAAAAGGATTATCACGGAGCTTCGGTGGACCATTTCTGCAAGAAAATGATTGTATTCTCGAAAATGTGAAATGAGGGCTGGGGATCCAAAGAGAGTAAGCATACAAATCGCGGTGAAACGCGAGCTCCAACACTACCGGACTGGTGGTGAATGGCATGCTCCCGGCTCCGTGCTCTTCTCACACGTGAGCGCGTCACGGAAGTCAACGGAAAAAACAGGAATTCTCAGATATTTTATCGGTTCAAATCATTGTTCTTCTTCACTGTTGCACTTAGCATTCCACTTTTGTGTTTAATAACCGACTGAATTACTCCTCTTCATTCCGTGAAAGAAATTGTGGTGGATGATGGTGGAAGTTTTCTCAGGTAGAACATGATAAGTTTCTTAATAAATTCATTGGATAGCAGTCAAGCTCCATCAAAGAGGGTCTGGTCACAGTGAGAAACACATGGTCACCTTCTAGGATCCCTAACAGCACCGACTTTTCATAATTTTGGAGTCCGCTGTGCAGTTGAGCGCTATACGCTTCTCGGAGGTCAAAAGAGTATGATAGGGCATGGAGCATGTGTGAAGAGCTCAAGAATCAGTAAGCGAAGGGTTTTTGTAGCTTTGCCACGTGAACCGTTCATATTTCGCATGACGAGTAGTGAGCATGGCGAATAGACCGCGTCGCATACGCTGCAACATTTCATGTCTCCTTGATGTGCTGTGAAGTTTCGGATTTCCACACTTCCACACACTCTTTTCGTTACTCACAGGCTTTTGGTCTTGCTGAGACAGGTGAAAGAGTGATATAGCAATCGGACGTGGTAAGACCATCCAGGACGTGTGTCGAAGGGTGGCATAGCGATCTGGGACATAGCGAGTGGAAACCAGCACTGTTTCTGATGAAAATGCTAAATTGAGTTCACTAGTTAACTAGGGAACTAATAGGGAGCTACTACGGAGGAAAAGATCGGTTGCATCTCAGAAAATGCGATTCAATAGATCTGGTGTTCCCAGAAACGATATTGAGATCCGATCTGCGGGATGGGAATTCGCATGCATGCCGCGCAACGATATTGTGATCATGCCATATCATTCACATTTATATTGATCCATTATTCTTTGTTTTCTAAATCAATTATATCGTTCCATTGTATCGCGCCACGAATGTTTTAGCTTCTTTCACCGCTGTCGTGGTCGTTTCTACAGTCGTTGAAACAACATGTCTGATTGCTATCCTGCGGTAAGCTATCGAGCTATCGAGAATTCTTAAACGCGCCGCCTGGGGTAAGGAGAAAATGAGAACTTGGAAGACTTTTTCGGTGAAAACAAATACAAATGTTCTACTTCAGAAGAGATAGTATGTGGAGAAACCCGCAGGACTTGAGGTCTTATCACGAATCCGTACAACTGCGAGTCGTGCTGCAACACATCCGCCGAGGAAGTTGCCACAAAGACGGGACAACTTAGCGGCCGGCTGACTTGGTTCCTCGCCCGTCCGCATCTATACCACTGGTAGTGATGCAGAGCGAAGCGGAAGACGAGGGAATTCTTGGAACCTTCTTCTCGCATTTTCGCTGTTTTATTTCGTTCTTTCTCTAATGTTACACTTCCAAGCACCCCTACTATCATATACTATAATACAACTATTATGCAATCTGCCAGATTTACTCCTTTGCTGTCTTTAGGGAGAGCACAAGGGGTAACTGAACTGATTTGTCAGTTGTGAAAGGAAGCCCCTTGTTGACCTCCGTACCCTTCGTTGCCTTAGTTTCTTCCAGTACTGAACGGGTTACGTGCTGTGCATGACAGACGACCAGGATCGATACGTCAGCGATGTGGAACACCGCAAAAACGTCCGCCAAGAAGTGGACGGGGAGATAGGGACGATAGACTGAGTTGCCTATGGCTATTCAAGTTTGTTTTTTTTTCTGCCTTGCTATTGAGTATTGGGCCATTCCATAAGTAATGTCGCTCAAAACACAAATTTTTTCTATACAATTACAAGTTTGTGCAGCATTCTAAACAAACGAGAGTGCTTCCGGGAAAAGGAAAAAAATGACTTTTCTCTGTTTTGCCAACGAGGTTTACGTGGAACTTTTTATTTACGGCCTAAAATTCCACCTAACAACCTCGTTGGCAAAACAGAGAAAAGTAAACAGGTCCAATGCCGAGGTTTCACGAAGAGAGAAGTTGGAATTTAGTAGGAAAAAAGATTACGTGAGTTCTCGATCAACCAGTTGGTGGATTTCGCAGAAGAGGTGGAGGTTAAGTACGGCACGCATGACTGGTTAATCCTTTCGGAGTGAAGCGTAGTCTTTAAATAATTGCCGGTTTGGTAAATTTTTGTCGGCTGGAGCTGCTCCTTCGCCAGCTTAAAAACGGTCTCATCCTGACATATCAAAGATTGAACATTCGTTTTTGTAGCGCTGCACAAACTCGTAAGTTTATGGAAAAAGTTTTCGTCGAAAAACTTTACTTATGGAATGACTCAATATGTACATATCTTCAGAGGAAATACTGTCTTGCTACTGTGCAGATACCTCCACACTACTCCAACTTCAACAATCTATGAAATTGTCCTACCTAGTGCTTTCAGGTACGCTCTATGAAATTCTAAATTTTTTTCATATGGGATACTATGTTATCTGAACGATCATACTCAGAAGCCCAGAGAAGATCAGCTTAGAATTAATAATAACTTCGCAAATTCGCGGATTCCTAAGCTCCCAGGCTCTGGATATTCGCTTGTGAACGGAATAGGGGTAGAATTGCCTGGGCGGAATCTAATCCTAAAAGCCGGAAGAGAAATGGATGACGCATTATTAGCATTTGAGCCAACCATATACAGTAGCGGTCAAAAATATATGCGGTTTGGGATTTTGACAATAACTTTGTTCGGTGTTTGCATATCTCGCTCAATTTTTTTTTGTTCTGAAGGCAACTGTTACTCAATGAAGTAAAGTATCTCAGCCGAGTAGGATGCAGTGTGGAGGTTGAAAAAATTATTTAACTGAAACCACTGAAAATGGTCAACTCCGTGCCTCAGTGCTGTTAGGATTTGAAATAGCGTGCAACAAAGTCCCAGCCTCATTCCGTAATATTTTCTGCCCACCTGCCCGTTTCGATGAGTTATAAGCTTTTTATGGCCGATTGAATTTTTGAAAAGGTTTGGTATTTTTAGGGTATTTAGTTGAGTAAATTTTCCAATCTCAACACTACACCCTACTTTGTTTCACTGAGTACCAGTTGCCTTCAAAAAACAAAAAAAATTGAATAAGAAATGTAAATTTCGACCAAAGTTATGGTTAGAATCCAAAACCGCATATATTTTTGACCGCTACTGTATATGTTAGAATCAACTGGGGATAGCCTAATAATGACCAAAAAAGCGCGATGCGGCTGCCAAGTTTAGCACCTGTCCCTATCTACAAAAGAGAATAAGAAAATAAAAATGAGAAGCATTACTGATGAAGAGCATCAAAACCGGAAAAAGGTTCGCTGAATCGACATATGAAGGGACCTTCGAAGAGCTTTCATCACCTTTGGTTCGATATTCCGATAGGCTGGAAGGCAGAAGTTCCCCACAAGTACACCACCCCATTTGTTATCAGCGACGATGGTGGGCAAGTAGAAAATGTTGTTCGATGGCCGTCCTTTAAAGACGATTTCCTGATGGAGGGCGAGGAATGGTGACGAGTCGTTGAAATGAAAAGCAGCTCCTGCAATTGCAGCTATTAAGCTGAGACAAAGAGAAAAAGAATCACGGTAGACGTACCTCTCCAACGATTTCTTTCCAGGCGGGTGCCGTTGATCGTGATCGCACCGCCCGCGTAGCTAATATTCACACCATCGCCCCAGTTGTCCTGAATTCTCGTATCGTTCAGCCATATATCAGCTGCTCCGTCCTGGAATAAATAAAAATATTATGCCAATTCCACAGCTACCTTCAGAGACAGTGATAGGGGTAGTGTGGCTGCTGAGAACTCCTAAACTGGGTCACGTAAATCAAAGCTGGGGGCCTAGAGAGGCTATATGTGGCCAAATTTTCGATGAATAGTGCCCCGGGATTTATGAGAGCAGTCTTCTTCAATAGCTGCCACTTGTTTTGTCCCAGCCCGCCCCTTTTTTCGGCCTGACCCGGGGTGTGTGGCAACTGGTCGAATTTTCGCGCGGCCGCCAGCGGTGGGCGGCGCGGCGAGTGCGAGTCGTTTGCAGCTTTATCTGTTGAAACAGCAACAACAGTATTATAGGCGAACTTCCAAAGCTTCCAACCTGCAATTTTCGAAGATCGTTCACGGTAACAGTCCATTGCCTCTTGAGTGGAATTCCTAGTGACCGCGGCAAGCCGTACTGACAGCGCCGGCGACGCCGCGAAGCGAAAATTAGACCAGTTGTCACAACCCCCTGACCCCCCTTTTTTTTCGAGAATGGGGGTTAGGGGGGGAACACGGTGCTATTTCTCGATCGTTTCATTCAGTTTTTTCTCACTTTTGTAGTATTAAGCACGTCGACCTTCATGTTTGATGATCTTTTTACATTCGGCCCTAACTATCCCTATCACTGCCTCTAAGACCATCTCACTTTGACAAGGAATCCGGCCAGTCCTTGATTCTCGTTCACGGTCACGTTCGATAGAGCTGTTCTCTCACGGATATCATGGCCGAATACTCCGTTGCCAATGTTTCCATTTATAATAGAGTTCGTGACGTTAAGACCGTAGAATGCCTTGTCTGAAAGGGCTGCGATGTAGTGGCGGCGACCTAATATGTTGATCGACAGGAACTCGCTCACCAGTGACACTAGCATGGACTTTGAAAAGTACTTCAACGTCCCCCACAATGTAGCCGGCGTTATTTCCTTCTTGCTGATGTTCCAGTGCCAAGAAAAGCGGAGTTGCTCCACTCCTGAAAGAAATCAATAGTATGAGGCATTATATTGGGTGTGTGCCATCAGGACAGAGATGGTGCGAGATAGGGACACTGTATTGGTTTAGTGCTGAGGAGGTTACGCCTAAAATAACGCGTAGAGCCCCGTCATGGCTGAAGGACCCATGCAATGCGGCAGGCGTTGAAACTCGGAAGTATATGAACTGATTCAGCGATCACGGGAAAAATGAGAAGCATGGTTAGCCTAAGCAGACGAGATTGAAGAGAATGGGTTAGCTGCGTAGTGACTGATCTCATAGCTCACCTCAAGCTTATCGTTTGAGGATAGATCCCGTTCAGAATCGGAATACGTAGGCGTTCCAGGGCACAAGCATTGCGTTCTTGGGTGGCATCACAAACGACCATATACGTTCTGGATGTGGAGGGAGGATTTAAATTACGAATATTCATGAACTGTATCGAAAACGTGTAGGCGAGACGTGGTGGTAACGAGATTGCCTGAAACAACAAGGTATAAATCATTCATTAAGCCCTAAAAGAGTCTTTCCACATAAACAAGACTCACTATCCAACACGTTGGAGGAATCGACGGATCGTAGAGTGTTCCATTGTCAAGACGAGCCAACAGTAGATGTGGAAAGAAGTACTGCGATGGCAGTGAGTGTTGTCGGCAAATGTCGGCTCGAGGCTTTTCCTCAGCCAAAACGCCGAGATCCCGCTGTGTTCCTGCAACATTTGGGGTTCCCAAAAACACATAGCTATCCGAAATCTTAACACGTACTGATGCCATGAGTGAGCAGATTAGAGCCGGTTTTCTGTCGATACCAAATGCCGTCGCCGAAATTGTTCTCTATCCTGGTCATGTTGATGAAAACTCGTCCATCGGTGGTGTTGTCAACGATGATGCCATGACCTCTGTTCCACGAAAACGTTGAATTTGCTATCAGCACTGGTCCTAAATAGTAGCAAACCGTAATGTTCGTAAATGCTATTGAAGAGAGCCGCGAATAGACAAGGACTCACCAGAAGGCTCATACATGTACAGCCCATCTCTGGCGCTTCGTTCTATTCGAAGACCATTCATCAGTGGGGCGACGCCTTCAATCCATAATGCTGATGTCGTGTTCTTTGTCGTTCTGCAAAGCCGAGCATTAGTCTCGTTGAATAGGCACATCAGCACATTTCATACATGGGAAACAGTTCTGGTGTTGTTCGCAGTTTCCTTATCGATATTCATGGTTTATCCGCCCGATATATTAGGTTGATCGGAAAGTTTTGATAAGGTTGAGATTTTTTTTCTATTACTCAGCAAGTAATGCAGGCTAATCAACAATATAATAATCAACGTTAGTTATAACATTGTCCCACACAAAGAGCAGGTCAGCGATTTTCTTCTCCCAGAATTAGGAGGATTGGGAGTCGAAGAAGTCACCGACCTCTTGTTCAAGGTGACGAATTTTTTTTTGCTAGGAAAGCCTCAAGGGGCCGGGACAAGTGGTAATCTGAGGGGGCAGTATCAGGTGAATAGGGTGCATGTGGAACCGTGTCCCAACCTAGCTCCTCCAATTTTGCACGGGTCTCTTTACCTATGTAAGGGACCCGTGCGAAATTGGAAGAGCCTGGTTGGGACAGGGTTCCACATCCGTCCTATTCCCCTGATATTGTCCCCTCAGACTACCACTTGTTCCGGCCCCCCAAGGCTTTCCTAGCAAAAAAAAAAAATTCGTCAACTATGACCACCTTGGACAAGTGGTCGGTGACTTCTTTGACTCCCAATTCTCCTAATTCTGGGAGAAGAGAATCGCTGACGTGCCCGTTGGGTGGAACAATGTTATAGCTGACGATGTTTACTATATTGTTGATTAGCCTGCATTACTTGCTGAGTTGTAAAATAAAATAGAAAAAATTCTCAACCCTATCAAAACTTTCCGACCAACCTAATATAATAGATAGAGCAGCGTCACTTGATCGTGTGTGATTGAGCGCAACTTGTTTTACAGTGACGATACATTTTAATGGACGTCAAATGTTAGCTGGAAACTAAATGGTACTGATTATGGAGAGCCACCTTGCATCCGCAACCTATTACCTTGTGATTCACGGCATAGGATTTATGTTCATCTATTTTCGCAGGTGGCATGCACCAGAAAAACGAAATAGCTCCTTGGGAATGTTTTCCATAATCGCATGGTGTTCGAATTTCATAGCAAGGCTGCGACCCCCGCTCATCGAATTTGGCAAATGCTAACTATGCGCTAGGATTTATTACTCAATCTTTCTTTACCAATTTGATGTATTTGAATGTCTGTGTGTGTCTGTCCGTACGTTGCACGGCTGACCCAAGCACACAGAGCACATAAGAACTAGCTGTAAGTCCGCCTACCGTGGGCGGGGATGTGCGGAATTAGCCGATGCTCAAATTTAAGTCCTCTCTTCGGTTCCAAAAACTGGCATGCTCGGCAATGGGTCTGCTGAGGTGGGGCAAGTTAGAATTTAACGATTCCTCAAACACGGAACACATAAGAATTGAGTGAGGAACGAGCCTGAAGGGGTCCAGCAAGTTGGGATTCGGTAGGGACTGACCAACGTGTGCGAAGCACATAAGAGGTAAGTCTAGCTCCTTCTACCGTGGGCGGGCTTTGCACTAAAATGCCCTATGCTTAAAGACACCAGGAGGGGGTAATTTTGGCTTACTGTAGAACAGACGTAGTGTGGACGAGTTTGAGTGGCCGCCATTGCACAAACTCGCCAATTTGACGCCTTAGCACGGTGCCAAAAGAAGATGGTTCTATTGTAGATTAGTTTTTTCCTTTTAGTTTTTACTTTGTTCTTTCTTATATTGTTTCTAGATGTACTTACGGGTCAAATAAAGTCGGGGGGGGGGGGGGGGGAGACGCAAAATTTCACCCACGTCAAAGCTTCTTTCACTTCCTAGGGTTAGGCTAAAGCAGATGAGACCTATGCTTTGACAGATGCTTTTCAATGTGGGAGGAGGGGATATCAATTTTAGCCTGAGCCTAGTAAGGTAAAGGAGCTTCGACGTCGACGCAAAGTTGCGTCTCCCCCCCCCCCCGACTTTATTTGACCCTTCTGAGATTTTAGGTATAGAAATGCACAATTAAGAAGATCCATAAGTAAACAAGTAAAATATGTCACTAGAAAACAGTCTAAAGAGGAAATAATTCAAAAATAAGGTTGCATCAGGCCGAAGACAAGCTTTAAAATGAACGAAGCGTGGCTCGGCCATGGAAGCTTGCAGTTCGGACGGAAGCGCGCCCTGGGGGCAATTAGCGCCCTATGGCGCGTTTTTCAACGCCGGTTTCGTTACACATTGTATCTACCGAACCCATATGTTTGTTTTCAGAGGCCATTGTTTTTGTAAACGTTATTCCGCCCTTGCCCCCCTCCCGGTGCCTTTAAACTTGTGTCCTCGCTTAGGCCCTGAAAAAAAGTCCAAGCATTGGGAAAGGATAAGCAAAGGTACCTATTTGCCGCCATAACGAGATGGAAAGCTTGGTTCGCCTGGGACAGCGTTGACGCGGGATTCGATCCCCACACCATGATTTTGGGAGTGCGCGTCACTTGCACTACACCATCTTCTCCCCTAATAAAGTATATACCGAGAAATATCTCCACGAGTACACCACAGGTGCACAGCTCGGCACCCTTTCACCGCTTTTTGCAACTATAGTTGTCATGTGGTCAAGCAGTTTACCGCGTCCACTGCTCTTGCCGGAATTAGGATATGCAATTAGTAAGGGTATGAATTGGTTTATATGAGGTTAGGCATGAATGCAATGAGTGTGGGTATAAAAAATAAGGGTAGCTACGAGAAGTAGTGCAGCTGTCAATGGTGCTCCTTTCTGTTTGCTAATGGGATGGGGAAGAACATTAACAGACTCAACCAACAAAAAGGGTGTAGAATTATCTGCATTAAATGCCTCAAAGACATGATTTTGAGGTCTCAAAAGACTACTAGTAGGACTTACCCGTCATATCCAGCGTAGAGGATGTCGATATATTCCAAACGACTTAGCGACTCCTTTTGCACAGCCACCTGATCGGGATCGGCACTAACGTACGTGTACGGTGAATTGTAGATTTGTACACCTGAGTTAACTCAGTACATTATACTAATCAGTGCGAAGTTCAAAATTCAATTGTGACTGGCTGCAAACATTCGGGGGTACTATCGCAGTGAGGGAGAGCGTATATCAATAGTAACACATCTAAGCATCTTGGAAGGATCTTTAGGTGGTCAATCTGCACACTCAGGCGTATATTTTTGCCTATGCCTCACTGGAACAGCGAACGGGGATCCTTGCCCCTTCTAGGCTTACCTAAAAATGATGTCCATAGTGGGATGCCCCTCACCCACTCGTTGCGATGGTATTCAGTATGCAAAGTTCAAATTCAAATTGTGGCTGGCTGCAAGCATTTGTGCTTCAGATATCACACTCGGCTACAGACAGGTAATTTGGACGCCCATCGGAAAAGGGTACGTAGATGGGTGATGAGAAGTAAGGCAAACTAAAAAGCGGTCCAGATATAGGCATCCTATTTTCCGTTGAATCCGAGGTGCTTTATCTTATTTCTATCTCCTCGATGGAGTCAAATTTCTCATTGATTCGATTCTACGTTTACTACCAATAGATCAGGAAAATATCGTTTTTGGCTCTAGAGAATATATTCCGAAAAGAGTCAATGTAAATAAATGGATAACAGTTTAGCTAAGCAGATCCACACAATAATATTGGGCACCGGAATTTTAATGCAATTAGAATGACAATTCAGGCACGTTTATAATAAGGAACAACTTTTGGAAAAAATAATTATAAATAAAAGTGGAAAACTTGGTAAACATGTATACCATACCTTTCCAATGTCGAGCCCATCCTTGAAACACTGGAGGTCCCCAGCATATCAGACCCAGATCGTCTTCTCCTTGACAAAGGTTCTCACTGAGGCGAATTGCGTTTGGATCCGCAAGTCCTGGACAGTCCCAGAGAGTATTGGCGCCCGGATGACAGTCAGGACGAGGCAATACAAAAGCGTATGTGTCGTTGTTACGTAGATGCCATTTATAGAAACCTGAATATAAGAAGCACTTCGAGGGTACACCAGCAGCCCCGTAGTAGCGCTTTATCACGGACCAATTGGCTGGCGCACACTACTGTGCGCGATTCATGGCGATGTTGTGCAGGGTTTGATCGACATGACCACCGTTGTGTATGGGATTGAGCGGATTTTTCTTTCTTCTGCTTTCAGCGGAGCTTTCAATTTGCAAAGAAGCAGGAGAGGTGACGTGATAAGAAAGCTTTCGGCAGTAATATAGATAAGCCGCTTTTCATTGAACCCATTTTGCACGTAATCATGAGTCGCGCGCAGTAGTGTGCGCCAGCCAACTGGTTAAACATAAAAGGATCTTATTTCAGAAACTCATTGCTGAAATAAATCCATCTGTTCCCCTCGTTTGGGGCACATTGGAACCCAATTACAATTTTCGATCTGAAAACAGGACATTTCAGCACGCCCCGCCCACCGTGGGCGGAGCTTCATTTGGTCAATGTATGGTCCTTACTTCTTGTGCCACGCCCTACCCATCGCGCACTTGTTCCCATCTCCACAGATCGTTCTCATGTAATGTCCAAGCTCCGCCCACCCCCACACACTCCGCCCACTGTGCCCA
Source organism: Trichostrongylus colubriformis (assembly GCA_963978905.1). Taxonomy (NCBI): domain Eukaryota; kingdom Metazoa; phylum Nematoda; class Chromadorea; order Rhabditida; family Trichostrongylidae; genus Trichostrongylus; species Trichostrongylus colubriformis. The sequence continues at coordinate 37,131,727 of OZ022258.1, read as the reverse complement.
GAATTCTTTCTTGACCTTCAGTAACTCATCAATAATCTAAATCCATCTTCCCCCCACGTTTGGGGCACATTGGAACCCAATTAACAATTCTCGGTCTAAAAACGGAAATTGCAGTGCACGTCCCTTACCACCCCCCGTATCACTTTAAAAATTCAGGGTCCCAGCTCCACTGCAACGCGAGATATAAGTTTCCCGCCATTCGCCTTTCGAGGCTCCTTATCAGCCCTTATCACTTGCTATCACTTCCGTTCCCCCACCATTGATGTTCCCTTACCACCCCTATATCACTTTAAAAATTCAGGGTCCCAGCTCTACTGCGACGCGAGATATGAATTTCGTGACAAACACACACACAGACAGACATACTTAGCCGATTATATATAGTAGGTTATTAAAGGCAACATGAAATTCTGGAAAGACTGCAGCCGCCTATTGTAGCTCATGATAACAGATAATTCTTTGAACGATCTGAATGAATAGCAAGGAAGTGATTCTCCATTTATGACCAATGATTCTCGAATTAAATCCTGGATTTTACCTCAAAATTCCACGTATACAGTCCATTTCAGGGCTAGGGCGTGGCCAACGGAATTGGGTGAGAGTGATCAAACTCTCTCACCCCGCCACACACTCTCACTCTTGCCACGCACTCGCGCTCTCGCCACTCACCCATGTCCGTAGGCCACGCCCAATCAAGCGCTCCGAAATGGAGTGTATATAGTCTTTCTCATACGTGAAGACATCGCCTTTTCAGAAAAACAAAGTATGACGGCAAAAAACTCACCGCCATCGCTGTGTCCCATGGATCTGCAAGCCACTGTGGTGTCGATACTTGTCCAGCTAAAAAGACACGCATTTGTTTCTTGAGAAAAAGAGACCAAAGTTAGGTGGACGTACTTTGTGACCATAGTGCACACTGAACGCCATCGATCCCGGAATAGCACCTGAAGTCGACCATCGCGGACGGTATCGCCGTCTATGAGACGAAACTTTGGAAAGGAATCGTCGTAATTGAGCTGTTGCTGGTAGGGTAGCATTTGAATGTGAGCGAATTCATTTCCCTGAAAGTTATAGAGTTTTGACTTCAAGAAAGATGTGTCCACGAATTTTAGTTTTAGTGTATCCAAATGTCAATCTACGGATAGTACTGGTTTTCTTTTCATCAATATCAGATACTATAGGCGTGGGTTGATTCACATTAAGGGTGCGAAGACCAGCTTGCACCACTGTCAAATTTCCTTCTCATAGGACTATCGTAATTGTGAGTCGACTGCACAGCATAAAGCAGATCACACGACATGAATAATGACACTTGCCTCGACTAAAAATCGGAGCAGTTAAAGGATAAAGGGTAAAGTTTTTGGCGTTAATCAATCCATTACTGGGATGCGCCACACGTTCTAGTTTCATTCAGAATCGTGATAACTGGTGAATGTGGTGCAGCCTATACAATGACTTGCGATGGCCAGCCATGTACGAGTCAGTGATTTTATCCTCCCAGACGAGTCTGTTGTCAGTTTGCCTGCAGGGATGGAATGCTTTTTGGCCTGGGGGGGGGGGGGCGTTGATGAGAGATTTGAGTCCGAGGCAGTTACGTCTATGATTTAAAGGGAATGACACACCAGAATAGTAGCCACAGCTTACAAGTATTTGCTTCCGTTTCACAAGAAATCGCGGAAAAAATAAAAAGAGGAAATGTCTTTTTTCCATAGAGGCACTTTACATGTTCGCCGTGGAGAGGGCGGAAATACGAACGCCACTGTTGAAAAAGGTAGTTGAGAATCATTTTGCCCACAACCCAGAATCACGCGTGTAAACAGAACGTTTTGTAGTGGAATGGTCTTTCAAATCACGACTAATAAGTTACTGTCCATTTGCATGCATATGATAGGCCTTTGATGGTTTTGGAAACAAGCTGCAGTGGAATGTTAGCAATACACTCAATTACTTCTAGGCCACTACGACTTTTGGCCACACCCAAGGTGACAGAATGCTACTTTCTGTTGACTTCAATTTTCTTTGCTATGCCAAAGACGTTGTGAGGTGTAACTTTTCATTAACGGCCCTAATTTCAACTACTACTAATTTCAACTCTGGGCCATTAATAAAAAATCCACTAACAACTTCATAGCAAAGAAAATTGAAGTTAACATCGATGCCGATGTTTCACGAAGATAGAAGGTGGAATCTAATACAAAAGCTATTTTCTGTATTCCCTCCGTGGAAACTAGATGCTAGAAGAAAAGCCTTGGGAATCACACTCACACCTTTGTGAGCGTGAGAAATAGTAAATTACTGTAGGCGATGAATTCATGTAACACTTTCTAGTTGGGACGTACACATCAAGAACTTCAGCGTATGGACAGATCTGCTGAACAGATATCAACTTGTTTTTGGGTAAATAGCTAAGCTGAAAAGTTGGCGCAATAAATGCAATTAGTAGTCAAAGTGATTGGAGAATGTATCTTCAGTGGGAGCAAGATGTATGTGGCGGCTTACAATGGCAATAGATGAAGACATGCACAAAATTCGATCTTAAGCCGTACAGAACATATTTGACTGCTGGCGCCAAGGCGGCAGCGCACTTTCAAGGAGGCAATGACTGTTTTTCAGTGGTTTCGAAGATAATTCAATCAATTCTAGTGGATCGTGATACATATCCGTCCGAGAAGCTTTCACACTTAGTTCTGGTAAGCAGTGGTATGTAAATACATCATTCAAAAGCAGAGTTGTGGTGAAAAGGGTCTGTAGTGTTATGGATTAGCACATATGCCCGAAGAGCATTGAGTGCGGGTTTGAGTACCATCCAAGACCAATGCTTTGCTCATAGTTTAGCACCCTTGTGACAGGGTTCGCTTTGCGTGCTGTGGTGAAAATCAGCAGCTAACCAAAATCAAAACTCAAAAATGACATCTCCACATCTTGCCTAAGCCAAGCATTTTGCTACATTTGTCCAGCAAAGTCATTTTTATCCTATATGTAGCTGCATAAAATTATATTTATTATATGTATATTTCAGTGATTTATTCTGCAATGGTATTTATGTTTTTGGGCATTTCAAATAGCATATATCATTTGCCTACATTATATTATTAGATAACAGTATAGCTTTAACATTGATTTTTAATTTTCAATCTAATCGTTTACTCATATTCTATATCGATTTCTACTTATACGACTTTTTCAACTTTATAGTAATTTGACATTCTAAGTATCGCAATAATAATGTCGATTTAATTAAAGCTTACTAATACTGCTATATAATACTTAACACTTTATAGAAGTTCTTGCTCCAGTTCCCACAAGCTTATTTACGCAAGAGGTTCACTTATTTTAACAGCGAAATCCGGATGGGGCCAGAGTAGTCCACTCTGATAATTACAGATCGAATTTCGCTCTGAGCTGCCTCAGAAGGACGTTCCCGTAACGACGTGGAAAACAGTTCAGGGGCTTCGGCCAATATTCAAGGGCAACGGAGTACTTGTGATGGGTGAATGATTGTTATTACAGACCGTCGCCGGAGATTCATATGTGGGATGGAACATGCCAGGTTTTTAAGGTGTCGGCGATGCCCAGTGCATGTGCAAAACCAATGCCAAAGTCACCGTCCTCTTTTCGTGCGATTATTGGTTCGGGCTCTCTTTGGCTGTGTGCCATCGGGATATAAAATCGCATGACTGCGTGCGCTGCGTGACCCAATCAGTGAGAGCTACAGAGCTAGGAGCGCCGTACTAGTTGGATCCTAAAGCGATTGCATTTGAAATAAGTTGCAGAACATCGTCACTAGCTTTAGGACCCAACTATTATAACGTGCCTAGCTCACGCCTATCTCGCACGTCAGAAACTGCGAGGCCATTTTTCGGAACGAATAGCACATAGGTGAAAGTGGTGAAATGACAGGTGGCGCGCACTCCCACTCTCATGGTGCGGGGATCAAATCCTACATCGACGCCGGCCAGGGCCAACCAAGTCTTCCATCCATCCAGGGTTGGCGAACTGATTCCAAACCCGTCCGGGAAGATAAAAACACTGACCTGTACGTCGGCTGGCCCGCGCAAGTCATTGTATAGGCCAAATCGCATTCACCAGTTACCACGATTCTGATGGAAGTAGGATGCCCGACGCATCCCAAGAAGGGATTGATTACCGTCGAAAACTTTATCCTTTATCCTTCACTTTCCCCAAATCTAAGCTCTTACTGCCATACTTTGCGCCGCTTTGTCGAGTGACATCAATTGTGATAAAGCACTTTCATTATCTAATTTGCAATTGTGTGTTTTGTTTTCTGTGGTGACTTTGTTCCCAAAGGTGGGCAGTAAAGATCCTGATTTATCCAGTGCCGCCCTGTGGAATATGATCAGGCTCGAAGCATCCATGCCTTGAACAAGGGACTGAAAGAAAAATTACGTCGCAAAGCACACTGTATCAACGCGAAGCTTCGTTCTATATTTTACACTTTTATACTTTATTTTTTGAAAATGACTCTGTTCTGAGAATACATTTGAAATCTCTAAACGAGGTCATCAGTCCCATATCTCTCTCCTAGGGTTCTATGAAAAGGGCAAACAGTTATCAAGCATCAAATATACGGTGAAATAGCCTGGAGTAGAACAATCCTTTTTCGAATGTTCCTTTCAGTCGTAGTGGTGTTTTGATTCAATTAGGACTCAACAAAGGATAGGTAGGCTTTACGAAGTAGAAGTCATAGTTTCTGGCCTGACACTAAGTCTTCGCTCGGAGGATGTCATACTTAATTGGCCTGGGCGGTCACTGCCGGGGTCTTTTCCTGACACCATGTCATAGGGAGCGGGATCATATCCCATTTCACTTCCTCCACCTTCAAATACTGGAATCAGCAAGTATATAAAACCGAGATCATCTTTACGGAATCCTGACATTTGACTCGTTACTCCAATTAAGATTTTAACATTCCCTCATACCGAATGAATCTATGGATTCGTCCTTTGGTTGTCCTTTTTATTAAGTGTTACACCCATATGAGGAGAGAGGTGGAGGCAAACGATGGGAGAGCAAACAAAGCTCAGATGACTACGGCGACCGCCAGCACACGGTACATAACAGGGAACACGAGAATACCACGCACTACGCTGGAATTCGAGCCCCCAAATCTCCGTTCCTCCACTAGTCCGGAGAAATCTGGCGCTTATAAGAGCCATTAATTCGGCAAAAATGGAACTGGATAATCATAAGTGTCGTACAAACAAGCTCGAGTGAAGGTAATTAAAATTTTGTTAAGAAAAATGTATCCGGTTACGTTAATGGCATCACATGACGGAGCGAAATTGGTTTCAACTGGGAAAAAGGTGATACACGAAGGGTTGGTCTAAGCGGATTCCAACAGAAGGGATAATTGATTTACTATTTTGTACTGCTATTTTTAGGAAGATTTTGAAATAAGCGAGGGAGCACGGGGTTGAGGATTTTTAGTTTCCGATTTTAACTTGTTGACAAATTTTCTAGTTTTTAAATTTTACTTTTCGATTTACTTGTTTACTATATTCTATATCGATTTCTACCTATAGGATCAACTTTATAGTAATCTGACATTCATAGTATGGCAATAATAAGGACAATTTAATTTTAATATACTATAGATTTTGTTTTCACTAATACAATCAAGTGAGCTCATGTGCCACGCCATCAGTGAATGTTTCTGCCTCTAAATAAAACGAGAAGACTGACACGTGGGGCCAGTCAATGAAAGTTTCTTGAGGAAGCCTTACGCCGTTGTAGTGAGTGACAAGAGGCGTCGCTTATACTCGCATGGTCATAGGATCAATTTTCTGTCAATGCCCGTCCAATTCAACGAAGCCCTTCATACCTCTGCGTCGGGTGAGTTGCTACCGGGCTCCGCTTGTAGGAGAACAAAGGCGACGACTTGAACACCGTCTGAGCCTATCAAATCATTTAATACTACCATTGTAAGAGATCAACAACTCTTTGTAAGAGGAAGTAACATTCCAAAAGAGTTCGATTAACGCTAGCTGCCTTGTAGTTTCTTTGTTTGGCAACGAAAGCAAACAGCATGCAGAAGAAGGAGTTCGTGACGAATTATCAAAATCCGAAAAATCGATTTGAACTTATGTATGACTCGGTGATAGGGGTCGGCATGTTAGTTTTCCAAAAACCAATGAGTACTAACGGAAGCCATCGTGGTAGAATTTCTCCGTGACGTATCCATGCGTAGCGTAACGATACTTTTTTGCAGAACAGCTCTACTCTACAGGTCATTGAACGAAGCTCCAGAGCGCACATTTGACCATGGGATCAATGTGAAAGCTTACTGCACGCTTCCAAAGCACTCAACGATACTGTATGGAAGTTGAATGCATGACGCTATCACAATGTGATTCTAATAAATACTGCGTGATCGTAGACTTGTCACCACAACTGGAAGAATACTTGCAATGTATGAAAAATTTGTGAGAAATTTCCGCTCCGCAAAGAGGTCACCACCGCCTATTATTGCTCCAATAGCCGCTTCAAAAGCTTCACGAGTAATATCAGAAATACAACAGGGTGGGACACTAATAAGGTGGCAAGGTCAAGTTCTAGTGAATGAAACTGTGGCAAATATCCAAACAGCTGACGATGTGCGATAAAATCATCAAATAGCCCGGTATGATCGCCTTCCGTAATGGAGCATGTCTGTGACCTCCGAAAAGTTTGCGTTGGTAGCCTTCAGTGGGGCGTAATTAATTCATCCCATGCTTTGTTTAACGCTGCCAAATCGTCCATATCTTCATGCAGTTATCGAAGCACGCGAAGATCGGTACCAGACCCGTCTAGATAGAGGCATTGACTTGCACACGGCTAGCCCGAGTAGGACATTTTCTAGACCAAATCCTATTTACCTGCCATCGCGATTCTGAATGAAAATAGAATGCACGGCGCTTCCCAACACGAGATTGATTGATGCCAAAAGCTTTGCCCTTTATGTTTAGCGGAACTTCTCATAGCTGCATAAATTTACTCAATACAAATGAATTTTAGCATATCTCTTCCGCTTTTTTCCTAGATTCAGATTCATGTGAAAGCAATGATTCAGTAGAACCCAATGACAGGCAGCAGAGCAGAACTGTGCAAAGTATCAACAAATGAGAAAGGTACTTGAGCCACTTTCGTTTCCATAAATATGCCCCACCTTGCAGGTTTAGTTACAGCTCAGATAACCACTAGATTTCCATAGGTCTTTATTGATTAGCGTGGTAATGTGATAAAATAGTTATATTCACTGTTATCGCTATCGCTAACGTAAGCGGCACACACAGTGCAATCTTTGGCAAACACTGTCGGACACTTAGTCATCAGAAAAAAAGCTATTGATCGATAAGAATCAACAGAAGACGTCAGAAGGCCGATTGATGACGAAGAGGGGAAAAAACCACGCGAAAAAAAAACACGGGAAACTTTAGTTAAGGAAAGATTAAAGCAAAAAGTAAACAAAGGTTGAACACCAAACTTACTATGGCTTGAAGAGCTCCTTTAACCCGTAGTCCAACTCCTGTATCGAAATAAATCTGAACTCCAGTCTCGATTGTTAGCGTAGCTCCGTACTCGACCGTAAGATCACTAGTGACCCTATAGGGTGAATTCCGAAAGAATAGTGTAATATTATTAGAATAAACACCACCGAGGATGTTACGAATTGGCTGTCGTGCTTGCTCCAGTCCGGGGTCAATGACGACTTGACCCTGAGCCAACACCGTAACCAGAAAGGAGAGCAGGAATATTAGAATTTTCAGCCGAGGCATCCTTAAAAGCTCATCTGGGGAAAGAAGTTAGTGCTTGGGAGCACCAGCTGGGTGCAGATGGTATGTGGGGATCGAATTCCCGTAGGTGGAATGAGTCATGCACAGGTGAGAGCACCTGAGAGCCGATCGATCACGCACACACAACGAACGCTAGGGTGACCGTAGGATGAGAGGCGGGGCTGGGGGCTGGCGCGTTGCCAGGAGTGACCCTTCGCCAAGGCTGGGGTGGTGGTCGTTCCTCACATCGACTCTCTCTCTGCCACTACAGTGCTCTTTCCACACGATCCTCATTACCTTTTGAGGTGACGGTATGTTGTTTGCACTCTCTTACCTATGCACACTGTCTCGGTAGCCCGTTTTTGGCGACAAAGACATGTAATTACCGTAGTTTTTATGAGATTGGCAGGGAGGAAGGTGAGTGATCGTAATGAGAGGTGATGGCGCTTGTGGAGAGGTTTTACCAGAGGATGTCGGTCAGGATAGCTCAAGGACTTTGCCGAGAAAAGAATTGATGGGCCTCAGGCGGCCTTCTATTTCCGGAAATATCGCTCTTTTTCATGATCGCTATGTGGACATTCTTGAGAAGTGTCATCCAAGTATTAAAAACGTGCTTTCTGACTGACTTCGTGGGGAATTCAACTGATGTCGTTTCAGGGTCTCCCTCGAGGTCCTCCACCTACGATCTCGATGGAACCTCACATCATAAACTCATATCTTCTACTTACTGTTGGTATTCTGCTGCTTATGGTCGTATTGGTCACCGTGCTAAATCTCGTTCAACCACCAATTCGACGGCTGTTCAAGTGGTATTTCCCAGGCGAGCAAGACTACGAGATTATGGCCTAGCCGTTCAGTACTACCTCCACATCAGATCTCCAGATCAGTGTACTTTATATCGGGTTCTTTTTCGTTAATATCATGAGCTTCTTTTGATCTCACTGTTTGCTTGGAAACTATGTGATTTCTCTTTTTTTACTGCTTTTATAAATATTATTTTATGAGGTTGTCTATTTCAGTTTCAGTACAAACCGTAAATTCCGAAGGGAATCGTACTTGCTTCTAGTACTTGCTTCTAGAAGCTCCGATGGCTGCTTACCTTCTGAGGGGTCCTTGACAGGCGATTTTTGAGTATAACGCTGTTTTCAAACAGTTGCTTGGTCCTCATTTTCCTGCCATTTCCTTTTTTCATTCTCCTCTCTATTTTTCCGCGGTTCAAGACGGCTGGCTTTGGAGTAGTGGCTGATTCCGTCACGTTTACGATAATGAGCTCAACAAGCGCGTTATTGGATTAGGGGGACGGAACCACGACACTCGACGTCGTCACAAATGCCTTCATTATGAAAGTTTCCTGATTTCCTGGGAAGTGGATCATGGTGTTGTTCAATTGAGGCTTTGATCAAAACAGCTCTCCGCCTAGAAGCAGCATTAGGGAAAATCCGGACGAAAAGTAAAAGAAGTAGTGAATCTAAAAGTCGAAATGCCTGGTAATAGGACAGTGGAAAAAACGGATGGAAATGGCCAAAAAAGGATGGAAATGGCCGAGAAATAGGACACCCTTCTCTCGTGATCTTCAAGGAGGATGACCTTTCCCGTCAAGAGGCGGATACTCCGGACGAAATTTCCATCGGCATGCTGCCAAGTAAACACAAGGGAATGTGTTTGGAGATACGACAATATCTTTCTCCTGGAGTAAGCTTCAGGCTGAAACTGCGAAAGCGCGTGCGATACCGCTCTCATCGTAGCCAACCAGGTATCACGTCGCTTGGAGGCGGGGTCGATCATCGAAAGGCGACAGCTCCTATCCTTTGCGCCGTTTTTACAGCTCGGAGGCGCACTTTTTCTCCGAGATTTCGCCACGCCACAGAGAGCCTTCTTAGGCTGATAGTTTCCACGTAAGTAACTTCTTTCAGGGATTTCTCAATAACCACAGTACCCCTAATGCTGTCTTTAATTCTGAGATAGGGTGTGAGGGGGGGGGGGGGGGTTGAGATCAAAGGCATAAAAAGACGTCTCTACATACCGCCACATAGTCATGACTACCTGCTCTTTTCTGTTCACGGTCGAGCCCAGTTGAGGGCTCGAGTGGTCTTATTTGGGTAGCTAGCGGAAGTGGATACGACAGGATGAAACTGTGCTGTAAAAAGATAGACATCGAATTAGAATGAGGTGATTATGAAGCGGTCTGGGGAGCTGTAGGTAGCCCTTTTCAGCTTCCTTTCTCCTGGCTGAGTAGATGTTCAACGGCGCCTTGTAGTGCTCGCTAAGGCCGCTTCCATACTTTGCGCACCGACGCCGTCACGCGCGTGCCTGCGTCACGCGCGTGCCTGCGTCACGCGCGTGACGCAGGCACGCGCGTGACGGCGTCGGTGCGCAAAGTATGGAAGCGGCCTAAAGCTTTCAAAGGAACTGACGGCGCTAATTCGCGACCCGATGATTGACCCTGTTACCGTTCCGTCCTAATGGCCAAATTGTAAGCTAAGCTAAAATAATGAAAACCCAGAGATTCACAACACATCTTATTTGGTAAGTGGCTGGAATCACGAGAACGAACCTGGGACCGCATTCAAGAAAGCCTCGTGGGTGGCTAATCCATCAACGTTGCTGTCTCCCTTCTTGTGTTCACGCAATTGCGCTAATTGTGATGTTGGTCCTGCCATAGGAAACGCCAAGACCGAATTGAAACGTTCGTTTTCTCGAAGGATTCGTCGTCAAACACTTTGAATTCCATCACTGTCCAGGTCACGAATCTTGTGCGGGAACTCCAAATCAGCGAATAATCCCAGAGGATTCCCCAAACTGCGATTAGCTTGAGCCATACTACGTTAATTACATTGTATCGATGAACTTCCCTTTGACATCGCACCCACTTAGGTAATTAGCATCGTTGTTTTGCTCGGTCTAAGCGAGCACAAATAAGGAATTCTCCCGCAGTATTCGGTTGACTGACTTCCTTCAGCTGACGAGGGAACATTTCCAGTGAACGTGACATATTGGACAGCAAGGAAAACCATAGTGTGCAATTGATGATTCTCATAGGAATCCATTCAGATGGCTATCGCGTACCAAGGGAACTGGAGCTTCTCGAAACCTACATGTTCAATGGTGGCTGAAAAGCCTTCATAGAAGACCTTTTGTTCAAGTCTTACAAGTACGTCAAGCTAATGACAACTCGAGAATGGCCTTAAAGCTCCAAGCATCTTGTCTACGGGTATGTCAAGCAATGGAGAGGCGCTCACATGAGCGAAATCTCCATACTCCAACGAGATTTTCTCAAAGCAATTGAGGATATCAGGAGCTTTCTAGCCGGATGACATGTCCCGATCAGGTAAAGCTTATTGATAATGATTAATAAGGACTGGGTTTCTGCCATTAGGAAAGAAAACTCGCGTGGCCACGAGCGGTGCGTGACGCAATGAGTGCAAGCTAAGACCGCCGTGTAGTCAACTCGCTTGAAGGCACCCACCTCACGAGCTGATTCCGCCTGGGGCAGCGAGATAGAGAACTGGAAGGACATGTTTCTTGGAAACGAACATTCCTGTTGAGAAGAGGTGACGAATGGAGAAAATAGCACTGAAGAGCGCACATGCGATCTTATCATGATAGCGCAGCAATGCGCAGTAGCGTTGCATGCATCCGTCGGAGGAGCTGCAGTGAGAGTTGGACATTTTTGCCGGCTGACTTCGCCCCTCGCCTGTCTGAATTTACCCACCAGCTAGTGATGCAGAGAGACGTGAAAGGGGAAGAGTGAGAAGGATTTCTTGACATTCTACCTCTAGAGTTTTTAGTTTAATCCTTGCTCGCAGTGTTGTGTTCGATACTATGTCGCGAAGTCGAAGACCTACTGGCGTTCGATTCGTCGTTGACATTTTTTCAAACAGTCCTCGTGTCTTAGTCAAGACAGCCGAGGACCGTCGAAAAAATGTCAACGACGCTGTCGCCGAAGCAGGAAAGCGCAAGTGGATCTACTCAAATAAATTGATGACAAGAGACCAGACACGGTGGGAAGTACGGCATTGAACTGGAAGCCCTATGGAAGCAGATCAGTTGAGCGACCACATATGCGATGGGAAGATGATGTCAAGATACTCGTGGGAGCAGTTTGGAAGAACACGGCTAAACCTCTGAATGGTTCGAGATCATGGCTCGTTTCTCTGTTTATGTCAGATGAATAACGGAAATAAATGTAAACGTAAATAACAATTTCTTAAGTGTTTTTCGCAGTACCACTTTACTTTCTCTTTACCGTTACGTTGTTGTGGAACCCTAATTTTATTTTATACAATTATCCCACAATCTATCGAATCTATGTAGTCCTTTCGTTGTCTCCCAACAAAGTGTAGGACACCGTCATCGCCTTGAGAATCAACCAAAATGGTGCCCTTAGCCCGCATGGCGAATGCAGAGAGGCGGATTTTCTTCGCCCCAGTGGCATCGAACGTGACTTTTGTACCTGTCGTTCCGTCGCTTCGTGTGCAGACATGACAGCGAGTCGCTTCGCGGCGTTTCATTAGCGGCGCCACCTGTACGACTCGCCGTATCGATTGCCCTTGGGAGCCGGCCGAGCGTGAATGCTTTACGTCTGCGCTTCCACTCATGCCAGACTGCCTCGCTTGAAGGCTGCCATGCCCTGCTACAGGCACTCGCACCCGCCGGGCCGCTCGCCGCGGGCGGCCACGCGATTCACTGTCATATCTGCACACACCCTTTTGCGGTGGTAGAGAAAGATAAAAAAAGGGAGATTCCACAATTTAACCGTTTCCAGCATTTTCTTCTTTTGTTACACAATAGCCTCATTCAACTTTTACTCCCATTACCGAGCACGAATTAACAAAGACTATGATAGCTGTGTCTTTAGGAAAGTCGGCAGGAGTAGGTTGTGCTTGAGTATCTTGATTAACATCTGAAAGAAGGAAGAGGGAATATGCTGTCTTTTTCTCTGAAAATTGCTACCACTGAAAATTCATCAGCAATTTTCATTAATTCAATACGTAGTGTTGAGAAATTGCCGCTATGCAAATGCTATGCATTTGTAAGTGTTTCCGTGGAGACGACTACATTTTTTGCGAGAACATCGTCATATTCGCTGTTCCGCATTTGCGAGCTATTCGGAGAGGCATATGTGTGGTTGCTACAGACACCTAAATCCATTTTAAATATTTGTTAGTTACACGTTTAGAAATATGTACTTTAAGCTCCAAAATTACCAATCACACATGCAATACATAATGCAAATCTGAAAGTGTGGTAGTGAAAAAAAATCGCTGCTGTCTTACTCATGTACTCATGAGCCAGGGATCAACTTTTGAGCTATTTCCCATTACTAAACTATTGAGTCATTCCATATGTAACTAGTGTCTTTTTTTCAAACAAAAATTTTTCCTATAAAATTACATGTTTTTGCAGCATGTCAGCTATCAGCCCAGAGAGATTTTTCTGCTCTTTATACATAATGTCATGTTCAATTCCTGTGTGCGTGATAATGGGGCCGATTTTCAAGCTGGCGAAGTGGTTGGCTCGACAAAAATTGACTAAACCGGCAATTATGTATTAGGTTGTCGGGAAAGGTCTTTCGTTTTTTAAAAACTTGCTTTTTCCCTCAAAACTGCTTTCCAGCTATTTCTGCTGTACATATATATGTAGTACAAGTTCTCACCCATCTATAGGTATTATTGTCTTCCATCTTCCGGATAACCTTTTTCGGCAAAATAAATATATCAAAGGTCAATGTCATCTTCATTACCGAAGGCTTTTTTTGAATGGCGTTAGATAGCAAGGGAAACGATGATAACCCGATGGAGCAAGATCAGGGCTATAAGGTGGATGGGGTAGCACTTTTCATTCAGGCTCGAGAATTTTTTGGCAAGTCACTTTTTCGATATGTGGGAAGACTCGTCAAAAAATCAACGAACTTGAATGGGGAGTACTACCCCATTCACCTTATAGCCCTGATCTTGCTCCATCGGATTATCATCTTTTCCTTTCCCTGTCTAACGCCATTCAAAAAAAGCCTTCGGTAATGAAGATGGCATTGACCTTTGATATGTTTATTTTAGCGAAAAAGGTTATCCGGGAGATGAAGGACAATAATACCTGTAGATGCGTCAGAACTTGTACTACATATAATGTAGAGAAGGAATTGCTGGAAAGCAGTTTTGAGAGAAAAAAGCGAGTTTTCAAAAAACGAAAGAACTTTCCCGATAACCTAATACTAGTTAAAACACTATAATTTACTCTAGGAAAATTAACCAATGCTGTGTCCCGTACTCAGCCCACAAGTTCCACCAGTAGGTTGTTTGAAAAGTCACGTCTCTCTTTTTCCACGTTTAGTTTTCCCGCCACAACCTGGTGATTTTTGACAATTTCTTCGAACCAACAATGAATCTTCCTCAACCGATCAGTTGAAAGAGTTGCGAATCGTCAGGTATATACTGGGAATGAGTAGGGACGATGGACATTGCTGACCGGATTCCTTGAGTTTCTGTTGAAAAAATAAGTTGCGCAATAATGTGAACTGGGTCGCTATCACACAGTTTTCATATCCAGTATGAATCACAGCCAAACAAAAGCGAAACATAACTTAATAGGGCGGAAAGATCCTTCTGAATGATTCATGAAGTAATGCTGAGCAAGGGATTTGAACGGAAAAAATCTCATTCTAATTGACCGTGAATGCTCTCGGAAAGCGGAATTTAAAAAAAGAACGACGCGACATTTCAATCAACCAAATACTGGAAGTTGCAGAAGAGGTAGGGGCGATCATTCGCATATGACCATATTTACATATAAGCAGGAGTGCAGTGCATGCTATTCTCGTGGACACTTTATTTTCAATCTCTATATGCTTTAACTAGGTTTGATTACTTTGGTTTCGGAAGGAACCTACCTCCAGTAGCTGTGGGTCCAATTCTGTTTCCCTTTTCTGGTCTATCTCTTGGGGCCAATGGGCACTCTTCTATCCTTTCCTTCTCTCCTTGCGCTTTCTTGTAATCGTTCTGAGTCCTTAGTGATGTTGTTTTCCTTTCTTTAGTCTTGTTTTTGTGTTTGTTTCCGTCATTTGTTGTCTGCTATGTTGCAGTTGACTAGGCCATATTTTCTCATTTGGGCACACTCGTGTGAGTGTATTTTAAATAAATAAATAAATAAGTACGAGACACATGATTGGTTGTTTTCTCCAAAGTGAAATATAGTGTTTTGATTAATTGCAGGTTTGGCCTATTTTTGTCGGCTGGACCCACCTCATCGCAAGCCTGAATGTGGGCCTCATTTTAACATACCGAATAACTTTTGCAGGGCAGAAAAATTTCTCTCAAATGATATGTATATGACATATTGCAAAAGCTTGTAATTTTATGGGAAAATATGTGTGTGAAAAAAACGACACTACTTATATTAGGTTGATTCATAATAAATCGGACAAATTGACAAATTTCAATCATTGTCGTACAACTTTTTAACGACAACTGGGATTCAC
This sequence comes from Trichostrongylus colubriformis, assembly GCA_963978905.1. Taxonomy (NCBI): domain Eukaryota; kingdom Metazoa; phylum Nematoda; class Chromadorea; order Rhabditida; family Trichostrongylidae; genus Trichostrongylus; species Trichostrongylus colubriformis. Next base: position 37,116,481 of record OZ022258.1, on the reverse strand, counting down.
TTGAAAAAGGCTCCTTTATCTTTATCGATGACCTTCTGCCACGGGTTAGGCAGATCATGGATGCCCTTGCTCCAGAAAGCCGGAGGCTGGAGCTCGAAGAAGTTGCCGAGTGCCGTCTTGACGGCGTCGCGAGTTTTGAAGTCTTAGCCGTCGAGGTGGCGTTGGCTGTGGGAGAAAAGGTGGAAATCTGAAAGGGCCAGGTCTGGGGAGTACGATGGGTGTGAAAGCACGGTCCAACTGTACGACAGCAGCTCGGCCTTGGTCGATCTTGCAATGTGCGGTCTCGCGTTGTCGTGCTGGAAGTAGACATGTGACTTGCGAACTTTGGACATTTGCCTTCAATTCTCGTAATTGAGGAACGTAGATGTCGGCGGATACTGTTGTACCTTCATCGAGCAGCTCCCAGTACTCTACGCCGTGTACGCTCCACCAACCGCGGTTTTCGTCTTCGATGGAATAGTCGCCTGACGCAAACTTCGAATGCCACAAGTACACTGTACTTCTGGCGAGGGCATGCTCCTTGTGAACTTCATTCAGACGTCTGCCGATATTCGCGGGTTCCTGGCCAGATAGCGATATGAATAGAATGACGTTGCGCATGTGGTCTCTGGACCGCTTGAAATCGTGCGGCATGGTGGCGGAATGAAACCTTTGGAGTGATTATTTTGCGGTACTTTGAAGAGCTTTTCATACTCATTCCAACGGTACCTCGTGCGTCCATTTTCGTTGACTCGTTGCTGAGTTATGATCTCTAGAAATCATCACTACCATTTGTCCGATTTATTATGAATCAACCTAATAGAATATTTCAATATTTTCTGATTCCTTTGGCTTAATCGATGCTAGACCCATATGGGGAACGAAAACATTAACTATTATGAAGCTGGATCTTGAATGTTACTGTAATGAAAGCCACTGCCATTCCTAGTGGAATTCGATAGCGTGCGTATTCCAAAAACAATATGAGACTCTTAGTGCACCCCACAGAAAAGTATTAGATTGTCCCAAAAGTCTTGTAGGATTTTTCCAAAAAAAAGCTCCTGTTTACTTCGAGGCAGGTCTACTCTGTTCAGGAACATGGTAGAACGTTCTCTAAGCTTTCTAGTAAAATACATATTGACCCACCTGATTCCGTGGAGAAAGCTATAATGCCCGTACTCGATACCCATCCAACACGCGGTGTTATCTACTATGAGTGGTCTCGCGGCACCAAAGCGACGGAAACTTGCCGCTTCATCAACGCTGCACTGGGCAAGGGATGTGTGAGCTACATACGAGACCGTACGCAGCTGATTCGTTAGCTTCATCAACGGCGAGATTGACATGGAGGACAAGCCACGCTCAGGACTGTGCTAGGTACAAGGCGAGACAGTCACCGCTACCGTATGCACCCACCAGCTTCAGCAGCTCACCATTGCTGTTCGAGAAAAGCGCCGGAGAAAGTCGCGGTCACCCTATTTCATGACAACGCCCGCTGCCACTTCGCGAAGAGTACACAGGTCAAGCTACAGGGCTCGGCTGGGGTGTCCTGCCCCACCCGCCATACTCTTCAGACATTACTCCTTGTGACCATCATCTTTCTCATCCTTTGAAATCCTTCCTGGCCAAGAGAAAACTCGTTGATTATGACTTGCTTGCAAAGGCGATCGCTAACTTCTGCGACTCTCAGAACTCAGAGTTCTCGGAGGAGCGAATCAGCTATCTACCTATGAAGTGGCAGAGTGTTGTCGATAACAATGGTGGAAACGTTGTTGCCTAATTGTCGTTTGTTGGAAGAAACAATTATAAAAAAGGAAGAAAAAAATCCTACAAGACTTTTGGTACAACCTAATACATGTGTTCATCAATGATAATGTGTGCCTGCTAATGTTTGTGATCCAGACTGCGGACATGGATACGTCTGGGATATTTCGATTGCGAAAAGATACCCCCCTTCATGCCACACTTGCCGAAAACGTGAAAATGTTTCCCATTCCTGTGTCTAGGTCTGGGTATTTATCTGTTTATGTATCACGAATCAGACTGGTTGAATAATGCTGGCGAAACCTACTGGGAGTGGCTTCTCCGACCTCGTAGGGGTGAGGGGCGGGGCGACTCTTGGCTACAATCCGAGTTCCGCGCGCGCACTGGATGAGAAGCTTCGGTGTGTGAGTAATGCGCGGTGTTGCAAAAATAGTAGTTAAACGTCCGACTATCATCGCATTTCATTGTCACAAAGGAATATGAAAAAAAAGTCGAAGTGCTCTGTGGTATAAGTGAACAACAACTGGGGCTAAACGGTCAAAAACCATACCCAACCCACTGTCGATTCCGGAGGGAGGGTCGGGTAAAAAGGGGTGAGCTGCGTCAAAACGGGTGGCAGCTGATGAAAAAAGTTTTTACTTGGAAGATGGGATGCGCTCTCTTCACCGCGAATTTTGCCACATAAACTTCTAATATCTCTATCCTTCATCGGGTGACCCACTTCAAGAATCACCACTACCCATGTTACCCCTGCCACTGCCTTGAGCTGCATCAATAACTCCCTATTCGGCCTATCTACCTGTCATATGTCCTGTAACTCCTTACCTTTATCCAGTAGGACAGTGGTGAACGACAGCAAATGACTGTGGTCCCCGAGTTGACGTTTGTGCACCCATGACCGCCTTCCATAACTCCATACTCTTTATCCGAGATCTCCTTATACGGGATGGCAAAGCTGACTCTTTCCTTCTGTATACCCTATGTCCTATCTCTACCTGTACCCGAACCCAGCCTCGCGTTATATTTTACGTTGTTCAGGTCCGCCCACTAGGCCAGGTCCCCTCTGCTTTCTTCAGAATTTCATCGCCGATCACAACCGTTTTTACCGAAGTTTGGGTCCTTTCGGAACTGAATCGAGACCTTTTCGTTTGAGAACCTCTTACTCAGCGCACGTTCGCCTACAGTAGGAGCGGCGTGGCTTAGTTAATGTGTGCTTCTTATTATACGTTTTGAAGACCCATGCCCTTGCCAACACTTCCTGGTCCCTAGGCTGTACTGGTACCGAGCGACGTATTTTTGTTGTAAGCACCGTCGCTTTCGGATACGCTTCACTCTCTGCGGAAGTGCCCTTCCAGAAACTCACTGCTGACAACAAACCATTTTTCTCGGCGTTTGAGCCGTTTCGGAACTGAACTGAAACTTCTATTTGAGTACCGATCACCTCAGCCCACGTCGCGCCTATCTCTCTTCAGTGGAGCATTGAAGACACCGGGAAAGGGCAATTTCGGTCCATGGCAAGACTTAGCGTTAGCGTTATACCTTCAATGTATAAAATGAGTAGGAACCACCGAGTTAAGACTCCTGACTCGGTGGAACAATATGGGTGAGAGGCTATCAGCTGAACTGCAAGTGGCGTCAAATATCCATACTTCAAAAACAAATTAGGCAAATTTGAGTTGCTTTCCTTACTCGGTATTCAAGACATCTGGAAATACAGGGTGTCCCAAAATTATGGGCGCCAATGTATTGCAATATTTTGTTGATGTCTATAGAAAGGATGAAAAATACTCATATCTTGTATAACAACCACAGCAGTCATATCATGAGCTGTCCTCCTCCAACAGGGACACAAGCTGAAAGTCTCTTCATCACTCAACCGTCCTTGACACGCAAGTTTTTCCATACATTCCTTCCCAAACCTTTCTCAAGGCTACCTTATGTTACTTCATACTAGGCAGACTGACTTGTCAGACCTTGCTTTTAGTTGAGAACCCCGGCAGGAGATCAATAGAATCATTTTTCGGGAGGTTTGACGAACGCTTCGGAAAATGATGAACTCGCACAGATCGGGTAGGCAGCGCTTTTGAATAAGTTCGATCTATAAACTAAAGCTCCTTGCCGCTAAACTCACCAAGTATTGTTCCGAAGGACGAGTGAGGCAAATGCTTTATTATGTCTAATGGCGTGTTCTTCATGTGCACATTCCGCAAGCTTTGCGCCGAAATCGACGGAAACCAACTGCGTGCCATCATCGAACCCCAAATCGTTAGTGGGAGCCGCTACAGGTATCCAAACGTCCTATCGGGATGGTGTACCCTACTAGACGTTGTTGGCCACGATGGGTTGCCCGGTTCAGGCCGAGGAAATTTTTTCGTTCGTACAAAAGTATGGTGACGTGCGTGTCATCAATGAAGAAAATGACCGCGAAGTGCATTTGAAAACGTTTTGAATCTCAGAAAGATCATGAGCTTCACCTCTAAAAGTATGCACCGGTAGAAGAAGATCCTGTGCACCCAGTGAGCGGCAAATAAAAGTAAAAGCATTGACACAATTTGTATAGAGGAATACGAAGAAACATGAACTCAGGCGCCTATAACTCTGGGAGACCCTGTATTATGCCTGGTATCGTTTTGCGTACATATGTGTATGATGTTGCTTACAGTGCTTTATTTTCAGTTTTTTGGACCATAACTGATGTGGCTTATCATGACTGTTAGAGCACACCTATCCGGCATAATAAATAAATGAACAAATAAATACAAACATGTCGAAGGGCCTGCAAAAAGATGTATGTAATCAAAGGAGCGTTGTCAAAAGACGGGATGGACAAAAAGAAAGCTGTAAGCCTAAGAATGGTCTCTGAGTGTCTTGCTTTTATGAGATGTGAGGTTGTCCATGCTGAACGCAAAATGCTACAGAGTACAGACTTACATGAGAAAAAAAATGGCTGAGAATCTCCTTCACACGACATGCTTTGGGACACTTCCCGATTTTCCGTCATAGAGCTGTTCACTGGAAACCCCTCACTGTGGCTTCACTCCTCAAACTCCCCAAACTTCACTGTGGCTTCCAATGCAAATATGCACTCGCAGTTCACGCTAATGGAACGCAGCCATTAACGGCTTCACGAACGGCTGAGACCAAGTGAACTATAGAGTGATGGGTGAATGATTTGTTACCTCGAAATGAGTTCAAAAAGAGACTGCTTATAACGAATGTAGTATATCCTCACACTTTCGCATACCTCACACATTTCTTGTCAAAAAAACGGTTTAGTTTAGTACCGTGATCTTGCCGCTCAGCGATGAAATTTCTGAGAATGGAAGGAGGACGTAGAATGGCTAGACGAGGAGATGGAAGGAGGACAGAAAAGGACGTATAGTGAGGCCGCGTTCATACTTCGCGCCGGCAGAGTGTGGCTGCTCGCAGGCAGCGAGGCAGAGTGCACGGGAAATCACAGATACGACGCAGTCATCGAGACAGAATGGCACAGGCGGCGACGCAGAGACACGCAGCCAGCCACGCCCTGCCGCCGGCACAGCAAAGTGTGAGGCGGCCTAACAACCCCTGGGCTGTTGTAATGCAGACATCTGACGACAGTTTGGAGGTAGGGATGCACGACACCGAGAATATCCTTGACATCGTGCTTGAAACTTTGTGCTAATCAGATCCTCCGCAGTGTTTAGCATGTGGTAGCGAGGCTACGTTGGGAGTCCTCATGTGGCTAGTATTGTCAAATACTGTCCAGAGCCTTCCATGCGGTGGTAATTGATGTAAAGGTACAGCCCAGTTCCCGAAGGCTGGCAGGGCGTGACCTACAGACTTGGGTGAGAGTGTGTGGCGGGGTGAGAGTGATCGATACACGTTCATCCGAGTCCGTAGGCCTCGCCCTGCCATCCGTCGGGAAATGGGCTGTAAACGTGCGGGCAAATGGTGTTCGCCTTCTAATTCTCTCCTAATCTTCCGATTAGTTAATGACTACAGAATGTATCAGTTGAACTGAAAACATGCAACTTTTGATGTTTTTAATTTTATTAACAAAACAGAACATAACCACGTGAATTGAATTCGGAACTATAGTATATGATTGGATGGCAAGCGAATAAAGGCATATGAATAAATTATGGAGCACAGGTGTATGACCGCAAGCACTATTTAGAAACTTTCCAGACAAGCTTCTGACAACGAATGTATTCGGCTAGATGAAGTGTTAGCTGAAAATAATATGATCAATTGAAAGTTTAGTCCAGTGAATTTTCAATAGGGCACAAATCCTCACGCCTCTATCTCCCTTCTTACGAACTTCAGATCAAGCAAAAGCCTTAACGATTGTAGTGGCACATAGGCGAAAGCATAGGAACAATCGCCTGCTACGCTATGGACAGTTCGGATAATTGAAGGTGCTCTCTAGGAGGTTAGGATGACCTCGATGACCTCAATGGTCACTGGGGAAGAGCGATGGGATGCGTTTGAGCCATGTCGCCCTTTATTCCCCACCCATTCTCGTCGTGCTATAGGGTGCTCCCAGTGAGAGGAATCGCCCGCGTAAGTTTCATGCTTCTAATTCCCTTAAATTGCTCTAATGGATTCAGTAATTGGACAGAAACACGAAGAGAACCGAGAAGTACCCTCTGTTACAGTGCAGAAATCGCAAAACTGAAGGAACACAGCTCGTTTGAATTCCCGCCGAGCAACATTTGAACAGCTCTCGGCAGGAAAACCGCAGTTCAAATTTTTAACAATGTTTATACTTCCCACTCTGTGTCCCTAGCCACATGACCGTCGCCTCATTGCCTGTAGAACCCTCGTCACCCCGCGAGGGCTCAAACACGACTCGGACGCTCCACCTCGTCGGACGTTACTTTAAGGAGCCCAGCCTCAGCTGAACTTTTGCTTTTTCGGGCGACCCTTTGTATGCAGCCCATAATATGCAACTAAACGCAAATATATGGGTAATAGAAAAATTCTGATTTTCGTGAACGCTCCCCGTAAACTTATTTCCTGCACTTTAAGTTTGGAGAGTGCGACCTGAGCCTCTAATGCTCTTCCTTCAATAACGATTATAGTCCAACTTGTTTTCTAGTCGCGTAGTATGCTTCGAAGAAATCCGTTGAAAATATCAAATGAGAGCCTATCCTGGATCAACCACACGCCCGACGTTATTTGGCAATGCAGAAGCAAAATAAGTGGGGGCTCTGCTGATTCTCACACATACCACAATAACTCCACAAAACCATAGCACAGTAGTAAAAATATGGGAATATAAGTGCTTATTTGGCTGCGTACCTGTTCAACTTCGTGTTTTTCCATGCTAAATGTTATTCGTTCCCTACTGGTTTCTTCTGGATGAGATTCGGGCAACAGCATTCGTTCAGCGGTCAACATAAAATCGTTATGAAAACCACCAAACGAAGCCAGACGATTGTATGGAAATGACCGGATCACGTCCTGAAATTCATGCGAACATGGTTTTTTGAAAATTTTGCTAAAATAAAACTTGATTCCCTATATTATCAAAAATCATAGAAATGCTGTGATGCCAAAAAGGAACGTACAAAGTGCCGATGATCGACGATATGAACAGCGGTGTCGGACAATGCAAGAAAAACCTTCCGCTCGTTGCTGGTTCTCATGCCAGCAGCCTGTAGATGACATCCGAACAACGACCATTTTCGGAGCACCTGCAGTAAAAGAGCTTTGTTCATGTTGTGTCATCACAAATTTCCATCAAATGAAGAGCAGGAAGCCCTGGAAGCCGAACGCTTCCAGAATTATACATCCAAACTGCAATCGAGTAGAAATGAAACTTGACAACCGAGCTATTACCCAACATCTGTTCCACACTGAGGGAAAAACTGAGGGAAAATCAAAAATAAAAGAAGCAGCACCAAAGTAATGTTCCATTCGGCAATGAAGATCTGTAGAGAAAGCATTGAATCACCTGTAAGATGGTTTTGATTGCATCGGACTCGCCCATTCCATTGAGTTCACTCCAGCTTGAATGTAAGGAAGATCTGCAAAAGAGTTTTAGAGGTTCACATGTTTTTAGAGGTTAATCTCTCAGATGATTTACCTCAAGGATTTCAGACAAGCCACGTCCAACATTTTCGCGGGATAGAACTGCTTTGTAATGAATGCGAACTGCTCGTCAGACATCGCTTGTGGCGGAGCATCCCCGTAGGAGAGCTGGAAATGTACATGTGTTGAATGTGGGCAATAGGGCGGCTAGCCCCAATCTTTGAGAGCCAAGAATCCACCTACATACTACTTTTTGAGACCGTAAGCCTCCCAAATCTGAAGAAAGCGGGCCTTAGTGAGTGGGTGGATTGGCAAGGCGTCGTGCAATCTCTGCCAATTGGTTTTCATCGGTTATCTCACGCTTCTCAAACATCGGGTGAGGCCACTCACGCCAGAAAATCGCGTGGCCGCCCGCAGCGAGCGACGCGGCGGGTGCGAGTGCCAGTGGCAGGGCATGGCAGTCTGCCAGAGGCAGTGTGGTAGGGTGCAGGAGGCAGGGTGATGGGTGCAGGAGGCAGTGTGGCATGGGTGGAAGCGCAGAGTAGACGCAGCCACGCTCTGCTGGGCTTATGATAGAAATCCATTCGCAAGTCGTATTGGTGGCGCCGCGACTACGACGCTGCGAAGCGATTTTCTGACGTGAGTTGCCTCGCCCCTGAAACACCCGTTGTCACTCCGCCCACACTCTCAGCATGACCACTGCCTTCAGCAAAAATTACTGCAAAAAAAGCATATCCAAGTCCATGCATAGAACCAGTAACCACTACCGAACACGGATTACCTGTGCGTAAAGCGCTGCAAGTTGTTCGGCCAACTGAGGGCTCGTTGGGATATGACTGCTTACCAGCTCTTCGGCCATTCGCCACACAAGGAACGACCGTTCCATAGCGGTCTCATTACAAACCTGAATCATCGAAAATCAGTGGAGAACCGCGCTCTGGATTGCTGTGAAAACACACCAAATGCCTCCAATAGTGCCTCAATCGGAGCGAGAGTGTTGCAGCACAGTCGGATGAGATTCTTCCCCTCAACACTTCCCTCAGTCGAATCTCCCATTCGTATAAGCAGTCGCATAGCTGAAAGGAGCAATTCAGCAGACCTCACATCAATGTAAACTGGATGTCAATTATGCTGATTATGATATTAGTTGTGAACGGTGACACAAAATTGTGAGCATTAAATTTTTTCGTTGGGTTCCTTCGCCTTACGGTGACCCTTGATACATGAAATGGCACCTTTTGTTTCCCTTTCAGCAGCTGTAGTCCTTTTGTGATTGGATCATCGATGTAGAGGGCATAGCCGGATAGTAGTGCCGGCCGTATACCGAGTTTCAGGCAGAGCGATGACAGACATTGACCAATTTCCGTTGATCCATCAAACTCGACCACCTAAAACTTGGAGCAGTTGCATGAAGATCCACTTTCAGGCGGCTCTTTCAGACTTCCAAAAGATACTCCTACGAAATTTGAAAGAGTCCATTTTCTTTGACGACTGGACCTGAGGTGTGTACCCTTATGTCAGGGTTTCGCTCCGCGGCATGTCGTAAGCGAAGTAATGCGGACGAGCTAAAGGCGCGCCTCTAACATTACCGTGTAATCGTTCAAGGACACAACTACCGCGACGCGCATAGCTCGCACACAATGCGTCGCACGCCGCTCATCATCGTGCGGAATCCTGACATAAGGGTACACACCCCTAACGTGAGGCGGGCTACTCAACTAAGACGTAGTAAACAGTATAAAGACCCTAGAAATTCTCTACCGATTTAGGTAATAGTGGAATCCACCGTTTAACTGCTGGGTATTAATGTACGGGGAATCAGAGTAGGATTTTAATAAAAAAGCGTCAGAACAGGGTGCACTAAAGATTCCCCGCGCGTAGTACGACAAATGCGCACTATCGAACATTATAGCGATTTCAAATTTCCTCAATACCAAAAACAGAGTACGATAACTACGCCTTACTACTGTAAAGCGCTGAGTTTATTGTTTTCATTATCCAATAGTCACTTTGAACAAGGGAACCCACCTGGTACTGCCCATTAGGCAATCGCACTGATATCGAGTGTGGAAACTTGGTACTCGTGGGATCCCTGGTCAGCACGGAAGTGGTTTCAAGTCGACTAGGTCCAGCTTCTCTACATCCCACTCGCAATACTCGTTCCAGTGCACATTGACAATATTCAGCCATGTTTGACTCGTCACCTCTGTAAAGGAAGGAAATGAACACAGAAGATGAAAAGGGCAAATGAAGATGAACAAGCGCTCACGTTTTCATACACCAACGAGCGACGTGTTTTTTGAGTAGCCATAGGAGAGAGTACTGTGTAGGGACGAAAAGTGGAATCGCCATTGCCAGCAGTTTCCAACCCTGAAAATGTCGACTGGAAGTGATTCGTAACATTTGAAAGCCATCGAAGACTTTTGAGAAGCTACAATCGACAAAAAGATGTGGGGAGAACGAAGAGCTTTCGAAATCTACTTGTAAGCTGTAAAACAATTACTTATGCCTGTGTAGAAGTATATATTTTCGTCTACGATTACATATTCTAGGATCGAGATCACACGGGCTAGATTCGTGTGTGATATGGTGGACTCAGTAGGTTCTGTGACCGTTTGGCACTGCACAAAAATTACGAAATGATGAGTTGATGCTTTTTTCGGATGGCTCGTTCCTTGTATCCCTTAGGCTGCATTCATGCTCTGCGGTGCCGCGGCAGGGTATGGCTGTGTTCTCTGCGTCTCCGCCTATGCCATCCTGCCTCCTTGCCTACGTCGTCCCTGTACCTCCCCCGTGTCACTCTGCCTCGCTGCCTGTGGAAGCAGCCACACCCTGCCGGCGCTGAGTATAAAGGTGGTTTTACGACTCCCATGTGGCTCACCTGAATTGCGTACGGCATCGATCCGCTTGTCAGTTTGATGAGTTGTGCGTAGACTTCATTGCGAAGGAAATCGTGCTGAAATATGAAGCAATTACCGCTAATGGTTCAAAATTGGGTTAAGTCACAGTGCTACGTCATGCGATGATGAATTACAAGCAGAAGAAACGTTCGAGATCTCTTCGATTACGCTAGGGAAGCTTCAAGACAAAGCGTCTTTGCGCCGTGTCGTTCTGCGAGTTTTATGTCACTACTTTTGCTTCCAAGTATGCTGTTGATTGATTCATTGAACTTTACTTGCGATCGAATGAGGAATCTCCAGGATCATTACGTTTTTGCAGATCGGCACAATGTCGCGACCCGCATCGCCCCTTCCGAAAGATAGCAATAATAAATGGCTACAGATAATCATTCGTTACATCTGAAGTACGAGAATGACGGCATTCGCCGATGGTCACTGCGAAGCTAAGAGATCCATAACATAAACACACGATAACTTCACTCGTACATTCCATTTCTGACCTCATGGCTCCTACGGACTGATAATTCGAGAGAATCGCGAATCATCCGCTAACAATTTTACCTGCATCGCAGTTGAGAGAATATTCTGGGCGAGATCAATGTGATATTGAGCAGCAATCGGGCGCATAAGGACTGAGACGAATAGGTACGTGGCCTGAAAGAGATAATTTAATGATTTAACCACCATATCAGACACACAGGAATCGCTTGTACGCGGATGGTGTTTATAGGTCCCAAGGAGATCAGTTCTGCAGATGCGTTTCCGTCATGATGCGGGGTTTTATTCCCTGACCAGATAGTCCTTCGTTCTTCCGATAATGAAATCACGTGATTTTCGAACTCCAATCTTTAGTGTTCCTGTTATAACACTTTCTTGTAGATACCCTACCTTTGCTATTTCAAGTGCTTTTTTCTTGTCGGCTCCTTCAAACTCCATCAGGGTGTCCTTTGGTGTATCGTCACACGATGTCAACAACAAATCATTCCATATCGGTGAATCTGAACACTCTAATTACTACGACACAGCGAAATATTCTGAAAAAAAAGTTTACCTGGCGCTCCCCCTTCTGCCAGCATTCGCTGAGCAAGAATAGCAAACGGGGATCCACACAGAGTTGCATCGCCGCTGGCAGTTCGCAAAAAGTATAACCATTTTTCTTTTTCTTCACTGCTCCTGAGCACGATGTAGATCGGATCTTCGTTGGCCATCTGAAAAGATTTCTCAGCTAACCGTCAATCAAACCGTAGTCCTCATGAACAAACCTCGATGCTGAGACTGTAAGTGTCCTTTTTACACGTCTGTGAAGTCTTGTCGGGGTTTTGCTCATCGCTGCTACCACTATACTCGTCGGACGACATTTTTTGCTTGTCCCTGATTCGAGCACCTTTCAGTTGAGTGAAACCGCATGGAACCTGAACGAGCTCGAACTCGTTGTAGAAGGCATGCTATAGGCTTCAAAGACAAGCAAGGTTTCATTTCATGCGGGATGGTAGAAAATTTTTCAGAGAACTTTTGAGCATGGCAACTGGGGCGACTTGCCGACACACTGGGTTCTGCATGCGTCCATCACACCACAGAAGGTCTACAGTGGATGTGGCAAAATATCTTCACCCTTTTTAACTGCTTAGCGAATGCATACAGCACTGAATTTTGAATTCAGACCTTCACGGGGCACTTTTGAATCGCATTCCTATTTCAATGAAAAGCAAAGATTATGCGAGAAAAGCCCCGAAACGCTTCCGTGCGTCCAAGCGTCTAAACGAGAAAAGGCTTTCACCTCCCATGTAATTCTGAAAAGTGACCTATTGTGCCGTTACGGTCTTGAGTAGTTTGCAAACTGGAAGACCGTAACTGCAAAATGACGTTCCCATGCAAGTGAGGAGGGGTCAAAATTTGCTTGCGATGACTCATCGACAGGAAACGTTGTGGGGAATCACTCATCGGTGTGGTAACCCCTACACTGTTCAATGATCCCCGTTGTCAGATGATAAGGCTGGCGCTCTACCGGTGGTAGATGCTCCGAGCTGAGCTGCCACTGCGAGCAAAATGCCCTGCAGATAAGTCACTGTGAGCGAATTTTGACCCCTCCCAATTGGCGTCGTAACGGTATGTAATGATCAGTCAAGTCCCTGTGCACACAACTATGTCTCCTTTCACCGTGCCATGGGAAGTATAATTAGTAAGTGGTACTTAACGCACCGTGTCGTCAGCATTCTTGAAGAACATGAGTTTCTGTCGGACCAGAGAGGCATAGACACGCTTTGAGTGACCACATCGAACTCTTGTCATCCAACCGCTAATCGATGCTTCCACAGGAGCACAGCGAGTAGCCAGATCTCTCAGCGTTGAGCCTAAGGTATCGCCATTTACCTCTTTGAAACTTTGGATTGTTGACCCTTATTATGCTACACTACTTTGTGCCACATAGAATACATGTACGCTACTTTGTTAACTGACGAAGGTTGCAATATCAAATATCAATTTTCAAACGATCAATACTACGATTATAAATGAAAATGCGATAAGTTTCGTGATCGAAATTTGAGGGGATACGTGCCTGGTGCGGAATTCGAAAGAACAGAATAGATAGCTAACCTTTAATTACAGCGTTTAGGGTGGTGACCCATTCGTGGGTGGTCCGTTCACTTTCCGTCATGAAATGATACTTGGCGGATTGCGTTACCAACTGTAATTCATTTAGTTATTCATTACACACGGAGGTGCGCCATACGTTAAGAGCAGCAAATCATTAAAACACGTTATCCTAAAAACAAGGAACAAAAAGAAAGAAGGATCGAGACAATTATGGTAATTGCATGAACTGCTTTTCATTCGAGAAGTTCAGTTTTCCATTATGCTCGTAAAAAGATACTGAATAATGCAGGACGATTCTGAGGCGAAAATCAGAGACTTCAGGCTTCACAAATAACAAGGAATTAGAAAAATAGTTGAAAATTGGACCATATTCTAATACTCAAATTTTCTTTCCTTCCTCCTTTTGCTTTCCACCCTCTTTTTCTAACAACAGTTTCATTTACTTCCCTTATTGATCTATTTTTCACTGCTTCCAAAAAAAACAAGACTTCAGCTGAATCATGAAAATTACAAAATTAAACGCACCTGGAACGCGTATGTGGAGCCTTGCTGAGAAATCTTCGCCACAGAGACAATATCGGGCACATTGATCTTTATCAGGGGATCCTCACCTTTGGCGATGGTTTTCTGAAGTTGGAGAAGAAATTTTCGCAAAATTCGAAGAACTGATAAAGGTTAAGACGCATATTCACCGCCGTTCTATAGAAGCTAAGCTGATTGTTTTTGAGCACAACAAATCTGCGCTTTAGCGACTTCAACCGAGAATCGGACATCTGATTCCAGTAACCGCTTTTCTCCACCTGAAGTTTGATTACTCTGTTTCAAATTATTTTGTTTACTCGATCACTCTTATGTATGATATTAGAGCTTCTGATCTCGAGGACTGCAGGAAGAAAGTACTAATAAATAAGATTGAACTTCGACCACGCTCATTGCTTTGTTCAAAAAAGGAGACGAGGTCGACCTAATCAGGGTACCCAACAGATCAAACGGAGGGGCTGTTTGATGGGTCAGGTAAGATCACCGATACTACTATACTATGCAGCCTTTTTCTTTCGATCTTTTCTCTTTGCTCAAACTTGCCCAAGGCAGGAGCCACTTGACAGGATACAGAGCCGGCCGGAGTTATTTGAGTGTGCATAATTTAAAAATAAGCAGATTGGCATTCTTTGCCATTCAATGGAGCGAGCTGTGCCCTTTACTAATGAATTTTGTAGTAGTGAACCGTGCACATAAGCTTCTGTTGTATTCAGACAGACTTGGTATACGCAAAAGTCATCTGAAGTAATGAATCTACGAAGAATTCCAATTTTCGTCTACCCTCGTCTCTGATGACCGGCCGTGGAAAAAAATTGCTTACTGTGTCAAACGAGGGTATGAGTGACGTTCGTATGTCACCACTGTGTCGTGAAGCGTCCGGTGGAGTGTAGTAGCCATCATTGGAAGGCTTGTCCACGGAGAGATCCTTGACCGCATAGCAAAGACCATCGGAAATTACCGGCGAGGCGGAAGAGAAAGAATGCGTTCGTGGAGACGAACGGGCTGACAGCTTACTTCCGCAGGAACGTCGTGACGACGGTGAGTCGGTCTGAAACGGGGTGGATTAGCCGAAGTTGTGTAAGAAGAAGGGCAGACAGGTTCTCTGAAATGGCAACCGAAACTCTGGGAGTGGCACCAAACTAGAGAAAATTCAAGATACTCGTATACATGGCGGTTTTTGGAACGCTTATCGCAAGAGATGAAATGTTGAGTGTTTATATTGTTTTTTCGGTGCTTCGTAATCATCTTCATCGAAAACCAATTGACGGCCTCGTCCTTATTCCGTTCATGCAATTATCTGACAGGTTCGAAAGCCCGAATCACTAGATTGGGAAGCGATCCCTGGATGTTGGCGGCGGTACTGCGCCTCTTATGTAAGCCAAGCCATTCTTGCTGAAAATTTGCTTACCCCATTCAGGGAATCTCGCGTGTATTCCAAGTACATCCTCCTCTAATTTGCTTTTCGCGATGTACTAAGCCGTAATGAGCAATGAAAGGCCATGAAGACACAAAGAAACTCTTGTGGTGAATCGTGCGAAACGGGTTAAAGACAGTGTTCGGGATAATGTGGGTGACAGGGAATCCCATAAGGAGGCATTGAGTGAAAAACTACGGGTCTGAAAGGCCTATGCATGGCGAAATCCCCCGCGGAAGGCGCCCCCTTGAGCTGTGGCGGAGGCGGCCTCGTCAGGACAAGCCGCCTTGGACAAGGACAGCCCGCCTCCAGGCGACGTGATTAGGGGTTGGTCACGGTGCGGTTGGTCAAGGAGATCGGCAGGATTGAATGTATCGAGCGCGCTTTCTCACTTTTAGCTTGAAACTGACCACATGAAAATAGATGCTGTCGCATTTCCGAACATCCCTTCATGCTTACGTCTTGGTAATGCCAGTGGAAAACCTATGCGGACTACCCGCGTCTTGACGGAAAGGTCGTCCGCGCCCAGAACCAATGGTGGGAAGGGGTTCTATTTCTTGGGTTTTGGCCACTTCCATTCTTTTTTTCTCCACTTTCCTGTTACTAGGCATCTCGGCTTTCATATTCACCACTACTTCTTATACTTTTTGTCCGAATTTTCCCGAAAGCTGCCTTTAAAAACGCGCAATTTTCAGCCAGAGTTAATTATATTCTATATGCGCCAGGAATTCTACCTTCGTCCGGAATTGCACCAGCATCACCGCTGGCAGTCAGTGTGAATGGGCGTTCATTCGCGTTAGCAGCCAATGTATCGACCAAATAGGTGGAAATTCAGTTCCTTCATGAATTTGATCTCGGACGCGATGCGTTCAAATTTAGGTGGCCGTTTGATCAGTAGCGCTACTTGCCACTGATCGAACCGTTGAAAACGGTAAATGTCAGCCGCGAGACCACCACTTATATGGGCTATACCGTTCGTGAAGCGATGGAAATGCCTGAGCAGAGCGGCCCCTTCAGATATGACACTATCAAAGCAGCTGATGACTGGCAGCCATATGAGCCTCGACGGCATTTGAACGTAGTTGTCCACGCAACCATGTACAGCAAAAACGAGATGTTGTGCGATTGAGGGCCTCCTTCATCACCCATGGCGACGAAATTGTGAAAAGCTTTTTGGGAAAAGGGACCAACTGTAGATATGTAGCAGGCATGTGGGACTTTTTCCCGTCTTGTAATGACTTCAGTCTCTGACTTGTAATGACTCTTGTAATGACTTCAGTCAGAGATCAAATCCCTTTGAAGCCATCCAGATTGCCAAACATAGGTAGTTTTATTACGCGCGCTAGACCTAATCGAGGGGACAAAATAGCGAGATTGCGTTCAGCGAGGTTACAGCGAGCACCCCTATAATTTTTAGCAGAAGAACATAGCGAGAGCTCCCAAAGAATTTCAACAGGGCATATTCCGTAAGGCATTAAGAATTTGAAGGACCACCTGCCACAAAGTAATTCAGTCCAATCACTGAAATGAAATCCTGGAAGACGAAAACATTGAAAATATGTAAGTTCATAGACAGACACGCCTGTGAAAGTTCCCAAGTCCTTAAAAAGAGGCCTACAAGAGGTTGTATTCGAAAGACGTCCATATTCCCACAATTTACACACTTTTCATTCCTTTTATCGTGAGTTTCAGACCAGCTCAAGGCCAACATTGTTGACAATAAGTCTGAGTCCCATTTTAAGGCTTTTTTCTCCGTCTGGGCCAGTCAGCGATTTCCTGCGCTCATTTTTCAGAACAACTCCTCAGAGCCACAAAAAGTCGATAGCTCTGGAGAAGATTTACCGCTGTAGTGTTGTTGGAGTTAGGGTGATTGGGAGAGTTGCTGCTTGTGCATGGGAGATCGCCGCAGTCACCGCAATCACTCACTGACAAGCACTCGGACGCCAAGTGAAGCAGTCTTGACTCCTAAAAAGACGAATTGCTGTCGACTTGGCTCAGGGAGCATAGGCCACTGCCACCACGACGACGTCGGTGCTGGGCCACTTACCCAGGCCTTTGGTTTGTGTTCCGGCAAGGCTGGACGATCGGACAACGTTTTCACAATGTCGGTGTAGGTGTTTCCGTCATCACGAATGGCCACAAAATCGGAGAGGTTCACGTAACCGTTGTATTTGACATTTCTGAAGTGGGAATCTTGTCGTATAAAGATTCATACGGTAAGAAAAACAACAGACCCTTCTCTGTCGGCTGGAGAGGCGATTTCGTCGAAAATCTCGTCTTCTACATCAAACTCGTAATCGTCTGCATAGGAATTCAGGCTATCTCGTTCCATCTGGAAGCAATGCTTTAAATAAGTAGTGCACGGTCAAATGAGGGGATTGTGTTTCCTACAAAATTATTGTTTCCGGTGAGTTTTCGTGGGACAGGAATGGGTTTTGCCTTTTCCTCCCATGGCGAGGAATCGCTGGTCGACGATCCCTTCTCCAATTCGACCGAGTCTTTCCGAAGTCGCACTGAAACATAACGGATTAGCGTCTGGCAAATAATTTTCTCACGACCTTCCCACATCGTCGAGCACTTCAGTAGAGAGAGAAATGTCGGCTTTAATCTGAGAAGAAGTGAAATGTCGAAAGTAGCACCCGTGGACGATGAGCACAGAAGGGATCAAAGAAATGAAGGCCTGAAGGGCTTCGTATGATCACTTCCATGTGCTTCTGTTCTCCGCTCGAAATCAAAAAGGGCTCTCTTCTTTTCGCAATTGACTAATCGGCACAGATTCATCTGGGGAACAGAAGTCATTTCACCAATAATCAATATGCTGAATTCAGATTGACTTCCAGATGGAATATATTGCAATGTATAATTCAAGAGCCCATCGTTATGTTTCGCATTTCTTATTCTCGAAAAATCTTATTTTTGAGAAAAGGAAGTAATAAAATACAACTTCTTCATGTTCTTCACCCCCACGGTTCCTTCTGTGGGACCCTTTGTACTGTTGCGTACAAGGATAATGATCTAGTCAAAGATAAGCTGAAATTAAAAGAGCAGTTTCTTCGAAAGGGAAAAGAACAATGTACCGGCAGTCCTCAGCGCACTATAACTTCAGCATGATCCCGTATCCAAGTTGGTGCCGTAACTTTGTGCAGCGGCTTTTCATAAGTCCTTTATTTTCATGGAGGGCTTCCCCTAATACACAGCACAAAGCGAAACGAGTGACACATCGTAAATACCCCCACCTGGTTTCCTTTGTTGCCGTGGAGTTGTTGTCTCAATGACGCTGGCACCAAGTTGTCGTCGTTCACTGGTGTCATCGCTTGTCAGGCCAGAATCGTCCGAGGTTCGGTTCTCGGTGTCGCGCATCACAGGAAGGGTTCCCTAAAACAACACTGGGGTAGGCGATCTGAGAGTTCTGCAAGACGGCAAAATTTGCAGACGAGATATTCGTCATATGCACTTTCGATCTGGCATAATTGAAAGGAGGCACGAAGCCTTCAACTACCAGAAAAAGCCTCAAGCGAAACCAAACATTTGCATTCCGAACACATGGCATTAGCTCATTTGAGCTGCAAATTTTCCCATAGAACAAGAACGAAGAAGTAAACAACAACAACGCGGTAGTATTTCAATGCTAACCGGCTCCTAAAAGGAATTTGCTGAAAATCAGTCCACGACAGAGACAGGCTTATAAATAGGGTCGTGCGTTGGTCAAGCATTCATTGAGAAAAGGGGGCGTATTCCATCTTAGTAGAGGAAGCAGTAGGTCGAAAGCATAAATGGAGTGCTATGGAGATTTTAGGGGTAACTTTCAGCCATTTTATTGAAGCTGGAACTACTTTACCCTAGTAGACGCCTTTTTTCAATAGGTGAGGATGTCACTTGAAGAATTGCTCCCTTTTGAGTGATCGTATTGCCACGAACCCTTCTAGGAGGTTCGTACCGATGGTAATCCCTTTTGAATAGCTTGATCCTCCTCTCAAATCACAAAAAGATTGGAGGCATGTCAGAGGAATTACTTAAAAGCACTAAAATTTTATGCGAATAAATAAATAATAGATAATTGATCAAGGAACTAACCGTAATACTTCTGCTCATCGCCATTTCTGCTTTCAATTGTTTGCTTTTTTCAGTAAAACTCCTCAACATCTGCAGCTGCGTCGTACATCGTAGGTTTTGTAGGCGGAGACGTTCGTTTTGGTCTTCCAACTACAACGATGTGGCATATTGTAGATGTGAAAACACAACTGAATTAGTATCCCATAGGGAATGGACGGATTAGCCGCCTACAATGCAATGTTCAGCAAAAAAGAGAGAGTTGCAGCAGTTGCGGTAGCTCAAATAAGAACCGCAAAGTACAAAACAAAGAGCAATTCTAGGAAAGCACGTTTTTCTGGACAGAAAATCATTCGACTTCTCAGCCCCACCTATGGAAAGTATCACAACAGCATTAGACTCACGTTTGCCCGACGAAACTTCAGAAAAGCTAAGAGCCTAGCGCCCAAAAACCACCAGAAAATAACTAAGTGGAACTACTTCTAATGTGGTTAAGTGGCCGAGTAAAGAGTCGAGTGCAGAAAGAACAATAGTGCAATTGGGCTGGATGGCTGGTGTGGAATGCGAGCCGCTGCTCTAGAATTGGCCTTTGCACATCGATCCTCCACATTGGGTATTATGCGTCTGCCCCAGCTACGCTCAGCTATTCGGATGTGCCCACCCCAAAACATCCACTTCAAATGACAACGCCATATATAACAATTTCACTTCCTTTTTCAGCCCATCAATAGTAATGCACTTTACTATCCGGTCGTTATATCTCAGCTGGAAGGGGTAGGTTTTTAAATCAGCCCGTGATCTGCTATATACTAAATATTAGATGAAGAAATTGGGTTGAGGTGGTAGAATGGTGTTGGACGATTGAAAGAGAGAAGAGGCGGAGGGTGTGACTGGCGGAGCTTTCGCAAAAAAACGACACGACACCTTATCTTTGCTGTTGTTTTTTGAGTGTTTTTGTCTGCTAAGATCTTAATCAGGACAGCTGACCAGACCTAGCGGTTCCACTTCATAGCAAAGCGCTTTATAATGGCAAGATAAGCAAATTATAAACCTTCTTCCTCCATATTTTTATGGTTGCTATGTAAGATGTTCCAACAACAGCCTTGTTCTTTCCCGAGACTTCTTCAGTTTTTTTTCGATTTTTTCAGTCGCTGAGCACAAGCTGACGGGATACACAGAATGATATGTTGCCAACTTTATAGCCCTCGCCGCCTGACCACGCTGCCATCGATGTGTTTTTTACGAAAATCTGATTTCGAAAGAGGAACATGCGGCTTAGTGAGTTCCTGCGAGAGAGTACATGCTTTCTTTTACAGATTGCTGGGAAAAAGGAAAGGATTGAAAAAGGATCAGAGAGCAGCATTGCCTAAGAAGGCGCCGTGCTTCTTGATTTCATTCATAAATGTAGAACCATTTGAAAGAGCATCTCGGTCGGTCCAAGGTAGGACATTGTGAAGTGTGAAATCTGAGGGTCATAGGAACCCTCTCACCTGCCAATAGCCTGCAATATAACTCACATGACTACCATCACTCGCCCAGATTAAAAAGTCAAACCAGCATCGAGACCTACCAATGTTCTTATAAAATCACTTCGTTTTCATTTTCGCAATACTACCATTTTCGTAATTTTTATACTTTCTCATCCATCCTTCACAAAAATAACTAGATCCTTGATTTGAAAAATAGTTCTATCATCTATACGTATTTATGTTCGCAGTTTAATATGTACGTTTATATTTTTCAATACGATGGAATCGAACAACATATGCTTTGCTCCTTGTAGATGTTTTTGTAAGGTTCTAGAGAACTTATGAAAAAAAATCAAAAATAGGAGTGTCGCAGAAATTTTCTCATAATCTGATATTTAGTTTATGGCAGTGGAACAAAGACTATCTGGCCAAAGATACTATGTTGTCGATGATATCGTTGCGACCAATTACACAGTATCAAAAACGGCCACTTCACAACTAACTCTAATAAAGAGAAGAACTTGGGGTAAACTACTTTAAAGTTCAGACGGAGGAAGAATGGATTTTTACTAAACCATAAACTGATACATGGTAAAACTGGCATGAATCTTGAGGAGCTTTGGTCTCGAAAACTCTGTAAGGAGATGAGGCAAGTTCAAAATAGAGTGATTAAAGCCAAACTTAATTGTAGGCGTCATTTTTTTGCGCTCAGGGCCATCCTCTTGTTTAGGAAGTTATGTCAAAAGCAACGGGTACTTATAGTGTCTTGATACACATTCAAAAGGTGTTCAGACGAATGCCTGAGTACGTGAAATTCTTATTTAATGCCTACCGCTTGTCCATTTTGTTGTTGTTTTGTGTGTTATTGTATTCATGTGACGTCCTTGTTCACTTTGGCATTTATTTGGTGTCATGTTCAATATCTAATAGCACAAGTCTGCTATAATAAGACCCCTACCGAGCATATACCCTACCGAAGCCTGTAGATACTGCTGTCCCTTTCGTTCTTTGACATAGTGACTTGTGAACGCTATATGATGTCCAAGACAGTGTGTTTATCATCTCAGACATGTCTAGCCATAAATTATGGACACCAAAAAGCACACTGCAAAAGATATTGGCATGGAATGCAGGGAGGAAGGTATGAAAGGGCTATTGACATGGAATGGAAAATATGAAATCAGACTAATTGTCGGGAAGATGGGCTATGATTCAAAAAAGAGGTAGGTTAAAGAGAGGTTCAAGCTACGATTCAAATTTCAGAGGAAAAAAAGCAAAGGAAATTTTAGCCTTGAACGAAAATACTTAAGGAAAACAGCTGATTCCGAATTTCAATGTGCAGACATGAAAAAAAGAGGAAAGGCGGCGGTGAGAGTGTTTATGCGCTGTGGTGGCGATCGCCGAACCGTAGGCTTTGGCGCGAATCCTCAAAGTCGTAATTTCGCACTATCAAACTGTTTAATTACTGTTACGCTGTGGCTCGTGCGACAGATGCGACCAAGTGCGAGGCCGCCGACTTTTCGCGCGCCAAGGCAGCAACGTAGTTTGATTTGTAACTGTGCGTTCCATTAATAGCGAAATGTTCATCTCGGCTTCTTATTGAGGAGGGTTCTGAAGTTCACTTTAACTAGTTATTGTTCCCAGTGAGGATAGCTGCGTTAATTCTTCTTCAATGAATATTTAATTATTAGTCATTGAAACGACTGCGCATATGGAATGGAACAGATCCTTGACGGAGATATGTCCATTGCGACACTCGCTCATTTCACTGGAAATCGGTGGGCCAAAACTATCAAAACTATGGAAAACCATAGAAAAATGGGTGAAAAGCGGAAATCCAGACGATTTCCACAACTGGAACGCCCTCTTCCTGGCTATGTGAGAAAGGACCGAAACAGAAGTAATAGAGAGTCTGCGGCAACGTCCCGCACACATGAAGATGTTATCTAGTTGCCGTTGGGTTCTCATGGCTGAGTGCGCGATACCCCACCCCAGCCAGCCCATGTCCCATCGGAGGCCATTTGAAATCGGACTCCACGCTCCACCCGTATGCACACACGCGTTCCCTCATCAATAGGCATAGCCATGCTGCATTTTGCTATTAAATTGTGGAAGAGGAGCTATTAGTGGGCGGGGAGTAATAGAAAAGCTGTCTAGCCGATACGCTGATCATCGCAAGACGACTAATTTGTGGGGAGGGGCCACTACAGCACCATGCATTCGTATTTTTGTTCGTAATCCAGCGTTTGAAGGTGTCTATGGTCCGGTACCCTTCTCCCCTCAACGACAACAGTAGCACAGAATTTTGTGAAGCAGCGGGCTGCCATGTCTCACGACTAGAGTTGCAAGTAGCGCTTCATAGACCCCACAGCCCCAACGCTACCATTGTTACGGTATCCTTCGATCCTACGCGAATGGGTTTGTCAAAGAGGGCAAAACACGCCGTCAGGCAGAAATTATCGAGATTTTGTGGGCATCGAAACGCATCTAGGATTTTGATTAAAAACAGAAGCAAGGCTTATAGTAGCAAACTCACCGTACGGTTATTATCGCTTTACTTTTCATCTTTCAGTATAATCATTGAAGGAGGTAATGCTCAGATTTTTTGCAAAAGCCTTTCGAATCACACATAATATAAATCATCAAATTAAATTAAATTAAAGGAGATAAGTCCATCTTTCCATCCGACAGCTCTAAGAACAACGAGCAGAACCCTGCATTCGCCCCAAGATGAAGGCCACTTCGAGTCTACATTGAAAAAAACCTTCCAACTGCTGGCAGAAGAATCAAAGGAAGAATTGGAAGCAGGGGAAAATCGAAAAGGGTTCAAAGAAGTGACAACTGAAATCGAGAGCAACCAAGGGAGAGTCAATGCTGCTCAGAATCCGATAGGTGACTCATTGGAACAATCTTAACGGACGAATATGAGATGTTAAACATGCTCAATGCTACGGTATTCCAGTTGTCACTTCTTTGACCAGTAGGTTTGAATATTAATATGTAAGCAGTTAGCCAGCACATAGGTCGAAAGGCACATGTGAGGGCAGAGATAATGCACAAAGTGATTTTATTACATTTTAATTGACTTTTCTGATTAGAAAACCAGGAGAAGACTACTGGTACTGTAAGATAGTAAGGAATTCTCGAAAGCTCACGGTAAATATTGAACAATTTGCGATCGATAACAAATGAGCGGAGAAAAACGGATGGATTTGCCAGGGAAAAAAACGTCTTTTTCGGTAAACAAAACAGAAACGAAGAGTGCAGAAACGAGTGATCAGTGAAAGATCGAGGACAACGGCTGCCAACGATTCACACCTGGCCCCTCACCATAGAGCGAAGACAAAGAGGAAAAATGTGCCACGGCGGGAGCCTCTTGCCGCTGTCCGTTCGACATCGATCTTCAATTAAGACGACACAAAAGTTAAAGAAAGATAACGACCGATATGTCAACGAATGAAGATTACAATGTGACTATTTTGGATGTTCCAAGAGGATATTACAAGATCAGGGAGCAGTTTCATGGAGGCACTGGGATGGGGCTCTGGACCCACATCGAGCAAATAAAATGCATGGAACATGAAAGATTGCCCGTCGCGATAAACGATGCTCGACTGGGCTCGCGGCATGACTGGCCTGGAGTCGAAAGACGTTCGGATTTTGCGAACACTCATGCGCAAGAAGAGCGACTAGGGGAACATCCAATAAAGACTGATATCTACACGAGAATATGCCAGTCGTTGGTTCTCAAGATCTCGCTGTAGCAAGTGCAGTTCTTTCGTTACGATGGGTAGGCATTGACGCGCCGTGTGGAGGAAGGGCTTGGGGTGGTGAAGCCTTATTCAGAAGTTTGCAATACAACCTCATCCAGAACTGTCACCTTGGATTTTCCTAATTTCTCCTATAAATTAGCATTGAGCGTGAGTTGAAAAAGTGAGAGGTCGGGCATGTATGACAGCGGTTGCAGGCAGAAGTCGAGGGCAAAGACGGTCAAATTAAGCAAATACTATGTCACACATCACAAAGATTCCAAGCACCAGATATGAACTTTTCTTCTCCTAACGACAATAATACGACCCCTCTCATGCGGGATTCTCCCTCATCAAAATGATCGCTCATACGACCTCCCACATACGGATGATTCTCCCTAATAAAAATTATTGCATCTGTTATACTGATGATTTGGACCTTTTTATTAGCAGCTACCCGCTCATTTAAAGTTTTTTCGAACGCTTCCTCGAATTTCCATCCTACAGGCTTTAGCTATGTTGAGGATGCCTATCTAGTTGGGCCGCTGCTCATAGGGGTGAAGTGTTCCACCTAGTAGCCAGCCCCGTTGGATAAGCACAGAATGTAAAATCTGTTAAAAAACGTTTCTATGTGGGGAGGATTCAGAACTTCTGCTGCATCTCACTTGGCGGCTGATTTATTGTTGGTCATGCCTTGTATAGCAGAAATTGAAACAAGCCCACTGGGAATATCCAAGAAAAGGATCAAGAAAAGGTACAACCGGTGGCACTTGTACACAGTTTGGAATGATGAGGTCACAAAAAGGGATCCGTAAAGATTTCGGCTTTTAGCTCAGGCACCGCCGCGAAAGTCAGGAGGAAACACCTGCCGTTGGAGGATCTTTGGAGCCTTCACATCTATCCTGTGAGACATGGAAGGCCGTGAATTCTGTAAGTACGCGACACATATACCTGCAGGCTCACCTCTCTTCTGGGAGTCACTGCTGAATTCATCGAATGCTTGGGCTCGATTCGAGAGGCAGCTTCTGCTTTTGATGTACCATAACCCAAGTCGGTGGTCAAAGTTTAATCAGAGCTCAAGAGAGAATTTATTGCCAGAATTTTCCAGGCCTGGAGCAGGTTGACTGGAAACTGACGTGCTTAATTCCAAGACCCTCACAAAGCTATGAATTCCCATGTCAGCTAGTTAACAAGTGATAATCTAAGAATTCTTAGTGAATGGCTAGTAATTTTACAGGACATAGTTAGAGGATGTGGCTGATCTCTGGAAGTAGCATACTCAGAGGTTAATCGGAATGGGTACTTTCTTCACCTATGCCTACATCAGGCGTGAGTGACCTTCTGAACGTGAGGAATTGCGTGAAGAAAAGGCCGACTATATTTTATACGGCCATTAAAGGCTAACCTTGGACATTTCCAACAGGCGATGGACACCTGTTGAAGTTATAGATAGTACGCACATGTGGAGGAAACCACCTTGATAGACTTACAGAAAAGAATTGCTATCTTCGTGACTAGTTTCTGAATAGAAAACGCAAACAATTTTCGAGTGACTGTCAAATTAACACAGAACCGCTCTCGTTGACAATGTGATAGAGCGGCATACGTACAATGTTAGAGCTGTCGATTGTCGAGGAGCGTAAAGTGACAACTCGGAGCTATTGCTACACATTGTTCACATAAAAACCCTCCTAAACTTGTCTGATCATTGCCTCATGCCCATTCTTTTCTTCTACTCTAGTTCAACTTATCGCGATGGAAAATTGCCCATCTTCGAACTTCAGTGCTTATAAATGTCGGTCTTCTCGTCATACGTCCGGGGTTTGAAAGAATATGAGCATCATCACGGAAAGAGGAGAGGATAGGTACTCTAACGCAGCTTTCTACTATTAGGCTTTCGAGTAAAGCAGCACTGTGCCATAGGAAAAAAAGGATGAGCCTAAGCATAATCACCCGCTTTCTGACATGCTCCATGCATCATTACTCCATCAGAATAGTGATTGCTTCAATTTCGGTTACCCAGTATCTTACAGAACAAATCTTACAGAACAGGGAGGGGGCTGTGATTCAAGATCATATACAGTTGTGGTGAATCTGCGGGGGCGGATTCAAAGACAGCATTAGGAGTGATGTGGTCGCTGGGGTACCCCTGAAAGTGCTCACTCACATAAAAACTAGGGGGTCTAAGAAGCCTATTTATGGGGAAATCCTGTCGAAAAGCGCGTCCCTTTCTCCAGCTGTAGAAACGATGTAGCGGTTAACAGCTGCCGCCTTTGGATGACAAACTCCACCCCCAGGCGACGTGATTGCTGGCTGGCTATGGTGGGTGTGGCCAAGGAGATGTGACAGGGTTGAAGGCATCGCTGAGCGATTTCTCAGTTTTAGCTTGAAGCTCACTCCAAAAATAAATGCTATCGTACTCCCGAACATCCCTTCGTGCTTACGACTAGGCAGCATGCCAATGGATAACTCGTCCGGAGTACCCGTCTCCGGACGGAAAGTCGTCTGCGTCGAGAATCAACTCTGGGAAGGGGGGCTTAATTTTTGGGTCTTTGGCTATTTCCTTCTGTTTTCGCTAGGGTAATAATGCACAATGGAGACCTAGAGAAGGCAAAGTGAAGTTGTGATTTAATTGACATCCTGCTGATAAGCTGTGATAAACTTCGAAGGGATAGTTGTCCTTGATAATTGAGTAAGCTCTGAGCAATAGAATGAATCACCGGTGATGCTAGTGAGGCGGCGCCACTCGTCACTTCATCACTCGTCGTAGATAATCATTCGATATCAGCGAATTACTGCAAAAACTGCACGTGATTGCAATTGTATCTGAGAAATCTTACCATATGTAACTGTGTGGTCTGCCCATGGTAAAGACGGAAGCGGTAGCAAATCAATGACTCCCACATCTATAGACTGGGGATCGAAATGCTCAACCAAGACATCCTAGTACCTCTGGGATGAGCGAATTGGTGCTAGACTTATCGTAGATTGGCCAAACCCGTCCTACTGCTACTGCGATTCTAAATAGAACTAGCGTGAGCGGGGTACCCCAAAAACCCACGCTGGAATGCTTATCCTCTTAGTTACATCCACGGTAAAATTCGGCTCTCAATCAATACACATAGACCATTAGCGAAGAATAGGTTGTGTAACTTTTAGCGATTCCCAGCCGTGATTTGACGGCCCATTAGATGCCAAATGTTGGTTCTTTGTGTAGGTTAGGAAAGAGGTGATGATTTTTGCGCGGGTTTACAAGCATTTCTGAGAAAGCGTTCAAATAGAATTTCTACCAAAAACCCACCATGCTCATCTTAATACGCTTTCTCTCGGAGTTTCTGGCCAACTTCTTCTGGAGTATAAAAAACCATTCAATTAGTGAGGGCAATAAAAGTACGGTGGAACTATGAAAGACGCCAAATGAAGCGGTTACGGAAGCCCTGGTTACCGGCCTTTTGAAGCAGGCGCTTTCATATTTTTTACTAGAGTGAATAACCAAAGGGAGTTAAATTTATTCAAGCTCTGCTCAATGAAATCAATCATACATTTGAATAAAAGTTTAAAAGACAAAGTTTTTGACTATCAAGGAAGGAAGAGAGGACGAGAGAAAGAGGAAGATGGGAAGAATTGATCATTTCGAAATTAACATTTGAGGATGGAAGCGATAATCGATGGGGAAACCCGTTGCGCTCTCTATTCTCATCTCCCGTGCATCTCCTCAGACTGCAGCATCATCTTTCCGAGTTGCTTCATCATTCATGATTATGTGAAAAAAGTGAGTGTGTCCTCATATGTCAGGATTTCGCACCGCGGCATGTCGCAAGCGAAGCAAGGCGTACGAGATAAAGGCGCCATGTTGTGGTATCCTTAAGCGATTACAAGTCAACTGCGTATCGCGACCCTACATTGCCGTGTGATCGTTCCAAGACCCAACTTTGCTGTGTAATCAATCCAAGACCAACTACCGCGAGGCGCATAGTTCGCATACACTGCGTCGCATGCCGCTGTCGTCGTGCGAAATCCTGACATAAGGTACACACCCGAAAAAAGTGAAACAACAAACAGTAGTAATCAGGTGAAACACTGAATGAGATATTAGCAAGAGTGTAAGAAAAAAGGTGTTCGTGGCAAAAAGAAATCCATTGAATTCACACTCGATGCCTTGGCAAGGTAGTGTGCAATCTCTGCAACCTAACGAACTGCAAACCTCACGGTAGGTCTCACTGCAGAGCCCAATCTGGTAAGCGATAACTGCAAAGGAGAAAAGCCAGGTCAGCATATGAGGGATTGGTGAAGAGGATTAGTCATCTACGCGTTGATGCGACAAGCCGTTGTCTTTCTCTAGGTGCGTCAGCCCAATGCTCCTGCAGTTCACACTGACGTGAAGGAACCAACTGAGGTCTATGGGCCCTAATTAATCTGCCTGCAAGGGCAGGATTGTTTGATTAGCCTCGCCTTCCGTATTATACCACCATATTTCATGGAAATATGACACTGCCCAGGCATGTAGAGCAATACACAGCGCCGTGTAGGCGCCGCTGCCCCGTGCATGGTGCAGGACTAAATTCTGGAGTGAAGCCAATTTGAAACTCCCATTCTAAGAAATGTAAAGTTCAACCAATTTATCTTGACAGTTTCTACGAAAAAAAAGAGCCTGGAGGAAATTACGTTCTGTCCGGATTTTGTGATTCATCGGCGAAGTTTCTTAAAAGGACTCCAAGTTAAGGTAGTTCATTGTTGGGCGTGACGATACATGTGATATACGTATGGGTGAGTAGGCCGCCAGTCGAAACGTATCTTATCCTTTCACAGATTTCTCTACTAACTTCTACGACTGCCAACCTTGAACAGTATAGGGAAAATTGATGGAAGAGTGGCACGAGCAATGACTTCCACGAAATAACCGTACCATGGCACTGTGCGTGAATAACCCATTCTTGTCTCAAACGAAACATTGATGATGACGTCACGGTTTGTTCCCGATGGGTAATGTATTGAATGCTGAGCACGCTAGAGGTGAATAAATTAAAAATTCGCGTATGAAAATAGGATCTTGTACGAGAGAGGTGGTTGACAGGCAGAATTCCACTGCAGACCATGGTCAATGTGTTCTCATTTCTGAGTCGCGAAACCCCACGCAATTTTTGTTTTTTGTCCGATGTGAGGTCGTATACTAACGACCAGCACATTATTGCTGTGTTGTACTACGTGAGAATGAATAAAGACTTCAGATTTCAACAGCACATTGACTCATTCACTAGGCAATACTGTTCCATTATTACATCATTAAATACATTCATATTGTGGTTCGTTAACAAAGAAAGAATTTCTTGGCTACATGACCAGAGTGAGCAAGTTACAAATCCTTAATGGGGTCATATTTAGGTAGAGAAAAGGGAAGTCTAGTTTCGTGACTGATGAGACGATTGCTCGAGTAATCAGTCACAAACTACTTTTCAGTACTGATTCTGGTAGCGATCAGGTGCTTTGTAGAGGTCCAATCTGAGTTTATTATAGTATTCTGAAGACAATGCTATAGCACATCAACAACATTGGCCAAAAAGAGAAGGATCAGGGCCAGGACATGCTTGGAAAGTCGTAATTCTCGAAAAATTCCCTCATACAAGGAATTACACATTTGCATCCTCCACTGCGGCATATGGTGTCGCTTTCAGATTCTCACGTCAGATTTCGAAGCTATAAACCACACCACCAATGCCAACGTGGGTGAAGTGGCTTATAGACGTTCAAAGCCTCACTCAACGAAATATGACCCTTTAGACTGGTAACTCAGGACACTTGCTTCAATAATAGCGCTCAAAAGCTGTGTGACCTTATACCCACTGAAAAGCGATGTAAATGTCCTATATTCCCCATACTTGATAAAAATTCCAGTACAAGATAAGCTTGCATTTATTTACAGGAAGTATAAAAAACGCGTTTGAATTCCCAGCGTAGAACATCCACAACTGATCGCAGCACAGGATGCAGATGTGACTTGTTCTGCGCATCTTCACGAGGTTGCGCCTGATTCCCCTTTGTTTGAGTGAACTTTGCAGTTTCGCGATTCGAAACGCTCATTTGGACCCGCCCGCAAAATGATACTTCGATTAGTGGATATTGTAGATATATTTCGAGATCTAGAAGTGACTTCTGCAAAGAATACTTCTTCATGAGATCGCAATTACAATTTTCGTACGAAAATTGGTCTTGGCATTGGAATTCCACGTGCAATCCAATCAGTGAAAAAATAAATGAACCATTTCCCATGCCCCAATCCTTCAATCCTGTTACTGACACAGGTCACGGGAACCGTAATCGTTATTTGGATAAACGAAGAAAATAGCAAAAGTGGTAGGAGATATGTAGTCCCTTCTCCACACGAACGACCATGGCTGGCTTTCTAACAAGTACAAAGCATTCACTAATTATGACCATCAACGGCTCGACAGCAGCGAAACACTTGAAGAGAGTTCTTCCCTTGCAAAATATATGTATGTAGGGACCTGACATCGAGTTCAGTGGAACTAGCAAAAATTACTTGACCTTGGAATTGGATGATTACTAAGGAGATCTAAGTGTAAGGGAGTGGGACAATCAGACAATCAGACGATTCACGTATGATACAATGTCAAGCTGTATTTGTAACCGCCCGAGGGATAGGAAGAAGGATATGGCCAGGGCCCTATTAGGCTCTTAAGAGGTGGGGGCACAAAAAGGGTCAACTTGCTTTCACGACTCACTTCCGCCAATCATATGAAATCGAGAGCAAAGTAAGAGATAAACATTATAGGTTATGTTCTTGAAATTCCTCTATAAGCAGGAAAGCCGTCGCTTACTGCATTCACCGTGATAAAAATATAGAGCCTTCAATCGGCGCCGGCTGACTTTAAAACACCCCCGGTATTAATGTCGCCTATAACAGCAGAGACATTCCGTTGGTTCTTTCGAGAGGAAGAAGTAGTGACTGTGGAAATCGAGATGCCTAGTAACAGGACAGTTAAGGAACAACCGAAGGAACTGACCAAAAACCCGAGGACAAGTACCACCTTTCCACTGTTGATTCTCGACGCGGACGGCTGTCCGTCAAGAGGCGGGTAGTCTGATCTGTTACGTTGTTCGGAAAGAAATGCGCGTTTGAGTTCAAAAAATTTTTTATTATAAAAACGAAAGTAAACAAGACTGATTCGAACGATAATCTCTATTACTATCCATGACTTGTTGCCAACGTTTATGCAGAGAATGGATGCCTCTTTCGAATAGCGCGGCCAGCTGCGACTCAAAGTAGTTGGACACCCAAAGGTGGAGTTTTTCGCGGTTCGTGAACTTTCTTTCGGCCAGGGAGTGCTGCATCGATCGGAGCAGATGGTAATCGAATGGTGCTAGGTCTGTGCTGTATGGCGGATGAGGTAGGGCTTCCTAGCCAAGTTCCGCATTTTTTTTTACAAAGTGATTTTCGTGTTCCGCGACATGAGGACGAGCGTTGTCGTGGAGGAATTTTGTCGACTTCGATTCGACATCTTGACGACGCAGTGCTTGGTCCACGCGGTCCAGCT
This sequence comes from Trichostrongylus colubriformis, assembly GCA_963978905.1. NCBI lineage: Eukaryota > Metazoa > Nematoda > Chromadorea > Rhabditida > Trichostrongylidae > Trichostrongylus > Trichostrongylus colubriformis. Next base: position 37,084,450 of record OZ022258.1, on the reverse strand, counting down.
GACCTTTGTAGACGTCCGCCGTAATTGTTTGACCCGAATCCAGAACTTCAAGGTACACCAAACTTTTGCTGCTCCACCAAATACAGAGCACCACCTTTTTGCCGTGTATATCCGGTTTCGGAGTAGGTTTCGGAGTTTTTTTTTACAAAGTGATTTTCGTGTTCCGTGACATGAGGACGAGCGTTGTCGTGGAGGAATTTTGTCGACTTCGATTCGACATCTTGACGACGCAGTGCTTGGTCCACGCGGTCCAGCTGACCTTTGTAGACGTCCGCCGTAATTGTTTGACCCGAATTCAGAACTTCAAGGTACACCAAACTTTTGCTGCTCCACCAAATACAGAGCACCACCTTTTTGCCGTGTATATCCGGTTTCGGAGTGGGTTTCGGAGTATTCCCGGCGTTTGACCACTGTGTTTTTTCGCGTTCCGTTGTCGAAGCAGATCCATTTCTCATGTGATGTAACAACAGAGTCGAAGAAACCGCTGCTCTTGGAGGGACAAAGAAGAATTCCGGCCATTGCCACTCGTGTTGCCTTGTTTGCGTCGCTCAGCTGGTGCGACACCCATTTTCAAAAATATATTATAAATATTATATACATTCAAAAAATGTACAAAAATATACCAAAAGAAGCACAATAAAACTCTCTTCCCAATGGAAAAAACTGTTTCGAAAAATCTTCCATATTAAGAGAGAAAAAAATAGACAAATCAAAAAGTTCAACGCGCATTTCTTTCCGAACAACTTAATAGTTTTCCATTGGCATGTTACCAAGTGAACACAAAGGAATATTTGGAAATACGACAGCATCTACTTTTTGGAGTGAGGTTCAGGCTAAAACTGCGAAAGCGCGCCACAAAACCCTCGATCCTGCCGCATCCCATCTCTCCTTGGCCGCTCCCATCCCAGTCAATTGGGAATTAGGTCATCCGGAGGCGGGATCGACTTATCAAGAAGCGGGACAGATGGGCGGTTGCGGCGTTTCCATGTACAGCTCGGAGGGGCGCTTTTTCACCGGGCTTTCGCCACAAATAACTTTCTTAGGCCCAGGACTACCATGTGAGTGACTTCTTGTAGGGATCTCTCCATTACCACATTAACCCTAATGCTGTCTTTGAAAACGAAGGACGCTAGAAACGAAAAAAATGCGCTGTTTAACGGCACCGCCAATATGAGTGCTCTCAATCACCAAGTGTGGAAAGACCTTAGCAAAGTTCTGAACGAGGGTGGAGAAATGTCTCAAGCTTCCGATTCTGCTCGAAGATGTTACGGAGTCTACCGATAGGTTGTGTACCCTCATGTGAGGATTTCGCACCGCGGTATGTCGCAAGCGAAGCAATGCGGACGAGCTAAAGGCGCCATATTGTCGGGTCCCGAAGCGATTACAAGTCAACTGCGTATCACGCCCCTAATCGTGTAATCGTTCTGAGACTCAACAACCGCGACGCGCATAGCTCGCACCAACTGCGTCGCATGCCGTTCATTGTCGTGCAAATCTTGACATTAGGGCACTCACCTCTACCGATACTGTGAGGTGTGTTTTTAAATTTGGGGACGAATTCAGCCAAACTCTATGGAGCCAACTGTGCATGAACCCTTTCAGATCGTAGCCCTCGAGCCAGGGTCAAGCGTCCAGTTGAGGGAAATTTTCAAAAAATACGACCCCCCCCCCTAAAAAAGGAGCCGCCAATACGACCCCCCCCCCATTTTTGCAACTTGTGACTTTGAGTAGGTCAACGATTACAAGCTCACACAGCTTACACCAGATTTGGAAAAAAGGGAGACTGAGTGCCAACTGAAAACACTGAGATTCGTCCACCAACAGAGAGTTTCATCCTTGTAGGAGTTAAGGAGTAATGGAAGAAAGGCAAACTTCAAAATTAACCTAACAATAAATGGAGTGCTACCGCCTGGTATGCCACCAGTTCCCGCTGCTGGTTTAGCTGGAACTGAATCAGTAATAATGAAGGCACGAGAACCGGACAAGTCTAGAAATGATCCAGAAGGGGCTCTCGATCAAAAAACAAAAACAAAAGACTGTTACCTTTGAAGTTTCGTTTCAGGCGACGGGCGACCGCCCGTTTCGGGCTACGTGCGAAGCGTTCGCGTTGGAGCGCGTTATCTTATTATCACCCCATACTAAATTCCGACATTATTAAAACACTTATAACTTTACCTAGAGCCCATCTTTCAAGCAGCTGTAAATTGTTTTCCTAATAACTTCTTTAGACCTATCTATTGGCCGCTTGCTTTCCCTAATGGTTGCTTAGTTCTCGATATGGAATTCCAGTTGAGGGTTAGTTGAGGGGAATTTCGGAGTGTTTCACTTCAAACGGCCATAACTTCCTTCAACCTCAACCGCATGAGTTCGTTTTGGTGATGCAGGGTCTGCTAGGTTGTCGCTTTCGAATGACTACCTGAGCTATGCCATATCTTCAAAACGAAGGAAGTTATTTTGAGAGAAGCCAGTTGAGGGCCAGTTGAGGGGAATTTTGGAGTGTTTTACTTCAAATGAAAGGCGAGAAGCGTCGGTCAGCTTTTCTGTGGGATGCGCCATGCATGAGGATTTCATCCACTTTCTCAATGGATACAAACGTTTTTCCGGTCCACATAGTGGCCGCCAACACTAGGTTACGTACTTACGGTCGTAGTAAGATATGGAAGAAGTCCATATCAGCTAATTTTCCGCTTTAATCCCATTGTTTGTGGAGTGTCCATCCACGGTGGTACTCGCTGATAGATATCGCTTTCCACGGCTTATCGGTGAATTCCGGAGGTGTCTCTGTACGTAGTTTCGGTGTCAGCGGACCAACGAAAGAGTTATTGTACTGGCCGGTTTCGTTGTGGATTGCGCCATGCATGAGGTTTCCATGATGATCGAGTTAAACTAGTTTCGGGTTCGAACCCAGTTAATCAGTTTTATTATTTCTCAACTTACAATTTAGACCCTCAGTCTGAGAAATTCTGTTGGTCACTGTCTACCTCAACGATTACGACCCCCCTCCTAGCGGACCAAATACGACCCCCCCCCCTGTTGAGGATTCCTCAACGGAGGCTTGACCCTGCCTCGAGCACTGTTCTGACCAGCTATAGCATTGAAAAAGCCAGCTGGGCGGCACGAAATTGATTGCGCAACCCCATAATGGGCTTGCGCCTTTCTAAATTAGTTGACAAAATATCAACTATTGAATGAAATAACCCATAAATGGAAGTAATCATGGGTAGACAGACATGGTACGCCATACACAAATGGAATGATGGTGCAAATGCGGTGCGGTGAGTACTTGAAAATCGTAGCGAGAAAAAACGACAATGCATATTGGTGATGGTGGAACGGAATTAGCAAACACATGCAAATTCCCGGCTTATACCGTCAGTGCATCGGCAGCCACGTAAACTCGTTGAATGCAAAGCAATGAGGGGTTATGGCCGGATGGAAAACGGAAATTAGCATAGCGACTCACCTCCTTCATGCGATTCTTGACCCATTGCTTGACCTTGGACGATTTTTCGAAGATGAGCTCATCCTCAGGTGATCTGGCCGAGGACGACGGACTTTCCATCGGTCTGTAATCACGGACAAGCTTATGGCGGCACTCAAGTCGCACATTGATTTACTGTGAATGGAGCGAGAAATGAGATGAATTAAGGCACACAGAGCCAAAGCACACACATGGAATTCACCGCGAGGGCGGCAGCTCATTGGAAGCCAGGAGCGAAATGAAATTGAGCGTTTCAAAAACGTCGTCAGCGCAACCGAAAGCGACAGATGAGCAGAGCAATGAAGCAATGAGATCTTTCAATGAGGCTGCCAACCGAATAGAAGCGCCGATGAAATGACGTGCGGTTGAAAAGGCGCAGAACGTTTTTCTCCACGGACTTAAACTATAAAGCAAAACGGAAAATCTTTACCAGGAGGTCCTAATAAGAGGCTTTTCCGGGAAGTCAGGCAACAGAACCAAGAGAAAGGTAGAGTCAGATGTAGCAAAAGGAAGATGAGGGCAGATGGCAAAAGAGAACGAAAGCTTTGGAAACTTAGCGATTCGGAATAAAGCGAGGGAAGGGCGACGTCGATGGAGCAATGTGCTGTGGTCTATACCAATTACACGTAATTTACAAGCCCATTAAGAATTACAAAAAAACTTTGGCGATTTCTGTAATAGTGAGAAAGCTTATAGCAGAGGAGGCGGTCATAGTTTGTGAACACTTTGCAGTTCGCAGTAGATCAGCGGTGCAGAGGGAAAGCAGCACGCTGACGTGAATGTGCCATTTGTACGATCGCACAACCGCAGTTTCGCAAGGTATAAGCGCAGTCTAACAGAAAAAGGTGACCTGCAATCCGTTTCGAATACACGAACCGTTTCAGTATTCGCCCATGTTCAACGGGGTAATAGGTAGACCAGATAGACGTTAATTTTCGTGTCCACACAACGGCCGAATTGTAGGGGACAGGACCAGCTCAAACCATAATAACAAAAACATACGTTATAGCTTGTATATTTGAAGAAATGAAATTGAAGCTGTTTTATGATCAGGAATGATATGTAATAAAAATATGTAACGTAGCAACAGAATAACCAAGTGAAATAGCGGGATAAGCACTTGTTTGTGTTAATAGGAATACGCAGTGACTATCTTTTTATTCCCTGCTACTCATTACACCTCATCACATTAAAATATGTTCCCAGCTGTTAATGAAAGATGCATGCTTGAACAATTCAGTAGAAATGGCATGAGATCTCTTGTTTCACTTCTTCCAGTGAGATGTTCCGCGGCGCGGCAAGTGCGAGTTATTTTCTTCTCGTTTGATTGCGTACAATCCATTTAGGGTTTTATGTCTGGATTGATTATTTACTTATTAGAATCCTTATCATGCTATTGTTATTGTCACTTCTATGTACTTGCTATGTTACTTTTTTTTATGTAACTGGGTGTGTTCCCTTGTTCAAAGAATTCCTGATCCTTCTGACCAATTGAATAGTTCAAAGTCTTATGTTTAAAAATATTTCTGTATATATAAAAGTCATCACAATGAAGGAAAAGGGTGGGGGAGAGCATTCACTATGGCCGCTAGTGACCTAAGCGTAATGGGGAAAGGAACCGCTTCGTTGCTCTACTCAGGCATAGTCAAATGCTTAGGTGAGCAACTTTCTATACCATTACCCCTTCATTGTGATAGCACCCTATTCTACCCTGTTTACAGTATTTGAGAACCATTTCTTGAAATGTATCCCACAGTCCATTGCGTCCTGAGCGGAATGGGTTGCTACCGTGGTATGTAGCCCTCCGAAACCGGCTCCGATCATTCGCGCTGATGGCGATGCCGCAAAGAGAAAATCCGTCATAATGCCACAGGCCCGAAAGTCTTTAGTGCAAGTTTTGTAAGCTTTTCCCGCCAAACACATGTGTACAAACTAGGCATATAATAGAAAGTTCGAGGAGGCCCGTGGTCCCAATGTACGGAATGCTCATCAAAACGGGGGTAAGAATGACTCCTTTCCGAAAGTTAGCTCACCCCTAGAGCATTGATAGTAGCCAATCATTCTGTGACCAGCAAACGAGTATACGGCAGCCTGGACAACACACTTCTGTACCTTACTTCGGCATCACGGAAAAAGCCTGTACAACCTCATCGAGGAAATCGCCGTTGAAAGTTCTATGGTTCTCATTCCCTCCAAAATCACTCCGATAGATATATACAGTGTATGACCAGAAACAGGAAAGAATCGAGAAGTATCCGTTGTTCCAAAGCAGAACTCAAACAACTGAAGGAATAGCAACTCCTTTGAGTTCCCGCCGAGCAAGGTTTTAACAGCTGTCGGCGGGTAGAGCGTAGTAGTTCGGTTTTTGCGCTTAATGTTGATATGTTTCTCACATTGAGTCCGTGGTTCTTTTGAGGAGCTGTATCTCAGCCAAATTCTTGTTTTTTTTTTCTCGTTCATTTCTGCATGGGGCCTTCACTAAGCAAATATAACATAGTAGAACATATAAATGTATAGGTAATGGAAAACTTGAAATTTTGTGGAATGATCAATTCTTTCGCAGAGCACTACGCGGTGGCTTCAGGCACTTTCGTGGAAGTGCTTGTACTCTTTGATCTAAGCTCTCTCTAATAAGACTGACTTTTTGTTATCACTGACCTTTTGTGTGCAGTACGCTTTCAGACTTCCAAACGGGCCAATTTTGCCTAATCTCCTGCCCGTATCCGCGCAATCCTTGTTTCGAAGATCTGCCTGATCCTGGACAATGTGTGCTGTCTCTTAAAAATTTGCACCTTTTCCCACATCAGTGGCCAACGCCAATATTTCTTATTCACTGCCATGTTTAGATTGCTGCAAGCGTGGTGGGATTGTTTGCAGTAGAGTGGCTTTGGTCGGTACCGATGCAAACAAAGGTTAATGGGAGCAAATGGTCATGCATCGCTTTAGTGACGTCCAACGTGTATCACGGAATGAGTCGGAAGTGGAACGAAGGCTATCCCCCGGGAAACCACCCAACGAGGATGCTCAGTAAAATTAGCCCTGCTGTTCCGCACAGTATTCTATGAAGAATTCAAGTGTAAGGCTGATGAATATGTGGAGCGATCTTCGTCGCAGTGCACCACGCATCCAACTTCTTTGCGATTTTGTAAAATCAGTTAAATGCGCCAGAAAAATGACAGATGACGGCTGATGTGGCACCCGGTTAATAAGCATTGATAATGACATTTGAAACCGATTCAGCCACATTTCACATTGCCACTGGTAAGCGCGTGAAGTAAATTCAGCAAACGGATGCAGAACCATTTTGATAACGACCACACCCAGTGAAGGCAATCCTGGGACTTTATAAATACAAATGATTGTGCTATAAGTTGTATATAGTCCGTACAAAATGAAATGGATTACTGACTCGAAGAGTAGAAATAAACAGGCTGTTATTCCACAAAGAACAGTAGCAAGTAAAAAATTAGGCTGTCTAATTAACTTGTATTAATTTTTCCAGGGATTAAAAAAGTTCGGTTCAGTTCTGATCGCACACGTCCCCTAACGGTAATTAGACGGCGGAAAATCATAACACAGCAGTGCTGGTGAAAATCGTTTTACTGTCAATGTAATAATAAACTTCTAATAACTGCGCTCTCTTGAGCCGAATCGATGACATGCAGCAAAAAAGGATAGCTTGAAAGAATTCACCAAAAGGTAATCCACTTGCGATTGCGCCATGTATTTGACTTCGATCCATAATGTGTTAGCCCTCACTAGGTATGGGGCCTGCCTGAATAGTGTGCTACAACTTGCAGTAACGGCCGATGTTCGTTATGGCCTTTCTGCTTGCTGAAAAAGTGAAATACTACCTTGTTTACGTCAACTAAAACCCTTGGAATCCATGTACCCTCAGGTAACAGATATATGTCCTAAGGCACAGTTATATGTATGTCATTGCATAGATCCCTACAGTAGTTTCAGATGACATATCCATTTCAGCGAGTGGTCGTCCATACCTATACCTACAGCTACCACAGAAAATTCAGGCTATAAGAACATGTGCTTTGTGGAGCACAAGTTTTAAGCCTCCCTTGATTTCTTGTTTACTTTTCGGGGACTGAATGTGATGTGCGTGGCATGCAGTTGATGTGCGTGACATACAGCGTTTCGAATTACATACATACATAGATGAGGCTCTCTTACTGGACTGAAGAAAATCCCCACGAAGAAGAAAGCAAGCATGGGTCTACTGTATGGCCACGTTTTATGCAGTCATGGTGAGATTCTAATCCGTGGTCTTCGAAAGCATCAAAGGCTGTCAAGTGAAAAGAGAATCGATGACGTGACCATTCACGGACAAAAAGACACCTGTGGATATGGTGTTGCACAAGATCGGAAGAACCAGTGAGAAGGGACTCCAGAAATTTCTTTCGCGACTATCTGAGCTATTATACCTACTGCCTATCTGCCTATGTGTTATTACGTCCATGCTGGTTAAGGAAGTGCTCTGTGGGCAGCCATAGAAAGAGGAATAGAATCTACCAGAAATGCCAAAAATTAGGGGTGGTTTCAGTGGAGTAATGAACCGGACGAGTTGTCGAGCGTAGAGGAGAAAGTGTGCAAGAAGAGATAGTGCGTGGATGGAGGGGAGACCAGACGTTAGAGGAACAATAACGAAAACGATAACAATGACGCGAGAAATTGGTATGATTGTCACTGGTTGGACTGATCTAAAAGGCATTACTCCCACTCGTATTCGCCACTATCAAACCTGAACAGCCACTTCTTCAGACCAGGGAAGATTTTCTGAAAAATACTACCCTTTTTAAATTCAATCTCCCACCTTCCAACACAAAATACAACCCCCTGCACCACTGAGAAAAACCCACAGACGAGGCCTGAGCGTGCTTTCGATTCCTCTGCTCTGCTGGAGGCAGCTCACCTTAATCATGCAATGCCTTTAATTTTAATGGGACTTGAAGACATTGCGAAACGCCAGTGCTTTCAAGTGATTTTCTCTCATTTGTTCAGAGACGGTGCTTTTCTGAAGTACACACGGGAGCGATTAGCAGGTACCAGAATTGTATCGAGATTAGTGTGCCCATACGGAAATTGAAGCAAACGGAGAAAAGCAATATCCATCACGAGAAAGCGAATAGCTGTAACGTTGGTTGTAATGAAATTATAGTACAATACAACGCAGAAGTTATTCACTGCACCAAAAGGACTACAGCCACAGCCACCAGTTCCAGTAAAGCATACAATATTCATTAAAAGTGGATTAAGTACGGACTCCATTGAACAAGAGTCAGAATGACAGGTGACACTTCACCGAAAACAAAAACAGCTCGTAAAGTTGGGAATGAAGTTTGTCAATAGATGAACATCAGCATTTTATGCGCAGTCGAGCTTGATTTTGAACCATTGCGTTGCTGCAGCTATGGAGGCTCCGATAAGTATTCATACTATACAATAAAGTCTCAGTAGTGGGCAGCATTACTGGGTAATTATTCTCCTGGAACCTGAGGCGAACTCATTCACACTCCATCAAATAGCGCTGGATGATACGTAGTGAAGGGTGGGAGGGTTGAAGGAAGATGACCACTGGGCAACTAGTAGGGACAAATGGGTGACTCACACGCATCGATCCAGCTGCCTCATTTCCCTAACAACCGCGTCTTGACTCGAAATTAATTCCCAGCACAGCCCATCCATGCTGCCAGCCAACTACCCAGCCAGCCAGCAAACCAACCAACCAGCCAGCGGACCCAGCCCCATTTCGCGCACACAGCTGTTGAGTGCCCACGAAGGTGGCATGGAGAATGACCCGTAAAGTGCCCATGAGAGGGCGTGAGAGGATTGCCGAGCGGGAGAGCTTGCATTGCTGCCAAAAGCCTACTATCTGATTGACCAAGGCTTAGTGTCTCAATTGCAATCATCGCTTCTACTCGCCCTACGAATCGCACTGGAAAGTTCTAGTTGTATGCTTAAAGATGTGTCGCTTAGGCGAGTATCCATAGCAGAACCATCGATTCCAAAAACATGGAAATTGCGTGAATAGCAGCTGCTTCAGAAGGAGTTACTTACGAGTAGTGATTTTAAAACTTGTTGCCGTCATCTGGTGGGAGGCACTATCAAGGGGTGGAATAAAAAGGAGATGGAGTGGAGCAAGAATAGTTACATCTGTAGATAAATTGGTTTGAGTGCCACATGGCGTTTTGAATGCGTACGGCGGCGGCGCTTTTCCAAAAACCCAAACGACATTTATGAAGAAAACTTCAGGCAAAGCTGTATTAAAGGATAAAGGATAAAGTTTTTGGCGTTAATCAATCCCTTCTGTGTTATGCGCCGCACATTCTAGTTCCATTCAGAATCGTGATGGCTGGTGAATGTGATGTGGCCTATACAATGACTTGCGGTGGCCAGCCGATGTACAAGTCAGTGCTTTTATCCTCCCAGACGAGTCTGGTACCAATTTACCGACCCCGGAGGGATGGAAGGCTTGGTTGGCCTGGGCGGGCGTTGATGCGGTATTTAATCCCCGCACTATGAGAGTGGGGTGCGCGCCACCTGTCACTACACCAAAGCTGTATTATGTTAATAGAATCTACGCGTCCTTACTGGAGTCTTTTTTATCATTACCAAGCATTTATTTTGCACACAAGGTTGTGCACACTGAAATGCTTACTCATTTGGGTATTGGTAACTAACTACCACGAAGCATGTATACTGGAGAAACGACAGTAGCCAAATAATTTTGAAAAGAAATTGACGTTGATCATTATCTCTAACATCGATGAGTGCTTGGGGGTTCGATATCTGGGCTATATCAATACAAGCAGCGCTAAACCCGAAATCACCGCTAAAGCAAGATGAAACACTTGACATTTCCTGAAGCTCCGCCCTTTTACTTCCAACTGAAGACCACCAAGGATGACCACCAAGTATAGGAATTCGACTGAAAACTTCTGTGTGAATACTGACGTTTAATGCCCGTTTGGCCTTTTCAGCGACACAACGAAAAGGTAGATATATATTTATCTTCGGCTCAGCAATTTCGTTCTCCCAGGTGATCCTGGTAGTTTACTGAAAGATTCTCAAGAAGTTGAGGAAATTCAATTCTTGACGAGAATTACTGCATGAGGCGTGCTTACCGGCCATACACTCATTGAAGTTATCTCACTTCAAGGGAATGTCACGGAATGCATAAGGCAACAATGGTAGTACCCAAATGTGATTAGTCTTCATCCTGGTCAAAGACAGATACAAATAGATGCCGTTACAGGGGAGCAAACAAAAAACAATAAGGTGTCCCATGAGACTCGACATTTTCTGAGCTCATCTACAGTTGTATCTATTTGTTTGGCCACTACTGCGTATGGAAATTGCACTGCTGAGCTTGAAAAAGTCAAATCGAAAGGAAACATTGCGAATTGAATGACAGAATGCTGTATCAGCCTTTTCAGAGAAAACCTGATTTCGGGGATATTTCATGATCAAGCGAGAAAGCAACAGTGTTGAAAGAATAACAAGCTCAGCCCAGAGATTTTCAGAAATAGGGGCCCAGGCAAGAATAAACCCCTTTAACGAGAATCTTATTTACGTGCTCACCCTTCTCTATAAGCAGATTTATATCAAAAGCGATTTTGTGAAGACATTTGAGTATTGAGAATCCCAATCTGTCATGCTTCACGTATGATACAGGACAGCAATCTTGGTAATTCAACGATGAAGTTCCCGGCGTCCAAGTTCTGAGAGCTGATGTTTATCTATTATTTCTATACATTTATTTGAAGGCGAATATTACTTATTTACAAATATTTTACAAAACCAAAAACACCTAATAGCCTGTTCTAGCAGTTCCTATTAGTTGGAGCTAGTTCACTAAAAGTGTCTACGATTCACAGACGATCAATCGCTATGGCCAGGTGTCAAGTCGGGACCTATGCATAAGAATTATATTTGTAAAAAAACGAAGATATAAAGTAAGAGAATATTCGAAGAGCAGTCAAAATATGCAATCTGTTGTGTAGGAGATTGGCGAAGAGACTGTATTTTATAAATTTATGTGCAATTCATCAATCGATGACAACTTACGAAAACAAGAAAAGACATGCGAATGTAATTTCAGCTAATGTGTAAAGACACGGTTTCGCACATTACTTCATTTTGAGAAATCGCATTCTCAGAATAAGCGAGTGCTACACGCCATCAAAAAGGAGTAATAGTCAATCTCAACAGAAAATCAGATGATTTTACCCGAAATTATGTCGCAAGACTGCACCTCATATGAAGTTTGGTATCGGTATCACGAGCATATAAAAATTTTCAAAAGTCTTTAGTGACAGGTATTTTGCCAAGTTTCAAAGAGTGAACCATGATTGGTGGAATGGTACTGACTTCCTTTGTTTCAACCACACTGAAGTGCAACTTTCTAGTCTTTGAAAAAAAAGCAACGAAATCTTCTCGAGAAAGCAATGGAAGCATTGCATGCACTGGATGCTGCTAATATAGGCCTTGTTCGTTGTTTCCACTTTTAGGAAGTGCCAACGAGAATCGCGTGCCTATCTGGCACGAAATGATCGGGCTGAAAAATGTTGGTGCATGCATGTGTAGAAAAGTGTCGAACAGCTGTGGCACAGAAAAAGCACGAAAGCATGCACTACCAGTGGCCCTTCGCCACTCACGAGAAGGTGTTGACCGATCGCTACTTTGCTGGATTTATATAGGAGCATACAGTTTTTTTACAGCTTTTCATAATGGAAGTGTGATCTAAACTGCTGGTAGTAGAACTTGATATCTCCAAGAAAATTAGATGTTTACGATAGAATAAATAACTGCCGACAAGAAGAAGGGGATCATGAGAGCATTATTAGCCTAAACGGACATCGCTTCCGTTATGAAAGCGCTCAATTTGTGAGCAGTACAAGGGTCAAATAAATATTCGTCGAGAAATCCTCAACTCTAGGGGTACTCTGGCAAGGGGGTGTCACGGCATGAAATATTACGAGCTGGACCGTCTCCAAGGAACGGAGGAAGAGGATGACAGCCGGGGCTAATCGAATCATTGAGCACTGACCTGAGGGAGGTCGCCGGAGCAGATGGTCAACGTGACAATCGGCTACAATCTGGCCCTCAAATGTCTGAGGAAGCCAACCGGTAACCAATGTGTGTGAAGCTATTGCAGCTCACTGCCAGCCAGCAAAGCCCTCGAGGCTACTAATGGTTTGCGTAGTTGGGGAGTGAATGATGAAACGAAACGATTCCTCTCAGCTGCTGATTCCAGCTGGCTTGCGCCACACTAAGCGCACATTTGCATATCGGTAAAAGGATTACGTCTGAGCGCACGAGGTACGTAAAGAGATGTCAGAGGCCTGACAAGAATGAATCGGAATGGCCTCGCGGCTAATACTGGTGCTAGTACGGACTATGACATTTTACGGAATCGAATGATAAATTCCACCAGCTGTATATGTTTCGTACTGCGAACTTGTTCTGTTATCCTTCGTCATCTGGCAAATGTTCATAGCAAAAAAAGCCATTCCAATCTGCAACTTCTCGGAAATGAATTGATACTATCAAATAGGGTCAGTATTACGAAGAGTGGGATATACATATTAGAACGATAGTAGCTCAACACCTTCGCATTTGTACAGTGTAACCGAAAACCCATACAAGTCCATTTCACTAAAAAGCTCCATATATCTGAAGAATGACAGCTGCAACCATTAGCAGTCATGATAGAACTCGTCAAAAAGTGAGTAGTGGGAAATTATTAGAATAAGTGAGAACATAGTATTAATAAGCAAATGGCAGAAAAATTAGAAAAGCGTCCTGTAAGGCCTTTTGCAATTGTATAATGTAACCCAAACCCCATACAAAGGCATTCCATATGAAAATGATTTTTAATAGGGGAACAGGAGAGAATGGAACCTTGGGAAGAATTGAAAATTAAAGAGTGGAAACATATGAGATAGCGAGGTGCTATCGCAATGGGGGGGGCACCCCACTATAAACATTATTTTTACCTAAGTCTTAAGGGAGAAAGGAACCTCTTTATTCCATAGACTTAGGCGAAAGTATACGCCTGAGTGTGCAGATTGACTTGTCAAGCATCTCTTCAGGATGCTTAGATGAGCAACCTTTTATGAGATGCCCCCCTCATTGCGATGTACCGATAGCAAAAAGCGAGAATCATTCAGAAAAATCACAGAGTGGCAGTGGCACAGGGGCACAGAAAGGCCCAAATTTAATGAACTCCATTAAAAAAGGCTCCACCTACTATCCAGGAAGGAATACTCGGAATGCAGCTGGAATGGTGGTTCGAAGGACGAGTTGAAAAGTGATGGTTCTCATTATGACCCTTATCCTCTATGTGATTACGATTCTCATTGCGATAGCGATCCTATCTTGGCTAATCAGAACAGCATCTAAGACATCGTTTAGTGGTTGTCCTGGGCTATATATCTAGCTGAGAGACAAGATTAATAACCGAGCACGCAATGGACAATCTAATCGGCGAGTTAACGAGCATGCCCAACCCACTGGACCCCAGCTGTCCATTAATGCCGATCTGTTCCATTGAGAAATTTCTGCATATCTATAGAATAAAGCGTAGTAGCGTCTGCAGGAGTATGACTTAGTGGGCTGTATGCCAAATTATTAGGTCGATTTAGAAATTTTTGCAACATTTTTCTGAGTTTTGTCCTTTTTAAGTTCTATCCCTTAAGCCAAGAATTGGCCTTTAATTTTCACCAGCATTTCTGTTTTCTATTTATTCATTTGGTATATAGAGATACAAGTAACATTTCAAAGTCAAATCCAAAAAAGTGAATTTTCAAATTCACAAAAGAAAAAATTCTATTTGAAGTCTGTTCATGTCGTTCAACGCAGTAGAAGCCATGGGAATCTTAATTTCCATGACTTCGATTGCGTTGGAGCCCAAGCACAGAATGAGGATTCATCGAGAAGGAGCTATCGAAGTCCTTCTCGATAAATCCTCGTTCTTATCGCATTTATAAAGATTGGACTAGTAAGATGTTGGACAGTAATGGATATCATGAATTCCAGACACAGAAGCTTCTGGAACATTGGGGGAAAATATCGCAAAAATTATCTCGCAACCTCATAAAATAAAAAATATTAGCCATGTGAGTAGAGCTCAACCAAGAAAATGCACTGCATATACAGTACACGCTTAGGGAACCCTTGCCAATGGAAAGTGGATGATCAGCATAGGTAAGGGAGTGAGGATGGGTGATCAATGAAACCTTCCGGCGTTCACTGAACTATATCCACTTGCTGAAAGTTGCTGATTGCTTGGCATCTGGTCTACGAAATGAGTGGAAGATTTGTGGAAATGGGAAATGGGTCCCTCACAATCTTCTATGGGGTGTTCTGTGATCTGAGATAAGCAGAGTATCAACAGATTTCCTTGAGGTCTCCCAGATTGTGGCATGACTATCACACCTTTTGTAGGGAACTACTCGAAGTAAGCTTTGCATGTGCAATCGTGTCTGATCGTACTTACTAAGTTGTACCAAGAAGCTTGTAGGATTTTTCCAAAAAAATCAATAACTCTTGTATACTTCGAGGCAGATGTAGACCGTTCAGGAATGTGGTAGAACGTTCTATAATCTTTCTAACAAAGTACATATACAGTAGCGCTCAAAAGTCCTCGGGGAAATGATCTTTCACCTGGGTTTTTCACTTATAACTTTTTTGCAACTGCATCGATCTAAGTGAAATTTTATTATGTTGTACTTGGAGACGCTGCATACCTAGTTTATTATTTTAGCGCTCAACGGTGTAGGTTACGTGGTTATATGAAATTTTTAGTTTTTGGAGTGTCATCCCTATGCCGTCCCGCTGCCCCACTGTCATCAAAAGTCGTGGTCTTTCTACAATATATTAATGTACTGAGGCTTGCTCGTTTTGTTTTTGTAAAGAAAGCAGTTTTCCTTGACCAAGCCTTTTACTTTTTTTCGGTTTTCTTTTAGTAAATTTTTGTAAAAAAAACATGAAGAGTGTCAAGCGGCACTCAAGTAGCAGGAAATGTTGGCAATAGGTTCAGGCAGCACACATTAAAATTCTGCCGAATTTGGCCAAGCAGAAAAAAAGTTATGACAAAAAAGTTTTGGCCGCAGACTTTTGAGCGCTACTGTATATTGACTCGCCAGATTCCGTGGAGAAAGTGATTCCACAATGCCCGTAGTTGATACCCACCTAATACACGGTGTCATCTACTGTGAGTGTCTCTTTGCACCAAGAAAAGCTTGCGACTCCATCAACGCTGCATTGGGCCAGGGATGTGTGAGCTACAAAACTGTGCGCTGCTGGTTCATCAGCTTTAGCAACGGCGTGTTTGACATGAAAGACAAGCCACGCTCATGACTTTGCTACTTCTGGGACGCGAAAGGAATGCTTTCCCACGAGGTGCTGGTACAAGCGAGACAATCACTGCAGCCGTATACATCCGTCAGCACCAGAGTCTCACCATCGCTGTTTGAGAAAAGCGCCGGAGAAGGTCCACGATCACCCTATTCCATGACAACGCCCGCTGCCACGTCGCGAAGAGTATATAGGCCAAGCTACACGGCTCGGCTGGGGTTTCCTACCCCACCCGCCATACTCTTCAGACATTATTACTTCTGATCATCACCAAATTTTGCGAAAATCTCGGAAATTATGCCGAAGGATAGAAAAAATTGGTCCACAGGCTCTTACATTCATCTTGACCAGGGCTTTCTACTGAAGCATTTTTAGAATTATTTGAAGCATTTTGAAGAAAAATGAGGCAAAAATTTGGAGAAATCATGGGGTTTCCGTTCTTACGTGTCAACTGACCATGAATTAATAGCGGTATTGTACGAGCCATAAGGCATCCAAATGCCATCACGGTTTTGTTCGGAACATGGCGCAGTCTCAAAGTAAGAAGCGCTATCAAGCAGTTAGAACGAAAATTCCAGCAACGGATGGCTTTCCTACTCCTTTCTTTCCAGGGGAGAACGGCTTTTCGAGTTCGAGCACCTGTCACGCATGCATAGTGGGAGGAGATATCTCCAGTAAGTTGCATGTGTCTTCGTTTCTGCATCTCTGTTATTAAGCAGCTTATTTCTATGCTGTTTTGCCCATATGTTATTCATTAAGCTCTCTTCGCACTGAATTACGGTCAACATGAGCGACACACGCCCCGGGCAGATGAAGCATCATGATTAATCTTTATTACTCGCAACGATATTGGATCGGCGATGGTATGATTAAAGAGGTCTTATAACCATTAACAGAAGGCCCTCAGATGTTTCAGAAGGCTCGTTCAGTTTTTCTCATGGATATGTGAGAGTATTTAAAATGTACAATTACTTATATTCACGTCACGACGTATCTTCTGCATGCTGAGACTCTATTAAGGCTAAAAAACAGTTGAAGAAATTGCCTGCGAAAACTGGAGTTCTCTTCTTCCTACATGATCACACTGCATTCGTTTATTACGGGACACCTCTTGGGTATCTGTAGGGTATCACGCGAAAGAATCAAAATACGGCAGACTCATATGCACCTCTCTTCATTGTTTTGCCCACGAAGGTATCGCGGGCAGGAGCACCACGGGAGGTCGTCACATCATCGGTGACGCATTGTGGGAACTTACTGGACATTGAGCGCGATCCCTGAACTCCTCCACACTATCAGCTAGTAGAAAATTAAAATGAGTTGATGTTTTTGGTGATATTTCTGCGTTATACAGTGTGTCCCAAAAGTATAGGTCCACCCTATTTTTCATCCATATCTCCAGAATGGATAAGCGATTCCTTTCAAATTTTTATATGTGGTACCTGATCACTGTAGCAATCAAGCGCCTCAGTAAAATTGAAGACATAAAATTGCAAAATTTTATTTGATTTTTTTTTCCAATAATAAGGGTGTCCCAAAAGTATAGGTCCACTCAGCTTTTCCGCCTTGCTTCCATCGAAAGGTAAGTTGTGAGGTAGGTGTGTTGACGCATCCTTCTGAGGTTTACTCTACAGTGCCATGCCAAGCGGTACGCACTTTTCCGAGTACGAAAATGGGCAAATTCTGGCCCACAAGGACGTGAGACTCAGCAATCGCAAAATTTCTGAAAAGATGGGCCTATTCCAAAGCTCGATCAACAGCTTCTGTCGTACCATGGACCTGTACGGAATGAAAAAGGGAAGTAGAAGGCCGTAGGAGCTTTCTGAGAAGCAGAAGCGACGGATCCTCAACGCTGCGTCCGTCCAGAAAGGGTGTTGGTCGGCTGTGCACCTAATGTTTGTATGTACCGCTGTTTATATGGTAGTAAATTACTTTCTAGAACGTCCTGCAAAGCCCTGGAATCTATATGATGCGTGATGAATAGTAT
The DNA here is from genome assembly GCA_963978905.1 of Trichostrongylus colubriformis. Lineage (NCBI taxonomy): Eukaryota > Metazoa > Nematoda > Chromadorea > Rhabditida > Trichostrongylidae > Trichostrongylus > Trichostrongylus colubriformis. The sequence goes on along the minus strand of OZ022258.1, from coordinate 37,066,607 downwards.
CCTGCCCTAACCAAAGCGAGAGAAGGCGGTCCCTACCATACCACTACCACCAGCAAATCCGCGCCTCAAGAAGTAGCATGGCTCCTTCCCCAAATCCCTCCAGTAACTAGCTAAGCCGTCCGAGCCGTCCAAATTGAACTTCTTCTCATCAGAAAAGATCACCTGCAACACCATTACTAATGCTGTGTGAACTACTACGTCAATAATGTAACCCTGCAGACTACCTCATCCTATTGATGGGTCCAGCTGACATTCTACTTGGCAAAATGGATTCGAGCCTCTTCGTGCGCCCTCGTGAGGTATGGCAAGGACGAAAACCATCTTCGCTCGATGTGAGGAGACGACTTGAGCAGACGGTGCACAGTGTTTTTCGATACAGCAGGTGCCAGTTCCCTGCACCGTCGACAAGCACCCTTTCTGGAATTGGACGCAGCTTCGAGGATCCGACGCTCCTGCTTCTCAGAAAGCTCCTACGGCCTTCTACTTCCCTTTTTCGTTCCGTACAGGTCCATGGTACGACAGAAGCTGTTGATCGAGCTTTGGAATAGGCCCATCTTTTCAGAAATTTTGCGATTGCTGAGTCTCACGTCCTTGTAGGCCAGAATTTGCCCATTTTCGTACTCGGAAAAGTGCGTACCGCTTGGCATGGCACTGTAGAGTAAATCTCAGAAGGATGCGTCAACACACCTACCTCACAACTTACCTTTTGATGGAAGCAAGGCGGAAAAGCTGGGTGGACCTATACTTTTGGGACACCCTTATTTTTGAAAAAAAAATCAAATAAAATTTTGCAATTTTATGCCTTCAATTTTACTGAGGCGCTTGATTGCTACAGTGATCAGGTACTACATATAAAAATTTGGAAAGGAATCGCTTATCCATTCTGGAGATATGGATGAAAAATAAGGTGGACCTATACTTTTGGGACACACTGTAACAGGAATTTTTACTCTTTCTCTGTTTTTGTGTACAAGAACTGTATTTGATACTATTACTTTGATTCATAATAAACGGACAAATTGACAAATTTTATTCATTGTCGTACAACTTTTTGACGACAACTGGGACTCACTTGAAATATGCTCCATCTTTATCGATGACCTTCTGCCACGGGTTAGGCAGATCATATGTCCTTGCTCCAGAAGGTCGGAGGCTGAAGCTCGAAGAAGTTGCCGAATGCCGTCTTGACGTCGTCGCGAGTTCTGAAGTCTTGGCCGTCCAGGTGGCGTTGGCTGTGGGAGGAAAGGTGGAAACCTAAAGGGGCCAGGTCTGGGGAGTACGGTGGGTATAGAAGTACGGTCCAACTGTGCGACAGCAGCTCGGCCTTGGTCGATCTTGCGAAGTGCGGTCTGTGGAAGTAGACACGTTGTCGTGCTGGAAGTAGACATGTGACCGCCGCCGTTGAGAACTTTGGACATTTGCCTTCAATCCTCGTAATTGACGAACGTAGACGTCGGCGGATACTTTTGCACCTTCATCGAGCAGCTCCCAGTACTCTACGCCGTGTACGCTCCACCAACCGCTGTTTTCGTCTTCGATGGAATAGTCGCCTGACGCAAACTTCGAATGCCACAAGTACACTGTACTTCTGGAGGGGGCATGCCCCTTGTGAACTTCTTTCGGACGTCTGCCTGGCCAGTTAGCGATATAAATAGTATGACGTTGCGGATGTGGTCTCCGGACGGCTTGAAATCGTGCGGCATGGTGGCGGAATGAAACTACTTTGGAGTGATTATTTTGCGGTACTTTGAGAAGCTTTTCATACTCATTCCAACGGTACCTCGCGCGTCTATTTTCGTTAAGTCGTTGCTGAGTTATTATCTCTAGAAATCATCACTACCATTTGTCCGACTTACTATGAATCAACTTAATAAAAGGAATCACTATCGTGAAATTTCCGAAAATTGAATGATCCAAGTTCCCCCAAATCACTCCACTGGATGCAGTACATGAACAAAAGCACCAAAACAAAAACACCTTGGCTTTTCCAAAGCATAAACCGTAAAACTGGCAGGACAGTGTAACTTTTTCAAATTCCTGTCGATCAACATTTCAACAGACGACGGTTCGAATTTTTGCTCCCAATGTTGATTTGCTTCTCACTCCTTCCGTCCCTAACCACGTGGCGGTCGCCTGTTTGCTCCTTGCGCCCTCTAGAGGCCCCACCCCCTCGGACGCCCTACCCCGACTGACCTTACTTTGAAGAGCTCTATCTCACAAGGGAAGGACCATAGGTCGAAGTGGCCATTCGGAATGGTATACATATGGTCCGACGTATTTTCGGACGCTAATTTTGAATCTGTACTCGAAATTTGCAGAACGATTCTCTGAGTGGAGTTATTGAGGTTTTTTTTTGAAAAAACAGTACTATTATGCGGTAGGTTTGGAAGCCCATAGCACGCGAGCCAGACGTTCTTGCGCAAAACCAGGGCGGTTTTCATGTTCAGGGAGTCAAATCACCCCAAGAGATAAGTTTTTAGCCAATTCGAGAATTTGACCGGATTTCGGGAAAGTTGACGGGCTATAGAGTGGCAGCCCATTGAACAAAGGAGAAGTCGTTGACCCTTACCAGGTAAATGCTCCTATTTGACGCTTGTTTCGTACATTTAGTGGGATGGGCAGATGCAAAAGGTATATGTAGGCTACCTTGTCAAGGTTGCAGGGTTTTCTGTAAAAGAAAATTTAAAAACTACCACTTTAGCCCCTGACCACCTCAAATTTTTCGAAGCTGGACCAAAAACTGGATTTGGCTGAAAATTTGCACAGAGGGGTAATTCGACCCCCTGTGCACGAACATCATGATCTTTTTACGCAACAACGCCTTATTCGTGTGGTACGGGAATCTCTTCGACTTGGTATCTTTCCCTTGTGAGTAATGTTAGTAGTTATAAATAAAGTGGCAGAATGATGGGTGCGATAGGTTCCAGTACAAAGAAGCGTCCAGAAGTGGAAGAAAAGCGCTTACTGACAATTAAACACTGAATGCAAAAAAAAACCCGCATCGGCAGGGGGCAAACCCATGACCCTTGTCCTGCAGATCCGGAACACTACCAGTGAGGCACTGAGGCCGTTGCTTGCTATGCAAGCGGCCGTGCAGATGAAATAGTGCCCCGCCAAAGAAAAACCTCGATAACTTTGCTCAGAGAATCGTTCTGCAAGTTTCGAATACAGATTCGGGATCAGCGTTCGAACATGCGTCGGACCACATATATCCCATTCCGAATGCCTACTTCGACCTGGGGTCCTTCCCTTGTCAGATGGATTCTTTCGATTTTCATGAGAACGACGTGCGGTCCGTAGTAAGCAAGAGCAAAAAAATGGGTATCAGAAGAACTTAAATTTGCGCGCGTGATTCCTTTAAATTTGTTGCGTGTGTTCGGGCGACTGAACGTCATCGGGAAAAAATAATGGTCAATAATAGTCACTCTTCGTGGAATGACAGTGGCCTCGGCTGTCTGGAGCAGGGCAGGGTCAAGCATGCGTCGAGGAAATTTTTTTTGAATACGAAGCCCTTCTCCCCCTCCCGTGAGAAGGGGACCTCCACACGACTCCCGCCCCCCCCCCCCCCTTCTTCAGGTTCCGCTATTTCTGTGGTTTCTACTAAGTCACTGTGATTACTGAAAGAAATGAAGAGCCTACGTTCGAAAAAGCTGAGGCCAATGTCGTGGCAAAGCAAGAAAAATGAGAATTTAAGAGAATCCAATACTTATATTGCGAAACGAGAGCGTCGCCGACCATGGGTTATGTGCTCGTTCTCTGATGCGTCATCAGAAAGAAGGGGAGAAGGGATAAAAGTCATGCGGCAGGAATAGATAAAGAAAAAAGATAGAAGCCAAAACGAAGCCGCGAAATGCGCTCCACCGCTACTGCCGCGTAGCTATTGCACGCGCGATCGCGATGGAGCGCGGTATCTTCCCGAATAGATCTGAGCTTTTTTCGAATACTTGTAACTTTGCTAAAGCTCACTCTTCCGAGGTAGTGTAAACTGTCTTCAAAATACCTCCCTCAGCTTAATCTACTGACTGTTTGGTATTCCTGATAGATGCATACCTCTCTATACGCTAGTCCAGTCGTGGAAAATTTAGAAAAATTTCCAAGTGCCTCACTTCAAATGGACATATTTGCATTCAAACTAAACTTTATGAGAGTGAATTTCCGATACGGGATCTGCAGGTTCTTCCTTCCTAGCGACTGTGCATATACACTTGACCACACCTTCAAAAAGAAACAGGTTATTTCGAAGGAAGCCAGACGCGGAATTTTTTCCCCGAAGTGGCGAGGTCTTCCCACCAATTCTTGGAATAAATGATCCACTGTGCCTGTTATGCCTCCAGACCCACCTTCTGCTTTCACAAAATCAATGGGACGGTGATCGGCCTCGGTTGGCTTTGCTGTGGGATGCTCCATGCATGAGAATTTCATTCACATTCTAAGTGGAAATGCTTTTTCGGTTCGCATAGTGGCTCGCTAGTACTAGGTTATGTGCTTGCCAATCGTAGTAAGATATGGTACGATATGAAAGAAGCCATATCAGCTGATTTTTCGTTTTCATCCCATATTTTTGAGTATTATCCACGGGAACCCGTGGATAGACACGGCTAATCGGTGGATTTCGGAGGTTTCATTACGGAGGTACGTGTTTTCGGTGCCTGTAGAGCAACGAAAAAGCTAGTGGCGTTGGCCGGCTCCGTTGTGGATCGCGCTATGCATGAGGTTTCCATCGACAATTCATCAAGTTAAGGGGTACACTATGACTGTGGTTGTCTTGGAACTGTAACCTATACATCAAGTATCGACCTCGCACCACTGCATAATTTATGAGTGTTTGGTTGCAAAAGCTTGACACCTTGTTCACAGTCCATAATTCCAAAGTGGCCAATGAAAAAGCGTGCCCTTCGACTCTGTTTATCTTTTGCGTTGCCCATGCACACGCCTCTCTCCAATTTCGGCTCATACACCAATATTCAAAAAAATATGGGTTTTACCTTGTTTCCTATTTGTGGTTGGGGGCCACTTTCTGTAGAACCTTGGAGATTTTTGATTGAAGATTATATCAAATATTAGTTTTGAGTTTGAACTCAGTTACTTAGTTCATCATATCTCCCCTTCACACTTTAGACCCTTGGCCGGAGAAATTCCGTTGATCAACGCCTGCCCCATCAATTATGACCGCCTCTACCAGCGGACCAAATACGACCCCCCTCCCCCCGTTGAGGATTTCTCGACGAAGGCTCGACCGTGGTCTGAAGCCTGCAGTTCGAGGTGAAACGTCAAATTCGAGGTGAAGCGCGTAGAATCGCACGAGCACTGTAGCACTTTCTCTAACACGATTTTTGCTACACATTATGTTTTCTGAATTCGTATGTTCGTTTATAGAGACTAGTGTGCTGAAGTAGGGTTTCTTTCCTTGCGCCCCTCCTGGTGCCTTTGATGATTACTGTAAAGTTACACACGCGTAGTGTCCCTAAACAGGGGGTGCCAAAAAAAAAGTAATTTTGCCCACGGCTCACATCTCCCAATTATTCAAAACATAGGGAAACGAAAGAAATGAAAGTATTGGGGCAAAATATTCCCGAAATGTTCCTCTAAAAGCAGGAACAAACTGAGACTCACTACTTTCATTTTCATAAAAATATAGAACCTTTAAGCGGCGCAGTCGGGCTTCTGAGCACCCACGGTATCAAGGTCCCCTTAAAACAGTGGAGCCGGGTTCCATGGTAGGTCTTTTGTGGGAAGCTTCCTAAGGATTGGCCCTTCGGTTCATGGAAGTCACAGAGCCCTTGCTGCTTGGACAAGGCTGCTATGATCCGAAGTATCATTTTCATGCCCAAATCCGCCTCCGGAAGGGTTTCTGTGGTAAGTGCACGTTTTGGCTCTTGGAAACGAAGGGCGCTGGGAACCCGGAAAAAACGGGATCCTAAAGAACACCACCCAGTATGAATCCCTTTAGGTACCCAGAGTGAACGGACCTCAGCAAGGTTGTGAACGAGAGCGACGAAATTTCGGATTTTGCCAAGTTGAGGTGACACATCTTAATCACTCTTTCCTCGCTCCCGTTCCTGCTCGTGCAGAAGGCTGCCACGAAGTAAGTGATAGAGTGAGGTCTGCTCTTGAATCTGGGGATGTGAATACCTCAACAGAATTAGCTGTAGTTCGACTAAAGTGGGGTGAAAGTGGACGAGACAAAATTACTTTTTTTGGCACCCCCTGTATATGCACAACACCTGGTTGTCAGGCAGATTGTGTGTACGTAAATGTTTTTGCAAAGCGCAGCAGCTCCTCCCTTTACCCCTTCTCTTCCTACGACTTTGTATCAAGCGTTCGATACAATGCGCTCACCTTGTGTAAATGCACAAACTGGGTGTACAAAGTGGTACGAATGGAAATTTTCGCACATATGGTGCGAGAAAACAATTATGAGGTGCGAGAATCAAGGGGTCATCAAAAGCAAGAAAGACCAATTAATTAAGGAATAAACTGACTAGAAAATGGAAGTATCAAAATAGAAGAAGGGGTCGAATGGTTTCAATTACAAATTTTAGTATTGACAATAATGTTAATTTACTACAAGGATGCTGAGTTATGGGCAAAAGCTTCGGTGTCGGACCGGACTTAACCGTTAACGTTAATTTAATAATAATTCATAATTTGATATCTGGTGTATGCTTAGTAGAGTCTGGACATTGCTCATGCCCACTATTTTTCGATTTCCAAGATCCATCAGGAGTTAATTTGTGATTAGTCTGGCGGCACCGCTCACTGAGATTACGTCCCGCACACTGTGCTGAGCTGCCTCCCATCCTGTTCAGACACCCGGTGCTTATAGTCTTGTTTACTTTTTCGCCTGGCTAGGTCGTTTTGGGAGAGAAAGAAGAATTCTCAGCTCGAGCTACAAATGTTTCGGCGCAAGCTTAGCCCACTGTGAACATGGATTAGCTCAAGTCCATACTCCTCGCATCCAGAAGTTTTCCCAGCATTCCAATGCCGAGATTCATAGATAACAGGCCAACAACCAAAGAAACTAACAAGCAATCAAAGAAGCAGATATGCAGAAGAGTGAACCGGTGATATATAGTATGATCTGTTGACACCAAAGTGAGAGGGCATGGCTCGGCTCGAAAATTTCTAATTTCTAGTCGTTCTTTGAATACCTGCGGTGTAAACTTCAGATCGTGGCCCTAATTTTACCATTTCCATTGATCTCATTCTGTTTCAGCACAGTCTTTGTCACAAATACATATCCTTTCTGAGATAGGATTCTGTTTGTTTCCTCACACTGACTTCAGTGTGGCATCGCACTGTTTCAAATGATTTCCATGGTGGGCTCTGTCTCCCGCTGGGCATTATTAGATATTCGGTATCTTTATCACCACTCAAGAAGATTTGCGAGTACCGTTGCAACCATTCGGACCACTCTTTATGTCTAACAGCAACTTGACAGACATCCCTCCCTACTTTTTGTGAAAAATAGTAATTACAGAAAGACTGATTGAACTTTTGCCTTTGTTTGGCAGCAACCTTAAGTTGATCATAGTCAAGCGTAAAATCCCCAACCAGCATTTCCCAATCAAGGAATTTCTGGTCTTCGTGTTTTTAATACTACAATATTACTACTTGGTACACAGTATTTGCCTTCTGGGTTTAGCGCAGTCATGTCTAGAACAATCAGAAGAAAGGTGTGATTTACTCAGAAGATCAGGGCTGGAAGCCTTGTTTATAAGAAAAATTTTAATTTTGAGGTAGGATTGTTGTAGAACGTTTAATACATTGCCGGATTATTCTATAAACCGAGTCCTGTGAATATAAATAGACGGGAAATAAATATATTAACAAATATTCACATATCATATGTGAATATGTTATGGATATATAATAAATATGTTTTTCCGCTTATTATTACTTCCCTTTTCTACCCAGTTTATTCCTTGATTACTTGATCTCACTTTCTGTTAATGCAAGTTTTGTGCAGCAGATGACCCTTCGATTCTCACACCTCGTAATTGTTTCCTCGCACTACAGGTGCGAAGGGTTCCTGTAGTGCGAGAAACAAAAGAAAATTTTCATTTGTACCACTTTCTACCCACCCCACAAACTGCTATCAAGCAGATGCCCAGTACTTGGATGCTGCAGCCCATCAGTCAATTTTTGAAGTGAATTTCCATGTTGTTCTTAACATTAATCTTGGCAGATCGGCTCTCCACACTTAAAGACACCAAAAAGAGGTAATTTTGGTCTACAGTAGAACAGACGTAGTGTGGACGAGTTCAAGTGGCCGCCATTGCACAAAGTCCCCAATTTTACGCCGTGGCATGGTGCCAAGAAAAGATTTTTTTAAATTTGCTTTTTCCTTTTACTTTTCCTTTCTTCTTTCTTACACTGTTTCTAGATGTACTTACATGAATGCTAATGTAGTTGGGAATGGCCACTCCACTGCGCTGGGAGTCAGGTGCTACAACTAATGTTGGACCGCGGCCCGTCTCCTACAGCGGACAACTCGGGAAGTCAGTGCGATGGTGCGAATGAGGCGCGAATACCCATTGCGGCGTCGCGCTTTTGAATTCGGGTTTTTTCACCGATTATCGCTTCTAGCCTTATGCGTTCGTTACAAAATGCTCATTTCTTTGTATTTTTCTCTTGTTTCGGACCCCTTCCGGTTCCTTTAAATAAGGTAGGAGTAGGACGACCCAGGCAGTAAGATGAGGCAAACCACCTGCAATGACGCGGTTTTGGCCCTAAAAAAGGAGCAGTGCTCGGCTACAGTTTAGACCGTCTACTCACACTGAACCGACCTGAGCAATGAGAACCGCTGTGTATACAGCCTCCGATAAGGAACTTTTCGACTGGCTACGGTAGTAGGTTGAACTTGCTGTAACGTGATTTTGGTAAAGTGCCGGCACAAAGGTGCAACTGGTTAACTCCTTATTTTTTTTTTCGAAGGAGGTACCATTCCAGAAGACCGCAGCCAATGCATCACTTAGGGACTATTCACGACCGGACGCTCTAAAGGACAGAAGCATTTCTGACCGGTCACTTGCACATCGATCTGCCCTTGATCACACTACTGATATGGCGATCTCGACTGAAGATGAAAATAGGTGGAATAACATTCGAGGTGTACATCGTTTCTCTCTATAATCAAGTTTTTGATAGTTGATTGGCAGCTATGCACCTGAAATGCCCTTTTCTTTGTGATTGTTTGACAACGAAGGTGATCGAAGAAACCTGCTATTAGGAAAACCGGAAATGAAAGGGTCTTGTGATAACATTCAATAGTGACACCTCGATTATATTGTACCATTACACAGGTATTGTGGCACTTGGTATTCTGAAAAGCGACATTTATGTTGTGAAAGACGGGTAGTTCAAAAAGACGGTGTGTGTGAAACTATTTGCGATCGAACACGCACTCTGATCCACACTTGTTGGAAGACTCAACGTGAGCTGTCTCCTCCTACATGCGAATCGCATGGGTGTGTGCAGATATGACAGCGAATCGTTTCATTCGCGGCGCCACCAGTGCGACTCGCCGTATCGATTGCCCTTAGGAGCCGGCCGAGCGTGACTGCGTCAGTCTGCGCTTCCACTCATGCCACACTGCCTCGCTTGAAGGCTGCCATGCCATGGCACTCGCACCCGTCGCGCCGCTCACCCCGGGTGGCCCCGATTCGCTGCCATATCTGCACCCACCCTAATCGCATTTGTCAGCACCACAGATACACATACCTCAATCTATATTTCGCGATGCGGCGCGCCGTAGACCACGTTCGGGGCATAGACTACAAGAACAATCAAATACAAAGGCCCCCTGGGTTTTCGACATTTCTATTAGTTTCCTATCCACTGTCCACTACATAGTTCTTGCTCGTATTTTTACCGTGGATGAGTGACGAATCACCTGATCTTAAAATCGATATCCACCTCCAAGGTACCCTTTACCGTTTAGTGGCAGAAATTGAAGTCATCATCTCCCACCTTTTCCGTTTTCGAGCTTTGCCATCATCCAATGCCAACGAAACGATTTATTAGCAAAGTTACATACTCACATGTTAGTTACTCCGTTGATGATATGCAGACTTGAAAGTACAGCGTGGACAAATGTGAGAACGTAGACATTGCTTGATCTGGAGGTCTATTCTAGGAATCTTGTGAGCATCATAACCAACATTTCAATAAATACTCGATTAGATCTACATCAATCAGAGTTCACAGGGAGATAATGGATCTAAGGCCGCGGTCATACTTTGCGCAAGCTGCGTTAGTTGACGCCGGCACCGGCGTCAACTAACGCAGCTTGCGCAAAGTATGACCGCGGCCTAAGGTTGTTAGCACTATGAACTGGTTAATACACTATCACTTTAATAGCAAGCTCAGTCAATTTCCTTCACTACTGGGCGTGCAGGAAGAGCATAAGCGTATTATGGACTATAACTACAACGATGTTTCTTTAGTAGTACGTTTCATGCTCCACCCATCCTCCTGGCCATCTTCTAATGCAATAGCGACGAGCTTCATCATACACGAAGATCAGCACAGAGAACGGCAGCGCACAGAACCACCACGAGAACCTGAATCCACACTTTTAAGGAAATTGTCGCAAATGGAGAAATGCGAGTATAACAAAACGCACCTCAATCCATACATACGCAGACCGTTATCTAATCCTGGGCAGTAGCACATGAACCATGCCAGAGCGGTTTCGAATACCAGGCCGAAGTTCAAAGTCCAGTTAGTCATACCCTGAACAGAGTTGGTAAGTCTGACTTGTCTAACCTCTGGGACTGCCACTGACCTGTTGGACGATAGAGTTACGACGAGTTTTGGAAATAATGAGATCGGCCCATTGTACAACGACAATGGAGACGAAATAAGCTGTTTGGCAGGTGTACTCAAGAATCTTGCGGTTGGCGTAGGTCTGAAATATTCATTGAACTTCACTAAACTAAATTTGCTGAAGTAGTGATAGACTATTCTGACCCTGTTCGGCTAAAAAATAATTTTATTCGAATCCTATATAGGTAATTTATGGCTCCAATTATGAATGCCACACTAATTTCAGACACCCTCCCTGGTGGTAATAGTCGAATGTGCCAAGACACGTAGCATCACCGACCCATTCTTGTCCATAGGAGTCGAGTACATTGTTGTAAGCACGGGAATCCCATTGAGCACGGAGTTGATAGAGATCTTTAGGCCAGAATCCATTGTCGGCCATGATCCAGAAATAGGTGAAGAACCCAGCAGAGGCCTGAACGGAGCTTATTTAGGGCATATAGGCATGTGTACTATGCAGAAAAACTCGTAAAAAAAACTCACCTGAATCATACCAATTTGACCATAAGCAAGAGAAATAAGACGCTCGTTCACAAGCTTGTCACGGATGGGATCACGAGGCTGTCGCTTCATAATGTCAGATTCTGCTTCTTCATAAGCCAGAGATATAGCGGGCACCTGAATGCCTTATTAACCGGTTGTCAACAAACCTTTAAGGAAGTGCACATACCATGTCTGTTCCGAGATCAATACAAAGGATGGTGACAGTTCCGAGAGGAAGAGGAATACCGAATAGAATGTAAGTGAGGAAAGGTGAGATCTCGGGAATATTTGAGGTCAACGTGTAGGCAATAGACTTTTTGAGATTATCGAAGATCAGACGACCTTCTTCCACTCCCACGACAATAGAGGCAAAGTTATCATCGAGCAGAATCATATCGGCAGCTTGCTTAGAGACATCAGATCCAGCGATACCCATAGCCACACCTGTAAACGGAAGAACCGATGCTTTACCATCACTTTAATACAACGGTGTTTTTGTAATAACGTCTCTTTTAATTGAGCCGTGCTCACAGAACTATAGGCGAAAGTCAACAATTGTGACTCTCACTGCGAGTTCCCGCTCTGAGAAAGTGAGAAATAAAATGCCTTTAGCTCAAAGAACATGAAGCCAAGAAGTCCCGTGAACTCTTGCTCATAACTCCGATAAATGGAGAAGTACATCCATAAATGGATTTTACGACAAGAGCAGTAATGGGCTGAGGGTTTAAGGTAGGGTTCAATAAGGTAGCACTAACCAATGTCAGCTTTCTTCAATGCAGGTGAATCGTTAACACCATCACCAGTGACAGCTACAATTTGTCCCTGCTTCTGGAATCCTTCAACAATCATCAACTTCTGCTGAGGTGATGTACGAGCAAACACGATTTCGGAGTGATTGCGAATAACCTGGAAAATAGCTTTGAATTTCGAAACAAAACGGTGTGCAGAACGATAGGTAAAGACACGGACCTCAGCTAGTTGTTCTTCGGTCATTTCTCTGAGATCTGATCCGTGAACGACAGCAGCCTTTGCTTCATGAGGGTCAACGTCTTCGACAGGGATTCCACGACGAATAGCGATATCTTCAACAGTCTCGGTACCCTCACTGATGATACCGACGGATTTAGCGATAGCCTAAATAAACAGTAAATAATCACGATGCAACGAAAAGAATCTTCTTTTGAAAAGACTTAAGCCAAACCTTGGCCGTAATTGGATGGTCACCGGTGACCATAACAACCTTGATACCAGCCGATCTGCATTTGGCGACAGCGTCAGGTACAGCTGCACGTGGAGGATCAATCATAGACATGAGGCCGACAAACCGCAATCCTTTGAGAGGAAAGTTGACTTCCTCAGTGTCAAACTTGAAACCTTTTGGGAATTTGTCCGGTGGAAGGAAGTAGTCACAGAACCTGCAATAAATTACGTTTTTTTTTCACACCAAGAAACGGATGCAATGAGAGGTATGCGCGATTCTCATAGCAAGGTTCCGGAGTCAAACCCGAGATCAGATCTTGCCTAAACCAAGCAAGGAGGGGATCCGAATGATTCATCGGTCTCCACATGGTCGGGCGACTAGCCTCTGAGCTTTTCAAAAAAAAAAGGAAATTGGTAATTGAAAATTGGATTGCTGGACCGGTGCTTCAAGAAACACGCACCCAAGAACACGCTCTCCCATTCCTCCCAGCTCGAGGTAAGCCGTGTTGAAATCGGCACGAAGTTTGTCGTCAAGTGGTTCATCTTTGCCATTCAGAAGGATTGTGGAGCACACTGAAACCTCAAACATTAAATAACCTCGTACAACCAGGGAAGGAATAAAATGAGTGCTGGTGCAAGAACCTTGAAATAAAGGACCCTAAAGTGAAACCCACCGTCAAGGATTCTCTCAGGAGCTCCTTTCATCACAAGCAGATATGAATCGCTGTTAGGAATGTCGTGAATAGAAACCTAAGTAAAGGTGGAGCTACCTAATTTCAGAGAGCTATTTCATGAAAGTAATGAGGGGCTTCGCAAAATCTAAGCCGCAATATTCACCTGATACTTGTTGGTGGAATTGAAGGGGATTTCAGCGATTTTCGGTGACTTCTCACGGACATTGACCACATTTCCAATGGTGAGCTCTGTGAACTTGAGCAATGCAATTTCAGAAGCATCACCAGTACAATCACGACGAAGCACCGGAATGTCTTGTTGACCAGGCTTGAACTCGGCTCTACAAAAAGAAAAGGTTATTGATAAGATTTCATGTATCACAATCATAATCCATGCAGGAATTTTACAGTTCGAATGATTTCACCTTTATGAATCATTTCCCACATGTTTTCTCTGTATACCCCTCCCACATGTTTTCTCTGTATACCCCCATGCCCTGAAATTACTCAGAGCGATGCTCGACGTAGGGTCATGCATCGCACTCAGGAAATTGGCTGGCTCCTTAACAGAACCACTTGACCCTCTTTTTATTAGGAAATGCAGCACAGTTCTCTCACTTTCCCACAAAAGTTGACGACGCAGTTGACAACGCCTTTTCGACCACTCCTCAGCACCCGCCCAACGCGGGTGCTGAGGAGTGGTCGGAGAGGCGTTAGCTTTTGTGGGAAGGTGAGAGAAATGTGCTGTATTTCCTAATAAGAAGATGGTCAGGTGGAACTGCTGCTGGGGCCACGCATTACCAAAAGTTTGACTGAATCTTTCTTGGTTGCGAACTCTTCCTCTCAACCCTACTTGGCAGATACGAAATCCCTCCTTGGGATTGCTCGGCCAATACGAGACCTTGCCTCGGAGTCGTTGCCCACTCATTCCATGAGGTCGGATGACATTTTTTTCTTTGAGATTAAGCGTTGTCCTCAGGTCCAATAAAGGTCCGGTAAATAGCGTAGTAGTAGCAAGACTTCATAGGTATTATGTCATCCCTTCCCCCACAACCCAAAAATTCTTGTATAATCAAGCTTTCTTGCAGTTTTTTTTTGTACGGTGACGAAAAACATTTCTACGCGTTGTAGCTTGTTTTTATAAACATGCGCAGCCTTCACCTATTACACAAGCAAGCAATGCGAAGTAGAGCATCAAGAGTAGGTCCACCCTTATTGGCTGCCACGCTAGACTGGTTCTCGGTAGTGTCGCACTCTTCAATGGCCTTATCGTACCTGAAAATCAAAGAATCAATACGGCTGGAACAAAATTATAATCTCTTCTTAAAAGATAGAAAAGTATGCACCACATATGGGCCACGGTCATCCGGTTCTGCGTAAGGGTTCCGGTCTTATCCGAACATATAGTGGACGTCGAACCAAGAGTCTCTACAGCTTCCAGATTTTTCACCAGACAGTTCTTGCTGGCCATTCTCTTAGCGGTCAAGGTGAGACACACAGTTACAGTAGCAATGAGACCTTCGGGTACATTTGCCACAATGATACCTGACAGATATATGATGATGAAGAATCACTATGAGTTGAAAGCAACTTTACAGAGGACATAAAACAAACCGATGAGGAAAACCACAGCAGTGAGCCAGTGATATCCAAGGATGAAAGCGATGATAAAGAATGAAACTCCAAGAAACACAGCAACTCCCGTGATCAGATGAATGAAGTGCTCGATTTCACGTGCAATCGGAGTCATTCCAGTGTCCAAGCCGGATGCAAGATGGGCAATGCGACCCATCACCTTAAACGGTAAATCAATGTAAAGGGCAAGCCTTGCACAACTCTATTAGAATATGAGAAAAACGTACGGTATTATCCCCAGTATAGATGACAATTCCTTTCGCTGTTCCCTCGACTGCATTGGTGGAGAAGAAAGCAATGTTGCGAGTTTCCAGTGGATTCTCATTTGTGCATTCGGGGGAACGTGACTGCGGCTCAGACTCACCAGTCAGTGACGAGTTGTCTACCTGAAGCACATTCGAAACCAATGTACGCCATACTTTCCAGGTGAAAATTCACATGCTTTCATGTAGAAGTCAAGAAAATATTTTTATTTCTTATACCAGCAAAAAATCTGGAACGCTGCTGGCGAAAATCTCCTCTCGATATCCTTGAGGGATGATTTATAGATGCCTATCTTTGGGTATGTCACAGGCCACATTCACACTTCGCGAAGCGCATATATAGCAAAGTAAGGGCATTAATCGCGAAATATAAATGTGGCTACAGTAGCTGAATGTACGAATGTTGCGACAATCCTTACCTTGAAACCAAAAGCGGAAATGATGCGGATATCGGCAGGCACGCGATCACCACCCTTCACTTCGACGATATCACCAACAACCAGTTCCTCCGTTCGAATTTGTTGCTTCTGTCCGTCACGATGAACCAGGGCAAACTATGACAATAGATGAATACTAACGATGACTGTATAACTGTATGACTACAACACTAAATGGAAAGTATAAACACTGGAAAAAGAGGCTGAAGATTGGAGACTACTTGAACCTCTTTTTCCAAATCACTTTCTAGCCTTTCCAGACACAGCTGCTCTACAAGGTCAGCTAGTGTGACTCACCGTGGGAACCATGTTTTTGAAGGAATCCATAATCTTGCTCGATTTGCTCTCCTGGTAGTATTGGAAGCAACCGGTGATAACGACGACAGTCATTAGTACTATACCAAGATATAGCTATAAGAAATAAACATTACTCTGAGAGATTCATAAACTTATACAAGGCAAACATACGTTGTCCTTGGACGGGTACTCCATGGTGAAGTAATCGACAGAGTAGGCGACGTAGCACAAGAAAGCGCCGACCTGAAGAGCAAGAGTAACTCAGGTCTTCGTACATACATCGAAGTAAACTTTATTCCAGGAGGCAACTAACCCAGAGGAGGAGGGCGAACCCGCCGAAGAGGTTCTTGCAGAATTTGATCCATTCGGGAGTGGTTTTTGGTGGCGACAAGGCATTTGGACCATCACGGGCCAATACTTCTGCAGCCTTCGCTCTTGTGAGGCCCTGTAAAATAATACAAGTGACACGGAAGCTCATATCTGAACCAGAAATTTGAAGAGTATGCTTCCAGATATTGAAGATAGGTTAAGCCGATAAACCGGCTAAAGTTTTAGTTTTTCAATAACGCGGCCAAGTAAACCGATTTATTATGTGAATTTCCTGAAATTCTTAGTGATGAAGGCAAACAGAAGCAGGAATGTGTGAGAGAACAGATATCGATGCTCTTGAAAGTAAACCCTCATTCTGGAACTGTATATCGTAATACCCACAGAGATTCATTTGCAAAGCATCCAGTATATCCACTCCAAACCACTCCCATGGTAGAGACAAGAAAAGCAGCAAAGGTACAGTTACACTGAGTGTTTGAGAGCGTGAAGAGCATGTGTTATTATTAACCATTTTTAGTTATCCTTTTCTCCCCGCATCACTGCCGTATTTTATTTCGTTTTTCCTTATCATGGCAAGGATCGCCTGGAAAGATAAAAATCAACAACCGGTTGGTTGATTGCCCGCGATCGAAGTAACCCATTCTGGCGCGCAGAATTACACTGTGTGGATACCTCTAACCTTTCTCTATTCACACTTGGATGCTTAATAACTCACACTGATTTTTCTTAGAGAACATAGCGACGAAAAACTTCAGAGATGCGTGGCGCATTCTTACCAAGGACCACAACAATGAAAATCCTGACAAATGGCACAATGCAACCGTTGCGCAGACAAAAATGGTACTGCATATCACAGGGGAACAGAGAGATATGTCATGATAAGGGAATGTGGCTCGTTCGTTTCACAACAAAATGTTCTCTAAAAAGTCCGAATTTTATTTTCTACTCCCCGCAAGTATTTTTGCCGCAAGGCCTCCTAGTGGTACACAGCGGAAGGGTCTACGCCGCGTTTTTCGAAGGCGCCTTTTTTCATAGGACATCCCCGCCTGGACACTTACAGATTCACAAGGGTGCAAAACGATCAGTAAAAAATTCGGAACCATCAGCGGCACAGTAATGCGGATCTCTGATAAGAGCAATTAAAAAACGCGTCTAAAAATAGATGAGATAGCGGTATAAACATCGAAATGTCAATGTCATTCTGAGATGGCGAAAGAGGAGATAACAGTACTGTGTTGATGACACCTACAGCGGCAAGGAGGAAACGAGCGAACTAAACCATCAAATTCCGGTGATAAAGGTCATTTGTGACCTGAAATGGAAATAACTTACAGTTTCGATGTTTGAGCCATACCTTGCCACCAGTTCCTCCATCGGGATGGTATGCTCATCCTGGAAAAGGATTTGTATGCACCACCGCACCACAAAGAGTAACTTGAAATTGCCAACTAACTGTAGTTCACTGTGCTTACCATCTTAACTTCCTGCTTGAGCTCATGGAGATCATTTGCCTTGTCCTTGGCGGACTTCCCCATTGCCTGGAAAGAGTGCAAATTTTGAACGATTCACGAACCAAAGTACGAATGAGTCTAAGTCAAAAAGGACTACGTCTTGATTTTACGAGCGCGATATTTTAAGAGAAAACGTATAAAGTGGTTTGATAGCAAGCTGTGATAGACCTGGCATGACGAGCAAACTTGATAGATAAGCGGGAGGAGAGTTGCGGGGAACCCAGCGGGAACTATGGGCCGAAAGTAAACAGAACAAGAGAGTTGCGGAGGATCCTATTGTGAGCGGAAGAGAGCCTTGAAGACGAGGACGTGTGCGAGGGTAGGAAGCCATAGAGAAGCCGCACAGCCGAAGCGACGACCACATTCTCATTTCATTTCTCCGCGCTTCTCAGCACGGGGTTCAAATTTTAATTTTCGGAGTTTTTCCAGAAAACTTGAGAACGAAATACATAATAAGTGCAACACTTCATAGAACTTGAACGCTAAAAGAGGAAAAAGGGTAACAGCCTAATTTAATCCAAAGATGACAGCCATCCTTTTCTTCCCGCTTCTGAGCTGAAACTGCAAAAACTTAAATTGTCTAGCAGTCAGCGAATACATCAATGTTGTAGTCCTACCGAATTGCCAAAGGATTATCATCAAAATCTCGAAGAGGAACTACCGTGGTATTTTGTATAGAAATGAGGGAGGGGGGTAGGGAACAATTAACTCAAACACAAGAGCTCCATCCCTCCCTGCACATACAGCTAGGTAGAATCATCATTTACTGACTTACGATTACGTCTGCGTATTGTCTCACCACCTTTTTGGTTTGTTTTGATTGTGCTAGGACATGAATTTAGATGCACAGATCTAAAGTAATTGTCTCCGTATCCACAAGGCGCACAAACTAATTTTATCGCCAGTACATCTATAGTACAGTAAAAATCAGAAGTTCTATGCATTACAATCTCAGGGGTCAAATAAAGTGGAGGGCACGCAAAAATTTCATCGACGTCGAAGCTTCTTCCCCTTCCTAGGCTTAAGCTAAAGCAGATGAGACCTATGCTTTAACAGATGCTTTTTCATGTGGGAGGAAGGGATATTAATTTTAGTTTAAACCTAGGGATTGAAAGGAGCTTCAACATCGACGCAAAGTTGCGTCGAAATGGTTCGAGTTCCAATCGTTTCCCACCGGAAATGAGTCGGGAGCGTGATACACGACCGCGAGAAATGCGAGACCATGAAAATCACTAAGAACTGGAAGTGAACCGACACGGAAGATCGGCGGTTGAAGCGCAATGGCGACACGAATGAGTGGTTATGGGCGAAAGGGGCGGGAGAGAGCGGCTGGCGAGAGGAAGACGACGGCTATCACGCTTCGCCTAATCAATAGCATGACGTCCGGCCAGCAGGCCACTCGGCACTCATTCCCATGGCACCCCTCCATGAAACCCCAACTATTCCTTCAAGACGTGAACAAGGGTTGTTAGGGAGTTCACAAGCTCATGAGCTCTTATCGGCACTGGAAACTGTAAGGGCGTCGTGTTAGGACCAGCCGACGGATGCGTTGCCAGAAGTTCGCGTCGAGATGATTCAATTCTGTGGGCGTTATGAAGAAACGGGTGGGCAGTAGGGGTACGTTAGTCTGGGATCGTCTAACACTCTTTAGACTCGTTTCGATTTCTGTGACTTCTACGTGGCCCTCCCCTCCCCCACCTTATTTATCAGGTTTTTTGATTGTGTTATCATGTGGACCAGTACGTATGCATAAGCCTAGTATCCCTCTATCTCCACACAGCACCTGGTTTAGTATGTCCTGAGTATTTCTGGCAATGAGCAGAGTGTGTCATTGATCCGCATGGCTGAAGCCGATATCGAAAATTATGAGGCAGGCTGCCCCGTACGAGCTGCACATTTTACTCAGCCCCGATATTTGGTTATTGTTGGTGGGCACTGGCAGTGTGTACGAACTCTTAATTAACATTTTATTTTTTATTGAGTCAATCTATCATATCCACGAGGAAACAAAGGAATGGGTCGGAAATCAAAAATTGCCACTTAACAGAAGTGGATATCTGGAATAGCAAGCGATAGTGCTGCTTAGTTTAATCACAATTCCGTTCCTGACCTTTTCTACCGTAGCGCCTCCAAAAAACGGACTCTACTTTTACAAATGTGATGGGAATGTGTATTTTTATACCAGAATAGGTGTTCATAGGACACTTAATAGGCAGGGGCTTACATTTTGTCTTTATGAGCTGGATTACAACGCAAGATGTTGGCTGCATCAACATTGTTCATGGCATGCACCCCAAAAAAAGCGTGGACCCAATACCAGGAGTGGCGCTTTTAAACTAAGGATAGCGGCTACAAAAACACAGGTCAGACGCAAATGACCTCCCATCAGAACCCTATCACTTTTCTATAAACTCACCCTGCAAAATCTTTTCGAACTGCCCTTGGTCCGGTTCAAAAGGCTGGTTTCTAAAGTTTAGTTACATCAGGGGAATCTCCAGTCTGTCTTTCCTTAGTTTTTCTGTTTTCGGTGAATTTGTTTTTTGGATGATCATTTTTCTATCGTTCTGTTCAATGTTTCTTTGCGTTGCTCAGCATCACTTGTTACTCTCTTTTTCAACTTTTAGGAGTAGTTGCAATCCTCACGTGAAAATAAATAAATAAATAAAATAAATAAATAAATAGACCTGCAAAACAAGTAGATACGTACATATCCTTATTATTAGACATATCGCCTACTCCTCCATTTTTCCATTATCCTATGTCACAAATGCCACCTGGCTATGAGTGATTATTGTGGAGGTACCTTTGATTCGATGCCACCGTAGGAACGATAGCCGAAGTTTGTTTTTGACAACTGTGTTGTCCAGTGAAGTACAATCATCTATCAAAATCAACCCCATTCCATTTCGTATCAATTTATTTGCTCTCATCTCTGCTGTACAACAAAACCGTGATTCCTATTTTTAGAGCGAGCGTTGTTCATCGCAAAAATTTTTTCAGGTAATCTGCAGTCACCACGGGTGTCTCTTGCACTTATGACGTGCAAAGCGGAACCGATGAGCAAAATGAAAATTACTATAGGATGGGGGTAACAGAGAGATGCGCAGAAGAGCCATCTCGAGAAGCAGAAAATAGAACATCGTATGAAAATGAGCGGGAGAAGCAAGAGTTAAGATAGGCCGTTGAATTTTTTTTGGATATAGGCGTTTTTTATAGCAATATAATAATAGGGCGAAGTTCCAAGGAAATAAATGCCACGAGCGCCAGTGAGAGGGAAGTCACTGAGGTGGAATGAATTTCACACAGAAAATAAGTTCAAGTACGTCATCTGTCAGTGAAAGGAGAGGCGGGAAGTATTGCACCTACATGGGGAGGAAGGTATAGTAGTTTACTCAAAAATTCTTCCCAACGCGTATCTGACCCTAGTTGTGGAACAGTGATTAGGTACAAGTTCTCACCCGCGGCAATCTTTTTCGCAAGCAGCAACCTTCAAGTGGCATACAAGCTTCGATAATGCCTGAAAAGTACCCTACCGAAGCCGCTGCTCCTTCCTGAATTACCCCACTGAAAGAAACGTCCACGGAAAAATACTTTTTATGCTACCCGTATATTTATGTTGTATTTACCTAATGTGGGCCGTGTGCAAAGTATCACGCGAAAAATGTGAATCCGGCTAAGATACAGCACCACAAAGTCTTGGCCGGGTGGGCGGGGCCCCCGAGCAAGTGCTCAACCCGTCACCGCCACGGTCGGAGACCCATTGTTGGACCGGATAGTTCCCTAAATAGTCCCACTCTCCGTTTCCAACAGCGGCGGACGGCGGGGCGCGGCTCTTTCATGGAGGCCCCGCCTATCCGGCCAAGAATTCGGGGAGCTGTGTCTTAGCCGGATTTTCACTTTTTGCGTGAAACTTTGCATGCGGCCCTCATTAGGCAAATGCGACATAAATATGAGGGTAACAAAAAACTTATTTTCCTGTGGACGATTCCTTTAGCAGCCCACAACCTTGTCAAAATAAAGAGACGTGCCACTTATTAAGTGAGTGCCAGGTATTCGTCGGAAACAAGCTATTATTTGCAAATTTGCAAATTTGCGTGCTTGAATCAATAAATGCATGAGCAGCAGTTGTTTGCTGTACAAGTACCTCGCTGACTGTGTGTCACTAAGACAAGAATTCGCGTCGTGCCGTCCGGTGAGCAACGCGATGTGTGCGTTCTAGGGGTGACCAATATAGTTGAGGCTGAAGCGACTGCAGCGTCTTATGGGTCGCGGGCGACATGCGGCCACGCGAGTTTACTGTCCAAGTGGCACGCAGCCGCACTTTGTTCCCCACACATTTAAGCTCCTCTCCAATTCACACGATTTCAGATCTTTACATCTGTTGCGGCTGTAGATTATCCGCTACCAGCACTCACAGGTCTGCACGGGTGCGATCGATTAGTCTATTTTCGCTTTGCGGTGTCGCCCTAGCGATGCCGTCTGAACGACTTGCAGCAGTCGGTTGGAATTCCGCTCAGTATGCAGTGGCTGGTATCGTGAGGGACCTTCATAGATTGCAGTTGGAAGCTTCGGAAGCTCTTTTATGTTGTGATGTAGCTGTTTCAACGGATAAAACTACAAACAACTCAAACTCGCCGCGGGCGGCCTCACGAAAATCGACCAATCGACCCCCACCCGATCTGCATCAGTGAAGTGCAGTTGCATAAGCAATCATGACAATCTGCGAATATTGCACTTAGCGATTCCTTATGCTGAATAGAAAATTCAGGTGGTGCTTGATGAGGCTGATATGCAGTTTGTTCCACACAGTGCATGGTTGAAGCCCACACAATGGAAGTTGAAAACGGAATATTTCAAAGGAGGAATGCTTTTTTTCTCAGTCCAAAAAGAACGGGGTAATCAGATGTGTATGTGATGGTCATCACAGGCCACAAGGTCTGCTAACGCATATCCATCACTTGTTGGTACCCTTGGCACATAAAAGGAGCGAATGTGGAAGTGAATACAAGCTGATAGATACCTGAAGCGGGATCGAGCTAGGCTTTGGATTGGGAAAGGAAATAAGGCGACAGGTTTTGAAAATTCAGAACGATAAGGATTCGGTTATACGGTAGACAATTTTTGCGGAAGAAAGAAGGTAAGGAGAGATCGTTTGGCACCTCTCAAAGGCAGTGCTAGGGGTATATCGGGCCGAATCTGAAATACATATATTCAGCATGAAGGTCGAGGCGCTGAGTGCTCGAGTGCTTCTGCTTAGGAAACGAAAAAAGTAGACGCTGACTGAAGTACTGCTTGAAGGTTTCCGGGGAACACCTGTACTGCTCGAAGCTGTTTACGCTTCCCTCATACCCTGCCTTCGCCTGATTCTGCTTTAAAAATACTGAAGGGAATGCACGGACCATCGATCGTTCAATTTAAACGCACCGGGGACAACGTTAAGTGTTGAGAAAGGAGACAAAACTTCTACATGGTGAATAAACGCTAGGAACACGAGAGGATTGCACGTGGCTTATTAGAAATAAATGGTGCTCTTCTGTCGGACACTGATCTGAGGATTTCTAATTGACCCAACTCCTCCCATGCATTATCATCTCATGGCTGTGCACTTCTCACGCACATCACAGACTCATGAGGCTCCGATCGATGACAGCGATGGGGTGCGTCAGAAAAAGTTGTTCATTACAGGAGTCAGGAGGGGAAATGGGGATTCCATTCAACACAATCCCGTCGATTTCACTTCCATTTGCTTTACTGCCTTACACCACTGACCACGTTGCCCCTTATGTGTTTTTCTTCAAAAGTGAATCTCAGTCACAGACAGAGAGAAGAGGGCCCTGAGATGCTTATGATTTTTCTGCAGTTGTTTGGTTTGGCTTGATACTCATAGGGTAGGAGGCCATTGTGGTGGAATGTTATCACCACAGGAAGATGACCTTTTGAAAACGCATTTGTTGTCGTCGAACGACGTGTACAGCATTTATCGTCCAATGACTAATGGTAGAAGCTCGCAGAAAAAAGTGCTCACAGTAGGGCAGTGCCTCCGATGAAACTCTCTCTGCAATTTGTCGAAGAATAAGTAAATATGGGAAAGGCATCTATTTGCTTTTCAGCTTTCGAATGAAAATAATATAAAAAGGATAAAGAGCTAGATTTCGAATGAAAATAATATGTACCATTTCCACTTTGAACTGGACACTTTCCAAACCAATTTTGACGTTTTTCTAATCAACAGGGACGATTTTTAAACCACACTAACTTTTTTCAAACCACCTAGAACATTTTTGGAAACAAAGTGGATGTTTGTCAAGTTAAGTCGGACAACTTCCTATGAGCATTTCTGAATGTTCTGATGAGAAGCGTATAATACAAAACACATATGTCAAAAGGCAGTACCCGTCGATAAATGGCCGCTTTTCAAAAAGAATTGCCGCGTCAAGCGCGCGAAATACTAACACGGCGGCTTCACTTTCGTAATCCTTTCAGTTGTGACGAAACTGCGTACTGTCCAGTCACTTCACGAGCATCCATGAGCAGCAAGAAGAGCTCAATTTCTGGTGAGCGGCGACGTTACAGGCGGACGACCTTGGCGCAAAAGGAAATCCCCGTCAAGCTTGTACATGTGGGCAGAAGACCGATCCATGAAGCCGCTCATGTTGCTGGTGTTAACGAGAGTACGGCAAGGAATATCATCAGTGCTACAGGAAGGAAGGTGCCATTGTCCAGCGTAGATGTGGAGGAAACAGAAGATCCAAGCTGACCGCGGAAGTGCTGCAGCGCATTGAAGAGATCGTGGAGCAACATTCAGAAGGTAATACCTTGCGGAAGATTCAGGAACGGCTGAAGGAAGTGAGCATCGAGTTGGCCGTTCCTTCTATTTTCAACGCCCTAAGAAAGTTGAAGATTAAACTGAAAAAATGCCACTATGAATTGGACAGAGTCAACATGATGAACATGACGGCTGCTGCTGCAGGGCAACCTTCAGTAACTGAACGTGTTTTAATAATCTGTTTACTTTTTTCGTGAAAAATTGTATTTCTTTTCGTCATATTGCATTAAGAATACACTATGAAGTTCAAGAGGAAACTCAAATAAAAAAAAATCAAAAGACAACAAAAGAAAAAAACGTTCATGTTGATGTGAAAGACGTCTTTTTTCATTTGGAAAATGTCCAATTTGATTTCAACAATGTCCCAGGTGGTTCGAAAAACGTCTGATTCGATTTCAATAATGTCCCAGGTTTTGAAAAGTGTCAGTTCAAAGTGGAATTGGTATAAATGAGGATTACGATTTTTGAACATGGCTAATAATTTAGCTTTTCTTTAATGAATAATTATAACCTAACAGAAGTTCCACAAGAACACATTTTGTGAACGGTTCCTCATCTCTGGGCCTGCCAAGGCACTCGTTAGTATTCTAGAAGGCAAGTACACAGCAAATATGGACCTCTTCTCCCTGTACCTAAACCGTCTTTCGGTGCACTGGCGTTGGGTACATACAATCTCGAAGCTGTCACACGTTGTCGAAGATCTAAATGCCTCGCCAGAAACATAATGATGAGATCTGTCATCCCAGCAACTATTTGTAAAGTGGAAATGTGCGGAAGGTGATGGCGATGCGAGTACTTACATAAATATGGACGTAGCCATGGACACCGGTTCGCACGAAAATTCGACTTAGAACTGGACAAGTTAAGACTCATAGGTTTTTGTTTCAACGCCCACGAAAAATATTGTATATAGGTTTGGATCATTTGAGTGGATGAAGCCTCATTGCCGAACCTAAATCAAGGAAGGCTCAGATGTCGATGCGCACCTACGTTGACGAGCTCGCAAGAGGAGCTTGCATCCAAAATCTCATTATACGTATTAGGCCGCGTTCATACTTTGACTCGGTAGGGCGTGGCTGCGTTCATAGGCAGCGAGGCAGAGTGGCACGGGGAGATGCGGAGACCTCGCAATCAGCGAGCAGAGTGGCACAGGAGGAGACATAGAGATACGCCCTGCCGCCGGTACCACAAAGTGTAAACGCAGCCTTAAGTTGTAAGGGGAGCTTCAGTCAGCTTTGCAGCTCCATCTTTGATAGGTCATAGCTCGGCTCTTACGTTATCTTTCCAACGTGCAGGCCCCGTTCCATTTACCCTTCGTCAACATGGAGAGTTTTCTATCTCAAATTGACGATTTGCATAGCGTTAAATGGTAAAAAGTCTACTTGAACATGCTTCTTAGTACTTTGCTCTCAGAGGAGCTGCCCAGATGTCTCGAAATTGGAAGTTATCAAGAGCTAGGTATAGCGTTTAGCGAGTATGATGGGCATGGAAGGCATCAGTTCGCAACTTGCTAAAATTGTGAGGGACATGCGTGACGAATCGGCTCGTGAGTTGCTTCTGAAGGAGGTCGCGCGACACCCATATTTTAAGTTTTGACAACTACGAGCAGCCCGAGTGGTCATTCACACACATATAAGGAAGGCCAACACTTCAAGATATCCTCTTCTATGATAGTATGAAGTTCATCGTCCAGAGGTGTTTTAATTGCAGCGCATCAACTGGCACTTCTGGTCTTGGAAAACCAGGGGAAAACTGCCCAATCTGAAACAGTACCTAATTCCCTCGCAGTGCCCATATTTCTAGTTGCCTCATTTGCAGTTAGATCAAACTAGAACTGTGGATGTCGTCTAAAAAGTGTCATTTTCACTGGATGGTGAACCAGCTGTAATAACTCGAAAATCTTGTGGAGTTTTCCTGAAGCATACATTACAAGAAAGCAACTTTTTATTTAACCAACGAGCACGTTATATGAACTGATCTAAGTTGATGCACTTCCAACTTTGAACTTATCTTGTGGACATGCAAAACCAGCCAGACCTGATACAAACCTGATACCATAATTTTCACAACCTAATATGTATTATTGTATAATAAGCTCAGGGCTGACCTTTCGGACCGACCTACATACCCACCTACCTACCTACATACCTATGTAGGGCAACTTCATCCGCCATACGCCGTTGACGAGACTACGAAACGTTCGTCGTTTGGGCGTGTTCATCGATTCGTGGAAAACTCTGGCAAATGGAATCGGACGTTTGAGAGACACGGCTCAATACTACTTTGAGAACCTTTTTCACTATGCACCATGATCAGATTGTGAGGAGGATTGGCCCGAGACACTCAATGTATGGTTTAGATGCAGTGGTGTGCACATAGAGAACGACATCTTCATCAAGATTCTCATCACCGATTTCAAAGCAAGGTTAGCTTCCAAAGAAGGGCTAACGAACCTGTAAAGGTTGATGGATAGATAGGTATAATTAGGGTGTCAGATTGTCCGAATTCGTTATATTGATCAATAGCATCTGCGAGAATACACCGCGTCAAACGTTCACTCATTTGCGTTGGACATGGGAGCCGCTTGCTTCACTTTCCATAAGGGGATGAAACGGTTCTTCTTAATTCTGACATTTCGTCTGATCTACCGTCTAGCGAAGTTCATTACGGGCCGAAAATCTATCTGATAGGTCTTTGTCAGCTCACAACATAAGGTTTCTCATGCGGCCACCCTGCAACCACTGCATCCTGCTTAGTGATGGTGTACCACACTTAAGATTTCTAAGTTGACGTCATCGCCGCATGTAGTAGAGCTATGGAGTCATCCAGTTTTCTACTCATACTCTCTAGGATTAGCATACATAAAGTTAGGCATGTAAACCACTGAGCAAACATGGCGGCTACACTCAATGTCTGGAGGTACACATTTTGCAACCTCCATTCCACACAGAGACCATCATCGAGGAGTAGTTTGTTGCTTGACAGTGCGATGACGTTTCGTTAAGCAATTACAGCGCCTTCGTTAAAAACATCACACGTCAGTTGCTTTTTAAGAACGTGAGGCAAAGGCTACCGGTTGGCAATGTCTGCTGGTTCGTCTGCAACTTGAGCTAAAGATGAAGTAGGTCAAGAAAAACTAATAGGATTCAAATACTCCTTCCGTGCTCGACGACATGTTAGGTTGGGGCATAAGTCTTGTGACATACTCGACTTTACTTTTAGAGAGTTGATACTCCGAAACTCTCAGATATAAGTAGGCAATGTGGCAATACATCTCTTTCACCGTACTTCCAGTGAATGGGCAGCGACCCGATACCTCTGCACAAGCTACGATTTGAGAAACGCATCTTGAACAAATCAACTGTAGCTATATGAACGAACATCTTACTTCTCATGTAAGGCTGAGGGTATCAAGTGGTACTTGATACAAGCTGACAGATTGCGCAGAAGGAAGCGGAACATCACAGCCTAGCTCTTTTATTGCCTGCCTTATCTTTAGAGCATCCTAGAACACATGACCACGCTGCGAAACAATCCAGCTGCTATTCGGAGAGGATTAAAGGTTCTGTTGGTCTGTTTCTGCAGTGTTTAGCACAAACAGTAGTCGTTACAGTAGCACCGGTTGGTAAAGCCCTAATTGCAGCCTTCTTGAGGGAATTGGAAGATAATAACTCTGACCCGAAATTGAGCTACTGTCACACGTAAAGACGATTCTTCACTACTTTGACAGTAGTACCCCTTCTTATAATTAAGTGGACACCCAGCTTTCAGTTCAAATTATATATCTCTCAGATCTATTGCCAACCAAGGACAGCACCACTAAGATTCTAAGCCACCTATCTATTGCCTGTTGACACACTCGGTTGACGAGACTCCCGAACCACTCACTTTTTCTAGAAGCCAAGCAGTTTGGCAGTGTGCCAATAGTCGTATGGATACATTAGGTGTTGCTGTTACTTTACCATAGTGGCCTTTAGATTCCCTGTCAAACCTTCGAGGATATCATCCTGTCCGACGGATGGCCAGCCACCTGTGGATGGATGATTTGTATCTGCTAATCCAGAACCTGGCGAGTCCATCCCATGCATAAAGACGATAAAGTTTTTTGGCGTTCATCAATCTCGTCTGTAAATGCACTGCGCATTTTAGTTCAATAGAATCGTGGTGGTAGGTAAATGAAGAAGAAGAAGAAGTGGTGGCAGATAAATGCAATCTGACCTATGGAATGACTTTTGGGGGTTTGGTTGGTCAAGGCGGGCGTTGATGCAGGATTTGACCCGCGCACCATGACAGTGGTGCCCTGTGACTATACCACCTTCCTCCACCCCATGTATATTCCAATGAAAACATCGGAGCACGCTCTCACTTATCATGATGGTTAACAATTGATTCGAGAACAACGAGATCACAGGAAATTTTGGGTGTGTTGCAAAGTTGTGCGCCAACCTAATATTAAATGGTGAAATTCAGTCACTTTCAGCTTTAGGGGAAGCATATCATGCTCAGTTAAGTAGCTTTTAGCTCAAGTTCAAGCTCCATCTGCATGCGGTGCACAAATGTAATATTTCTGATCAGGCCTTGGACTCACTAAACGTCATTTAATCCAGACCATTACCATTATATCTTTCGAAGCAATAATGATAGCTGGGTTACGAAGGAGATGCAACCCATGATAGTTCGATGAGTCTCAGCAGATTTTGTCTTCAAGTCAACCAACAAGAACTAGATGGCGAGTATCCACTATATTGGGAGTCTTGTGCAAACTATTTCGAGAAGAAGTGATTTTTTATATTTTCTGCAGATTTCTCGCTACTTTCGATCGACTTGATGGTACCGTCACGATAAAACTGTGCAACTGCCGGGGCTTTGAATCATCAGCCCTATTCGCACTTCTCCAACTTTACAGAATCGTGCAGCAAGCATGTACTGAACGATCAGAGTAGACAGTTCCGAAAGCACCATGTCTATTGATCATGCCGGTAAGAGGCGGGATTATCTCAGCTGCAAGAGAGTATCGTTGACAGTTTATGCAACATGTTGTGGAATGCTTCCTTGCGACTGCGAGTGGTTTCCGCTTGCTACTCACTGCTGTTGGTCTCCTTCACACGAATTTAAAGTCCATTCATTTTCATCTATAGATGATAACACCAGTATCTTTCCCTTGCTTATTCCCATAATGCCTAGGAGTACATAACTCGAGGCCACGATTATTCATTTAAACTCGGGTCTCGGTGCTTGTCCCGGATCTACTCACGACTCTCTGCGCGAGATATTGTTGCAGTAGACCATCTATGTGCCATTTGTAATGCACAGAGTGATTATGCTTTTCACACTGAATTTGAGATGGGAACATGAACCGAAATGTAAGGGGCACAGCCAACACTTATTCCGCTACTTTCTTTCTTTTTAACCACTCGATATTCTGAAAAACTGACCTCTGCCTTCCCATATCTTCCTTCTTTAGGCTTCTTTTGAGTCATCCCAGCAGCGACATCTGGAAGATATTTAGTTAATGCTTATTCTGCTGCTTCTTTTTCCCAAACTCTCACATATCATTGATCATTGAGCTTGGAGGTCAGCCTGCGGAAGTATCACCAGGTGTGTGCACTAGGACAGGAAATTCACATCGCGGCGTCGCACGCGACGCGATGGTGCGAGCTATGCGCACCGTACTGAATGGACGCGCAAGCGATAACGAAGCTTTAGGCCTCATTCTAGGCGTGATCGCTTCAGGACTCAACTTGTACGGCACCCCTATCTCGCAGCATCCCGTCGTGCGTCAAATGCGGCCAGTCTAACCGCATAGCAATTAGAAGCCGTAAAGTCGTGCCAAAAGTGGTGAAGGGTTTGCCCTCAACACCCTTAAATGGTTGGTTTGCAAAATATAGACGGATAGTTCGCGGGCGTTGGTTGGTCTTGTGGCAACCGATATGGTGGAAATGGTAGCAGCGACGGAAACAGTCACATGTTTCATAGGCGGAATTCATTTCCACCTAGCTATGTATATTCATAAAATATTCGCCCCTTCGGTTTCAGTGAGGTTTGAGATAACGATCTGCGACCCGGATTACTGCCAAACCGTGGCTTTATCAAAGGAAACATAAGGTCACGCTAATGGCTCCCGCGAAGTGAATACAGTCTTTCGTATGGGTTGCTTCACAGTATTTGCCTCATAGCGAGATCTTTTCAGACTGTTAGGTTTCAGAGTAGTTGACCTTACCATTATTTGCGTTTGGTTCTGCGATTGAGCGAGAGCGTGAGGACCTCCGAGCTTTCATTTTTATGGACTCGCGCTTCACCGCTTCCAGTTGATCCTGCAATGAGGGTTATCTCAACATGTTGTGACTCATCACTCATGGAGAATCGAACTACATTCGATATATTCTCTTTCTCTCAACCACGCTCAGAGACCGCAAATGTGATGTCCCTTGGGTACCTGATTAGATGGGTAAACACGCAGCTGAAAAATGGATTTCTGTATTTTCTCGACCGGACCACGCTTGTCTCCCTACTTTTTCTCCGTTTGCAGCACCTCATGACCTTTGGTTTAAAGCCACTTTAAGCGGAAGTGAGCATTCAGGAGAAGCAGATGAGTCTGCAGATAGGTCGAATCTTTTATTTTTTAGCTTTTTTGATTTGCAGAGCAGCCTTCAGATCTCTGACGAAGACCAAAGGTTGCCAGTAAAAATCCACCAGTAACCTCGAGCTCGTGTTGTAACAAAGAAACACAACAGCCCACAGATCATGCATGTGATCTAACAAGGGATATCACACAGACGTGAAAACCTTTGGGTTCCACTTGTGAATTAGAACCATGGGCTTTTGCGAGCACGATCCCTTGATGTCTTCAAGCTCCTTAGCATGACCTAATCATGGCACGGTCTATCATGACATCTCTGCAAGCTGCTAACTGCTACCATTATTGACAACGAGTGCTCTAGCGACGGCCGTGCTATGTTAGACGGTAATAGTTGTTGGTACGGCTTAGTGGCTGATATTTTCCTATTTTTAATCTTTTTCAATGGTTAGTCTATATTCTTCACTTCGTTTCTTCTTATGAAGCGGTCCATGTGATCCAAATGAAAGGCAATTCTTTATGTGCTGAGCTGTATACTCGCTACATTGCCGTGGCTTGGCATTGCGGCAAGGGACCACCATCCGAGCGGCGAATGTCTCAGTAATGGGCGTGTCTCCTTACGACAAGAAACCGCTTCGCGGCGTCGCGCCATCAGTACGACTTGCCGAATCGATTGCCTTTAGGAGCCCGGCAGAGCGTGGTTGCGTCACCTCTGCACTTCCAACTATGCTACACTGCCTCCTGGACCCATGCCACCGTGCCTCCTCCACTCATGCCACACTGCCTCGCTTGAAGGCTGCCATGCCCTACCTCTGGCACCCGCACCCGCCGTGCTGCACGCCGCGGGCGGTTACGCGATTTTTGTCGTAAGTACACACACCCTGGGTGTAGGTTGGGACATATGGATTTTGACCTAGGCCTGTGAGCCTGTGACAGCTTTTGGCCTTTGCCCTAAGACATAAATTACTCAGACAATTTGTTCATGTAAATCCTATCCCCCTTCCACAATGCTCCACTCGCTTTTCAAGATATCTCTAGAGAAAATTGTTATAGAGAAAGTTCAAGGGATGTGCATGGTCACCGTGTGACCTGAAGGACCTACTGATCGTGTGTCCTAACCGTCACCCGACACTCCCTCAGTAATAAGCCAGTTCTCGACGCGAACAATAAAGGAACAAGAAAGTGCCATTTCTGTTTCGATCGCCTCAAATATAGGTATCAGAGTAATGGGTGATTTCCACCAGAAGAGAGAACAGGAGCGCCGCACTGGTTGGTCCAAGAGCGATTACTGCGTAAATATGATGTAGGAGGAATATCGTTTTAGAACCTACTAACTAATACGGAACCCATAGCTCGCACTCATGGAGACGCACGCCAGACGCCCCGACGTGCTTCGTTAGCGCGAGGTTACGATGAATACGATGGATATTGACGAACTGCCCGTGCAAGAGTTTTCGATTTTTCGTGAAATTCTCCACAGGTCGAGCATCAGCGCCACGCAATATAATTTAGACCGTTTTTCATAAGTGGCGATATGAGCAAGTTGTTCACAATAAAATCCCGCAAAAGCGGAAGAATCAGAATCAAGTAGAAGTCACTGGTGTCTCTCTCCCATCATATTCCGTCAACAATTTGAAAACACCGATTTTTTTTGATGGGCAGACTTTGGCTGTGAGAATCGCCGGATCTTTTGAGCAGAGCCTCCGCCGCCTGTGGACTGGTCAACACACAGTCCATACTCTTTTGATGCCGGTGACTATGTTGGATAGGTGGGGTCATATGTGCGATCAAAAGCCCGGAGGAACATTGAAGGTGAAGTCGCGGGTTTGGCCGTTGCGTCCTCAGCACGGAATCACATTTTCAAATAGACGGCTAAACTACTTCGTATCCTTTTTAAGAGCTCAGCGAAGTGCACCGGTAGTTCACAGAGAAGTCAGAGTGTTCATAATTTCAGGAGGAATTATTGTTTACTGGATGATGCCAGCCTCGCACCATTAGTTGAGAGACCCTCCGCACACTTTTGCATGGCCGATCCTGTCAACAACCTGGTCTGCAGAAAATCCCGAACGTGCATGTGAAAAACTATGCCTGAAAGGGATGCTCGTGAAGTTGGTACCATAGCGATGACAAGCAACGAGCACATGCGCTGGCTAGCTCTCCGGCAGGGTAAAAGTAGGTAAAGTATTAGCTAATCTAGTAGCGGATCTTGGGATTCTTCCAAAAAATTTATAGCAAAAAATGTTATTGGTCCATAATTGGTTCATGAAGCGAATTAGTAGTCATTATACATGCTGCAAATTATGCTGCAAAATGAGCTTACGTGCCTTCAGTTGCTCTAAGTCACGGATCCGCTTCGCCGTCTTTTCGTCATATTGTTCCGGGCGCTTATAGTATTTCAAGTTGTCTTGCGAATTCATTTCTGCAACAGGGTGAGCATTTCTTCCTACTTTCAGCTGTCACAACATAAGAAGTGCGAGAGAGTTGGAGAGTTGGAAGTTGGAGAACTTATTAGGTCTGTGCAGAATAAATGGCCAAAGCATAACTGGCCATAACTTCGCTCAGACACAAGTTTACTTGTTGAAATAAAAACCATTCGAATCTACAGAATTTCGCCAACGATCTGTTAAAGAAAATATGTCATCATGATCAAATTCTGGATTGCTAGAACCAATAAAGTCAAGAATGGCATTTTTACCGTGCATAATTTTTCTGCCGCAGGTTTGCATCGAGAACCCGGAAAAAGTGGTAATCCGTCAGGGATAGGTCTGGGGAATAAGCGGGGTGAGGGAGAGGCTCGATGCTTAACTGCATCATTTTTTACTGGGTGCGCAAAACAACGCAAAACCCCACAGTTCGCAAGTCACCCGGCAGAAACTGATCGAGACGCTCCCTGACCCCACTCATTCCCCAGACCTATTCCTGACGAATTACCCCGCTTTTCCCGGTTCTCGATGCAAATCTGCGTCAGAAGGAGTTCCCCGAAACGATGCATGTTGAAAATGCCATCGTTGACTTCATTAATTTTCGCAGTCCAGAATTTGATCATGATGGCATATTTTCTTCACCAGATCGTTGGCAAGGTTGTGTAGATTCGAATGGTTTTTATTTCGACAAATAAAGTTGTATCTGAGCGAAGTTACGGCATTTTGAAAAAAGTGTTCCGTTTTGGCCATTCATTCTGCATAGACCTAATACTTAGCCTTATCAATTCAATTCTCACCCTCAAATGTTCTCAATACGACCCCTTCCCGACGGTGTCTGCATCTGTGGTCTACGTCAGGTATCCAGCTGGACGAGGTGGGTCCCGGGTGAAACCGAAGGAAACTGGATGAAAAATGAGGTCTTGAAGTACCGAATACACCAAAAACGACCCTTCCACGTCCCGCGCTACTGTTGATCCTGCTGTTAACGGATCTTCAATCCACGCTGTAAGTTGTTCCCACTTTTCGAATAGGTAAAACTGTCATATGTGCGTTACAAGTGGTCCAATACGAAAAAAAAAACAATATGACAGTCTTATACGGAAAATCAATAAGAAACTGACCAAAAATGGCTGTGATTAATTTCGCACAAGCAACATAACTAAATGGTTCGGCTTACACTGTTTGCAATGCACGTTTCGCTATGAAGAAGAATTCATATTTTGCTGAGAAGAATATTAAAAGACTATAAGGGATCAATATTTAATGCTGCACTGGTACGTCAGGCGCGGAGGAATTGTTTTCGACGATCACGAAATCTAATTTTTAGAAATTCGAATGTTCGTATTACCGGTATAGGATAGCTATGCAGTACTTGCCCGCAACTTTATCAAGCGTCAGGCTCTGTCATTGCAACACACTGATGAGAAGAATCACACTGCATTATTCGGCATTATTCGGAAATGGTTAGCCACTGAAAAGCCGTTGGCGAAATTGGCGTAAAAAGTGAACCGATCGACACTATTATAAGGAGAGGTTGGATTGGTCAGCATCAGCCTTTCTACTAAGGGTAGTGCCTGAAACGATGAAACCCCATGGGACCTTGCGGATTTTGCATTTTTTCGAAGGGTAGCATTTTTTCATTTGTCGTTAACATTATTCAATGTCAATGAGATGCACAGGACTGCGGAAATTCTCGGATGCCCGAAGAAGCCTGTATTGGCGGGACGATTGACCTATGATGATTCGATCCAGGAGAGCGTCATCACCATAAGATCACATATTTGAAGAAATCGTGCACGGAAAAGTGAGTTTCCCAGTCACCCAGATGTTAACATTATATTTCCTTAGTAAGGGCGTCATGCGAAGTTTCACGCGAAAACATGAGAATCCGATCTGATATACAGTTTCTCAAAGTGGTGGACAAGGGGGCTTACAATAAGGCGCCATACTCAAGCAACACTTGTCGCAAGAAAGCGGCTGGGCGTTCTGGTACTCGTATGGGTGCGTGGGTTCGAATCCCACTCCGTGCAAAATTTTGTAGAATGTAGAGGGTGCTGGTAGGTAACCGGTTGGAGACAGCACAAACTCTGATTTCGGTGTTGGTTTGCATGAAGCGAACTGCTGTGCACGGATGGCCGAGTGGTCTAAGGCGCCAGACTCAAGCAACACTTGTCGCGAGAAAGCGGCTGGGCGTTCTGGTACTCGTATGGGTGCGTGGGTTCCAATCCCACTCCGTGCAAAATTTTGTAGAATGTAGAGGGTGCTGGTAGGTAACCGGTTGGAGACAGCACAAACTCTGGTTTCGGTGTTGGTTTGCATGAGAAGCGAATTGCTGTGCACGGATGACCGAGTGGTCTAAGGCACCAGACTCAAGCAACACTTGTCGCGAGAAAGCGGCTGGGCGTTCTGGTACTCGTATGGGTGCGTGGGTTCAAATCCCACTCCGTGCAAAATTTTGTAGAATGTAGAGGGTGCTGGTAGGTAACCGGTTGGAGACAGCACAAACTCTGGTTTCGGTGTTGGTTTGCATGAGAAGCGAATTGCTGTGCACGGATGGCCGAGTGGTCTAAGGCGCCAGACTCAAGCAACACTTGTCGCGAGAAAGCGGCTGGGCGTTCTGGTACTCGTATGGGTGCGTGGGTTCAAATCCCACTCCGTGCAAAATTTTGTAGAATGTAGAGGGTGCTGGTAGGTAACCGGTTGGAGACAGCACAAACTCTGGTTTCGGTGTTGGTTTGCATGAGAAGCGAATTGCTGTGTACGGATGGCCGAGTGGTCTAAGGGGCCAGACTCAAGCAACACTTGTCGCGAGAAAGCGGCTGGCCGTTCTGGTACTCGTATGGGTGCGTGGGTTCAAATCCCACTCCGTGCAAAATCTTGTAGAATGTAGAGGGTGCTGGTAGGTAACCGGTTGGAGACAGCACAAACTCTGGTTTCGGTGTTGGTTTGCATGAGAAGCGAATTGCTGTGCACGGATGGCCGAGTGGTCTAAGGCGCCAGACTCAAGCAACACTTGTCGCGAGAAAGCGGCTGGGCGTTCTGGTACTCGTATGGGTGCGTGGGTTCAAATCCCACTCCGTGCAAAATTTTGTAGAATGTAGAGGGTGCTGGTAGGTAACCGGTTGGAGACAGCACAAACTCTGGTTTCGGTGTTGGTTTGCATGAGAAGCGAATTGCTGTGTACGGATGGCCGAGTGGTCTAAGGCGCCAGACTCAAGCAACACTTGTCGCGAGAAAGCGGCTGGGCGTTCTGGTACTCGTATGGGTGCGTGGGTTCAAATCCCACTCCGTGCAAAATTTTGTAGAATGTAGAGGGTGCTGGTAGGTAACCGGTTGGAGACAGCACAAACTCTGGTTTCGGTGTTGGTTTGCATGAGAAGCGAATTGCTGTGTACGGATGGCCGAGTGGTCTAAGGGGCCAGACTCAAGCAACACTTGTCGCGAGAAAGCGGCTGGCCGTTCTGGTACTCGTATGGGTGCGTGGGTTCAAATCCCACTCCGTGCAAAATTTTGAGGAACAAGTATCTACTTTGTATCCATTCCGCACACTAATAGTAGGTGACATAGGCCGAGACAATCCAAAGAGTGGCTAAAGGAAGGGAAATAAGTGGCGTACATGACAGAGGTAAAAGTAGTGAAAGGTTGCTTGTTTGTGAATGCCAAGCATCATTCCAAGTTGCCACTTTTCGACGTCGGGTTGCATGATTTCATTGACCTATCAGGGAACCAAAGCTCTAGTATTGCTGCAAGTGCCTCTTTTTAGTTTAGCTCACCTCCACTTTCACTTTCAAAAAACAGAACACTTTTTCAGAGTGTGAAGGCGCATCCTCAAAGACTTATTGGGTTATCATTGTCGAATTTGGTTTGGTTTAGATTTGGATTACCTGGAAGTGAAGAAAGATGACACACACCAATCATCTAGCACAGATAAGGTTAGAACACCGTGCTGCCTTACCGTAGCGTGTGATGGGCGGAGTCGGATCATGTCAGCTTTGAGGGGCCATTGCGCGCTTATCACCCTTTCTAAATCGCAGAAGGGATGTAAGCAAGCGAATACGGACCCCACTGTCCGTCCACGGAGGTGTAGGGGAGGATACTCGGACCGGATCAAGGTTACCGCACCTCAGGGCAGGTCCTGGCCCACATCGCAAACCAGGGTATTGCTCTACTACTTACTCATGATGTGTACTTGAAGGAATAGTACGTGAGAGCAATCTCCCACTGCTTTTCCCCTTTCCCCTTAAGGCAGTGTTCATAGTTCACGATTCAGGCGATCACGCGATCAGGCGGAAGGAAAAAGATACATATTGATTGGGTGATTCAGGCGATCACGCGATTCAGGCGGAAAAGAAAAGATATATATTGATTACGTGATTCAGGCGATCACGCGATCGCGTAAAGCACGCGATCGCGTAAAGCACGCGATCGCGTGATCGCCTGAATCGTGAACTATGAACACTGCCTAACTCAACTTGTGAATGCGATATTTACCATAGCTTATCAGCACCGACACGTATAACGTGTTGAGCCGGTTGGCCAGTATCGGCACTGAACTGTGAAGCTGAAAGCTTAACTACTGATTTTGATATTTTTGATTTTTGATAGCTGCTGCATTAATTAGGAGCTATCAAAATCAAAAAAGATCATGACTTTCTTACTACTCATCCGATATATTCTAAATAAGCACCGTACAAATCAGAACACTTTTGTCAATGTGACACCAGTCGATATCATGAGAGAAAAAACTGGGTGGTCAAGAACCCACGAAATCCACGTAGGCTTTTTTTGCGTGGTCCTGTCTAGTGAATTATTTTCCAGCAAAGAAGTTTTTCAAAGTGTTTGAAAAGGTGATAGTCGGTTGGTGAAAGGACTGGAGAATATTGCGGTGAGGTAGAACATCATCTCCAAGTCGCTCAATTTATGGATATGATATGTGAAACGTGTGAGCGGCCGTTATCATGCAAAAGCATGGGTACCATTTCTTTTGACGAGTGCTGGCTGCAGCTGACGCAACTTTCGGTACCTTCTCGACGATTTCTCCACAGTAGGACCCTGCTGTGAGGGTATGGCCTAGTGACAAAAAATTAAAGTGGATTACACCAGTCGGTGACCACTACATTGTGACCATGATCTTTTTTTTGTGAGGATTCACCTTTGGAAATTGCCTCAGTAGTTCGTCGACATCCAACCACTGTCCGGAACTTCTCGAGTCATCATACATGACCCACTTTTCATCACAGTTTTCAAATAGGTGCAAAAACGGGTAGTTTCTGTTGCGCGAAGGCAGTGAAGAAGAAACCTCGAGACATGCCAATTTCTGCCGGTCACTCCAATTGTGGTGCAACCGCTTTTGGAGTTTTTCACCTTCTCATTGCGTTTATACCGTCCGCAACAGTGTATTTGCCAACGCCTCTCTTTTCTGCAATCTTTCGAACTGTTCGTAATAGGTCAGCCTCCACACAAACGCATTCAGATCGTCAGGTATTGCTTTAGGTCGACAGCTCCGCGGTTAATCTTCAAGACTAAAATCTTCAAGACGGGATTTGTTGAACTATTCCCACACTTAGTTAATTTGACGAGCTGTCTCGACTGCGGGTTGACCCAATTTGTAGTCGAATAAAATATCGTACTCTTTGCTCTTTCAATATGCTTAAAGACACCAGAAGGGGGTAATTTTGGCTTACGGTAGAACAGAAGTAGTGTGAACGAGTTCAAGTGGCCGCCATTGCATAAACTCGCCAATTTGACGCCTTGGCATGGTGCCAAAAGAAGATGTTTCTATTATAATTTTGTTTTTTCCTTTACTTTTTACTTTGTTCTTTATTATATTGTTTCTAGACGTACTTACATGAATGCTAATGTAGTTGGGAATGGCCACTCCACTGCGCTGGGAGTCAGGTGCTACAACTAACGTTGGCCCACGGCCCGTCTCCTACAGCGGACAACTCGGAATGGATGCGCTGATGCGAACGGGATGCGAATATACACCGCAGCGTCGGCTTTTGAATCCGGGTTTTTTCACCGATTATCGCTTCTAACCTTAAGCGCTCGTTACAAAATGCTCATTTCTTTGCATCTTCCTCTTGTTTCTGACCCCTTCCGGTTCCTTTAAGTTGCTCTTTCGATATGCTTAACCCATAACGACGGGTGTGTCACATGGTTACTCCCGACATTTAAAATTATTTTTCTTCTAGTTTCGTAATATTTGCAAATAACCAATTATACACGCATACACTACAAGTATTGAGGAATAACATATGTTTCCACTACCGGTACAGCGTAAATTTTCAACAGACATTATGCGAGTAACTTCAAATGTGATCCTTTCTAGTTGTGCAAACAAATGACAACAATTGTTTTTAGTTACAATCAACAATCCATTAGAATCCATTGGCTCCGATTTTATTCCCGAGGTACACTTCTTTCCCATCTGAAAAACCTCGCGCTCATCTTACTACTCGAAATGCATGACTTTTCTGCAGTAGTATGTAGGTAGAGAGAAGTACCGCGTACAACAGCATGAGGCGATACCACAACACAGCGATGACCTTTTTATCAGTAGCAACTGCACAAAAAGTCACAAAAATGACTAAATTGATACAAAAGATTTGATAAAAACGCGCTCGCCCCCGGCAATCCCGTTAAAAACGCTGCCGTCCGTTATGGGTTGCGTGACCATGTGGCGCACCCGTCCATTATGGGTTAAAAAGTCTTGGCAAAAGAGGGTTTATCAAGCAATGGTGAAACGGCAATCATACCATCGGATAGCGCAAAACAATCTCTTCAGGAGTACAACTGAGATCGAGGGAGAATGAGATTTCAATCAGCAATGAATGTACAAAAAAATTGTATTATAAAACGCTGATAACTTCCTGGGCAACCCAATATGTATATGTAGATATATAATGTGATACTGTGATAGCAATGTCGAGAATGTAAATGCAGAGCACATTATCAAAACTAATGGAATTATTGTCGATAGCATGAAGAATAATAGCGCTCAAAGACAAATTGTTTGACAAAGGAAGAACTGAAAGAATGTGGTGATAGCGACTCTGATGAGTAACAACGCATTGACTGTTGCAACGGTCGATGTTGACGTTCAATATGTCTTTCCCGCGTTCCACAATAGCCGCCACGAATCAACCAAATTTAGTAATTATATATTCAGAAATCGCCGTTGAGATTGTGGTGTGATATAGGAGTCCTTATAGCAGGACTAGTAAGTCGCATCCGAAAAACAGAACTGTTGCATCGTGTCAGTGCCTGAGGTCGAATCGCTACCGCAAACTTATCATATCAAAGGAAGTGCTGAATTGCAAGTGTCTCATATTATCAGGTCGTAAGGAAAGCTTTGCGGGTTTTCGCAATTTTAACTTCAGGAGATTTCGGCTCAGACTGCATTTTTCCTTGTAAAATCGAGTACCATTTGATTAGCTACTCTTTTAGCAACAATATGCATGCTTGCATATTCCATTTTGATAAAGGGCTGACGATTTATATAGCGCGGAACCAAAAAAGGCGACTTCGAATCACCATTCATCCTGAACACACTGCTGCTGAAGAAGCTGTGCAGGTGTTCGGGGAAGTGGGGCTTAGTTAGAGCTAGATCTGGTGAATATGGGACAGTAAGGGCTTCAGCCTGCAACTGCTCCAATTACTGGAAGAGGATTTATGGGAAATGCGCTCGAGCATAGCTGCTCCGAGAGATCCCGTGGCAAACAATTTTTGTTGTTAAAGGCACACCACGCGGTAATCAAATTAGCGGCTTACTTTCTTGGGGCTAGTTGGTCCTTGGATAAGTGCCCAGACTGCATCTTTGTTGCGTCTGTAACCCTCATGGTGTTGTGCCTGCGTGAACCCAACCGAGCCACGCCCACCCAACCAGGTCACACGTGGCCTCAGACGAACAACTCCTAATGTGGAAGCTGCTTTCATCATCGCAATGGCTGTTTCATCAAATTATCTCCTTATCGCGTCACCCTGGAAATATGTTCGTCTAAGGCTAGGGGTGATTTGGTAGGGTGGGCGTGGCTCGGTTGTGTTCAAACAGGCACAACATCGTGGGGATGCACCGTGCAGCCGCAACAAACGTTCAGCGGGAGCTGCTATCCAGGCACCTACTGGCCCTAAGAAAGTAAACCACTAATCTGATTATCGCGTGGTGTGCCTTTAACAAAGCTACTTGAGGTGGTCAGCCACTTTTGCGAAGGGAAGGCCAATACTTCTGGATATCCCTTGCAAGTATAAACGCTCACCGCTTCCAGCCGTTGGTCAAAGCGATTTTATCAACTGAAAATTCGAGCAACTCACTCCCATTCCCGCACTTCTGAAACTAGGGGCGAAGTTTTCCTTCCGATGCTTTACCCCTTTCGCTTGCAGTACTACATTTGTGGTTGCCTTTGCTGGACTCGACTAAGAACTCGTGAAGTGAACTCATCCAAAAAGTGCCATCTTCAGTACATTAAAATTTCTCAGGTAATTCGAGAGCTTTATGGCATTCTACGGGAAGCATACATTCAGAATGAGCAACTTTTTGTCTATTCAAGGAGCACAACATGTAAGTTGATTCATGCTGACGCGCTTTGAGATTTGAACTTAACATGTGAACGCACTAAACCGGCTAGGACTTTCCTTACAGCCTAATACTAACGTTATAGGATCACGTACAAGTAAAATGAGATTACCAGTAAAGCAAACAAGATCAGCTGATCCACTACTATCATTTTTATACATACATATTAACAAAAAAGCGCGAACGTAGAGCTTGTCGGGATGTGCATGTGACACAGCATTGCAGCAGGTGCGCCCTCGTGGTTGTAACATCGCACCTGAATTACCCTGCCTCGTCTCCGTCTCCGATTCTCTCAATGGGCTCATTTTTTTCACACGTCACAGGAAATTACCAATCGTCACGTTTTATGGTGTAACCACACATTCGCTTCGCGGTCTATCAACACCACTTAATTGATAAAAAAAGAAAAGGTAGCGCTTTCCCAGAGATCCGACCGAATATGTCGATTCAACGATTGTGAGGTATCGGTGGTCTAGTACTACGTGGAGCTAAGATGGGATGAAGATTAGTGCATGTTTTCCCCTTGGAGCTTGATCAAGGCCAGTGAAGAGGTGCAGTTTTGTGTTGCCATGGCATGAAATGAAATTATCGGAAATTTTGGGGTACAATCTAACAGTATCTGCTCCTTAGATGGTTATACTTTTCAAGGATGGAAGATAGTAGGCTTTTCAATGCTGAAGTTTTTGATTTCTTTCGGGTAAAAAAATCTTTATACTCGCATTTTGCGCTGATCCCAAAAAGGTTTTAGCATTCGGTAAGGAAAGTAGAGGTTCTGAGTGACTATGACTAATCAGTAAGGAAAAAAGCAGGAAAACAAGCTAATGACAACATTTAGTGAAAGAACTAAACAAAGAAGAAGGAAATAGCCAGCGAAGAGAGTGTAGAGAGCTAGAGAGCCAGGGACGCAGACCACGTGGCTGCCACCGCATTTAAAGACACCGTAGGGGAGTAATTTTGGCTTACGGTAGAACAGACGTAGTGTGGACGAGTTCAAGTGGCCGCCATTGCACAAACTCGCCAATTTGACGCCTTGGCATGGTGCCAAGAGAAGATGTTTCCATTATAAAGTTGTTCATTCCTTTTACCTTCTCCTCTGTTCTTTCTTATATTGTTTCTAGATGTACTTACATGAATGTTAATGTAGTTGGGAATGGCCACTCCACTGCGCTGGGAGTCAGGTGCTACAACTAAAGTTGGCCCGCGGCCGTCTCCTACAGCGGACAACTCGGAACGCCAGTGCGATGATGCGAATGAGGCGCGAATACACACCGCAGCGATGCACTTTTCAGTTCGGGTTTTTTCACCGATTATCGCTTCTAACCTTCTGCGTTCGTTACGAAATGCTCATTTCTTTGTATGTTTCTCTTGTTTCGGACCCCCTTCCGGTTCCTTTAAATCGCGTCTGGTAGTGGTGTGCTTAGTTGTCAAGTCGCTGTTAAAGGAATCGTCCACGAAAAAATAAGTTTTCTGTTGCCCATATATCTAAGATGTACTTGCTTAATGAGGGTCACATGCAAAGTTTCACGCGAAATAATGTGAATCCAGCTAAAATGCAGCACCACAAAGTCTATTCCGTGTGCGCTGGGCCTCTGAGCAAAAACCCTCCCTGTCGTCCGCTGCGGTCGGAGATGCAATTTAGGAACGGGAAGTTACGTAAACAGTCCCACTCTCCGTTCCCAACCGCGGCGGAAGACGGGATAGAGGTTTCCGACCCCGCCCACTCGGCCAAGAATTTGGGGAGCTGTATCCTAGTGGACTTATCACTTTTTCGCGTGGAACTTTGCATTC
Source organism: Trichostrongylus colubriformis (assembly GCA_963978905.1). Taxonomy (NCBI): domain Eukaryota; kingdom Metazoa; phylum Nematoda; class Chromadorea; order Rhabditida; family Trichostrongylidae; genus Trichostrongylus; species Trichostrongylus colubriformis. The sequence continues at coordinate 37,022,758 of OZ022258.1, read as the reverse complement.
GGATCTTATTAGGCAAACACAACATATATACGGATGACAAAAAACTTTTTCCGTGATGACTCCTTTAAGCGCCAGCGTAACGACATAAGGTTTACATAAGCTTGGTTTGGTATAACCAATACATTTGTGTGAATACCTAGCATACACGTGCACTGCAAAAATCAGTGCCGTCTCAGTATGGCATTGAATGCTGCGGGATGAATCTACACACAACGAAGGAAGTATGACTTCGAGTGTTTCAGTGGCTTAGCTTTGTTCCCATTCCCTCGATAACTTCTGATAATACCGAAAGCAACTTTTTCAAGCCTTCACCGCAAAGTGCACTATTCACCTTTCTTGTTCGCTCACGGGTATGTATTGCAATGTTTATGGGCTTATCATCTTATCTTATGCGTGCTTAAGAAATCAGGTGTGTCCCCGAGGTGTACAATGGTGTACCGAGGTGTACAATGCAAGCGGGGATGGTTCCCAAGAAGAGCGAACAAGATGTTAGGGATTGCAACGGATGGTTATATCAGGAATAGAGCATAAGGTGTCTTATTGCAGCCACGGGAATAAAATCTGTATGAAGGTGAGAGTGTGTTCAAAGTGCCAGCATGGTAGATATTGTTATCTTAATCGTGAGAGAATTTTTTGAATATGAAGAGAGTAGTGTGTCGCAGTATTGGCAAGATGTAGCATGCATTTATTGTTAAAAGGTGTGAGCAGAACATGGGTTTTGGACAAGACATGAATCCGCGGCATGTGTGCTAAACTTTTAAACCATTCCCCAGCTTTCTTATGGTGTTCCTTGGCTTGCTACTAGCAACGGCGGCAGAATCATGTGCTCACGCCGACCACGGCGGCACTCTGGTGACGCGCTCTGTGCAAAACGCTCGACTCAACCTCAATACATACAGCGTGATGATCGTGGCAAGAGTGCACGAATTTGATTAGTTTGGCAGTATGCTAAGATTCCAAACCATATTCGTGGGTCTGGTCACGATCATCATACTGTAGTGTGGAAAAATCGTCACCGCCAGTATCAGCGGCAATGCGCAAAGCATGAACGTGGCCTTACTGTAATTAATGACTGCTATATTTGCCAAATATCTTCAGGAACTAGCTTCCATTATTTTACAGAAGACAGTCGATTTCTCCAGCAAAATTGGCACGTATTTTAGCAAGTTACCAAGAGAAGGCGGAACAAGAAGGAGCTGAGCTGTGAGAATGCTTCTTCATTGTACGTGTTCTCTCCTACCGACGTGTTCCACATACCACTTAATCGAGCCTCACGCATTCCACGAAAAATAAGAATTTGATCATGTACCTGCACTCCTATTCTATCCATGGGACTCTGTTCGTGATTCGTGATCCCTGGAAAAAGGGCATCGGGAAAAAGGGAAATGTATCCCAGCCATTGGGCACTTACGGTAGAAGACAAGAACGAATGTCGCCTGTATATATATCTAAGAGTTTTTAATTAATGAGCCAATGAAAAAAGGCGCACGTGTTTCGAGACCACCGAGACCTGCGAGACCTACCGACATAATATTAATATGTACAATAATCTGCTTCTATGTTTGAATTATCATGGGATGACTGTCTCTCTCTGCATATGTACTTGCAGATGCGCATATGCACGACTCTTTCGTATATACATATCTTCAAAACAAGTTTATTATATGAGTGATTCCCCAATAACTGGAGCACTAGACATACTACAGAATGGTTTCTTTTTGACACTTTGAGTAAGCGAACCTTTTTCTGACACGTCGCTAGTCTCTGTCATTCGCATGTTCAAGGACCAGATCGAGAAAGACCTTGATGTTGATAAACTGCACAATGGATTGCTCTCTTTGGAATGAAATGCCTCCCCCGATACTTGCGCTGTACAGTGGTATATCACATTATCTGGGAAGCGAGAGCGACTGGATGAGGGAATTATTTAAAACTGTTGGAACAAAATCACTCACCTCACAGCAGAATCAACAATGGAGAAGGAAAGTGTGTAATGTAGTGAAATGAAGGAAACTTCGTGAAAGTTTCGAAGAATGTGGTTGACGGTTCTTCTATTTGAGGAATCCATAAATGCTCCATAGCGTTAACGCGCCAATAGCGACGGAATACCAACGAAATACCACTAGTATAATCTACAAAGATGAAAAGCTTATGGTAGATCAGAATACACGAAGAACCATCACAGAAGAAAATATCAGGTAGTGAACCTGATTTGGGTCTGTAACATTTACTGATTGAATGGGTTGAGAAGTGTAGGTCTCGCTGAAAAGCTGTTGCTAACGATTGTTCGGACATTTTCCACGAGGTCTTCCTCTTTCCACCTATGTTTGATGATTTGTCTGTTTTTAGTAGTGCTCAACCAATAAGATGCTCGAAACTGCATTTGTGACATCGAATTCTTCTGCTGTTTTACAAGCAGATAGAGGCTTCTGAGGTTTACCAAACTACAGTGTGAGTTTAAAGAGATCAATCAATGTAGTATTTCGATTGTCATTGCCGCTAAACGATCCAAAAGTAGTAGTACCCATTCAAATGACAAATAGTACCAGGGGTAACTGGATTTTCCTGCAGGACAGTGATCTGGAAGCTTTGCTGGGGGTAAGCTCGAAAAGGAGTTGGAAGTCACAGAGCGGAGTGTTACAGAACCCTCGTATGCATTTGAAAAGATCTAGGTTAAAAGACAGATGATGACATTCATGGACATCAATTGACCCTGATCTCAGTAATATTTATTTACTTGCAAGGCCGTTTTCAGACCGAAATGAATTGAGATCAGAGATAGTTTCGAATCATGAAAGAGGCCTAGGCACTGTGGGCGATGCGCGCTCTGAGTGAGGCTCCGTACAAAAAAATTCATAACTTGGTTCCAACGCAGCCTTGAGATTAGGCAGAAATTTCGAAAGTCTAAGTTACCTTGATCACACCTAAAAGAAGAGAGATGAGAGATGTGCCATTGAAGAGCAATTTTTCTCCTCCACTTTCAACCTTATTAGTCGAGCTTCAGCAGATTTTGAGGCGGTATCTCCATCTCCAGATTCAAGAACAGAACTCACGCTATCACCAAACTCCGTAACAGCCTCCTGCACAAGCAGAAACGTGAGTCTCTCTCGAGTGAACAAGATGTGTTACTTAACTGGGCAAAATCTGAGATTTCCTCACTTTCGTTCAGAACCTTGCAGAGGTTCGTTCACTCGTACCAGAATGAATTCATATCAGGGGTGCCCTTAAGTATTCCGTTTTTTCCAAAGAGTCAAAACGTGCCATTACCACTGAAACCCTCCGGAGGGGCTTGAGGTATGAACGTCCATGCAGCAAGCGCTCTGTGGCTTCCATGAACCGAAGGGCCAATCCATAGAAGCTTTTCACTAAAGACCTACCACTGGGCCTGGCTCCACTGTTTTAAGCAGACCTTGATACCGTAGGTGCTCTGAAGCCCGGCTGCGCCGGCTGAAGACTTCGTATTTTGATGATGATGAAAGTAGTGAGTCTCACAAGGGAAGGACCCCAGGTCGAAGTGACCATTCAGAATGGGATACATATGGTCCGACGTATTTTCGGACGCTGATCTCGAATCTGTATTCGAAATTCGCAGAACGATTCTCTGAGCGGAGTCATGGAGGTTTTTCTGAATGAACGGCTACACGTTGAATCTCATTGGCGAGGCACTATGTCATAAGCACGGCCGTTGCGAAGTTAGTGGCAGCCTCAGTGGCTCATTGGTAGTGTTGAGGATCTGCAGGACACGGTTTAAGGGTTTGCTCCCCGTCGGTTTGGGTTTTTTTGCATTTTGTATTTCATTGTCCGTAAGTGCTTTCCTTTCACTTCTTGACGTTTCCTTGTACTAATACCTATCGCACCCAACATTTACTCTTCCACTTTATTAATAACTACTAACATTACTCACAAGGGAAGGATACCGAGTCGAAGAGATCCCCGTACCACACGAATCAGGTGTTGTTGCGTAAAAAGATTATGATATTCGTGCACAGGGGGTCGAATTACCCTTCTATGCAAATTTTCAGCCAAATCCAGTTTTTGGCCCAACTTCGGCAAATCGAGGGTGGCCAGGGGACAAAGTGATAGTTTTTGAATTTTCTTTTACAGAAAAACAAGATAGCCTACACATACCTTTTACACTCGCCCATCGCCTAAATCCACGAAACAAGAGTCAAATAGGAGCATTTCCTGGGCGGGGTCAACGACTTCTCCTCTTTGTTCAACGTGCTGATACCCAATAGCCCATGAATTTTTCGAAATTTGGTCAAGTTCTACAATTGGCTGAAAACTTGTCACTTGGGGTAGTTTGACTTTCTGAACACGAAAATCGAGCTGGTTTTGCGCAAGAACGTCTGGCTCGAGTGCTATGGGCTTTCAAGCTTACCATAAAATAGTACTGTTTTTTCAGAAAAACCTCCATAACTCCGCTCAGAGAATCGTTCTGCAAATTTCGAACACAGATGCGAGTCCAGCGTCTGAAAATACATCGGACCATATGCATCTCATTCCGAATGGCCATTTTTGAAAAAAACATTTCGGGAATATTTTCCCCAATACTTTTACTTCGTTTCCCTATGTTTTGTATACTGGATGTGAGCCGTTAGCGAAATTACTCTTTTTTGGCATACCCAACTTGTGAAGTCATAGAAAATCCCACCAATAAAGATTTTACAGCGCATTTACTCTTTTGCCACAAGCACACCACTCACTGAGCTCGCTGTTCACGTACATCGCACTATATACAATATGCTAAGTGTGTGTGTTGGTGTGCGTTAGAATGTGCACCTCTGTATGACCGGAAGTTCATATCTCGCGGTACAACAAAGGTGAGATCCTGAATCATCGTACACTGGTGTGCAAAACTTAAGGACAAAAACAACTTTCGATCACTGTGCCTCTGCCAGACAGTATAGCTCGATGACATTCATATCATATCAAGAGAGAACCTTAACGATATCGTACAGAAAGGAACTAACAGAACCTCGGAATAAGACGAATAGTTGTTACATTTTTATTCAGCCGTGTCGATTACACATAAGTCTTTACGATTTATCGTGACACTACCTAACAATAGGTCCTAATAGGGTATGTGATCACTACGAACAGCAATACATACTCTGCAACGCGATCCCATACTCTGCACGAGGTTGGTAATGAGTTCTTGGTGCAGGGCATTCCATTGCTCAATCAGTGCATTTGACAATTGCTGGATCGTCATTGGCGCATTTGGTCGTGGTGCAAAGCGTCTACCCAGTGCATCCCACAGGTGCTCGATGGGATTTAGGTCGGACAACGGGTGGGCCACTCCATTCGCCGGGTATCCTCTCGTTCTAGAAGCTCATCCACTTGTGCTGTTCGATGCGGTCGCGCAATGTCATCCATGTAAATGAAGTCAGGGCCAATTGCAGCTCTAAAAAAGGGACATGATGTAGGGAACCTCGTCGTAGTAACGCTGACTGGTGAGGGTTTCATGCTCAAAAATTTGGAGGTCGGTACGGCCATGCAGCATAATGCCTCCCCATACCATAACACCTCGACCACCAGAACGATTACGTTCGACAATGTTTCCGGAGAAGTTCGTGTTCCCACCTCTCGCCATATGAGGGCGCGTCCAGAATCACTGCTCAGACTGAACCTGCTCTCTCGAGTGAAGTCATCCAGATGCTCTCTTCGGGACATGATATATCGAAGAATACTACTACAGTTCTTTGCAGCTACCGTTGATTGAGAAAAAATTTTTTTCACATCCATAGACTGCCTCGATTTCACGGTCGGCCATGTCTTTATTCAAGCTGTTTCCACCGAGAAAAGTCTAGCTTCCTGTGCATGTCGCTTAGGCAAGTGGCAACATGCTTCCACACTTTCATTTACTTCCACCCAGGCATTAGTGTTTTGTGTTACTTTATCCATCTCGCTCCTGAGTTTTGCACACCAAAGTATGATGTGGGGGTGGCATTGGGACGCTGAAAGTGTCTGACCCGTTCTTATAAGGGGTGATGGTGGCTGATAGCGTTGGAATTCAAGCGTCAATGCACCTTTTGAGGCAGTGGTGAGCGTTTATACTTGTAATGATGTAATGTGGGATGCAAAGAGGACATTGAAAGTAAGTGATCTAAAGTGATAAAGCCTGATAAGAGCTAATCAGAAGGGGTTGGAGTACTGGTGTGTCCAAACGTCCAACTGTTGGAGGTGACAGGCACTTTTAAGTACAAGTTAGAGTGGTATGTGACTCTGACAGTGAATGACCGGTAGGGAAACTTATATTAGCCGATGAAGGCTGATAAACGTGACAAGAAGTGCGTGTGAGTGACGGAATCCGATACACACTGAAGCACACTGAAAAGTGAAAAATCGTGAACTTAGACTGCTGCTCAGCGTTCAGAGGTTTTACAAGGGAGAGGACACTGGCAATGTCTACGGATGGTAGCTTCGATAACAGTGAATGACGAGAGCAAAGTCATTCGCCGCATAGAAGCTTCTAACAGTATGTCAGTGATAACTGTCAAGAAAACACAGTTGCGGCTCGGCTGGGAATCCCTCTTCCTACCCAAATAGTCAACACACATTGTGCTTCTTAAGAACCACCTGCAAAGATCCTTGTAGCATAGCCTAGGTGCCGCACGATCTTGAAAAGTCGGAAAAGTGCGGAAGCTGGTGATTGCTACGCTCCAACAATGGATACAGGTCTATCTCTACGCTACAAGAAAGAGTGCAAAAGCACACAGTCGGAGGGCACGCTGTTGTTGTTGCCTCGTTCCTCTTGGAATCGTGGCTTGTGAAGGGCATCAAGCTTCTGTAACCAAACGCGTATACCCTATGTAGCGAAGTCGCACTGCGAAGAGATACCATACAGATTTTTGACTCCTTTGTCACGGATTACAATTCTTAGAGAACCAAGGAAGTAGTGTACCCTTCAACCCGATGAACTGTAGATAGAAACACCATGCATTGCGCGTCCCACAAGAAAGCCGACCAACGACAATCATTCCCGTTTTTCCCGGTAACCGCCAACCAGGGTCAAGCCTCCGTTGAGGAATCCTCAACAGGAGGGGTCGTATTTGGTCCGCTAGGAGGGGGGGGGGGTCGTAATCGTTGAGGTAGACAGTGAACAACAGAATTTCTCAGACTGAGGGTCTAAATTGTAAGGTGAGAAATGATAAAACTGATTAACTGGGTTCGAACCCGAAACTAGTTTAACTCGATCATCATGGAAACTTCATGCATGGCGCAATCCGCAAGGAAGCCAACCAGTGTAAATGAACCTTTCATTGGTCCGCCGGCACAGAATTCACGTACAGAGACACCTTCGAAATTGACCGATTAGCCGTGGGAAGCGGCATCTATCCACGGGTATCGCCGTGGATGAATACTCCAAAAACTATAAGTTGAAAAAGGAAAATTAGCTGATATGAACTTCTTCCATACCTTACTACTACCGTAAGTACGTAACCTAGTGTTGGCGGCCACTATGTGGACCGGAAAAACGTTTGTATCCATTGAGAAAGTGGATGAAATCCTCATGCATGGCGCATCCCACAGAAAAGCTGACCGACGCTTCTCGCCTTTCCACTAGGCCTTCGAGAGCGAAGGATGCATACTGGAAAAATTTCAGCAACAATGAATCGATTTTAGGGAAGATTCGTGGGAAGATCTCGCAAATTCGACGAAAAAAAGGTCCCCTCAACTAGCTTTTCTGAATTTTTCTTGCTTCGTTTCAGAGGTGTGGCATAGCTCAGGTAGTCATTCGAAAGCAAAAACCTCGCAGACTCTGCTTCACCCAAACGAACTCATATAGTTAAGTTTGAAGGAAGTTATGGTCATTTGAAGTGAAACACTCCGAAATTCCCCTCAACTGGCCCTCAACTGGCTTCCCTCAAAATAACTTGCTTCCTTTCAGAGGTATGGCATAGCTCAGGTAGTCATTCGAAAGCAAAAACCTCGCAGACTCTGCTTCACCCAAACGAACTCATGTAGTTAAGTTTGAAGGAAGTTATGGTCATTTGAAGTGAAACACTTCGAAATTCCCCTCAACTAATCCTCAACTGGAATTCCATATCGAGAACTAAGCAACCATTAGGGAAAGCAAGCGGCCAATAGATAGGTCTAAAGAAGTTATTAGGAAAACAATTTACAGCTGCTTGAAAGATGGGCTCTAGGTAAAGTTTGACGTATTTTCAAAATGCTGGAATTTAGTACGGGGAAGATACCGCGCTCCATCGTGATCGCCGCGTCGCACGTCGCGTACGACGATAAAATGACAATATTTGCATGACATGACAATATTGTAGTAGAAGGTGTGAAATTAAGTTGTCTTAGCATAAGTATGCTGTCCTTTTGCTCGTCATATCATAGTTTCACTGAACATTTTATCAGTAGGCGATATCACGGCAAGAGTTGCTTTCGCAATGGACGCAAGGTGTTGACAATGAAAGGTTGTTTACTCAGTTGTCTACAATCACACTTAATGTTTCTTACAATGTTCATGTTGTCACTGAAGCTTTTTATGTCATGCCAGCATCGTGAATACTCCAAGAGTGAGGTCGTCAATTTAGGTAGGCATCCTTTTTCTCGGTATTTACCGCAGAAGTGTCATGAAAGTTGTTTGCATTCAAAATTTACCTCGAGTTGAGCGCATGGCCGAAAAAAGAATTCGATGTAATTTACTTATTTCATCCAAATTGTATGTTGCGTATTTTTTGACTGTTCGGTCAACGCCGCCAAACAAAATCCCGTCACTTGCTGTTTACATGCATTTCGTCATTACCTTACGTCAAGCGACTCGTGAGGAACTCCTGTTCTTACAGCTCTAATCCATATGTGCATAGTAATGTCTACGGGCCCCGTAGACATTACTATGCACATATGGATTAGATAACCCTTTACCCCTTCTTTTATTAACCAGTCCTAAAAAGGGAGACGTAGGATGCTCCCGTAGTACGGGGGCATCCTACGTCTCCCTTTTTAGGACTGGTTAATAAACAACAAGTAAATTTTCTCATGCTTCAAGTAAAGCTCCTTCTTTTCCTTTGATATATCAGGTAAGGACAACTGCACTATACGATAGGTTCACTAAGTTGCAGGATAATCATGACAATGGGCTGTCCGATTTCTTTTTTTTTAAATCATGTGTGCTTTTATGTCTCGTTCCAGATGGATGGTGTTCCGTTTTTTTCGATTATTTCATCGTCTCCCTTTTACTCCCCTTTAACTTTGCGTCGACGTTGAAGCTCCTTTCCCTCTCTAGGCTTAGGCTAAAATTGAGATACCCTCCTTCCCCATGAAAGAGCATCTCTCAAAGCATAGATCTCATCTGCTTTAGCCTAAGCCTAGGGAGGGAAAGAAGCTTTGACGTGGGTGAAAATTTGACGCAAAGTTGCGTCTCCCCCCGACTTGAACTGACCCTATAATTTTTATAGTTCTTCGTACTTTTCCATTCATCTCTTCCAATGCCCATCTCTATGTATTCCCATCGTAGCGAGGTCTAATGCTTGATAGTTTGTCCGAATGTTGTTTCCTGATTGTTTTATTCTCCTCAGGAAACAGTATTGTCAAGTGCTACCGACCAATTTAAATTTGTCCAGGATCTAACCATCTTGATTATCCGTCATTTTTATTTATTTTGTTTATTTCTGTTTTTTAAAGATTCTTTATACGTGAACTTGAACCAAATTGAAAAATAACAATAACAGACGTAAAAGAGAGGGGGTCGTATTGAGACCCCCTTTTTTGGCGGGGGGTCGTATTTTTTGAAAATTTTCCTCAACTGGACGCTTGACCCTGCCGCCAACACGAACAGATAGCATCCGACACTAACTGCTTAGACGTAGTGCGCGTTATCTACCTGCAAGTCCCAGCACGCATGAGTAAACATGAAGGTATGGATTGATCAAAGCATTTGCGACAAGCCACTTCCATGTGTTGCTATGACTGCAAGCACACCAACTGATGCTACCAATTCACTGTGCAAAACGAAGAAGCGTTTTCATTCAATAAAATTGTGAATGAAGTTCTCACATGGTGCATCCCACAACGAGGCCGACCATTTCTGATCTCTCTCTCTCTCGTTGGCCTTTTGAGAGCAAACGTTGTGTATTGGAGACATTTCAGGCACAATGGTTCATTTCTATAAAAAAAACTTGGGAAGATCTCATTTCGATGAAAAAATTTCTAGACCGGCTTTCTTCGGAATAACTTATTTCTGAGCGCGATCATAGTGTCGCGGTCAGAAATAAGTTATTCCGAAGAAAGCCGGTCTAGAAATTTTTTCATCGAAATGAGATCTTCCCACTTTAAGATCGACTGGCTTCCTTTGGTATAGCTTTTTGTTTGAAGATATGAACAGTTTGGGGTCATGGGGGCTGCCTCAAAGCGGCGTCGTATTCTAGCGGGAAACAGTAGCATATACGTACGACATGAGGGTCGAGAGACGTATTTTTTTGTGTTCCCATTATGATCGCACCCACTGGACACGGCTGTCGCTACCCTTGTTGTTTCTGAGAGCTCGTTCTATCTCTTTGTGTTCGAGTGCAGTGTTGTATACTCACGTTACGCATCATTCTTGCTTGACTCATATCTTTCGAATAATTCGTTAACCGTATTGATTTACTTCTATGTGAGAACCCGGTGCGCAGTCGGATATTTCACTTGCGTACCTAAAACGTTCGTTACATGGGGCCGAACAAATGCGAAGTGTACCTTGTACGCAACGGGTACCGTTGCGTACAAGGTGACTCCTGCAGAAATCGATAGGGATCCGCCGATTAGAGTAAAGGAAAGTGGTCGGAAGTTTCGAGTAGCAGGAAAGAGTAGAATTCAAGGCAGAGACGCAGAGTAATCCGTCGCAGTACCCAGGTTGAGGAAAGACATAGACCTAGAGAGACAGATTGAGTCAGCAGTAGAAAAAAGGCGGAAAAGTGATGTTCAGAAAAGGCTACGGAATTTGGACCAGTCAGGTCATTTTATTGTAGTATTCGTCAATTACGGTCAGTGAAATTGGTGCCGTGTTTTTGTAACGAGTCGCGTCAGAACATAATGTTTGTGGACGACGAAGCTATGGTTGTTAATGCCACTGTCCCATGGGCATGGACGAAAATGGGGAGAGCTCAACCATGAGGGAAAGCAAAGAAGCTCCACTGCACGGCACTATGCAACCGGGAAAGTTTTCAGTGGTTATCGTGAGCGAGGAGTTGAAGAGGGTTCTCTCGAGTTTGGAACAAATGCCTTTCAAATAAGTGAGGACATGGAAGAGGAGTGCATAGCAGGGAAGTATAGGGCTTAATTCTTTTACGTGTTTGGAGCGAAGTTGGCGATGCAAGCAGAATATTAAGGAAACTCAAGACCAATGTAGTGGGATATAGGCAGTTTGGTCGAAAACTGTTCAGAACCCTACACTTGAAAGGGATTGAGTCGATGACCTACTTAGCTCAGTATTTTCATGTCACAGAAAGGAACGCAGTGTTGATCGCGGATATATGCGATATGTTCCAACCATTTGAAGGATGTTAGGACGTGTTTTGAAATTCAGCAAACGCGCCGAAAGCTGGCGTGTGACCAGAAGCGAATGGAAATAGAACTCGAAGTTAGGTTGAGGAAAGGCTCCCGTTATAAAGAGATATATGATGGTTTTGTTGCTGAATTGCAACAAAGGTCAACCCAGCGAGCCGGAACATCGGATTGGAGGTACTTCGTGCCACGCTGGAGGCAGCCTTTGGAAGCAATGGCAGAGGCACCACGAGCCGATCAAGGTCAGGTTCACCACATGCGTATGATGCTCCTGACGAGCAATTGCATGGATTTGTCCTGGTCTGTTCGAGGGTACGAGATCAAAGGATTTTAATGAGTTTATTAGACGATCCGAAACGATTATCTTGGAGGACCAAATGTTGACTGATATTTTCGGAAATGGTCACCTCGATGCTCGAGCTACTAACAGTTGTTGAGTTTGCTCAGTGAAGTCAGACTGCTTCAAATCATTCCACTGCTGGGCGACAAGCATTGGCGGAGCTAAGATATACCAAGACCAAGGCAAATTGTGTCAGAGTTTTTTTTTTGAAAATATGATATAGCATGGTGTCACAGGGGCATGGTCTTAGAGCAGCGTCGTGATCTAGCGGGGAACGGCAGCATATAAGGACGAAACGAGGGGAGAAAGACGTATTTCTGTGTCCTCAATACGATCGTACTCACTGTACATGACTGTCGATCCCCTTGTGTTCTTGAAAACTCTTTCTATGTCTTTGTGCTTACGTGCAGTGTTATATCATTTTATGGGTCCGGACTGTGGCAGTCCGAACCCATAAAATCCGTTGTTCGAAAGAAGTTACGACTATCCAAAGTGAAGCACTTTGAAACGCCATCCGGAAAGGCAAAGATAGGCTGAAGGAATCACTATAAAAACAATTCACATTACTCGGAAGCATTGAGTTTTGGGATAGTTAAGAGTATCTGGAAATGTTCAAGCTTATTATAGAGAAGATACAGCTCCAATCCCAATGAAGCGCGCTAGTGACTTACTGACTTCTGTGTAAGTTCTAGCTTTCCAACCCTTCCTTTTTATCTTTGAACGCTGCCAGATTCCTTGTATGTCTTTTTATCCTTCTCCTCTGCCAACAGAAGATGAGCACATGACCTATGTTCGGCGGCACTTTCGTTTTGGAAAGAATATTGACTTTTGGTTCTGTTGAGTTCTTATCTTCCATATTTTCTCAGTTCAGGAGTTAAGACCCATTTTTTTTACCATGAGCTATTAATTTTCCTGATGAATTGCGTTGTCAGGGTAGATGAACATAGAAATACCGGAACATGACGGAGGGAGTATATAGACGCCCTTTTGGAGTCCGTTTCTCTTAAAAATTATCCTCGACCTCATGCTTGACCCTGTTCACAGCACTCCTACACAGGGATTGACGGATGTAGTCCGATCGCGTAGAGGGCACAGCAAGACTGTTACAGAACATTCCAACTTCACACGCACGTTCGGAAGACACTTCAAATCTGGTGTTTCGTCACAATTCCTGCCACCACTCATGGAACATTCCCTCATTATTGAGTTACGACATATTCTGTCACATTTCTCGTCCTTATTCTTTTGGTTTTTTCTGATCTCTCAAACAGCTCGTGTACTTTCGAGCAAAGCGAACGTTTTCGCGTGCCGCGAATGAAAAACTCCACATAATTATGTGGCGGTTCCACAGAAACAAATGTAAACTGTTTTTTGCATGTCTCCAGCCTAGATATTGTGTGTTAGAAATCAATCGAAAGCTCCACTCTTTCGACTTCTTCGTTATAGCAGAGTTGTGGAAATATGAACTTAAGACCTTTGCCACCTACGTGATCATAATATGCTAACTTACCATGGAATAAACCACGGCGAAAATGCTCATCGCCTCCTCGTTTCCATTCAATATTGATGACATAAGAAGAAGTAGAGGTAAAAGTAGTACGACAGAAATAACTAGCATTCCATGAATAACACCCTGGAGGCATTGAAACATGTGAAATACATTTAATCCAAACACTGTGAACGTTTCCACTTGCCAGCAGTAATTAGAACGCTTCCAAGTATAGATCTACTATCCAGCAATTATTAGACAATAAGATGGCGAATAAGTAGTAGGTTATCATAAAAAAAGCAGTCAATATAGAAAAAGTAAAGTGTGCTATGGGAGTTAGGGGTGGGCCAGTGCACTGTGCTCTGTGTCTCTAACGCTATGCTAGAGCGCAGAGAAGCCATAGCGCTAGCCGAATCGGGTTCGAACTCTACATAGAAACTATTCTGATGAGGCAAATTCGAGCTTTTCTTCCATCCTATGCCAGCATAAGCCTTGGGGAGATTCCCTTCCCCCAGGCTTAGGCGAATCGCATGAGTGGTTGTATAGTCTAGTTGCAGCGAATTTTACGTAATATACTAATGGAAGGATAATTCAATCGTTTTCTCAGTAAGTTAGCTGTGTCTTGGCATAAAACAACCTTTATAGCACCTGTAAGCAGAAATTGAGCGCGACTTTTGTTTTTGTCGAGTGCCCCCCCCCTAACTCCCATAGCACCAAGTAAAGGAGAGTTGGTGCGTCTGCGCTGTCCTCGCTGTCCTGACCGCTTTGTGAGCCCAACCCGCGCACAAGATTGTAATTTGCTGACCTGCTGCTTCTTTTCAGAGACCCTGTCGTCAAATTCAATGTAAGGCCGCACGCGCACGCAATCCCTGCTATAGTGAGCCAAATACAATTGATTTCCGCGTCAGGCAGTGAACTGCATAGTATTTCTTACTATACCACCGTTCTACGCGCTGTATTTTTTATATTTTTCTCATTATTTTGGTACTAATGTAGCTGAGGGGCCACTCATTCGCACTGTCGTCTCTGGCTCAAAATCTTTCTACGTTTATCAGTCTGTACACTCACGTGTATATTTTTGCCTAAGCCTTACTTTAGGGGATGAGGAGTTTCCCTTGAGTTAAGGCTTAGGCTACAATATAGGGCAAAAATAGCACCGGACACATGTACATGTGAGCGTACAAATTGAGCACAGTGTCCCCTCCTCCCCCTTTCGCTCGCTCTACCCCCTCACCCCCCCCCCCCCCTTATTTTTTGCCAACTACATTAGCACCGCGAGGGATACGCAACGTGCGTGCAAGCAGATCGATACGCATCAAACACTTAAGTTTGAACACACTTCGGAAATGCACTATATAAAGGAATAAAATAAATAGTGAAGGCTTAAAATAAAGGCTCAAGTAAAAATGCACACGTGAGCATACAAACTGAAAAAATTTCGAGTGAGACGACAGTGCCACAATGTATGGTCCCCCTCATACATTCGAACGAAAATAATAATAAGGAAAACAAAACATTCAGATAGGGTCAATGGGGATCTTCGCGGCGAGACGTGACTTCATGTTCCATGACTCAGTGATAAAGTATCGTGCATCATTGCTCAGACACGTAAGAGCATAACAAACATGACCACGAGGATGTGAGTTCAGCCTAAGCCCGGGGATGAAAGGAGTGCTCAGACTAAATTGATATCCCTTGTTTTACACGAAAAAGCATCTTCCATTATTTGCTTGGGAATTGAGTCGTGGCAGCGTCCTTCGCACTTTTTACGTATATACGAGCTTGCGAAATAAACGTGAAGTAGTGTCTCCCTCGACCCACACTGACTCAAAAAATACAGTACATAGAATGTGAACACACAGGAAAGACATCGGTTCACTGCCACAGACAGGGAACCAAGCCACTACATTTGGCGCACTGTAACACAGGATGTATGCGCATGCGTCATTACATTCAACTGAACGACGAGGTCACTGTAAGTGTCGGAAACTTATAGTCTTGTAACTCACACCTTAGTGGAACCCTACATCCCTGTTTCTTCTTTCGCTTTGTTGTCTTCTTCTTCCTTTTTTATTTTTGCTCTTTGGCAGAATTTCTGTGCAATGCAAGCCTCATAAATACCTCAAGATACAAGCTGGTGGAGAATCTCGCTTGCATTCGTTTCACTTTTTCCGTATGCCCACTGTTGGTGCGGAAATATCTTCTAATACGAATAAAGCAAACGATTGAAATAATTATAATAGATGGTATGAAAAGCATTTGCAGAATAGATACCGCAAAGTCCATCTGAAATGACACATGAATCACAAATTGAGAAGCTTGGCATTGTTAAAAGGTGAGGAGCTGGATTGATAGATTGGCTGTCCATTCGCGGAAAGTGAGGCTCATAACAGAGAAGAAAGTGAAAATGCGCTCAACTACACATTGTAGGACGCGTTCAGCGGTGGAGTGCATGCTTGAAAAGGCTTCACCGTGTCTCATGCAGTAGGTCCACATCTTCTGAGTGTAAGTTCGGATCGTGGTATGCCGCAAGGGCAAATAGCGCGCGACTTCAATGTGTGTAGTGCGTTACGTTGAGAGAAGGTTCATTAATGGGGCGCAAATGTGCTCCACGTTGCCTCGCTCCAGTTTCAACATTGGGCCACGGAATTTTGCGGGATCCGCCATAATCATCTAACTTAGCCCCATGGATCACGATTTCCTCACGCTTCTGAACCGCTTTCTTCTAGAGGAACGCTTCAAGGCCCAAAACGATGCTGAAGCGACCTCTAACGAATTCATCGCTCCTAGATCTTCACAGTTTTTGGCAACCGGAATGAGCGACCCTTTCCCTTCCTGGCAAAAATCTCTTATCTTAGGTTCTTATCTCTCATAATGAAATTTTATATGAGCAGCGATATGCTCATTCGGATTCAGAGATCGAGAGCTAGAGAACTTTCCGGACGACCTAATACTTATTTCCTTTATATTTACTTGTCAACACAAACAGTTGTCATGAAGTTTCCGAGATCGCACGTCCAATTGAAGGCTGCTTACCGACAACGAGTTTGCTGCACCAAAAGCAATCGCATAGATGAGGACAAACGGCGTGAACAGCACATAGAAAGTTTTGATCCACTGTGGTCTGGAAGAGAACATGATTACGCTTCTCCATCAAAGATTCAAAGTAAGGCCATACTACAATCTATCGCTCATGGCCAAACCATTCAGAGAAAGAGCTTCAGAGAGAAGGCGTCAATAAACTTTGTCATTCGAAGGTAGGGAGTGAGGAACAGCAAGAAGCGTATGCTTCCCTTATTGTTGAACTCTACTCCTTTTCTCCTCTGCGGCGGCCGTTTTTCCTGTTGAACTCTGCCCGTCACGACACATAGCACCTTCTAGAGCCCGAAAATGTAAACCCCTACAACACTCTATTCGTACGAAGGGCACAGCATCTGCAGGTCGATGGACTGACCACCCACGAAAAGGTTGCATTTTTGAGGTTATACTGTCTTCGTTAATGCCTCCGAACTAAACAGCGAATGTTGCCGCTTGAATGACTTCTCTGATTGCCTTTAGTTTAAAGGAATCGTTCACGGAGAAATGGGTTTCTTGGTTACCTGTATAGTTATGCTGTACCCAATCAATTTTGTTGTTTTGTTGAAATTGTAAAATTGCTCTATTGAAATTTCAAAATTGCTTACCTAATAAGGGCCGCATGCAAAGTTTTACGCGAAAAAGTGAGAATTCGGCCGAGTTACCCGGATTCTCGAACGGGTGGGCCGGGCCTCCGAGTACAAAAATGAATTAGTTGCGAAGGTTATTGAAGCTCCGTCCTATCATCCGCCGCGGTTGGAAACGGAGAGTGGGACTGTTCACGTGACTCTTTCCTGCAATGCGTCTACGACCACGGCGGACAACGAGGTGGGCACTTGCTCTGATGCCCCGCCCAACCGGGCGTGGCTTCGTGGTGCTCTATCTTAGCCGGGTTCATATCTTTTCTCGTGAGCAGCCCACATCAGCAAACACAACATAAATATATGGGTAACAGAAAAACTCAATTTTCGTGGACGATTCTTTTAAGTGCAGTTGACTGCAGTTGACGAATGAATTTACCTCAAGAGTAAGAGCACTCGATGAATGTTGAAAATCATGATGAGGAATTGTTCGAGAGCATACAGCGATGCAAGGAAGGATTGCATTATTTTCTGAGTGAGTGGACTGAATGGCAGGAAGGAGAAGGACATAAGTGTTTCCCCTAACAGGGTTTGTCTCTGAAATGCGAACGTGATTTGGGAGTATTAATCTCTTAGGAAATTAAAAAAACAGTTATCTGTTTCAATGCTGTATATTTGGTATGGTACTCAAGATGCCACATAAAGTATCGCCTAATTACCCTCCCAGTGTTGCAGCGCCTACAAAGCAGTAAGTCGCTCTTACGCATCTCTATTGAAGGAGCGTTTTGGAATAATACTAAATCAATTGACTCGCTAAATATCCAGATGTTTAAAAGGAGCGGGAAAACATGCTCTGGGAAGGAAAGGTGAACGACAGGGACCAGGCCACATGACTGCCAAGGCTTCTAGAACACGCCAAGGAGGCAGGCGGGGCCATACTTCGCTCCCTCGTCGCGGCTCGTAGACGCAGTGCTCTTGTAGTACAGCCGCGAGGGTTCCACGTTTCCAGCTACAAAGCGATCTATCCGCCAAGGGGTACGTGGATCAATTCAATGATCGATGTGTGCTTCTAATGTTGCTGCCGTCCCTGTCATCAGACTACCTGATCAATACAAAGCGCTCCCATCGAACTCATAACTACTCCCAGATGGAGATGGTAGAATTACAAGCGAGAAGAGTTAAACTCAATGAGCTAATTGTATAACCGTTCATGCATCAAGCACTAAGGACACTATTCAGGTAAGAGCCATAAGCTGCTGTTGTTGAAGATCTGGTTTTACTGCGTGGCGCTCTCTTGTCTTTCCGCACAGCTCCGAGGCACAGCGAATCTTGAAGAGGGCAGTTCAGTACCAATTCTTCGAGCGATTTTTTTGTGTTTGTTATATCTCATCGTTGGGTTGCATCCGCACATTGCGACGCTTGCTGTGCGCTCTCCATGTTGATATCTGACCCGGTTGCCTTGGAGAGTACCAAAGGCACACGTGATCGCGCCCACTACTGAATGAGGGGAACTTTATTCACTCACCAGAGAAGAAAACAGAAAGAAAACTGACTACAGTCCCTGTACCACTACTGCAGCCTGAGTATTCGCGAATTAGGCGATCATACCATCCAGGCCATGAATAGATCAAGCGCATTAATTGAAACACATTTATTGTTCCCACCTAATCGCCTAATTGTCTGAATCTATGTGCTTCTTTTCGCTCCGCCTGATCACCTAAAACGCAGTCACGATTGCAGACTTTAAACCTTTATCGCACGCGCTGATAAGCTTACTTTCGGAAGTTAAAGACAGCATTAGGGGTAATGCGGTAACATAGAAATCCCTACAAGCAGTCACTCACATGGTAGTCCTGGGCCTAAGAAGGCTATCTGTGTCGAACTCCCGGTGAAAAACTTCCGGCGAACTCCCGCCCGCCCCTCCGTGCTGTAGAAACCCTGCAAAACGCCGCAAACCGTCCAGCTGTTCCTCCTCTTGGATACAACGCCCCCCATGACGTAATTCCCGATTGACTGGGGTGGGAGCGGCCAAGGAGATGCGGCAGGATCGAAGGTTCTGCGGCGCGCTCTCGCAGTTTTAGCTTGAAGCTCACTCTAAAAAATAGATGTTGTCGTATTTCTGAACATTCCCTTTCATTTACTTAGCAACATGCCAATGGAAAACTAGATCAGACTACTCCCCTCTTGAAGGACAGGTCGTCCGCGTCAAGAACCAACGGTGGGACGGGTTTTTAGCCATTTCCATCCGTTTTTTCTCCACTGTCCTGTTACTAGGCATTTCAACTTTCATATGCACTAATTCTTTTACTTTTCGTCCGACTATCCCCTAATGCTGCCTCTAATGCCTCGTTGAAAAATGATCCGTCTAGTGCGAAGTGCGGATGGCGGAATCAGAGTGACTCAGTGCGGACTTTACGCCGTTAGCAGAAGCCTTTTTCGCGGCGACTCTCGAAGGGTGAAGCCTGGACAACGATCCGAGTATCTGACTGCACCGTGAGGTGGATAGCTAATATATTGCCGCGGAGTGTGCCGTTAATGCAATCTGGCATACATTTTCCACCTTTCCTCATCCTTTACTATCTTTTCGTCCTTTTGCGTTCGAAAAGAAGGCCACTACTAAATGCTCAATAACAGGCCATCGCAAAGTACTGCTCGAATATCCACAGAATTTTGTCACGTAAAATTGGTCGATACTGACAATACCGATGAACCCACATTCATGATCCGTGGTAAACGCAGCATTCAGCGCTGAACTGGTATCTTTCGAACGTATCACCATTCTGGAGTTCACGCACAGTAGCGGTCAAAACATTATGTACTTACCGATGTTCGAGTACGAATAATGGCTCACTGGAAAGTGTTTTAATTCTGTCGTTTACCACTTAATGTCACACCACACTTTTCGGTAGGATTTGACGATGTGGCGGTCGATCTTTGTAACAACAGATGTTTGATCAGGAACAAAATTTATTGATCCATTGATCATTCACTACATGGGACGAAGTGATCGTATTGCATCAGTGAGCGTTGTTTCGAATTCCTTCACACTCAACTGTTATAGTCTCTTGTCAGTCTCCACTAGCTGTTACCGACTGTGGCTCCGATGACCTACTAGTAATTTACTCGTACCTATGCCTGTTTACGCGTACCTATTTACGTAGCACTTGTGAGGGCGTACACTGCACTGTCACCCAGAATAGTCCGATGAATCTAATAGAACTCGCCATCTGGCCTTCCTTGTCAGCCCTTATCGCTGTTATCCCTTTAGATCACCTACCGTTGATATCCACTTTCCATCCTCTTATTACATATAAGAGTCTACGCTTCATCGTCGACGCGAAGAGCACATCATCTGGTGGCATTTGTCTTCCATCACTCTTTGCCAGTCACTATCAGCTGCTATCACTTCGGATCACCCACCATTGACATCCCCCTCCCATCCCACGTAACAACTATATGCATAAGTGCCCGTCTCGACAACAGCTGATTGTGGTTGTCAAAGAGCGTTGGAAAGCAAGTGTCACTGAAAGTATTCCTCTTTGGGATGATTGTGGAGCGTTGACATTTATAGGTGTTATGTTGGATGGAAAGGGAACATCAACTGTGAGCGATCCAATGTGATGAAGGCTGATAGCGATGACAAGAAGCTTTAAACAGTATGTTCTAACCGTGTTGCGCTTTTGTGCGTCGACCATGGAGCTTTCATAGCTTTCATGCAATCAAAGAGAAGTAACTTTGTAAATGAATAAAGCACAATTGGCCGGTCAATACACCGTGACAAGCCTAGCAGGGCCAGTCTGGTGCAGAGAGAGTCATAATTTATGTGATCTCAGTACGAAATCAAACCACACCAAAGTATGGGGATTGAAACGAAAGCAAGAAAGACTGTGGTGCTAGTGCAGGAAGGGTGTTCCCATCATGTGACCCTCCCACCAGCATGGTATCCGTTCAAGATCCCTACGGCTATCCATGCATGTTCAATGGTATATTTTTGACTACTGCTTAGGAATAGAGGTGAGTTCTTTCTCACCCTCGAATAAGCTGCTAGTCTTTACAAACAGGATGATCCTTCGAAGTCGAATTTGCCAGCGCCTCATCCGTTCGTGCTCTTGTCGTCAACATTGAGGATGCACAGCGCAGTGAAGTGCCCCTCCCTCAACAACACCACCATCGGTAATTTTGCTTATACACTTTCAGTTGAGAAAAAGTTTGTCATTTTTGAATAAAAGGAGTAAGGCATTGAGATCTATGGATAACGAAGGAAAAGAAAGCCGAAATAGTGGATTGCTACTTAGTGAAACAGGTGTTTCAGAAAATAAAAGTGGAATGCGAACAGCAACAGTCGGACTGCGTCGTATGGTATGAATGGTATCCAAGAGCAGACTGTGACTTTCAGCCTTAGCCAAACCAACCTTGTTAGCAATCAGTTGCGCTAGAATATAAACGATCCCAACGACTGACTGAACGACGATCAGATTTTGATAATGACTCAGTGATGAATGATTCCTATATATCCTATACAGAATGTAACAATGTATTGTCAAGCCACAGAATGATGCCAAAATAGAGTTTATTATTTGGAGCACTTCGAAGTCCTTCTCAGCATGTTCGTCGACGCTGATGTTCATTCTGGAACGATGAAAAATATAAATGAGGAGAAAATGTGGTTGCATGTTTCCAAATTCGTCATTTTCACTTTGGTGAAGGTCCGTGTTGGTGATTGTATGAGCCAACGAAGCATAAATAGGACTAGTTGTGACGCCTTGTCGGGAAGGGCAAGCTCCAGAGGTTGTGCCTTCGAATAAGGAATGAATTCTGAACCGGTTAGCTGTAAACCCAAGTGTACGAGGTGGCTTTTCCGTTTTTCCAACACTTTTCTGTATCATGGGTCCTTTTCTGGTAACTATTCTAGCTCTAAATACAACGGATAACAAATATCTGCTCCTGCTCTATTCGTTAGACTACTCTCACAGTACTCACTGTGCTTCAGTGGCCATTAGCGTCGTTTTTTCGGACTCACTACGAATGTGGTCAGGTGAAGGTCTTGCTCTTAAACTTAGACTGAGAACACATGACATGTACTAGAGCACTAAATCTTCTGTGTAACTCAGTTCTGTCGCTTTGTGTGTGTCCGTCCGTCCGTCTGACCGTCCGCAATTCATGTCGCAGTAAAGTTGATTACCTCAAGCGTTGTGCCTTGTGGGTTAATGGTGCACCAGCGATATTAATGGGTGCTATGTATGGTGTATCAGCGGTAACTGATTCGCATTCATAACAGGCGGCAAAAAGTGATAAAAGGGTCTTCGACAAGCTTCCCTGAATCACGAGATCCATTGCCCTTCTTAGGTTGATCATGGAGCGTTGTTAAAGACAGGTGCAGTGTAAGGTGGTACATTGACGGTGGCCATACCGAACTGATCACCTGAATCACCTGTCGTCCCGTTGCTTATCAAAGCATCGGTCGAGAGCCAGCAGCGCCTCCATTTGTCCCTGTCGCAAGCCAGTTGAGCCCCATGGGACTCCTTTTCTCGGGTGACGGTTGGGACACACGAATCTAGGCCGTGACCCTGTGACAACCTGTGGCCTCTGCCCTGTGACATGAATAATTCAGAAAATTTGACTATACAACGGAACAGACTTGCAAGGTCTGTTGTCACGAGGCATCCAGTCGCTAATCGCTCTGGTTTGACGGTCATCTCGATATAGCATGACGTGTCCGGCCCTACTGATGCTTGACTTTTTGGCAAATACGGCGGCGTCCCTGATCTTCGATTTCGACGGAGCTTGCAACTCTGGATTCCCCTATGCACTTTCATATACCGGAATGCCCTAAGCATCGTCTTCTCGATTGCGCATTGGATTACGCCGACCGCATGCTCCTCCTGCTTACGTAGAGTCCAAGTATCTGAGGCTATGTTAGGGCAGGAAGGACAGCGAAATCGAAGAGATGAGCACGAAGTCGGATGTTCTTCAACTTCTTCACTATTCGCTCGATGGTCTTGTAGGCTACCCATGCCGCTCTTTTCCTCCTGCTCAGCTCTGATGCCAATCGTTCATCACAATGACTTCCCGATCTAAGTATACATAGCAGCAGCATTCAGCCATGCTCATTCAGTTGAGCATGAATGGGGCATCAGGTACCAATCCGTTTCTTATAAACACGTTTTCGTCAGGTTCAGCTATAATATGATTTTTCCACACTCGCAATCGAGATCGGCTAGCATTCGCTCCCTCCGCTTTCAGGATTGTTGATGTTATGAGCACGTACCATCAGCGAAGCTGAGGTGCTGTAGATTCCGGCATCGACCATCAGTCCCATGCCTTCCCATTCCAATTTCGCAAGCCGTTTTCAAAGGTGGCGCTGAGAAGTTTTGAAGAGATGTTATGCCATGTCTAACCCCTCTATTCACGTCGATAATGACCTCCGTGTGGAATGATCGCAGAATGGCTATAGAGCTAACTACTCCTATGTAGTAGTAGTAGGTACACCCAGGTTTCCTAGGTCTCAAATAAGCGCTCTGTCTCAACGAAGTCGAAGGCCTTCTTCAAATCAATGGCTGAGACGTAATGACAGCTTGCACACTCGCGACACTCCAACGAGCCTAGTCACCGTGTGAATGTGATCGATTGTACTGGACCCCTCCGTATCCCTGCTTGCTGCCCTTCGTCTGAAATTTTGGAAATCCTTTTCAAGATGGCTCGAATGGAGAGCACCTGGACTAGATAGATAGATAGACAGACGCAATTGACGATGATTACCAATGATTGCGGATCGCCCTTCATATACCGCATCACAGTCTTGGTGTTTTCGACTAGTGGATGAGGGAAAAATGAATGACAGACAAATCCATCCTGCTTCAGATTCCTCCTAGACACGTGGACATGGCTAGCAAAGAGATTCGTGTAGTGGATGACCTTTTCTATTGCCCATCATGAAGTAGTAACTGTACCGCCCGAATGATGAAGACCGGTCATTTCGGCCCCATAAGTGGCGAACTCCGCTGGACATCGTGAATGTTCCTCTGTAGTTAGGGAATTGTTCAGTGGGTGCCCAGCTCAAATAAGCAACCCCGCGTACATCGGAGATGAGAGGGTTCCTGGGACTGTGAGATACCTAGGAGTTGGTCGGCATAATTATCTCAGACAACCTTTCACCCTGCTCAATCCATTCCGTTCTGTAGGTTCCCATGTGAAGTTCGTTCTTTGATGCCGCCGTCGATGTGCATGGAAAAGGTATGGCCTTCTTGCTGAAAGTTCTCCAATTCCACATAGAATGCTTCGAGCTTGTTCTACCCGTAGCTTGATTTTTGTGGCGTAGGTGAGACGATGTTCATAGCCAAGTGCATGCTGACGAGAAAGCCCGCACAGCCAACGCCTCTCCTGTCGCCTGCTCTAAAGGAACAGTTCTTGTCCAGTGTCGTGAACCCCGTGTAGCAGGAGGTGCATTTTCTTCTGGACAGTTCGATGACGTCGTACTTGACATTTTGCTTGCATCATCAGATCTATGATATATATATGTATAGGATACTCGCTTCCGATGCGAGGTTTCATGCGTTAAAGACACAGATCGCCATCTTAGGCGTTCCGATTTATCTTGTTATAGATTTGAGAATGAGATTGTAGCTGCCTCTCCAGAGCGGTCCTTTTCATTGCTGCGCTATTGGGGGCTCCCTCATGTTAGAATGAATGGGACCCATCCTTATTGCTGTTTTCGGAAGGATGTAAGCCCACGAGCAGGTTGCCAGGCTTTCATTGGGGTGGGTATACTCTAAATGGTTAGCCAGGCTATCCCGAAGTGGACATGGGATCTATTAATAGGAGGCGACCCTGGATCACTTCCCATGTATGTACCGCTAATCGTTGAAATGCGCGTAGATAGTTACCAATACTAGACTGTGTGAAATTCCAAACCGTGATATTTGTCTGTATAGAACCGATTCAGTACTGCGCTTATCACAGTATTTAATTATGCGATATGGACTTCTCCAATATAAGTCGACTAGTATTTGCCTTTTCCAGATTGCAAAATCTACCGTGTTATTCGCACAGTTACTCCTTCCGTTTCCGTTCCGAAATCAGTTGTAACAAATATGTCGATCGCTAAGCTTTCGTCAGAGCGGAAACTCGCTTGCAAGAGTGGAACATGTAACATTCGGGTGCTCACTATAAAAATTACAGTTTGATTCGCGAGTGTTTTAGAGACCGGGACAGAACTGGGAATGGTCAGTAGTAGCAGACGCCTCGGAGGGATTATATGATGGGCGAATTTTGTGCGTTAAAGGGCGGAGTTTGAATAGAAATCGTAGTGTGTTCCGGAAGCCTGAGCGTGGGAAAATCAAATAAACGTGAGAAGCAAATGCTACACACAAGGAATGGGCCCGCGTCGATGAAGGCGGAGCTAAAATGGGAAAATACGCAGTGCGATGTGAGTTAGTGTTGAAGCTGTGAAAATGTATTATACATAAGAGGGAAGGAGCGAGTATTCGATTGCATCAATAGGTAAACGCGAGTGCACAGAGTAAATCCTATGAATTTCCAGTATGGATCAATATCAATCAAAACCGTCGCTTTTTGTATAGGGGACTGGGAAGAGTAACGAACCGCTCCAACGGATGGGTAATGCTGCAGATTAAAATCCTATGGAACCACGGGCTATCAGTCCAGATCGCTTGAAATTAGAGATTTCTGTGTGAAAGAGCGGGAATGGGTGATGAACCACTCCAAAGAGTCAGCAATGCACAGGGGTGAAATTTTCATAAAACCACGGGCTCGAGATGATAAGCAGTGGTTTTGTTCCAGTGATAATGGCTGAAAGAGTTTTCAGAAAACAGCAATTCGGCACTGCCTATCACAGAACATCGTGTGATGCGCGCGGTATAGCCAATCCAGTCATCTAGACCGGCTCGTGGAATGACCCCATCCTTGAATTTCACTGTCTCAAAAGGCTAAGACAGAAAGGACGGCTTGAAATAACAGATTCCGGTATTATGTTCTACGCCCTTTGCTTTTCCACGACAACGTAGAATAGCTGGCAAAATACTGGGAATGCAATAGACAATAGGCTCCGCTGTTGGAGGTATGTATGGCAATGAGTGAGTGTTGATGGTTATGGTATGACATGGTTGATATACCTGTGAGTAAATAATTAGGCTCAGTCATAACTGGAATCGGCACAGGTAAGCTGAAAAGGAGAATGTTCAGTTAGACATGCCATCACTGAAATGGGTTGATGGATTAAGGATGCAGGAATAACCTTCACATTGCGCTGACATTGCGCTTAATTTCATTCGCTTTCCATTTCGAACCACTTACACGCTCTACTACCAAAATTCAAAGATCAACAACATATGCTAGGCAGCATGCTTGAAATGCATAGTAGAACATGGCGCCGTGACTATCAATCAACAACTACATCCGGCGTAAAAAGGGTTGTTGGAGAATGATTGTTCAGGACAGTGATTTTGGAGGAGTGAGAATATAATATCGAGAACCCTCTCCAGTGTGAGATTGTTGATTGTTTTCAAACGAAAATCCTTCATATAAACTTTTCTGCGTTATGAAAAGGCTAAGTTTCTGTGAGCATCATAATGGGACCGATTTCCAGGCAGGCGATGTGGTTGGTTCAGCCGACAAAAATCGACCAAATAGGCAATTGATTAGAACACTATATTTTACTCTAGGAAAATCAACCGGCCTTACAAGAAATACTGCTTGTTCTGCGTAAGCTGGAATGAGTTGCGTTTTTTTTTCAGATTTTCTTTTTTTGCGTTGCAAAAAAGTTTTTTTGGTTTTCTGTGTTTATATTCCAGTACTATACACAGTGCAGAGATTTCAGAAGGAGCTTGAATCAAGAAGTTTCCGTGCACGACACCTTTGAGCACTCATACTTCAACGGCTCTCTAACTCTCAATGTGTTGTCAGTATCGGCCTACTAGAAGTCTAGGCCACCAGCCGAACTCTCATCTTCACCATCCTTCACAAAAATATACCATGTTTAGTGCAGCACTCCGCCTTTCAGATCATATACAGATGGGACGGCTCCAAAGTGCTTTCAATAGAGTATTGAAAAAGAGGATCTTCGTCGCACTCATGGACGATTTACCAAGCACTCAAGGAGGACATGGGACCATCGATTCCGCTCCAGTAACACTTTCTTACATGTTTTCAAATTCGAAAATTCATTAAATTTTCTTATCCCGCGAAAAATTGATTAGTCGTTCATGCCGAGTAGTTTCTTTTTCATGTAGTCAGTGTCGTGAACATTCCTGCATTCCTGTACCATTTGTTCGTAGGTAGTCGGATGGAACGTGAGTGATATGGAATGTATTTGACCAATATTCAGCTTCTAAATTGACCCGTTATCAATATACAGTAAATGCAGCACGGATTATGCAAAAGTCTTTTCACCAAGAGTGCTTCTTCAGATTCCGGGCATTCAGCTATGAACTCTTGGAAGTAGCAGATAGTAGAGCACTCTAGTGACCTGAAAAGTGACTCTCTGGCTATGGAAATTCATCGACCATTCTAACATAAGGCATCGCAATTTGCCCACATATAACTCACTGGTCCAACATCACGCATACAGAATGTAACAGAAAGTATATCATTTTATTTTGCAAATTCAGCTGGAAGTCTCTCAATAGCTGCTCATGTGGGTAACGAAAGCTTCTCTGAAGCATTTCCGAAACGTGATGAAAGGGCAGACAGGGTTTTAGAGAGAATTTTGTACTGATCCGAAATCTAAAGTGACAATGGATCGAAATGGAATTTCTCGAGTTTTGCGGGGTTGTCCTGTCGCGGATCGCGACGGTGGCCGCCGGGGGCATCGCGCTCCCCGGCCCATCCACGTGCGGTTGCAACTGCGGTAGCGCTTCGCGCTCGCGGTTGGCTCCGCCCTCTGTGGCTGAGACCAGTATAAAAGGCTGGTCGCCGACTGCCAGTCGGTTTTCACCGGGCAACGCCATGATGCTGCTCGGGATCTGGGGTGCGGTGCACCTTGGCTCTCGAGTAGTGGAGCGCTGGCACATGAGTTGGCCGGTGTCCACCCCTGCTCCCCGACTGGGAGCAGCCATGTGGTTCAGGTCCCATCTCGACACCGTCAGCCACATGGTCAAGAGGAAACGCCCGGATGGGGGTCTACTACGTATAGCCGACTGATGGAGTCGCCCCAACGGAGGCGACTTGGGAGGAAGATAGCAGGTATGATGTTAATACGTTGTTAATAAATGTATTGTGTATGTTATACTGTGTCATGTCTTAAAATGTAAGATCTGTTCTTACAATGCGATGTGCTGTTCTATTGTTGTATTAACATCTGGCCCCTAGGTCCCCGGGGTAGGTCCGCCGAGCCAGGAGCGGGTGTCCTGGTGAGGCGTAGTGGTCCGATGGGGCTCTGACCCAAAAGGTTGGAGCGTCGGGAGTTTGAGAGCGGGAGTACCACCGATGACCGCACAAGATGAGAGGTCATCCGCGACATGGTGCATCTTGCCGTGTGAACCGGACCCGCCTGCTCCTAAACCCAAGACCTTGGAGCAGTACGGGGACGGCCCTACCACTGCGCCGCTCCCGACCCATCGGGTTCGCTAGGGTTGGTGGATCCCTAGCAGGGGGCTCCGAGCTCATGCTCGGAGACACCCTCCCCTATTTTGGGATTTATGAGACGCTGAGTACAGCAGGTCAGACCCGGGGTGCGAACTGGCGGGGTAGGAATTGGGTGATTCAGTCCGGCAGGACTGTGGCAACCTGCCAACTGGTTACCCATCAGGCCTGAAATTCCTCCCTTAGACCAGGATATCCGGGGAATCTCCTACCGATGGGCAGGAAACCACCTGTATGAGCTCGCCGCAGGATTAATCCGCTCCACTGAGGAGTTAAAGGGCGAGAGCCGGCGCAAGTCTCAGGCCCAGCCCCACTGAGGGGGAAGTCATGGGGCGCTCATCCAGCGAGCGTGGGTGAGTTCAACGCTGCCAGCACAGTTCTGTACGAGTGCGGGGCTCATATCTCCGAATACCGGGTCGACCACTCCTCGACAGGGGTCGGGGAGAGGAGAGTGGGCTGCTCCAGAAGAGCTCATCAGGTAGGGAGCTTGTCACTCGGCAGGAGCCTACATGGTTTGTTTCTGTACCCAGCGCCTGTCTAAAGAGGTCTCCACCAGTCTGACTGATCCACCAGGTGAGCGTGCAGCAATCAGAATAAAAGAGGCATAACACCTTATAACAGTCCCTTTGCAAAACAGTTTTAGCTCTTCTATGTAGTACTCCTATTCTTTATTAGTTGCTTTCTTTCCTTTTTTTTTAGAGCTTCTTTTCTCTATTAGTATTCTTCCCCTCATGCACTTTTCTCTTGTAGTCCTACTTTTCGGTGGTAGTTTTTCCTTTAGTCCTTTTTCCCCTTTCTCTTCCTCCTGTCGGCTATTCGTTCTATATTACGTATCCCCCTTTAATGCCCTTTGCTGTTTCCCTTCTTTTGCGTTTATCCGCGTTTTCACGATCAATAGGCGCGGAGATGGCGTTTTCCCACGTCCAACCGATCGATGACGCTACGCTTAGCCATTTTCACGGGCTCGCGTCGCTATCGATTATAGTTGGATGTGCGAAAGCACACCATTCCCACGCTCGGTCATGCGAACGCGGAGAAATAGTACGTGCCAGACATCGCGCTGTCATTGCATCATGGGAACACCGCGAAATAGTGTGCAGCAGACAGTTCGCGCGCGATAATGCGTTATGTGAACATACAGTGAGCGGAGTCTAGATTTATTCCTGCATTCCAAGCGACTCAGCTGACCGTATATTCACGTATTCGTTTTTCATGGAACAATTCCATAAGTATGAAATCACGAGAGCCTCCAAGCGACTGCAGAACGCGATCGATAACTTCGACCGTGCGCTGTTGGAAGAACTTAAGTTGGATGGCAACTCGGAAGAGGTAAGTTCTCGAGTGAAAGCCCGTTATAAGTCCCTACTTACCTCTCATATTACGTTATCGCGTGAATTAGATTTGTCACGTCGTGCTCGGGTTTTAGCAATGGAAAATCTATCTTCACTGGAGGATGAGGGAAAGAGCTATGCACTCATCAGTGATTTCCAAACCCGCTGGACAATCAGTGGAGGCGAAGCTGCTGAGGATGCGATCAATGACCTCATAATTCAGTTGGAGGTAGCAGTGAAGTTGTTACCCCAAGACGACGTGAATATTTCGATGTCTACTCCCGTTCACTCGCACGCGCGTACGGGAGTGAGACCTATTACGTCGCCTCACATTTGCACAGAATCTTGTTCGCAGGAGGATTCCCTCCCGGAACAAGAGAAGCAAGGTGTAGGCATTAACACGTCGGAAGAAATCACTCAGCCAGCTATGGGACAAACGAGTCCTATAGACAGACCGAGGATTCCTTTCAATAGTACGTTAAGAGGACGTACCGGGACGCAAGACATGGTACGTTTTCCCAACGTTGATCCCCCCGAATTTACTGGTGACATTGCAGAGTTCGGAGAACTCTGTGGGGTGTTTGACTCGACGGCCTCCAACGGTCTCATTCCACCTACAGTCAAATCCCATTATTTCAGGAGTTCTTTAAAAAACGATGCACTGTCCCTAGTAGCGGGTTACGAGATCAAGGATGCTAACCATGAGTTGGCAGTTAATACGTTACGCGAAGCCTATTTTCGCCCTACGTACATGCGAGTGCAGATGAGTCGTAGGCTGGAGGATTATCCTAAAGCTTCCTCATCAACTATCTCGCAACGCATTACATTGGCACAAATCAAGTCCATTTGGCTTCAATTGAAGAAGCTGGGTGAACAAGATAGTAATGTCTTTGCAATGCGCATAATACGTAATAAGTTCCCTTCAAGGACGCTAGAGCATGTAGGTCATTTAGAAGCCCAAGATACCACTACTTGGGGAGTGTCCCAACTCCTCGATGCTTTGGATTCTTCCATTAAGATATTCGAGGCAATTGAGGATTCTGCCCCACGTAGGGACACGGAGTTTCATACATTGGCACTACGATCAAACTCTAGATCTCCTTCAAGGGAATCTTCACCTAGTACGTCTCGTCGGAGACGGTTGAGCAGATCTCTATCGTGCTCCCGTCGAAGCGAGTTTCGTCACGAAGGCCGATGTGCATTTTGTTGTTCTTCACAACACCGCACTTATCAATGCGATGTTGGAATGACTACAAAAGCACGTCGACAAATCGCACAGGACTGCCGATCGTGCTATTGTTGTCTTTCTCAGCACCATACAGTTAACGATTGTGAGCGACCGCCGTGCTCTACCTGTCAGGGCGGTCATCACAAATTGTTATACGGGGAAGCAACGAAGTACCTTCACTGCGCGCGCCGTAGTCGATCGTCTAGTCGGTCATCTCGGTCGTCTAGCAGGGATAGAGATGGGCACCGTCGTGAGTACTCCTCTCCTGAGAGAGAGTGCTCTCTACGTCGGTGCAGATCTCCTACTCCTCGACTTGCGGAGTACGCACGCGAAGGTAAGCAGTCACTTTCGGTACGACCCTGCGATAATACGTTCCGGTGCACGTTCTGTAGATCGACAGCGCACCCCACAACTAGGTGTGACAGGGTGACATCGATCAAAGTGCGCTGGAGCATTGCGGTACAGGAAAACCTGTGCTTGAAGTGCCTTTCAGTCGGTCACAGGGTGAATCAGTGTGACAAGCCACAGTGCATATATTGCCAAGGAGGTCACCATGTGTCACTCTGCCGCACAAGAGCCAGGAATTCCTCCCGCAAACAACGTCCGGGCCCGACTACAGGTGACAGTGAGACGAATGCCTAGACCGTTCCTCACAGGAACGAGCAACATCATCACAATGGCATCACTCTCCTGTTCCTGAGCATACTATGTCGACCCGTAATTCGTCATAACTACGTAGTGGGCGGTCTCACTCACTTATTACGTCGCCGAATCTGTCCTAATAGACCCTCGTGAGTAGCGGTATGTGGGAGCGCTCGCCAACGCCGGAGACGAGGATTCTTCAACATTCTCGCTATCAGAGGGTTATTATGACGAGTGAGGCGGACATTCGTAATTTGTCAAGAGCCCTGCCTTTTGACATATTGATCTCTATTTCGTCCTTCACTCAACGTGTGACATCCACGCCAGGGATATTCTCCCTCAAGCACGTGGACGTCATCCCGAGAGTGATAATGCGTTGGTGAAGTTTCTTCTCGCGTTCCGCGGATTCATGGTGAGGAGGGGCACGCATGACTATGTTGTCAGTGATAATGCTCTTGCCTCCAGATGATTCAGCGGTGCACGATTTCGCTGCGCAGAGCGCACTCGATGGCAGTTCATGACGCCTTCCTCTCCTTGGGAGAGGGGGTTTTGTGGGCGGTAAATCGAAGTGGTTAAGCGCAGTGTGAAGAAGACTCTTCATCGTAATACGTCAGAGATACGTAACTTCGAAACTCTTTTTAGAGGTCGAAGCGTATCTCAATACAAGGCCATTGACCACGGCCAACATGGAGGCAACGGGTAAGGTCCGTGTAAGACCTGTGGACCCTATCAATCCCCAATTTCATTTAGGACGCTTTTTTACCTCCATGTCGACCGCGATCAGAGCACTTGCGGTACTGCGTTCCTAGCGATTTGGACATTAAGCACCATCTTAATGCTCAACACCAATCGCTAACTACTGCGTAGCAGTAGAGACGGAGGGATCCTCGATGATCGGAAGACGACCACGGTCGCCTTCTCCGACATGAATCCACCCGCTCCGAGCTGCCAAGAGAGCTAAATCACGATGAGTCCACTTTTTCTCTATATTTGGCTAGTATTGGTTGTTGCATTTCCCTTATGCGGTTGTTCGTTGATTTTTAGGTAGTGAAACTCGCAATTATACTATTTTGCTTTAACGTATTACTCGCTTTCTATAATAGTCGTTTCATCATTGTTGCCATACGTAGCTGTTTTATCAGTACTTTCCATGATTGCCTCTTCTCTGTTTCGCTTTTTTAGCGGGTTGCTAATTCTCTTGTTATTCCTTTTCTGATTGGACGCTAATCGTCCACAACTAGCCAATTTTTTCCCTTCATTAGGTAGTCTTCTCCTTCTCTGCTCTAGTTATCTCTCACCCACCTTTCTTCGAGTTGGACTCATTGTGCATACTCTTCATAATACGTCGCTTGCGTCAATTACACCACTTTCGGTGCAATTCACGCCAGGCACACGTAATATGATAGTAAAGGAATTGTGTAATTGAGCGTATACGGGCGCCCAGCTACAGTAACACGGGTGTCGCCTCGGGACCCCCATGGTTAGTTGACCGTGTAGGTACACCGGGCGGATAGCCGTACAATTCGATCGATAGGATCATGCTATGTAGCTTGTAGCCTCGTATTCTTGTATGCTCTCATTTACTTGATCCCCTTCTATCATATTAATACGTTCCATTTGCAGTGTGTTATATTTTTCATACTGGTATTTTAACTATGGCGCGAGTTGGGACGTCGAACTTCGAAGAAGTCCGCTTCTGAGAAGTCATCGAAGTTTACAACTTCCGCTACACCTGCAAATGCTACTACGGACCAGCGGGTAAGTTCCTTACCTAATGGTTTTAATCGTTGGTTATTATTTCGTTGATTGCCAAGTTATCGTATGTATTTTCGGCTCCGCATTCTAGTGTGGATATTTTTCCCACTGCACCTTCGGGGCAGGGAGAGATGACCACTCGAGATTCGGAACGAGATACAAACGATACCAATGTTGTTCGTTCGATTGCTGGTATAGCTCCGCAAAAACATCAGCTGGAGGACCAGCCGTCGAGCGCACAGCAGCTTGGCAAGCTGCAGAAAGGGAAAATTGTCTGGATGCTGCAGAACGATACTATGTCTCGTTCACAAAAGCGCAGCCAGACCATCCCTCCTGCAGAGTCGTCATCGGCAGAGGCTGTTGACATGGAAGTCGACATGCCTATGACCGCTATTACGTCCGAGGGGTTGCAACATCGGGACAACCTCCTGATGTGCCACCTTACTCGATAATGCGTCCCGAGACTATTCCTACACCTTTCATTAAGCCACGAGCTAACGACCATCAGGCTCACAGGCCGAAGGAAGGTGAACGAATAGTCACTAATACGTTTTCCGATATTTCCCAGGACGCTGCGCCCTCGAACTCACGTTCGATCCGTTAAGCGATCACTGGGAAGTATAAGGAAAAACTACGTAAGAGCGCAGCACTCATGCGCTAGTTTAGGAGAGTTTCACGATGAGTTGTTTTCCCTTGTTAGTTTTTTGGTCTTCTATGTATGCAGTAGTTTTGTCACGTGGTATTCTTGTAGTCCAAAATTACCCACATCCTTTTGCCATAACCTTTTCTGTTGTTCGCAATTATCTCAGTGCTTGAATTGCGTCATTTATTGACCAATTCACCACACTATCTTTCTCCTCCTCCCTTAAATGACTCATCATGGATTCTCCGAGTAGTACGTTTCTCGTGCGTGCAGACCACGCATTATCTGCGGCTGCAGACCCCGATCGCATGTGCGCTTGAGGGTTGTCACATATTGTCAACTAGTTGTCATCTCGGGGATAACGATTATGTCATTCCCAGAGAGGACAACCGCACAATCGATCGATTCGGTATGCTAGTCGCAGACCTAATACGTTATACTTGCCTAGCATTTTCCTCTCATGCCAGGCAAGTATGTACGTTGGTCTTCGAAGGAATTTATTCCCAAGAAGACCATTGCCGTTCCCAGCAACATACCCCAGCGCGCAAAACTGTCAAACAATGCCTTTCCTTTGTTTGCTTTTTGCCATGTAGTTTTGTTTTTCTTAGTTTAGCCCCATCTCTCGCGAGCAGGCCCATCTTCCGCTGAGGTGGGAGGCTGGATCCCCTCCGAGATCCAGATCCAGAAGGCGGCGTCTGCGGGCGAACCGACGCAGTTGCTCAGGGAACGGTTATTGCGTAGCCGGGTGGCAGCAGATCCTCACGGTTAAGAGGGAGGCGCTGTGCCACAGCGGCTTTTAATGCGTTGTGGGTAGTAGTTCAATCCCCACTAATACGTGCGGGTAGTAGCAATTCCCCGCCAATACGTGTGCACAGGTGAGTAAACCGCAGGTAAGTTAACATCTTCCTTCTACTTGTTTCGGTTTCTTATGTCTGTGCCTTTACGTCGTAGCTGTTTAAGCATACCTTCGGGTATGCGCCCCCACTGTTTTTCAGGTGCCGTCATACAATCCACTCCAAGATGGGCAAGTGGGGCCAGACGAGGTCGACGTCGTTGGTCGGTGGCGTCGATGGAGTCTGGTGGTCGGACTGGCTGGTGGACGCGGACGAGTATGGCGGATTCGCTGGTCGATGATGCTATTCTCCGATGCGTCGTGGTTCGAGGTTCGACGGTGTGGCGGCGTTGACGGTGCGATGTGTGGAGTTGGGTGACGTTCGTTGCGGTGCTGGCGGTGCGGTGTGTTGAGATGATGGAGGTGTTGGTGGAAAATCAAGTGCTGGCAGTGTGACGACGTCTGTTGGAGTGCGAAGTTAAGTTGTTGGATGACAGTGCTGGCGGCGAATTATGATGACAACTGTTCGACGTTCCTGTCTCCTCTTTCTTGGGGTGGCCCTTAAGGCGCCTCGTGTGCAGTTCATCTTTTTCTCGGAGTCGCCCTTAAGGCACTCCCATTGCTTTGTTTTTTGGAGTGGCCGTTAAGGCGCTCTTGTTGTCATTCATTTTTCGCTGTGGGGTTCTAGTACGTCGGTTGCCTCGTGATGTTGTCTCTCTTTTTGGATGCCCTTAAGGCTCCACATGTCCTCCTTTTTTTCGGGTGCCCTTAAGGCCCCTTGTGTCTGCAATAGTTGAGAGTCATGTCATGTAGGTAATATCAATGCGTTATTTTGGTCAGTCACCCTTAAGGTGCTGGCTTGTATCATACTCTGAGTAAGTGGGGTAGTAAGTCGCCTGTAGGTAGGAAATTTGTGAGGGGAGCACTTTCATCAGTCGCCTTAGGGTCTTCATACTAAGTGGCCTTAATTCTGGGTGCCGGTGTTTAAACTACCCTGTGGGGGCATCGTCGTCCTGCACCCTCCTGTGGCGGCTTCTCCGCTTGTCTCGGGAGTGTCGCGGATCGCGACGGTGGCCGCCGGGGGCATCGCGCTCCCCGGCCCATCCGCGTGCGGTTGCAACTGCGGTAGCGCTTCGCGCTCGCGGTTGGCTCCGCCCTCTGTGGCTGAGACCAGTATAAAAGGCTGGTCGCCGACTGCCAGTCGGTTTTCACCGGGCAACGCCATGATGCTGCTCGGGATCTGGGGTGCGGTGCACCTTGGCTCTCGAGTAGTGGAGCGCTGGCACATGAGTTGGCCGGTGTCCACCCCTGCTCCCCGACTGGGAGCAGCCATGTGGTTCAGGTCCCATCTCAACACCGTCAGCCACATGGTCAAGAGGAAACGCCCGGATGGGGGTCTACTACGTATAGCCGACTGATGAAGTCGCCCCAACGGAGGCGACTTGGGAGGAAGATAGCAGGTATGATGTTAATACGTTGTTAATAAATGTATTGTGTATGTTATACTGTGTCATGTCTTAAAATGTAGGATCTGTTCTTACAATGCGATGTGCTGTTCT
Organism: Trichostrongylus colubriformis; assembly: GCA_963978905.1. NCBI lineage: Eukaryota > Metazoa > Nematoda > Chromadorea > Rhabditida > Trichostrongylidae > Trichostrongylus > Trichostrongylus colubriformis. The sequence continues at coordinate 36,986,186 of OZ022258.1, read as the reverse complement.
ATTGTTGTATTAACATCTGGCCCCTAGGTCCCCGGGGTAGGTCCGCCGAGCCAGGAGCGGGTGTCCTGGTGAGGCGTAGTGGTCCGATGGGGCTCTGACCCAAAAGGTTGGAGCGTCGGGAGTTTGAGAGCGGGTGTACCACCGATGACCGCACAAGATGAGAGGTCATCCGCGACATGTCCAGCAAATTCGCCTCACAGGATTTTGTTCACATAATCGATACTAGCACAAAGAGTGGAAGGCATGATTTCATGGTAGGTTTGAGATTTGCTAAGTAGGAAACAACTCACAAGCATCCAGTTTTCTGTTGTTTCTCTTTCGCATCCGTTTTTTGAATTTTGTAATTGTTGTGACACCTGTCTCTGCACACTGAATAGCTATCACTTAGTGAACAAACTACTTCTCATAAACGACAAGAAATTTGGTTCGTTCGGTCTCACCATCATCTACGTCCTTGGCTACTTGACGAAGGCAGGGAAGATGTGGTTCCAGATCTGAAATGAGATGGATGCAGAGTCCCAAATTCGATGATAACATTCTTTAGTCATCTTGGGAGGAGCACGCCCTTGATTTTCATTGAAATCCACAGAAGCATCCACCCGCGAAACAGCCCAGGGATGTTTATCTCAGCGTTTTAACGTGCACGGCAGTGTTTCTGAGCCAAGCTGAGAAATCTCAAGATCGGTCGACGTGGCAAACACACTAGACCTTTATCTCAATTTTTTAAATTTTGTAATTGTTGTGACACCTGTTCTGCATACTAAATAGCTATCAGTTAGTGAACAAAGAACTTCTATTCAAACGAAACGAAGTTCTTTTTCTAAAATATTTTCGTTCTATTATACCGTTCTGTCAGGCCAAAATCTAGGAGTGCAAGAACGTTTTTCTGAGCTCCGGTTATTATATATAATATAAATCGTTAAAAGAAGCTCCTGATGCCGTAAGAACTAAAAGACTTCTTGTCAATACGTTCATTTCGCTTGCCGTAATACTGTGCATGACGTCTCCGACTAGATAAATACTTAAAATACATCGCACTACAAACTCAGAACTTATAAATCCTTCAAAACCATCGTGATGTAACAGACGATATTGCAGAGTTTGCGATAACCTGTGATAAAGCCTTTTAATATTGAAAATATAAGCTTCTACTACAAGCTTCTTGCTTACTTGCCTACAAATTTCATGACTTCCAGTTACGCTTTGATTTTTCAAAAGCGTGAGGTACTCAAGCGCTTCAGAATCGGGTAATCTTGAATGAACACAAATTTACAATTTTGGAAGACGGATGCGAGATTTTTGTCGCAACTCTCGCATCGCCTATCGACTACACAGTTTTACTTCTTCTGTCTGCAAGCGGCTGATGCTTTGAAAGGCAGTTAAGGTGTTGGGAAACAACCGCCACATGTGATCGGTGATTTTGAACCTGCACGTTTCACATGTGGCGCTTACCTTCAAGCAGTCTTTCTCATCATTAGTTAATCACCTGAGTCCAAATAACTCTTCTAGCACAGCATCACAAAGAAAAAAGACATAATATAGTAGTGTCGCAAAGATTTGGGAACGAGGAGGTTAGATATTGTATGGGACAAAAAAATCGGCGTTACTCGAATTGACAATTTCTATGTGGAATTTCGGTTGTATGTTACGAGAATTTTTGGATTATTCAGGTGGCACTTTGTAGACAAAACCTTGCACTTCTTCAAAAACTCTCGCGGATACTCCCAAGAAGGACTGTCCTAACAATCATTTCAGACCATGAAACCATTATTTTCGAATGTCGCTATTCGAGTAGCCTCACAAGTGTAGGTCTAAAGAGACAAGGTTCAACACCTGGAAATGGCAGTGGCCTACAGTGAAAACCGACCAGAGTTTGCTGGCAATGAGCTTCCCTTCATTTGACAAGTGAAATCCGTTCACTTCGTGAGGCTCCGCCAACCTCCCTCGTCAAAAGATGGGGTATGCAAAAAATCAGAAGTAATTTGTACATCATACAAAGTACAAAATCAGGGCAGACGTTTACTGTATTTTTTATCAATTTTGGATGTATCTAAATGGCCCCTGACTTTTTTGGCACTTTAATCTGCATCATTTAGAGGAGATTCGATTCCAAGAACAAAAAGATGTCTCCAACAATTGTTGAATTCTGAGGAAATCATCTTCGCAGGAAAAATAAAGCTATTTGATGATTGTAGAAATAAGTATGCTCAGTCTAATGGTTTTTGTTTGATACTGACTTTTATGTTAGAATAGAGTTACGATCTTTCAAAGTTAGGCCACCTAAAACGGCGGATACTTTCTGTCCCATCTAGTAGAATTTAGGTCTTATGAGCACAAAAAGGTAGACGAACAGTCAGCACCTAAACATCTTCACCTTTAAATGGGATTCACAAGCGCATGATGAATCCTTTAGATTGAGCTGAGCAGCACAATATCGACAACCTCTACATATTTCGTGATGTAGAAGTTTACCTCGTTGAGACACTAAGAAGGAGATATAGCATGTCAAGGAAAATTCATTCATCCCAACTAGAACTTTTCTTTCCTGGCTACGGAATATAAGTGGCTGCATCTTTTACACTGAATGTGTTTATAAGAAAAGTGTGAATATTGCAGCTCAGGATGATGAACTTCTTGTGGGATTTCTCATGCGCTCACTTAGATCCCCACAAAGCACAGTCATCGCAGTGATTTACGCTAAACAGCTGAAAGACTATTATCTTGTTCTATCGGACAAGCCTGATACCAACTTAGGTATGCGAGCCTTGTGAACCTACAGAAGCATCAGTCCGAGATGCCATGGGAGTGAGAGGGCACCATCACCTCACGGCATCCGGATTGATGTCCCTACATCATTTCCACCTCGAATTTCCGAGAATGTTGGAAAAGGATTCAGGGGAACAATACTATAGCCTATTGAGGGCATTGTAGGGAATCCACGGGAAAATTCGCTACGAATAATAGAAAAACTCAAAAAGAGGAAATAAATGATGAATGTCTGGTGGACCTTGTATGGGGAAGTGGAAAACATAGCACTAACGCCTGCAGAAGCTTATACGTCAAACCCCTGTTTGATTCCTCATGTTGCTATAGTATCCTAGTAGCTAGTAGGATAGGCCATATTTCTCAGGAAAAACTTTTCTATCATCAAATACAATAGGTCAGTGGTACTTTCTCGTCGTTTGCTCCTATGGTAATCAGAGTTTGCAAACAAAAATTGCACAAATTATCCTGAGAAATACGGCCTATCCTCACAAATTTTGGCTGCATTGGAACTAATAATTGAAAGGAAATTTACAAAAAAGTAAGGCCTCGAACACCACATGGAACGTGAGAAAACAAACAGGCTTTTGAGGTTTTGGGTTTATCAAGGAGTTTCTGCTGTGCTTGGCACATTCGCTGGGAGCGCACTACACTACGCAATACACTTTTCACACATGCACGATTGGGATCCAGATGTTGGAGTGTGACGGTGCGTTCTAATGTTGCGCAGATATACAAAACCGTGACACTACCTTGAAAAGTGCGTACCTTCTTCATAGTCAACGCAATGAACTCTGTAGAAAGTCGTGTATTGATGGAACTTTTGCTGGTCTTCATGATTACACTTTCGAGCACAATACGCTCCGCTTTCAAGTCGGTCACACACCTGAAATGAGCACTAATATGCTATGAAGATATTTTTGACTATATTTCGCTGAGATGATTGGTTTCTACTATTGAATTTTTTTTGCGAACTTCTACCATGTAGTCACTCGGTTATGGGCCAAACCTTCTGCGTGTTTTGGCTGAGAGCGATGCTCGGAGTGCGCGCTGATGCGTGCACGTCCTGATTAGGGAACGATACCACTTACGGAAAGCATCATAAGAAAGAAGTATATCGAAGAGAAGATTTACTAAGAAAATACAGAGTGATCACCTCCTCGTAATGATTAAAAATGTAACTGAAGCTCCGATCGAGTCTCGCCAGAGGCTCTATGCATTTCTTCAAGCATTCGCTGACCTCATCCTGCCCTGCTGACACCTCTATAATACTCCTAATTAATGAAAGTAAAATCAAAATCCTATTGGATATTTCCGCACCTGTTAAAAAGAATAGCGCCATCAATATTAGTATAAAAAACATTGTTGTCAAAGAGGAACTGTGGGACGGCGTATACGAGTCACGATGGTCACGGTCACTGGAATTTACCCAGCCACCACCGTGCGTGTTCAATTTGCGCCCGATTTCGATGACCTCATTCGCCTTGCGTCACATTATTGAACTTAATCCCATTTCCATCCCTCGAGATCAGACAGGCATTTCTGGGTAGTGCAAAACCTTAGCACTTAGTGATTATAGTGTGCAAACTAAAGAACAAGGACTTGAAACTGAAGGTTCTCGAAAACGGTGCCGGTGCTACCCTTGCAACGACGTCATTTCGACAATTACATTCCAGTGACATTTCAGCTTCATGATGATTCCTCAACTTATCTCAGACTGGTCGGCCGTTCAATATGGCCATTGATATCTGGCTCAATAAAAATCAAATCCTTCGCGTTAGAGCGTAAAGATTATTTCGTTGCACAATCTTCAAGATTTCAATGCATATTCTCTCGATGTAAAGGACAATGGGTGCTTTCTCTCAACGGTTGAGGTTTTCGTGAGCAGGTATTCAAAATGCTCATGAGTGCTTTGTGGCTTTGCAAATCTATGATCTACACAACGACTTTAACATGAAGGATCTCGAGGTCGCAGAATCGGTTGCAGACGTGGCCACGGCAAAATCACCGTATCACGCAACCGCCTACACTGCTATCAACGTTTGGACAATTTGTAACCTAAATCAAAATTTTAGCCCGAACTCGAAAAGGCACCGTGAGCTCACAATGCCGCTATTTGCTTACCTCAGAAATCAAGAGGCTTTGTAGGTCACTTCTAAGAGAGCTAAAATGCGCATAAACAAATATTATATTTTTATATTTCCTTCGCATTCTATAATAGCATGATAGTGAAGCTCCCTTTAACGGTTGTAATTTTTATGTGCCTCTGATGCGGTATTTTTATCGACAGTACGTAACAGTTCCGCTTCAATATACTCTGGCTTCAAGCATCCACCGATCTCAGAACTTTATAAGTGGGTCAATCCACCGATCCCCCTTCACCGAAAGTCTATCTCGCTAAAGGACCTCGAGCTGTTGGGTGGCAGGGCGACGTGGCACGAGGGCAGGTACAGGATAGGGGGTAATCGCAAACCAGAGGCCACCATTTTCTTGCCCTCAGACGCAGGTGGATTCAAGAAATAGAGTGCTTTAGCTCTTATGATATACATCTTTTGTGTTGTTTCGTGTATGCGTGCGGTAGTGATCTGTATGGTGATGGTTGATATACTGCATTTGGCCCAGCGAAAAACCTGCATTTAAACGAATGGGAGGTGCATGGGAGGGAGTGCGACCCCGCCTCTAATGAATGAGCCCTGAATCTAATTTGGGATAGCTTGAGCCTTCACTTTGCCGAAAACAGCAATTAGGGTGGGTCTTATTCCCCAGTACGAAAATGCCGAGAAGACCAGGTACGACGTGATCGTACCGACCAAAGCGAGAAGGCATCACCTGCTACCTGAATGGAACTGGAGAAGAACTATTCCTTAGAGCATGCGACAGAAGAAGCGTTGTTGGTGAGGGCGTTCTCGTCAACCTGCACTTTTTCATGAACACCGATCCGCAAAAATCCGGCAACCCGAATCGGATGATTGCGACTGCAAAGATTTGGGTGATTTCCGGCAATGACCACATTCGTCGTCTACGCACTAGCATCAAGTTACGACGAGGACGAGCTCGTGATTACCCACTTTGGTTCAAGCATGCGATGTAGTGCAGATAGCCCATAAAAGAAGATCTCAATGAGAGAAAAGCAGCAGTACTGACCGAGGTAGCTGGGAAAAGCATCCGCAATGCTCGCCGATGCGAGTGATCTCCGACGTCCAGACAGTACAGTCACTGCTTGTCGAAAGACAATGAACAAGATTACTTATGATTTCTACTCTGATCTCTTTGACATCGATGTCTCCCTTTATAAGGGCAATATAAAGCAGGATGGATATGTGCTCCCCCATTCCCCTTGCGAAGTTCGACGAACCCTTCCTTTGGAAGACTGATACAGAACCTGGCCGCGATAGGATCACACCGGTTCATCTGAAAATCCATCGCCACTCCGGTCTGTCTCTTCACGCTACCTGTAGGAATGCAAGACACCCAATCCGTGGAATACCAGTAGGGCTGCGTCACTGTATAAAAAGGGAGACCCACACGACATTGACAATTATCGTCCAATCTGTCTGCTGTGAGTAGACCACATACTTTTAACTTGTGTCACCTCGATTGGGACTGGCAGAAATTCAGGCGAAGGACAGCCATGCAAGCAAGAAGAGTTTTAGAGAAAGTTCAGTTTCGATCACAAACAGAGGTGAATGGGCTCATTTAAGTATGGGAGATTACAAGATGTCGTTATGTCTCACAGTCGTCGATCCAAAGAAAGCCTCCGATTCCGCTGAGGTAGTCATGACAAGAGGTCACCGAAACCCTCGAAAACCAAGGTACACCTACTCAGCACATCAGAATACATCGTGAGCTCTATAAAAACTTCATAAAGATTCCACCTTTCTACAAGAGGATCAGCATCGATGTGCAGTGAGGGGTCTATAATTTCGACAGCAACAACGCCTAAACTTTTCACCACCACTCTTGAGAACGTCATGCTTCAACTGGATTGGGAAGGTGTGGAAATGAAGGTCAATGAGGTGAATAGGAAGCATCTACAACACCTTCGTTCATCAGATGACGACATCGTGCTTATAACACAGGCAATCCAGAAAGCGGAACGAACGTTAGCCGAATTTGAATGCAAATGTGGAAAAATCCCTGAAATGGATCCCTCGGAGGGTCATACAGACAGCTGAACGACCACCGTCTCAATGGACACACTTCTTTGCAAAAGCTCTGAGTGAAGGGAACGAGTCGCTACGCGTCCTTAGAGCTGGAAGGGTTCACCGGCCGGCCGTGTTCGCGACAGGCCTAGCGCATACTCCTTCGACAGTGCGTATATAGCCTACTATCTCAAAACCTACGCAGAAAATTCTACACCATTGAGTTCTCGCGGGTGCAGAATCTTACAGGGAGAACTTCAAGAATTAGATCACTGTCGATACCAAACACACATTCGAATGAAAAGCTCGCTGCGCTGTGATAAATTGCTGCGATTGGGTCGTTACGATTGATTTACGATTTCGTCCTCGAAGAGTGAAATAGAGGTGGCGAATGCAATCGTAAAGAACACGGATTTTCCCATTCGGCTTCTTTGTTCCTCCACGGAATGACCACGAGTGGGGAACAGGCATGCACCTGATCAGAGACCTGGCAGAAGGAATTGGACGCTGACGACCGACATCAGAACCGCGCATTCTTATCATTTTCCACAAGAAACTCAGTGCGAAAATATAACTTGAAGGAATCCTCCACGGAAAAATGAGTTTTCTTGTTACGTTTCATGCGAAAAATGTGAATCCGACTAAGATTCAGCACCACAAATTCTCGGCCGGGTGGACGGGGCCTGTGAGCAAGTGCTCTCAACGTCGTCCGCCGCGGTCGCAGACGCATTTTAGGAACAGAAATTTACGTAAACAGCTCCACACTCCCTTTCCAACCGCGGCGGACGACGGGACGGAGCTTTATCTTAGCCGAATTTTCACGTTTCCGCGTGAAATTTGCATGCGGTCTTTATCAGGCAAATACAACATAAATATTAGTTTGTCCCAAAAGTCTTGTCGTATTTTTTTCGATCATCACTTTTTATTTTTTTTTCGTCCAACAAATAACAATTAGGCAACGACGTAGTGACCATTGTTATCGGCGACCCTCTGCTACTTTATGGGAAAATCGTTGATTCCCTCCTTCCAGAACTCTGGGTTCTGAGAGTCGAAGAATCAGCGATCGCCTTCGCAAGCAAGTCATAATCAAGGAATTTTCTCTTGGCCAGGAAGGATTCGAGAGGATGGGTAATTGGTCAGAAAGGGCAATGTCTGGAGTGTATGGCGGGTGGGGCAGGATATCCCAGCCGAGCTCCTGTAGCTTGGCCTGGGCACTTTTCGCGAAATCGGAGGAAATTGGAGCGGGCGTCGTCATGTGGGAGGGTGACCGCGGACCTTTTTCGGTGCTTTTCTCGAACAGCGACGGCGAGCTGCTGGAGCTGGTGTGTGCATACGGTAGCGGTGACTGTCTCGCCTTGTACCAGCACCTCGCGGAAAAGCATTCCTTCCCTGTCCCAGAACCAGCACAGTCCCAAGCTTGGTTTGTCTTTCATGTCAATCTCGCCGTTGCTGAAGCTGATGAACCAGCGGCGCACGGTCACGTAGCTCACACATCCCTTGCCCAATGCAGCGCTGATGGAGTGGCAAGCTTCCGTCGTTTTGGTGCCGCAAGACCGCTCATAATGGATGACACCGCGAGTTGGGTGGGTATCGACAACGGGCATTGTAGCTCTCTCCACGGGATCTGGTGGGTCAATATGAATTTTCCTAGAAAGCTTAGGGAATGTTCTACCATATTCCTGAACCGCCTGGACCTGCCTCGAAGTGAACAAGAGTTACTGATTTTTTTTGGAAAAATATGACAGGACTTTTGGGACAACCTAATATATACAGTAGCGGTCAAAAATATATGCGGTTTGGGATTTTGACCATAACTTTGTTCGGTGTTTGCATATCTCGCTCAATTTTTTTTGTGTTTTGAAGGCAACTGTTACCCTGCCCGTTTCGATGAGTTATAAGCTTTTTATGGCCAACTGAATTTTTGAAAAGGTTTGGTATTTTTAGAGTTTTTAGTCAAGTACATTTTCCAATCTCAACACTACACCCTACTTTGCTTCACTGAATACCAGTTGCCTTCAAAAAACAAAAAAAAATTGAATAAAAACGTAAACTTCGACCAAAGTTATGGTTAGAAACCAAAACCGCATATATTTTTGACCGCTACTGTAGGTAACGAAGAAACTCATATTTTCGTGAACGATTCCTTTGAGGTCGTCAGATGATTCCCTCATACACGTCATCACAAGCGAAACGACTTCCGTGTCGTCTCCACCAAATTACTCCTACTATGGACAAGGGGAGTTGAGTTACAAAGCTTAGCTAGTTGGAAAGAGCACGCAAGAAGGGGTCCCTAGGTGTTGCATACAACGTTTCCAAAGCAAATTTCCCACACAATCGAATGACTGGAAGTTGTTCTTCCTATTTAATTTGTATGCGTAGAAGTGAAAGTTCAGTCCTTGAGAAAAACATTGTCTGGAGTTACTACGAAAATAGTGTGGAGTGTTTTTCCGGCTAAGGAAGAAACGATTTATACATAACAAAGTTGTTGAACGCAAGGACTCTATCCCATTAATACGAGCCAGAGCGCTTGTTAGCGTGCTGCACAGCTGCTGAGTCCAAATGAACTTACCCGCTTTTAAAAGCAGTTTCTGTTCGAAAAGTAGGGTAGTAATAGTGAAGTCATTAAAACCTTCGCCACTCCGCGCAGTGAATCGCTTTCCAAATTTTCAAGTCAGTTCTGAGGTCAGGGTTTTCAAATGGTTGGATAACGGTTTCGTGTTTTCATTACAGTCAAACTCTTCGACCTGGGATGCTGTAGTGAGATGTGAGATAAGAGATAAACGATGCTGTTCATTTTTTTCTATTTTGTTATTTTTGAATTTCATGTTTGTATCTCGTTTCATGTTTGTTCCAATCACTGGAATAGAAGTGACAGATGTGATGCATGGCGATCACACACTGGCAAGTGGGCGGGGCTACTTACGACAGAAAATCGCTTCGCGGCGTCGCTCTCGCAGCGCCTCAGTACGACTTGCCGAATAGATGGCCCTTGGGAGCCCTGCAGAGCGTGGCTGCGTCACCTCTGCACTTCTACCCATGCCACACTGCCTCCTTCACCCATGCCACACTGCCTCGCTTGAAGGCTGCCATGCCCTGCCACCGGCGCTGCGGGCGGCCACGCGACATTCTGTCGTAAGTAGCCCCACCTCTGACAAGTTAGCTACGCGATGTAAGACAGCGGTCGCTCAGCACCGCTGATAGTGGGCTGCACGTAAGAGATTCTGAACAGGAATTGCTCAGCGATATGATTTAGCAAATATAGCGTATAACTTAAGCGAATTGACAGTTATGCGGATGGACCCATTTGCAAGTGCGACCCATTACTAATAAATTTCAATATCTGTGACGCTATTCCATTGATGGTGTGGCCTATTACGCGTTTCTGGTCCTCTGTACATGATCTTGATTGAGTGAGCCGGCCATAGTTGTTGAAAAACTTGTAATCATTTTTATTTGTTTGATTTCCGCTTCCTTCTGTGCTGACACATACAGTAGCGCTCAAAAGTCTTCGGCGAAATGGTCTCTCACTTGGGTTTTTTCACTTGTAACTTTTTTGCAACTGCACCGATTTAAGAGAAATTTTAGTATGTTGTTTTGGAGACACTGCATACTTAATATACTATTTTGGCGCGCAACGGTGTAGGTTACGTGGTTATATGAAATTTTTTAATTTTGGTATGCCATCGCTATGCCGTCCCGCTGTGCCGCTGTCATCAAAAGTCGTGGTCTTTCTACAAAATATTAATGTTCTCTGAGGCTTGCTCTTTTTGTTTTTGTATAGAGAGCCGTTTTTCTTGAACAAGCCTCTTACTTTTTTTCGGGTGGTCTTGTAGTAAATTCTTGTAAAAAATCATGAAAAGTGACAAGCGGCGCTCAAGTAGAAGGAAATGTTGACAATAGGTTCAGGCACCACATATTAAAATTTTGTCAAATTTGGTCAAGTAGAAAAAAAGTTATGGCAAAAAAGTTTTGGCCGAAGACTTTTGAGCGCTACTGTATGTAGTGCTGTGGTATTACACTGAAGAATATATTTGCCAGTGTACTAAGTAGACGTTTAATAAGAAAGTGGTGCTACCACAACCTATCAGAATTGATACTATGAGACCATTAAGCTGCTCACCTCCGTGAGTGGTTGTTTTGCCTTATCGACTCCTTTATAACAATCCCTCAATTGCGAAAGGACAGACAGACAGACAGACATATGTACTGACACATACTGAAGCAGACACACAAAGTAATTGATTTATACAGTAGAAGGATACAATGAACCTTCAGAATTAAAATAGAGGTTTATATCGACGATAACGCAATGTGCAAGAATTTCGTCATGAAGTGGGGGTAGGATAAAAGCCTAGATCGACAGCCTCCAGCCAGTTTTGACCACATAATTGTCTCGATAATTACGTAATACAAGTGCTCTCACGAATAGTGAGTCTTGCAGCGTTCAGCAATACTAATTGCGGACTGTCTAACTGTTACTCGTTGATGGGAGTAAACCGAGCCGCCAATATCAAATGAATCAGGAGCGTTCTTTTATCATATACAGCTCTTAGTTTTCAGTGCTATCTATCGAACCCGTCTGGTGGGTGTCTTTGTCTGTTCGCTCGTTTGTTGCTCCGTACAATACAATGGAATATTTTGGTGAGTTTGTTTATAGGATAATTCCAAGCAACAGATCCGAATCCTCCAGACGCTTCCGGGTTGGCGTGCATTATCAGGGGGACTGTTTGACAAACAGGAAATTGGACTCGAAAATCTAATGAGACGGTGGGAAAGGGAAGGTTTGTAAGCAATGAAGCTGACACTTTTTACACGTAATTGGTGTTGTGCCAGTGGAGTTACGCTATACGCTCCGCGACGATGTACTGTTCTATCCTAGAAAACTCAGAAAGTGAATGTACTTTTTTGTGAACCATATAAATTTCTTCCGAGTGATGCATAACATGCCGCACAAACTCGTAGATGGAGATAATGTTCTTTCGAAAAACTATTTCACTCATGGAATGACCCAATATTTCTATTTTTATTCCTGAAGTATTACAGGGTGTCCCAAAACTATGGGCGCCAATGTATTGCAATATTTTGTTGGCGTCAATAGAGTGGATGGGAAATCAACCCATTCACAACTTCACCCACACCTTATACAACAAGACACAGCAGTCATATCATACGTTTCTCTGCCCCGACAAGGATACAAGCTCAAAGTCTCTCTATCACTCAACCGCCCTTGACACGCTGCTTTTTCCATACATTCCTTCCCATATCTTTCTCAAGGCAACCTTATGTGACTCCATACAAGGATGGCTGACTCGTCAGACCTTGCCTCTAGTTGAGGACCCTGGCAGTAGATCAATGGAATCATGTTTTGGGAAATTTAACGGACGTTTCGAAAAGTGATGAATTCGAAAAAATCGGGTCGGCATCGCTTTTGTATCAATTTGGTTCTATAAACTAAAGCGCTTTGCCGCTAAACTCACCAAGTATTTTTGCGAAAGACTAGTGAGGACAGTGCTTTATTATGTCCAACAGCCAATTCCTCATGTTCACATTCCCGCAAGCTTTACGCCGAAATTGATGGAAACCAACAGCGTGTCATCGTTGGACCCTCAATCATTACTGGAACCCGATTGCTGGGATCCAAACACCCTATCGGCATGGTATACCCTACCAGACGTTGTTACCACAGTGGGTTGCCCTTATCGGTTCAGGACGTGGAAATTTTTTCGCTCGAATAAAAGTACGGCGAGGTGCGTGTCACCGTTGAAGCGAATGACCACCAAGTGTATTTGAAAAACTTCTGAAATCTCAAAAATACCATGAGCTTCACCCAGACAAGCATGCACCTTGATAGAAGAAGATCCTGTGCACCCACTGAGCAGCAAATGAAAGAAAAAGGATTGATACGATTGTATAGAGGAATCCGAAAAATTACGAGTTCAGGCGCCCATAATTTTGGGACACCGTGTAGTCCGCTGTTGAGGGGAAGGTTTTCACCTTTCTTCGTTTTTGAGAAAGCAGTTAACGACCGTGTCAAACAATTATTTATTTGTGAATTTACTGCTAGCTAGGTGAGCCACAGAGATTATTTGCTAATAGTGCACTCACCCAGCACTGTTAGCGAACTCATCAGCTGCTTTACCTGAGCGTCATGTAAAACAGCTCCGGTAAGAATTTCATTTCTCTCAAGCAGCCAGGTACTTGTAAAAAAGAAGTTCCCCACTGACCGTGAATGAAGAAGACGTCGACCAGGTGCGTGGAAGTGTACTTGAAGATTGCACAATTTTATGGTAGGGAAAAATGTATTCAGTATTCAGCAGCCATTAGTCACTAGGCTCTAGGCAAATGACGTTAGAGGGAAGGTCTTCCCTAGTCTAGAGCAATGTTCATACTCATGGAAGTAGAAACTGAATTTATTGATATCAGGTATTTCCTACTCCTTACAACTCACCCACCACAGCAAAGAGTAGCGTTGGCACTCTTTTCCTGGCAGCCATGTTACTTTGGATATTTTCGCAAAAGTCTAGAATTGTTACTCCCTCCCCCCCCCCCTCCTGAAGATTTTTAGGTGTGTGGCAAGTGTTCGGTAATTAGTGTGGTGGCACTCCCGTGAGTGGTTTTTTTTACAAGACGATTGATTTACGACAGATTTCGAGATCTTGGCTACATAGCTTGTCTACTTACGTTCAAAACAATGGCCAAAGAATAAAGACAGTTAGTTGTGAGATTGAAGACACATTCCAGGATCACTGAGATAAGACAGTCCCCGCCATGATCAAATAGTTCGACCTACAGGCAGTAGGCTCTACCTTTACCGAGGTGGGCGTCATTTCCTGGAGTCTGCAAAGCCAAAGAAGAAAGCGTGACTCCACCGAGCAGCCCTGGCTCACCCACCCCAGACGTGATTGTTGCCAATGATGGTGGTAACGTCGGTAACAATGTGACAAAGTGTCCTATGATTTGTGTGATAATATAAGATAAGGAAGAGATACCCAAAATGAAGGAGAAGTTGACATGAGGAAACGGTGATATCCCGGAGAGGGAACTGATTCAAAGGCTAATATTTACGCAGTAATGTCGTCCAAGCCATATGTCAGGAGCCCTTGTTTTTGCCATTTTTGGGGACTTCTTCCGGATATATTCCCCGGCACCTCTAACTTCATAACTCAGCACTTTAACCCATTCAAGGTAATCCTGGAATGTGCCTAAAAATATGCAATAAAGTTTTATGATGAATATAAGGTAAATGGTTAAGTTTTGACATTTTACATTGAGACTGAAACAGTTAAGATCTATAGCAAAGGTGGAACTAGTTACTGTTGCAGTCTGTAATATAAGGTTTTAGTCTGACAAGGATGCTAATTTAGTCTTATCCATATTGAATTGCCCGCCACCCAACGCTCGTGAACTGGCCTCTCTGAGCACTTTTTGGAACACTTGCACGTCACCTGTGAGAAGTAATATTTTATCATGCTATGCAGAGTTTCACCATGCGTGCTGTGGTAGTCCAGTGCTCGTTTTCAGCCATTTTCGTCGATCGATGCCTTGCGGCTTCGATCTCCGCGACTGAATCCAGTCTTTACGCCCTTTCAGGTTCGACTTTGTTGAAAAACAGGCAACTTTTATCGACACAACAAAACACGGCTGACCTTAATTCTGCAACTGTGCTCACCTGCTGAAGGTGGATGTCCCTTAGTGGGATTGATACTATGATTTTATACAACTTTACCATGAGACGGTACAATCTCATCGATCTGATCTAAAACAGCTTCCGGTCCTGGCAAAATCGATTCCAACTTGCATCGATCTATAACCGTAAGTTTGTGAAAATTCCCATTCATTCCCTTACCCTTCATGAGACTTTCCTAGCTGTCCCCTCGCCAAGCCTTTTCTTCCCTCTAATACATATTCAGTGGAATCATCATTGTCATACCCTATAGCGCATCCTGCTACAAACTTTTAAGTTAGGGACCGCCATCTCTAAGAACCGCTTAACCTCATGAGCAAGATCCGCCCCTCATTTTTATCCAACGCTTTCTCCAGACTAGCTCAGAACCTGTTTTTCGTATTAGGTCAAGCTTGGCGTTGAGAAAAATTTTCAAAAAATTACGACCCTCACCCTTCCGCCAAAAGGGATCCCCATACAATCCTTCCGTCCTCCTTCAGGTTCGCTATTCCTGTGGGTTTTTACCCAATTAGTGCGATTCATCAAGAAAATTAAGAGCCTACGGTCAAAAAAAAAACTGAGGCTATCACGAAACAAAAGTGTCCAAGAGAAACAAGAACTTTGCAAAATTCAATACTAATTTTCCGTTACGAAAGCGTGGTCGAGCACGGGTAATGAGCTCGTCCTCTGATGACAAACGAGAAGGCTTAAAAGTCATGCAATGATGAGGCAGGAATAAAGGATTGAAAAACAAGGATAGAAGAGTTAGAAACCATGTGAGCCATGTAATGTCCGCCAGTGCGATCGCTGCATCGCTATCGCGGCAGCGACTTAGCGATCACGGTGAGACGGGGTGGGGGGAAATACGCCGAAAAATCGCGTGCCCGCCCGCGGCGAGCGGCGCGGCGGGTGCCGAGTGCCAATGGCAAGCAAAGGTGGAGGAGGCAGGGTGGCGTGGTTGGAGGAGGCAGTGTGGCATGGGTGGAGTGCAAAAGTGACGCAGCCACGCTCTGCCGGGCTCCCAAGAGCAAAATCGATTCGCAAGTCGTACTGGTGGCGCCGCGAGTGCGACGCCGCTGACGCGATTTCTTGGCGTATTTCCCCCCCCCCCCACCCCGGTGAGACGCGCTATCTTTCCAGTGGTGAATTTAAGCATTTTTGCTTACTGTGACTTTAGTAAAACTCAACTTTTCAAAGTACTGTAAGCTGTTTTCATGACGACATCCTTAGATCAACTTACTAGCCTAACGGTTTCCCTAATTGTTGCGTAGTTTTCTATAAGGAAATCCAGTCGAGGAAATTTTGAAAAATTTCGAAGGAGTCTACTTCAAATGGTCGCAACTTCCTTTAAGCTCAACCTTATAAGCGCGGATTTGTTGTGCGGGGTCTGCGAGGCTGCTGCTCTCCAACGACTTCTCGAACTACACCACATCTTCAAAAGGAAAGAAGTTGTCTCTAAGGAAGCCGTCCAGGACTTTGTGTTTCACTTTGAATGGTCGTATCTTCCTTTAAACTGAACCCTATGAAATTTATTGTGCGGGAGGTTGCCACGAGGTTGCCGCTTCAGAATGGTCGGTTGAACTCTGCCATATCTTTGAAATGAAGGCAGTGACGTCGAGGGATGCCAGTCGAGAGTTTTTCAACAAATTGGCGCCACTTTCCCACTGATCTTTGGAAAAATGATCCACTGTGTATGTTACGCCTCCAGTACGCATCTTCTGCTCTCAAAAGACCAACTAGTGGATGGTTGGCCTCGGCTGGCCTCGTTACGTGATGCGTCATGCATGAGGATTCCTTTCACATTCTCAGTGCATACAACATTTTTCCGCTGGCACCAGATCACGCACTTGCAACCATAGCAAAATATGAAAAAAAATCCATATCAGCTAGTTTTTCGTTTTTATCCCATAGTTTTTGGAGTATCACTCAGACTGGTACCTGTGGAAGAACCCGCTTTCCACGACTGATCGGTTAATTTCGAAGGTCTCTCTGTACGTGATTTCGGTGCAAGTGGAACAACGAAAAGGCCATTGGCGTCAGCCGGATTTGATGTGGATCGCGCCATGCATGAGGTTCACATACTCCATCAGGTTAGATAGTATCCTTCTGGTGGTCGTCTTGGAATTGTGCACCGTGTACAAGACACCAAGTATCGACCTCGCACCACAGCAATTCTTATGAGCGTTTGACTCCAGAAGCTTGACACCTTGTTCACGGCCTCAGAAGACCAAGGGCTGTCGCCACCGTGGGTCTTGCTTGGCCTGATTTATGAGTGTTCCTTATTCCGGGGTCAATGGCCCCGTCTCAGGCTAAAGCTGCTCCGAGCTTACTAGTCACGTCATCCAGACTTCAATAAGCACAGGCACAAGCAGGAAAACAACGATAATCAAGTCAACGATGCGCGATAACGTACACCCATCTGTTTCATCTTATTATGTGCACATTACTGCTCCAGCGGAGGCATTCTTCAGTTGGTCGCGCTGAATGTATTTTTTGGAAACTATGAATACACACAATCATTTCACCGAGTAATAATTGCTACTATGACTAGCAAATACCATGCAAGCGTAATACCGCCACTTCCGCTTCCGCCAGATGAGGTTTAGCTCCTCAGAGTGAGCTCTACTGCTTTCATCTCTCGTCATCATGGGTAATGATTTTTCCCGTTCGATTTCTCAGCACTATTCAACTATCACTACTCAGGAGCCGCGAGTTGGTCAATAAATGATTTCGTTGAAATTCAGCCACAGGGGTTATTTGAGTCGCTGTTATGACATCCTTTCTGGTGTTGACGCCAATTTGATGCAGCCTTTTTTATCGTTGAAACCCAGTTCATAATGGTTATTCTGGAACTGGTCACGAATATGTCATCCGTTCGAGGAACTGATGTCGTTTAGCGCTTCGAACGGATGCCATATTCAGCTGTGCTAACGCGGTGCGATGCACCACACTGTGCCAGCTATTTTTGCCTGGGCCTTTATAAGGGAGGAACCTTCCAGTTTTTAACTAAGACTCGGGCGAAAATATACGTTTTTATGCAGATTGATTGCAAGATAGTATCACGTGGAAGACGAGAGCGGAAAAATGACGCTTCTCAGCTACATCAGGACCGTCTTT
Organism: Trichostrongylus colubriformis; assembly: GCA_963978905.1. Lineage (NCBI taxonomy): Eukaryota > Metazoa > Nematoda > Chromadorea > Rhabditida > Trichostrongylidae > Trichostrongylus > Trichostrongylus colubriformis. Next base: position 36,968,501 of record OZ022258.1, on the reverse strand, counting down.
GAACAAAACTTGCGCCATCTTTGTCTCTCACCGCGACAAATGTTAACACTACCACCCTTCTTCTCCAACCTTGGTAACTCTGGGGTCCGTCTCGTGGGCCACACTTTGAGGTACTGCATCTCAGCCGGATTCTCACTTTTTTGTATAAAACTTTGCGTGCGGCCTTTATTGTGTAAACACAAAATAATATTGGGTCATTCCATAAGTAATGTCGTTTTTATTCGAACGAAAAATTTTCCGATATATTCACTAGTTTGTGCGGCATTTTACACATCACTCGGGAGCGGTTTTTCTGCTCTACAGTGTGGTGTGTACAATTTTTTGGATATGTTGAGATGAGACCGACTTTCAGGCTGGCAAAGGGGTAGGTCCAATTGACAAAAATTGACAAAACCGGCAACTGATTAAAACTTGGCCTCGTCCTCTTCTACAATCCAAAAATTGTTTGATCGATTACTCACGTCGTTATTTTTCTAAACTGCTTTTTCCGAAAGCACTCACATTTGACCAAAATGAAATTTTTCGTTTGAAATCCCTTGCTCAGCATTGCTTCAGAGTCCATTCGTGAGGGTTTTCTCTGCTCTATCGAAAACTGGTTCTGATTTTGTTTTGGCTGCGATTCAGATTGGATTTCAAAACCATGCCACAGGGGCCCAGATGATATTATTTCACAATTTATTTTTTCAACAGATATTCAAGGAATTTGGTGAATTATGCCTACCTATCACTACCGATGACCTCTACTTGACAATTTACCACTCCTCGAACAAAATGATTGAGAAAATTTTCTTGTCGCGGTTTGAAGAAATTGTCAAAAAACACCAAGCTGTGGCGGAAAAACCAAAGTTGGAAACGCGCGAGGCGACCTCTCGAGAATCAGTTGGTGGACCTTATAGAAGAGGTCGGGGTTAAGTACGAAACACATGATTCATCAATTTTTTCAAAGTGAAAGTGGTGTTTTAATTAATTGCCGGTTTGGTCAAATTTTGTCGACTAAGTCAATGGCTTCGCCAGCCTGAAGATCGGTTCCATTACGACGGACAAAAAACTAAGCATGTCCTTCTGTAGAGCAGGAAAATCTCTTTCGTATGATATATGAATTGTCACACAAACCTGCAACTTTATGAGAAAATAATTCTCTCGAAAAATGGCGACACTACTTATGGAATGACCCAATGCAAGGGTAAGGCCGCGGTCATACTTTGCGTTGTCTGCGGCAGGGCGTGGCCGCGTATCTTGCGTCTCCACACTGCCTCGTTGCCTGCGTCATCTCTGCACCTCCCCCGTGCCACTCTCTCTCACAGGCAGCGAGAGAGAGTGGCACGGGGGAGGTGCAGAGATGACGCAGGCAACGAGGCAGTGTGGAGACGCAAGATACGCGGCCACGCCCTGCCGCAGACAACGCAAAGTATGAACGCGGCCTAACAGAGAATCCCAGTTTTCCGTGCACGATTCCTTTAACTCACGGTTTCTGGGATAGTGGTAGTTGTAGTGCCCGTTTATCTTCTTAGTACAAAGTAGATTCTTAATTTCAGATATGGATGTGCCATGGCCGCAAGCTGTATTTATGATAGCTACTATTGTAACGTTGCCTTTACACTTCGCTATATTGTTTGTAGTAGTGAAGCGCAAGAACCTTACATTATTCTATGTATTAGTCCTTTCACAGGCAAGATCATACTGGATATCTATGTTTGCAAAGTGAAAATAGAACTCTATTTCAGGGAGTAGCAGACGTTGTTTCATTGATTAACTACACTTTCGTATATTCTCTACCTTATTCCCAGATTTGGACTGAGTTCTACATTGGCAATAGCCAGCTTGTAGCCAACTATGGATTTCGAAGTGTTTACTTCACCGTGTTTCTCAGAAATATTGGCATAGCGCTGATGTCGTTGCAGAGATACATACATATCTGTCACTTTGGAGCGAAGATCGAAAGGGTAGCTTCTCGCGCAAAATCTCTATTTCGATTCGTTCAGTTCGAAAAACGAATTAAAAACGATGTCGTTAGCACAGAATGTTTCATCGAATCCATTTATCTTTTATAGAAGAAGTAACCTATAAGGAATCATCCACGGAAGAATGAGTTACAATGCTACCCATATACTTATGTTATATTTGCCTGATAAGGGCCGCATGCAAAGTTTCACGCAAAAAATGAGAGTCTGGCTAAGTAACAGCTTCCCAAATTCTCGGCGGGGTGGGCGGGGCCTTCGAGTGGAAGCCCCGTCCCGTCACCCGGCCGAGAATTTGTGGTGCTGTAACTTAGCCAGCTTCACCAGTTCGCGTGAAATTTTGCATGCAGCTTACATTGGGTAAATACAACATAAATATATGGGTAACAGAAAAACACATTTTTTCGTGTACGATTCCTATAGTGATTACAGTTAGAGGTGTAGTCGCAGGAGCTCTTTCCTCGCCTTGCGGCATTGCTCACCCAATACTGTGCTTAGTGTTTGTATGATCGTAGTAATACCGTCCTTACATCATCGCTGGCTAGTATTGTCCAGCCTCTTTTGATGAGCTTCCCTCTAGAGCCGTTTAAACAGTATCACCTTATACTTGTAGGAGTGCCTACCATATCAGGAGGTCTGTAGGAGTAATATCAGGGTGCGCAACACATGCTGGTTTGTCATTCACCATACTTAGGCATTATCAGGTTTCTACTAGGTCAGAAGTTGAAACGGCAATCATGGACATCCAGGGAAGTCACTATTAATGCATGAGAGGCTCATGAATTTGAAAGAGACTTCACTCGTTGTAATCATGTCACTAGGTATCACAATATCACAATAGGTATCACAAAAGCTGTGAGAAAAAGAGTTCGCTGTACGGTACCATTTAATCAATGCTTGAGTACTCGAGCGGCGCCCACTAGTAGCCGAGAGATTTCTAGATTCATTTCGACGGTTAGCGTTTATCCCAATGTTGCGCTGACGACTACGTGCTAACATAGCACATATTAAAAAGGAAGCGAACTTGATAA